>JAJOZX010000593.1:0-635000 GCA_023014485.1 Bathynomus jamesi
TTTACCACTTCTCCCACCTTGATACAATTTGCATTGGAGCCCTTTACATTGCCTGATGGGTAATAATTGAGTTCTGGCAAGTATTCCATCTGCCACCTCTTCCATAACTGATCTTGTAGCTCTTCAAGGTACTTGAACCTTCTGGTTAACTCTCCTTGAGTGCTCTGGATAGGCTGCAAGTCTTCTGGCAAACTGGGGCTTGATGTTAATCGTTTCCCACAAAGAAAATGATTTGGTGTCACTGGCTCTGCATCCTGCATACTGTTATAAAGAAAAGTGATAGGCCTACTGTTCACCATTGCTTCTACTTCACACAAAACAGTGCAGAATTCTTCTTTGCTCAAATGAGCATTAGCTAAAAGTTTCTTTAATGGACACTTTACACTTCTCACTAGCCTTTCCCAAAATCCTCCCCACCATGGTGCTCTCTCAACAATAAACTCCCACTGTACCCCATGGTGTGACAAGTAGGATTGGAATCCCTCCTCTTTTAGCAAGGACCGAACTTCTTGGAGTTCCTTTGCAACCCTTTTGAACATTTTTGCATTATCCGATATGATTTTATTTGGGAAACCCCTTCTGTTCACAAACCTTTTAAAGGCCAGAAGAAGTACATCACTACTTAAGTTGCTTAACAACTCCAAATGGATTGCTCTGGCGGTAGCTCATGTGAAAAGACATATGTAACCTTTGTTAGACTCCCCTTGCTCATATACATAGACTGGACTTGCGAAGTCTACTCCCACTACATCAAATGGGGCAGTATAGACAAACTGTTCGCTTGGAAGTGGAGCCACCTTTTCATAATAAGGCTATGCACTCCAACACTCGCAAACCACACATCTATGCAAGACCTTTTTTACTACTTGTCTAATTTGGAGAATCCAAAACTGTTGTCTGATCTCTATTATCACTTCTCTAACTCCAGCATGTAACATCTTATGATGAATATCCAGGATCAAAAGTTCCACAAAGTGCCCCCCAGAAGGTAGCGAAATTGGATGTCTTTTCTCCTCTGGAAGCCCAGAAAACTGTAGTCTACCTCCTACTTTCAATAAATCCTGATCCAAAAACACATCCAAACCCTTGAGAGCAGAATGTGTTGGTAGAACCTGTAATGGACGGCTGGTGAGCAATTCCCTCTCTTCACCAAATTTTTCCTTCTGCACACATATCACCCAGTATTGCTTGGCTTGCTGAATCTCTCTACTGTTCAGAATTCCTTCCCTTCTTGTTTCTCCTTTAATATTGTTTGTAAATCTATATACCTATGCTGTCATTCTTAACAACCTTTTGAGACTGTTCACAGTGCATTTTCTCATTTCACTCACCCATTCTTGTTAAGCCTGGCATTCTCCTATAATAGGCTGATTAGAAGGCCAGTTTTCACTTCCAAGTTTTAGCCACTCCGGCCCATTCCACCACAAACTTGACTGTGCAAGATCTTTCACTGAAATTCCTCGTGTTGGTAAATCAGCTGGGTTTTGAGTGCCTGGACAATGCTTCCATTGCTTGGGATCTGTGTGTGCTTGAATTTCCTCCAACCTATTGGCAACAAATGGTTTCCATTTCCTTGCCTGGCTTCTTAACCAGTGCCAAACTATAGTGGAGTCTGTCCAATAATAGCTTGGAATTTCATAGAGGGCCAAAGTCTTTTCCACTGTAACTGCAAGCCGACTGACAATAACTGCACCCATCAATTCCAACCTTGGAATAGAAAGCCTTTTCAGAGGTGCTACTCTGCTCTTTGCAGCAACCAACCTGCAACTTACTTCCTCTTTGAATGTGCCTCTTACATAAATACAAGTTGCATAGGCTTCCTCACTTGCATCACAAAAGATGTGCAGCTCCAAATTGTCTGGACTATTGTTCAGCTCTCCAAAATACCATCTTGGGATTTCAATGTCTTCAAGATGTGCCAATTCTTTGAACCAATATTTCCACTTTACCACCATATGATCAGGTAACTCTTGGTCCCAACCAAGTCCAATTTCCCAGAGGCTCTGAAACCAAATTTTTTACTTTATCACAAATGGAGCCAGGAATCCAAGAGGATCAAAGACCTTTGAAGCCAAACTAAGAGCTGTACGTTTTGTCCACCTTGTCTCATTCTCAGCCAGCTCTACTAAAGATTTCCCATTGAAGGTAAACAAATCCTCTCCTTGCTGCCAAACAATGCCTAGCACCTTTGTGTCTATTGTCCACAACTCCTTAATACCAGAATCCTCAATACTTTCTGCTGTATCAAGTACTACACAGGACTGACTCATAAACTGTTGTAAATGAGAATGATTGGTCTGCCATTTTCTAAGCTCCATGCCAGCCTCCCTCATTATAGCTCTAGCCTCCATGAATATCTGTTTAGCCATTTCTGTATTATCCACGGAACACAGCAAATCATCAACATAAAAATTTTTCCTTATGTGTTCAATAGTATGGAAAACTGATGAGTGGGTAGTTGGGAGGTAACGAAAATGGTTCACTGAGTAGGTAGGTAGTTAATCTAACAATTATTAAATTCCTTTTATGTCAATAACTGGGTGGATGAAACCAATTGGTTGCTCACCAGAGTTATTCTCCACACTAGTATTTATATACTGTGTGACAAGAGCGTGCTCGGTAATAGATATATATACATTACCGCTCAACCAACCGGGAAAAAAACCAAGACTACGCTGGTGGAAAAAAAGCCCCGCGAAGAGGAGAAAAGGAGAACGAAAACGGGGAACGGGGCGAGAGGACGCAACAGGGAGAAGGGACGAGAACAGACACCGAAGAAAGATCCCCACCAGCAAGTACGCTCTCGACAATTAAACAGGAAGGAGAAAAGAGACTCTCTAATAACTAGCAGTAAGTGACTAATTGTGTTTTTAACCCAGGTTTACATAGATTCATTAAATTAAGCTGGGTCAGACAACTTAGGCCTACATTGTGGCCTAAGACCCAGCATCAACTCATAGCTTAACAAAGGTGAAGGTAGATTGCCCTAACCTAATTTGGTGAGGAATCCTACTGTGGACCTCAATTTATCTGCCCGCTCTGGACCATTTCCGGAATCTCTAGGCTGACCCCTCTAGGCTGACCCCTCTAGGCTGCTCTAGGCTGACCCCTCTAGGCTAGACTTGATCTACTCTATAGTTAGACTGGAGATATAAGGGGTGGGTTAATTGTGGACCAATTCATACAGAGCATTTTTCGCATTGGTGGTCCGTGTGTGGGGAATTTACAAACCTTAACCTTACTTAACAAAAATTGCAGAATTAGGCTAAATGGTCTAGCCTAAGCCTAAGCCTAACCTAATCAAGCCTAATTAGGTCTACAACCTAGGGCCTAACTAGGAAACATTTACATTTAAGGAGTTCATTCTCTTATAAGCTTAGACCTGAGTGACACATAAGTACTTGCGGGGGGATTAAACCAAATTTAAAACTTGACTGTTTTGTCTGTGCTCTCTCTTCTCTGGTTATTTCTTCTTGTCCTATATTTCATTATGATCCCCAGTTAAACAACATTAGTGAACAAGCATTTAAAATGCATACAACTCCAAGCATCCAATTCTTCTTTTAAGGAAGAATCACTCAACAGATTTTTTCAACAGGCACATGCATTCCTTGCAATCTGTGTGTATTAATATATGTATATATACACTGTACACTTTACGTGTGCCACAAATACACTCAACCTATCTGAACATAAGCAAGGATTGCATGGGTTACTCAAAAGGGTCTTATGGCCTACTTTGGCCATAGCCCAAACACTGAACCTTGGTCTTATGGCCTACTTTGGCCATAGCCCAAACACTGAACCTTGGTCTTGTGGCCTACTGTGGCCATAGCCCAAACAACTGAACCTTGGTCTTATGGCCTACCGTGGCCATGGGCCAAACAATGAGCCTTGGTCTTATGGCCTACCTTGGCCATGGGCCAAACAATGCCTTGGTCTTATGGCCTACCGTGGCCATGGGCCAAACAATGAACCTTGGTCTTATGGCCTACCTTGGCCATGGGCCAAACAATAAAGGTCTTATGGCCTACCTTGGCCATGGGCCAAACAATAAGGTCTTATGGCCTACCTTGGCCATGGGCCAAACAATAAAGGTCTTATGGCCTACCTTGGCCATGGGCCAAACAACAAAGGTCTTATGGCCTACCTTGGCCATGGGCCAAACAATAAAGGTCTTATGGCCTACCTTGGCCATGGGCCAAACAATAAAGGTCTTATGGCCTACCTTGGCCATGGGCCAAACAATAAAGGTCTTATGGCCTACCTTGGCCATGGGCCAAACAATAAAGGTCTTATGGCCTACCTTGGCCATGGGCCAAACAATAAAGGTCTTATGGCCTACCTTGGCCATGGGCCAAACAATAAAGGTCTTATGGCCTACCTTGGCCATGGGCCAAACAATAAAGGTCTTATGGCCTACCTTGGCCATGGGCCAAACATAAAGGTCTTATGGCCTACCTTGGCCATGGGCAAACAAGGGTCTTATGGCCTACCTTGGCCATAGGGAAAACTATTACAAGGGTCTTATGGCCTCCCTTGGCCAGAGACCAAACAATACAAAATAAGACCCAGATGGATAAACCAAAGACTGTTCCCAGAGACCAACTAGCTACAGCCAAACAGACAAAACTTGATACTGTAGAATCAAATGTGACCAACTGTAATACATGAACACCTATATTACAGAACTTTAATATAACTGTAGCCTCAAAGACAGTGATAAACACAGTTTGAATGATTGCCTGATTGAGGGTCCTAATCTCATTTCTGACCTTGTGAAGATCTTACTGAGGTTCAGGTTAGATAAATATGCCGTACAAAGTGACATTTCAAAGGCATTTTTGAGAATAAATCTTAAAAATGAATATGATAAGAACCAACTTAGGTTCTTATGGTTCAAGGATCCATTTGATTTGAATAAAGGGTTCATAACCTATAGATTTAATGTTGTGTTGTTTGGAGCCAATTGCTCACCTAGCCTATTAGCATTGACAATTGGACATCATTTGAACCAGTTTAATAACTCTTTAACATTGAACTTCCTTAAGGAACATTTTTACGTAGACAATCTAATAGGCTCAACAACAACAAAATCTGAATTATCTGAAGTCTATGAACACTCTCAAAACATTATGCAACAAGGTAACTTTGAACTTAGAGAGTGGATTTCAAATGATGAGGATTTAAACAAAAAGATTTTAAAGGATAATAATGGTCTTACTGAGCCATCAGACAGAGTTAAAACTTTAGGTATGAACTGGTATTTGGATGCAACTTCTAACAGTCATGATTCAATCTGTACTAAAGGTTTTAAACTTGATGAGGAAGCAAATACTAAAAGACAAATATTATCAGAGGCTTCCAAAATTTTTGATCCTATGGGTCTATTCCTGCCTTCAACAATAAAATCAAAGATTCTCCTCCAAGAAATTTGGAGGACAAATGTTGGGTGGGATGATCCAATAACAAATGAAAATCAAAAATCTTGGAAGAAGTTAGCTGCTGATTTAACAAAAGTGCAGAACATTAAAATTCAAAGGTGCTGTGGGTTTAGGGATAAGCCCCAGAGACTTCATGTGTTTGCTGATGCAAGCACACAAGCTTATGGGTGCTGTGCGTATCTTGTAAGTCCTACAGAAAGTCATCTAATTTATGCAAAAGGGAAAGTTGCACCTCTCAAACCTACCCGAACCATACCTCAATTGGAACTATTGGCTGCTGCATTAGCCATTAAAACCATTTCATTGCTTAAGGATGCTTACCATGATGTGAACATAACTGATATCCACATCTGGCTTGACAGTCAGATTTGTCTTGCCTGGATACGGAATGATAGCATTAATAGTAAGAATATCTTTGTAAGAAATAGGCTAAAAGAAATAGCTGAAGCTAATGAAAGCCTACAAGTAAACTTTCACTATGTTCCAACTAAACAAAATCCAGCAGACTTTCTGACCAGAGGTTTATCCTACAAGTTGTTGAAGTCAAACAAAACTTGGTTTATGGGACCTAAGTGGCTCTGTAATACAGACCAATGGCCTGTGGAACAAGTTAACTTGACATTAAATTTAATCTTTTCAAATGAAAAGGTTGAACCAATCACTAATTATGAATTTATTCTGATTTCAACAAACTTGTCAGGGTACAGCCTACTGTTTGAGGTTTGCTCACAACTGTTTAACTACAATTAACAAACAGCTAAATAAAAACAATCATAATTATACAGAAGTTGCAACCAATACTGGATAGGCCATGCACAACAAAAAGAGTACAATAAAGAGTTAGAATTCTTGACTAATGGGAAACAAACAAAAGAACCTGTACCATCAGTAGTTGTGGATCTAAACTTGTTCAGAGATGAGGAAGGCCTTCTAAGGTGTAAAGGGAGATTAGACAAATCAAAACTGTCATACAAAAGC
This sequence comes from Bathynomus jamesi, assembly GCA_023014485.1. Classification (NCBI taxonomy): domain Eukaryota; kingdom Metazoa; phylum Arthropoda; class Malacostraca; order Isopoda; family Cirolanidae; genus Bathynomus; species Bathynomus jamesi. The sequence continues at coordinate 6,423 of JAJOZX010000593.1, forward strand.
AAACATCCAATCCTTTTACCTAGATTTAGCTATTTGACAACATTAATCATCAGAAAAACACACAATGATGTATATCATATGGGGGTACCACAGACACTAACTACATTAAGAAAAACTTATTGGATACCCAAGGGAAGGATCACTGTTAAAACAGTCCTGAGTGAGTGTGTCACATGTAGGCGTATTCATGCTAGGCCCTATAGGAAACCAAATCCTCCTGCTTTGCCAGAGGAGAGAGTTACTCTCAACAGACCCTTTGAGACTGTAGGCATTGACTATACAGGAGCATTGACTGTAGGGGTGGTGACACTGAACAAAAAATGTACATTGTACTGTTTACATGTGCTGCCTCACGAGCTGTTTATCTGGATGTTGTGGAGGACCTTACAGCAGAATCTTTTGTTGCTGTCTTTAAGAGATTCTGTGCACGACATTCAGTACCCAAGACAGTTTGGACTGACAATGCTACATATTTCAAGGCTGGTGAACAAGTCATCCACGACTTGTTAAGCGATGAAACTCACACAATTATATATACAAAATTCAAACATAAAGTGGAAGTATATTCCGGTTGCCTCTCCTTGGTATGGTTCTATCTGGGAGAGGAATATACAAACAGTAAAGAATTGCTTGAAGAAAGCAATTGGAAAAAACAGATACACTTATTTGAGTTGCTCACTCTCCTGGCTGAGATTGAGAACATCATCAACAATAGACCACTCACTTATGTGAGTGACAACATTAATGACCCGGAACCATTAACTCCAAATCATTTGATTCGGGGAGAACAAGTTAGTCTCCTGCCGGACTACAATATAGACTCTTCAGAAGACCCAAACTGGACTCAACGACATGATGAGCTCCAGACTAAGTTACAACATTTAACTAGAGTTAAAGCTCATTTCATTAAACAGTGGAAAACTGAGTACTTGATGGGTCTAAGGGAGAGACATAAACAAATGACTAAGAAGGATTGGTCTGACACAATTAAGGTAGGGGACCTTGTTCTCATACATGACAGTACTCCAAGACAATACTGGCCTCTGGCTAGAGTTTCAGAACTCAGACCAGGGGCAGACGGGGTAACAAGAGTGGTCAAATTAAGGACTTCAACGGGTGACACAACAAGAGACATTTCTCTTTTGTACCCTTTAGAGTCTGGACCCAAAACAATGGACTTTGGAGAACCTTCTCCACTGACAGTAACAACTGGAGACACTGAACTTCCAGTAACTATTCCTTTGACAGTAGGAGTGGTAACGCATCCTACTACAACATTGACAGACACAAGACCTCAGCGACAAACAGCATTAAAGGCGCGACTATTTTTACAACAAAAAATAGATGCTGGGGAATTGTAATTTTATCTTCTAACTTTCACTTTTTCTTTTCTTATGGTAAAGACCATAGACAGTTTCATCCTATGGATGTATATTTTCTCTTCTAATTAAATGCTACACCTTCTCCATGAGAAGGTGAGGATAGGCACTGTTAATCAGATTAACAGGCATTTACAGTCAAATAGTTAGCTAGTCTACACTCAGACATAAAAATTGGTGACAATGACACCAAAATTTTTATCTCCCGGGGCCCCCAGTATATGGAAAACTGATGAGTGGGTAGTTGGGAGGTAACGAAAATGGTTCACTGAGTAGGTAGGTAGTTAATCTAACAATTATTAAATTCCTTTTATGTCAATAACTGGGTGGATGAAACCAATTGGTTGCTCACCAGAGTTATTCTCCACACTAGTATTTATATACTGTGTGACAAGAGCGTGCTCGGTAATAGATATACATTACCGATCAACCAACCGGGAAAAAAACCAAGACACGCTGGTGGAAAAAGCCCCGCGAAGAGGAGAAAGGAGAACGAAAACGAGGAACGGGGCGAGAGGACGAACGGGAGAAGGGACGAGAACAGACACGAAGAAAGATCCCCACCAGCAAGTACGCTCTCGACAATTAAACAGGAAGGAGAAAAGAGACTCTCTAATAACTAGCAGTAAGTGACTAATTGTGTTTTTAACCCAGTTTACATAGATTCATTAAATTAAGCTGGGTCAGACAACTTAGGCCTACATTGTGGCCTAAGACCCAGCATCAACTCATAGCTTAACAAAGGTGAAGGTAGATTGCCCTAACCTAATTTGGCGAGGAATCCTACTGTGGACCTCAATTTATCTGCCCGCTCTGGACCATTTCCGGAATCTCTAGGCTGACCCCTCTAGGCTAGACTTGATCTACTCTATAGTTAGACTGGAGATATAAGGGGTGGGTTAATTGTGGACCAATTCATACAGAGCATTTTTTCGCAATAGTGTTAGGATAGACTTCAGAATATTTCTTAAAATGGTATTGCATAGTAGCTGCCAACAGAAATGGACGAGAGCTGAGGCCAAACAACACTGACTTCATTCTATATGCTTGAACCTTAGGTTCATTTTCCAACAAGTCTTTCTTATCCACCCACAGATACCTTACTGCATCTCTGTCCCCTGGTTTTAACTTTATCCGCAAAAAGGCTTGCTTCACATCTGCAGTCAATGCTACTCTACCAAACCTGAATCTCAGTAACAAGAAAAATAAATTTGCATTTAAATTTGGCCCAGCATCCAAACAGTCATTCAAGGACACACCACCTTTGTCCTTGGCTGAGCCATCAAAAACTACCCTCCCTCAGTTTGGTGGTAGTTTTGTCTCGCCGTACCACTGCATGGTGTGGCAGATAATGTGCCTCCTGACTCACCAGCTCACCTTGCACCATTTCAGCATAGCTCTCCCTTACATAGCTTAGGATGGCCTCATTGTATTCAATTAACAACTCATCGTTTTTTCTTAGCCTGTACAATGAAGTCTCCAACCTCCTAATAGCTAGCTGAAGGTTTGAACTGGGTTTGCAGGAATCCTACCAAGGGAGGCCAACTTCATAGCAACCATCTCTAAACCCAATCCCTTTTTCAAATTGCTCTAAAACCTCACTGTTTACTGTACTTGCCTGCTTCTCCTGTCTGTCCTTTATGCCATTGGATTCAAGTTCCCAAAACGCTTTCAAATGCCTTTCCAAACCATGGCTGTTCTCCTCAATCTTAACAAAAAGAGCTTTAACCCCCATTTCATTGCAATAGCTACCATGTAGCATCCAGCCTAGCTTACTTTCAATAGCTACCGGACCTCGAGATGGGCGGACAATATTACCAGGGATGAAGTCCCAGTAATAGTCAGCTCCAATCAAGAGACTAATATCTTCTGTTCCTTCAAACTTATTACTGCCCAAATTAATTCCTTTAACTTGCAATTCTTGGACACATGCCATATCTAAACAAGAAGTGACTGGAGCACAAAGTTCCTCAACCTCTACAGCTTGGATCTTGATAGTGGGACTTTGTGGTAACAACCCCTTAACCAGAACTTCTACCTTCTTAACTTTGGTTCGGTTTTGAACGGAACCCCAAAACCCAGAAATTCGTAAATTTTCTCTCTTAAGTTCTTTAAACTTCAATTTTCTGGAAATTCTGGTCTTGATAAAGCTACACTTGCTACCACTATCAAACAACACTCTTACAGTAGCTTCTCCATCATTCCCAATTAATAATGCTGTAGCTGTTTGCAATAATCCCCCTTTACTTTTACTCCCTTTCATAGCAGTGGCATGTGCCACTGATGTCTCTACTTCTGGGGTAGGCCTACTAGGAGTGTTTTCACACAATAATGGCTGATGCCGGCCATGGCATTTTTTGCACAAAATTTTAAACTTAAAAACCTTGCTCTGTGACCTTTCAAAAAAACATTTAAAACATGCTGTGGACTTAGTTACCCTGTCCTTTCTCTCCTCAAAAGGTAAAGCCTCAGCCACCTCACATTAATATGACTTGTGGTTGCCTTCGCAAAATATGCATTCCTTGATTCCCTTTAATTTATTCTCAGAGGATGCATGTAGAGCTGACACTGTACCTGGGCTATTCCTTTTTGTAGAAACTTTGGTGCTGTGCCTGCCTTTGTCCCCTTGATTAACATCCCACTATGCAAACTCGATTCACTCTCGTCTTGCTAATTCTGTGCTTAAACGACTTAACATCTGCTGAGGGAGATGTACATTAGGGCGGCTCGTTTTTACACTTTTTTCGATATTTGATTGAGGGTAGTGCGGAAAAGTTGCGATTTGGAGAGAAAAAGTGTGTAAAATTTTTTTGATCTACGTCAATACCTTCCGGGGCGGCGAGTCCTTAAAAATCGAAAAATAGGCCTAAAAACACACAAAATTTTTATATAATTTTTATATAATGTTCATTGTTCAATGACTGCTATTAATTTATTCAAGCCTATAATAGTGTTCTCAGGGTTGTTTGCACAGAAATATACCGGAATTAACATTTGTATAATATCTTGTTAAAACTTGCTTTAAATCAATATTTTGGATATTTTAACGGCTAAGACGCCACCGGAAGTTATTAACAGATTGTGCTGAAATTATTTATTGTTTATTTTGTAAGTCTTTAAAACCATTTTCCAATCTACCCCGTTCGGCCTATTTTTCGATTTTTAAGGACTCGCCGCCACCGGAAGGTATTGACGTAGATCAAAAAAATTTTACACACTTTATTTTCTCTCCAAATCGCAACTTTTCCGCACTACCCCCAATCAAATATCGAAAAAAGTGTAAAAACGAGCCGCCCTAATGTACATACAGTATGTTCTGTAGAGTGTTCCGTACTTAACTCAAGTAAAATTGAGCTAGGAAATTTAGACTCCAATATAATGACCAACATTATACCATACCTTCCCATTCCTACACCCAAGTTGTCCAGGGACCTAGTTCTAACTTCAAATTCAGCATATAACTGCCGTAACTCCTTGTCACTATTGGGATTATTAACAGGAGGTATTGCTAAAAGTTCGCGGAGGTGGCTTTTAATTAAGATCTCTGGCTTACCAAACCGTTTCTTTCATATATCCCAAGCCATATTATAATTAGCCCCTGTTAATGCTAATCCTGCTTTTGTCTTTGCTGCCTCCCCTTCCAAGAGGGACTGCAAATAATTAAACTTCTCCACCGCACTTAACACTTGACTAGAATGAACTGCTGATTGAAAACTGTCTGCCCATCCTTGCCATTCCTGAATACTCCCAGAAAATGTTTCGAGTACAAGTCTCGGTAATTGAACTGCACATCTGTTAACCTTAACTTCACAAACACCATTTGTTGAGTGTTGTGTTTCATTATTAGACCTGGTCTCTAACTGTACTGAGCTGCTAAACTCTTTTGCTCTCTGGCATACTTTAATTATATCATCAATAATTTCTTCAAAGTAAATTATGTTATTTTCTATTTCATCCTCTTCTATAAGAGCCTCAATTTTAACATTTACTTCGCTTAGAGCAACATTTTTTGTTTCTAATATGGAAAGCTGTGCAGTCACTAAGCTTAAATCCTCTTGCTCTATAGCAGAATCTATAGTGGCAATGACCTTTGTAATTAGACCTTTGTAGGCGCTTCTCCTTTTTTGAAACTTGTTCAATTCAGGTACACTCATCTTCAATGCAAACAACAATTGGGCTCAATGCCAAATAAGCTGAATTGGCAAAAATACTTAACCAAACTGATCAAACTCAAATTTTGCTCTTTTCAAATAGATTGAATTGCTTGGTTGGGGTACTGACCAACTACCAGTATGGAATATCAAATTTTCCACCCAAGTAACTGTCGCACTGAAGTCTGCAACCTTCGCCTACGAATAATAAACCAAAATTAACCAAACCGGTAAAAATGTAGGCCCAAAACAACGACAGACGAGTGGCCAAGTTTCGCAATTGGGCGACCAAACTTTCTACCCTGGGACCTTAACTCAATTATGCTCAACCCGTCTAGGCCTAACTTGGGCTACAATTTGCACAATCAGAACTTTGCCGGAAAATAGTCACTGACTCAGTCTTGGGCTAGAATCCGGTTCCGAAGGACCATGTTATTTTTTTTTATTTTTTTTTTATTGGGTTCAGAATCCCAGCTGAGCCGTGAATGGCCAAGCTCTGAAGGGCCAGTTTAACCTACAGCCCAAGTTAAGCTAGACTAAAAACTTATCGACTTATAGGTCCTATTAGGTCCTACCTCAGGGTTGCTGACTCGATGTGGGCCTACCTTAGACCTCAGTTGCATAAAATTAAGATAAAAAACAAAAGGGGCACTATTTATGATCTTTCTAAACCTTGCAACAACACAACAACCTGCACTATTGCACGATGCAACAATCTTGTATCTAAACAACCAAACTTAATTGCAAGAGAGCTCTCTCTAAGACCACGCCCTGTAAGTGCCGCATTCAACAAACGAGTAGGAAGGACGCGCAGCGCCCAAAAAATGATGCCACAAGAGTGCCCAAACAATGCCACCACAAGAGCCCAAACATGCTAGCTCTAAATTAAGTGAATTTTTCACTAACCTTACAATTATGAGATGGATATATATACACCTTAACTTAATATATACAAGCAATGCTGCATCAATCAGCATAGGAGATGTAGTAATGCTTAGTTAAGAATATTAATTTGTTTAATTAAATAAGATAATGTTTAATATAAATTTACTAAAAATTGTGATGATTACGATAAAGCATGGTTGTTAGATTTGAATTGTTTAAAATGGGTAGGGTTGGTAATCCTAAATAGGCCCGGAGAGTGGACTATACCTATAACGGTTTTTCAGTCTTGAGGTAGACGCGATACGCGTAAGATTTAGAGCCATGTGATCTTAAAGTTAAATTGTTTTGCGCCTCTCCGACCTAAATATATTTAGTAATATTTCATACTCGCATATCCCCTAATTAACTAAACCATTTTCGAAATTAATAAAACGTAATAAGTGTTAATAAGAGTATTAATAACCCCCCCCCCTTCGTTTTGTAACGGTCTTTTAGAGTCAGAACTCGGCGTCGCTACCGATATACGATACGGCAAAGAGAGTAGAGAAACAAAGTGATAAATGAAGAAAGCCGATAGAATAAATAGAGAAATAGTAAAGTAGGAAGAAGCGTAAATAATAATGAAGAAAAATATAATAAAAGCGTTCACTACATCTGGTGCTAGCGGTGGTCTTACATCATATTTTGTGAGGCTTACCCACGTGTTAGTATTTCATTAAAATTCTTAAAACCCGGTATAATAACAAATAGCGTTAATGAATATTTTATTTCGATTATTAAAATATCTAAATGCAAATTTTACCCCGTTTGCAGGCAAATTTCGATTTTCATGCCTTAAAATTTCATTGTAAATAAAATTTAAAAATGGCGCTTGCCTTCGCGTCCTGATAGCGTCCCTGACTCGCGCCTAAGAATTCAATTTGTTTCGTCCAGTTCCGTTGCTTTTCGTTTGTCCGACTCAGTATTGCGAGTCATTATTACGTTAAATTTGTTCATTTCGGTTGGAGAGGGTATAGTTTGAAAATTATCGTGCTGCCTGAAGACTCAAATTTTTTTTTCATCTCCTCTTCTTTCAGCTTACCTCTGTTGTTTACTTGTTTGTTTAAAACTTTTGGAATTAGTAGTAATTGTAATATAATAATAACGATTAATATAGAAAAAAAAAAAATTGTACGTAAGTATAGTTTGAATACAGTATGATACACAATTTATATGGTCCTTTCAAAGTGTTTCAGCGAAAATTTGTATCGCATTTCTGGGTATATATACATATATAGTACAACATTTCAGGAACATGAGAAATTTTCTGGGTTTCATTAGCAGATTTTTGATTATATTTCGATTGCCTGTATAATAATAGGATTATTTTGTAAATATAGGTTTACGGGCTTTTTGCTTTGCTCGCTTCGCGCTAAAATAGGATTACGTTACAGTTAAGGGACAAATCGAAAAATAAATCTTAAAGATAAAAATTGTCAGATTGGGCCGTATAGGATTGTGTTAAATTTCAAAATAAGCAGAATTCGTTTAACTGCAATAGAGAAAGTGTGTTGTAAAATTTTTTATAAGTTTTTTGTATTTTTTATATACTCATTAATTATATACTTACTTATTAACTAATACGTATTTATTAGTTATATATATAATACTATATAATTACATATATTTATATACCCATAACTTTGGTAGGTAAGCTGATTATTTTTTTTCTCTCTCTTTCTTTCGTTTCATTTCACGACAATTCCGACATATTTGGTAAAAGGCTATTGTATCGTACTTAAGAAGAATTTCTTGTAGGCCTATCGTAAAATATTGTTCGGAGATTAACCGTTATTACGGTATGTCTATTGAGTAGTAAATTTTTAGTTATTTAACAAAATTTTCATTGGTTTAACATAAATAAGCATAGGATTTTTCTTTAATAAGCACAAATGTTATGCGTGATTCTAAATTGTGCTTTTCACGCATAACATTGAATTTATTAATATAGGCCTAAAAGCGGCAGTAAATTTTATTTTTATTTTGGCGGCCAATGTGAGTTACGGTACACATTTTACTAAATCTCGATATTATAATTTTTTTGAATTACAGAAATTTGTGTAGAAATTCTTTTCATATATTTTACGTTTTATAAATTCATTCAATAATCAATTTATTTGTACAGTAGGCCGATTTTTATTTTTCTTTCCAGTTCAATGACAATGGTAAAATTTTTAGTTCAAATTTAGATTGTATTCTAAAAAGGATGTTTTAATTTGATATTTTAATTTGGAATTAGAAATGAAAAATGTCCTTTTTTTAGTTTGAGCGTTTGCATGGAAAATATTACGAAATTATGTTAGGATATAATGCAGTTTCATTCGGTTAGGGATATTTGTATAGAGGTTCGCTTACAAACAAAGCGACCGCTCTCAATTAGGAAATGTTTTAGTTTTGTTTACAGTGGATTGTGTGTAATTTTTTAGTACATATGATCTATTCTTATTTAGTATAACGATAAAATTTGTATTTTCACTTGGAAACGATAAATTACTGAGATTTCTGTGATTTGCAAACCATACTGAGGTTTCTGTTGAAGGAGAGAGTTGTATCTCAGATGTAATTTGCGAATTGCAAGTTCAATTCTTATGAAATTTGACGTTTCAAGTTGGAATTACTGTATTAAAATAATTTTTGGTAGTAATATTTAAATTTTTTTTACTTTTTAATAACTGTTTAGAAAATTATTATTGTTTAAACCTTCAGTCGGAGTTAACTATGCATTTGAAACATTGACTCAAGTGTACACTCGGAAATGGAGCCTCTAGATAGCCAGTAACGTTTTTGTGGCGTCTGTGTGCTCCTCCTCAAAGCAAGAGGGTTCATGATTGTCAGAGAATGGATGACATGAAGTTTCTGGGGTTCATTTTTGTCTTTTGTATTTAGAGGTATTGAGGTGATTTCTGACGATAGTTTGAACAATAATATTCTTAAATTATACTAACAGTTACTATGTATGGGCGCTTTTATATTTATACTGTACAATTTTGGTTCGTTTTATGACTTTTTTATCTCTCGCTGTAACTGCCATAAGTGACCTTATTGGTAGCTAGATTGATTAAATTTTTGCGAAATTTTTTTTATTTTTTTTCCGTGAATTTGGCCAGAGCAAATGTGTAGTTAGTATTTCGAAGTGAACTGTCGAAAGAATTTGATAAATTAAATATGAAATGATAAGCAGTACAGAAACACGTTTAGAATAAACTTTTTTTTCAAAATTGCAAGCTCAGTTTGGGTCAACCAAGTTGAATCCGAGTTCCATCAAGTGAGTTTAGTCGACCGGATAGGTGATCGATCACCAATGAGAGAGAGAAGAGAAACCAGAATGCGCATGGACTTGGCGCAGGATGGTTTCGGAAGAGAAGAGAGAGAAGAGAGGAACCGAATGCGCAGGGACTTGGCGCAGGACAGTTCCGGAAGAGAAGAGAAATTTACGTGTGCAGGGTCTTGGTACACGAAAGTTTCGATCGAAGATGGTCTACTGGTATTTTTCGGGCAGTAGCTGGTCACGTTGCTCGAATGCTTCGCTAAATATGTGTCAAAGCGCGCGGTAGACAAGCCACGAGCTTGAACGGGCGCCTACGACTGTACTGTCCATACAGACATACAGTAGGTTCGTTGGGAAACGGCCTACGGCGGAGTCATCGTTTGATTGTTGCCAGTAGAAGAGTCTTTCAGCTGGACGTAGGAAGAGCAGCGTTCACCGACAAAAGTGGAGATGAGACAAGGCGAGTTTCTTCATCGACTTCTAGAATTGCAAATTCCGTCCAATTCCAGCGCGTGGTCCCGCTTTCAGATATCTCCCCCCCTGATCCTTTTAGAATTGGACGTCTCTTGTTTTTTTTTTCGCCATTGGAGAGAGAGCGGAACCATTATAGCGTGCTGCCCTGTTGCATATTGATTGATGCAATCCCTTGCATTCTAGCGAAGTGAGCAGGAGAGCTGCGATTGAAAATTGAAATCCGTTGTCAGCGTGCGGAGTGTCATCTAAACAACGTCCAGCAAATAAATGTACTGATTATTATCTAATGAAATTATAAGTGAAAAGGGTCCGATTATTGCCCATATTGTTGTGTTTTTCGTGAAATAGTATGTGCGCTCTTGGTCAGTATTTTATGTAAACTTTTTTTATTTTTTTCTATGTTGCCCTGATAGTAACTGTATAACTATACAAATAATTGTTTCGAATGTAAAGCGATCGTTGATGAGAAATCGCGGGAATAGATTGTGAACTTGAGATTTGTGTAGCCACTGTAAGAAAATTTTCTGTTATTTTTTTGGCATGTATAGATTAGTTACAGGTTGTAATTTAATTATTAGAGTGAAATGTTATTTTATGCAAATGTGAAAATTATAAAGTTTTCGGTTTTATAATATGATACAATATATGTATGGGAATTGTCATTCTATTATTTCTTGTCTATTTCTAAACTTTGAATGTGTTAAAGAAAAAAAAAAAAAAAAAAAAATTGCAAAATATAAGTTTGTTGAATAAATTTATTGACATTGTTAAACGATATTAATAAGTTTTCCTAATGGAAAAACTTATTTTCAAGGGGGTGATGCGAGTGTAGTAATGCTTAGTTAAGAATATTAAATTTTGTTTAATTAAATAAGATAATGTTTAATATAAATTTACTAAAATTATGATTACGATAAAGCATGGTTGTTAATTGAATTGTTTAAAATGGGTAGGGTTGGTAATACTGAATAGGCCCAGAGTGGACTACCTATAACGGTTTTTCAGTCTTGAGGTAGACGCGATACGCGTAGATTTAGAGCCATGTGATCTTAAAGTAAATTGTTTTGTGCCCTCTCCGACCTAAATATATTTAGTAATATTTCATACTCGCATATCCCCTAATTAACTAAACCATTTTCGAAATTAATAAAACGTAATAAGTGTTAATAAGAGTATTAATATACCTTCCCCCCCCTTCGTTTTGTAACGGTCTTTTAGAGTCAGAACTCGGCGTCGCTACCGGAAACTATTATACTGCACGGCGAAAATGAGTAACGAGAGTGTACAGTTAAATGAAATAAAGAGCAATAGAGATATAGTAAAGTAGGAAGAAGCGTAAGTAAATAATGAACAAAAGAAATAAAACACGTTTCACTACATCTGTTTTTTTTTTTTTTTTTTTTTTTTTTTTTTTTTTTTTAATAATAATTTCGAAAATGGTTTAGTTAATTAGGGGATATGCGAGTATGAAATATTACTAAATATATTTAGGTCGGAGAGGGCGCAAAACAATTTAACTTTAAGATCACATGGCTCTAAATCTTACGCGTATCGCGTCTACCTCAAGACTGAAAAACCGTTATAGGTATAGTCCACTCTCCGGGCCTATTTAGGATTACCAACCCTACCCATTTTAAACAATTCAAATCTAACAACCATGCTTTATCGTAATCATCACAATTTTTAGTAAATTTATATTAAACATTATCTTATTTAATTAAACAAATTAATATTCTTAACTAAGCATTACTACAGAGAGCTATGCTGAAAGGGTGCAAGGTGAACTGGTTAGCCAAGAGGCACATTATCTGCCACACCATGCAGTGGTATGGCGAGACAAAACTGTGCCCTTGAATGACTGTTTGGATGCTGGGCCAAATTTAAATGCAAATTTATTTTCCTTGTTACTGAGATTCAGGTTTGGTAGACTAGCATTGACTGCAGATGTGAAGCAAGCATTTTTGAGGATAAAGTTAAAACCAGAGGACAGAGATGCAGTAAGGTATCTGTGGGTGGATACGAAAAACCTGTTGGAAAATGAACCCAAGGTTCAAGCATATGGAATGAAGTCAGTGTTGTTTGGCCTCAGCTCTAGTCCATTTCTTTTAGCAGCTACTATGCAGCACCATTTTAAGAAATATTCTGAAGTTTATCCTAATACGATTGAACACATAAGGCAAAATTTTTATGTTGATGATTTGCTGTGTTCAGTGGATAATACAGAAATGGCTAAACAGATATTCTGGGAGGCTGGCATGGAGCTTAGAAAATGGCAGACCAATCATTCTCAGTTACAACAGTTTATGAGTCAGTCCTGTGTAGTACCTGATACAGCAGAAAGTATTGAGGATTCTGGTATTATGGAGTTGTGGGCCATAGACACCAAGGTGCTAGGCATTGCTTGGCAGTAAGGAGAGGATTTGTTTACCTCTAATGGGAAATCTTTAGTAGAGGTGGCTGAGAATGAGACAAGGTGGACAAAACGTACAGCTCTTAGTTTGGTTTCGAAGGTCTTTGATCCTCTTGGATTCCTGGCTCCATTTGTGATAAAGTAAAAACTTTGGTTTCAGAGCCTCTGGGAAATTGGACTTGGTTGGGATCAAGAGTTACCCGATCATATGGTGGTAAAGTGGAAATATTGGTTCAAGAATTGGCACATCTTGGAGACATTGAAATCCCAAGATTGTTCTTTGGAGAGTTGAACAATAGTCCAGATAATTTGGAGCTGCACATCTTTTGTGATGGAAGTGAGGAAGCCTATGCAACTTGCATTTATAAAGAGGTATATTCGAAGAGGAAGTAAGTTGATAATAAAAACCCACTCTAATACAGAGTTGTGGAAATGAACTCTGTCTATTAGAGTGGGTTTTTATTATCATATTTTGACCTCCACGTAGAAAAGTGAAGTTCTTTGCATTTAGGAAGTAAGTTACAGGTTGGTTGCTGCAAAGAGCAGAGTAGCACCTTTGAAAAGGTTTTCTATTCCAAAGTTGGAATTGATGGGTGCAGTCATTGCTGTGGGCTTGCAGTTACAGTGCAAAACTCTTTGGGCCTTTATGAAATTCCGAGCTATTATTGGACAGACTCCACTATAGTTTGGCACTGGTTAAGAAGCCAGGCAAGGAAATGGAAACCATTTGTTGCCAATAGGTTGGAGGAAATTCAAGCACACACAGATCCCAAGCAATGGAAGCCTTGTCCAGGCACCCAAAACCCAGCTGATTTACCAACACGAGGAATTTCAGTGAAAGATCTTGCACAGTCAAGTTTGTGGTGGAATGGGCCAGAGTGGCTAAAACTTGGAAGTGAAAACTGGCCTTCTAATCAGCCTATGGTACTAGAATGCCAGGCTCAAGAAGAATGGGTGAGTGAGTTGAGAAAATGCACTGTGAACAGTTGTCAAGTTATGCAGCAGGACCCCATATTGAGGCTTGAGGACATTAGCAGTCTGAAAAGGTTGTTAAGAGTGACAGCATGGGTATATAGATTTACAGACATCATTAAGGGAGAAACAAGAAGGGAAGGAATTCTGAACAGTAAGGAGATTCAGCAAGTCAGGCAATACTGGGTGGTATATGTGCAGAAGGAAAGATTTGGTGAAGGGAGAAAATTGCTCACCAGCAATCCATTACAGGTTCTACCAACACATTCTGGTCTCAACGGTTTGGATGTGTTTTTGGATCAGGATTTATTGAGAGTAGGAGGTAGACTACAGTTTTCTGGGCTTCCAGAGGAGAAAAGACACCCAATTTTGCTACCTTCTGGGGGGCACTTTGTGGAACTTTTGATCCTGGATACGCATCATAAGTTGTTACATGCTGGAGTTAGAGAAGTGATAATAGAGATCAGACAACAGTTTTGGATTCCCGAAATTAGACAAGTAGTGAAAAAGGTCTTGCATAGATGTGTGGTTTGCAAGCGTTGGAGTGCAAAGCCTTATCATGAAAAGGTGGCTCCACTTCCAAGAGAACGGTGTATCTATACTGCCCCATTTGATATAGTAGAGTAGACTTCGCAGGTCCAGTCTGTGTGTATGAGCAAGGGGAGTCTAACAAAGGTTACATATGTCTTTTCACATGTGCTACCACCAGAGCAATCCATGTGGAGTTGTTAAGCAACTTAAGTAGTGATGTATTTCTTTTGACCTTTAAAAGGTTTGTGAACAAAAGGGGTTTCCCAAATAAAAACATATCGGATAATAGCCACAGATGCTTCCTCCTATGGACTAGGAGCCGTCCTATTACAGGACGTAGATGGTGTGGAATTGTCCATTGCTTATACCAGTCAGCGTCTCTCTAGACCTCAACGGAATTATTCCACTCCGGACCGAGAGGCCCTAGCGATATATTGGGCTTTGAAAAAATTCCGAAATATCGTCTACGCCTCTACGGCTACGCTGTAACCATCAAAACTGATCATAAGCCACTCGCGTATCTCTTCAAGGACGAGCTACTTGAAGGACGGCTGAGTAGATGGGCTCTGTTGATTCAGGACTTTGCGGCAAAAATCGTAAAACCAGGAAAACCAAGTTATTCCAGACGGATTGTCGAGACTCAAGTGAATAAGATAGAAACTCTTCCTGTGTTCGACTACCAATGTCTACAATACTCCCAATAACAGGACCAACACACCCAGAACCTACGGGCTCGCCTGGAACAAAAGGAACCGTCGAAGGTAAACGAACAATATAACCTAAAAGGACGAGCTACTTGAAGGACGGCTGAGTAGATGGGCTCTGTTGATTCAGGACTTTGCGGCAAAAATCGTAAAACCAGGAAAACCAAGTTATTCCAGACGGATTGTCGAGACTCAAGTGAATAAGATAGAAACTCTTCCTGTGTTCGACTACGAATGTCTACAATACTCCCAATAACAGGACCAACACACCCAGAACCTACGGGCTCGCCTGGAACAAAAGGAACCATCGAAGGTAAACGAACAATATAACCTAAAAGATGGGCACGTACATTTTAGGAACGAAAATGGAAACGACCTCTTGGAAATACCAAAGGATCTCGTAGATATAGCCATCGGACTTTGTTACGACTCGCCTTTGTATGGCCACATGGGACCGGATCGCACCATCAAGAGTCTTTTGGAGCGATAGTATTTTCCCGAAATGAACAAAAAGGTACATGAATACATCGCTGAATGCCCGTCTTGTTTAAAACATAAAGGCAACGTACCGTCCACAGCTCCCATGCATAAATATCCAGTATACCAACGGCCCTGGCAAAGAACTGGAATGGACATACTGGGACCATTCCCCAAAACATCAGAGAGAAACCAGTACATCATTGTGTTTACGAACCACTTCTCGCGTTACAGCGAAGTAGTTGCCATTCCAAACCAGACCTCGGAAACTGTGGCAAGACCCCTAGTGGAACGCGTCATCCAAAACCATACTACTCCTTCCATCCTAATTTCGGATAACGCCCTTAGTTTCACTTCCACACCGTTCGTGTCACTCCGTAACATGTGTAAAATTAAAAACACACACATTATGGCATACCATCCGCAGGCAAACGGCTTTGTGGAGAGACACAATCGGAAGATCTTAGAAGCTCTCTGCCACGTTGTCGATGCATCCTCCCGTATATGGGATGATTCCCTCGCCATGGTGCAAACAGCTATCAACAACGGCTATGACGTGTCCATCGGGGACACCCCTCATTTCGTCCTTTATCACTACGACAAACGGCTACCTTTTGATTTGCCTGACCAAATCGATCCGGCAGTTCTAACACCTTCTGAGATGGCAGAAGCACATCAGCAACTAGTTGAACAATCTTTCAAAATTTTTGACATAATCCGATATGACATAATCCGACCAACGAAACCAACAGATTTCATACCGACTATAATTACATACCGCCAAGTGCTCATCGCAAATTATACCCAAAATGGGATGGCCCATATAGAATTATGAAAAACCTCGGAAAGAACCGTTATGAAACCCTCGACCTCCGAGATTATTCCAAACTAAAGATCATTCACGCTGATAATTTGAAGATAGCTGCCGAACAACACCTTCCCTAAAAACATCTGCCAGGCGTTCAAGCCGCCTATCCTTCGAAAGATCAAGGTATTAACAAATCCAACAGGGACCACAAAACCGAAGTAGTCACCGCGGAAACCACTACCCGTGACGAAGATTGGTACCTTGTAATACCACCAGTACTCGAACCAATCTTTGAACAAGAGGAGGTCCCAGAACCGAGAGTCCCATCGGAACCAGACCCTGGAGAAACTCCTTCTGGAAGACCATTCAGTGGAACTCCATCTCCGTCACCACCCTCACCAATTGATGATCGACGCACGGACCCTACATTAGCCCTGTTAAAAAATCAACTTTTTCTTATTTTCATAGGTTTCTGTACTTTTTCCCATGCTTTTTGACCTGAAAAGGCCGAAAATGACAACCATTTTGACCTAGGTTGTTGGAAAGCATTGCCGCATGGAGCTTTAAGTTTTCTGCCTTGAAATCGGCCAAAAGCACCAGTTCCGGGGTCCCTTGAATCATGTTCTGCACTATAACTTTTTATCTAAACAAGATAGAGCAACAAAATAGGCACCAAATTAAAGTGTTTTTAATCCTCTTTCTAACTTATACAATTATGATAGTCTTGGAACAAGAAATTGCACATTGGTACATACAAAGATTTCAGAAATATCACAAAATTCGTTTTCTCACACTCAAGGCAGACAAGGCGCCTTATTCATGACACAAATTTGAGATTAACATTTTGTCACAAGTATAATCGATCAAGAAGTGAAAGCATTACATGATGATTAATTTCATAATGACATTTACACAGTCAGTTGTTGAGAGTTTGTTTCTTGAAGCTGTCAAAGCGGCGTCTGTTGAACTCCACAGCTTGAAGGAGATAGCCCCTTTGCTTGGCATCTGTTGTTATGACATTTGCAAAGTCGCTCATCATCTTGACACCACGTTCAGCAATGTCATTCACCGCTTTCAGATTCTTAACATAGTCCAACGCTTTTCTGTAGTCCTCATTCTGTGGCCAAGACGTGACAGGTTCCAGAAGCCACTCGGATCCAATGTTCAGTGTGTCCAGCAGGAAATGTGATTCTGGGCCAATGAGATCAACCAGGGTGGTCTTAGCTGTGACTCTCTGGAATAGAGGCTTTCCTGTTCTGAAGCTGTCTGGCTTCTCAGTGGCATGTAACTGGGCAGCAATGTCGTGCTTCAATGTGTCACTCAATCTACTGCTGAACAGGGCAAATGGCACGACTTCCTGTGTCAGGTACCATTTGTGGTTTTCCATCTTATTAAGTACTGCATCAGCAAGCTCTGGGTCAGTTTTCTTGTACTTCAACATGTCCTGGATTAGACTTAGATCATTCACGGGAGCATCTGCAGCAGACATTGACATCATCCATACAGGAGTGTAGAACAGCGCAAGGAAGGTGTTGAGTCTTTCCAGCTTTGATACAGTGTCTTCGTCGTACTCAAGTTAATCTGCAAACATCAGCATTTTCATGGAGTACAGGTTTCTGGCCATCCATCTGGCCTGATGAATGGCGCCTGGTCGACTCCAGTGAATACCTCGAGGAGGCGTTCCTCCAAGAACAATGACTGTCAGTTCAGCCATTTCCCTGTAGTCGGCTCTTGGAAGCCTTTCTGCTGTTAGAATGTCTTGGAGTATTTCTTCACTGTTCTTCTTCTTTTCCTTCAGCCATTTGCTGTTGATAGCCAGCATCTTTGGGTTTTCCTTGGACAAGTCCGTCCAAACATCCTTCAGATGCTCAAACCAGGGATTATCTGGCCCCTTCACCTTCCCAAACAGCTTCTCCCAAATTGCTCCTACTAGGATTTCCAGGATGTGATGTCGACAGGCCAGATAAAACACCTTTTTGTTCAGCATTTTCTCTAGCAGTTTGGCAGCTCCTCTGTGAACTCCACTGTTACTGGATGTAGTGTCAAAAACAAGGGCAGTAACATTATCCGTAAGTTCCCATGTCTCCAGTAAATCCATTGAAGCCTCAGCCTGAGCTGTGTCAGAAGAATTGTCGATGACAGGTACTCCCAATAACTTTCCTTCAGTGTATGAAGGTGGACCAGACACTAGCACAGCTAAAGTCTCTGAGGTACTTCCAGGTTCACTGCCCAAGACATCTTTGAGCAACTTTCCATCCCAGTGTAAGGCAGCGTACTGTGGGGGGTTTTCACAAAACTTGGACATGTGACTCTGGCTGATATTATACCTGGACAGCATTCTGTTGCGACGTGTTGTTGAGGTTGAGATGACGAAGTTATCCAGATCAGCCCCTCCAGCTTTCAGGGTGGCAGAAACTATGGCAGTAACTTGATTGTCTGATAAACCAAGACGATCAGCTGTATTGCAGATGACATCACATTCCATGACCTTCCTTGGAAACGTCAAAGTCACACTAGTCACAGTGTCTTGATGGTGAGAACATCCAGGACGAGGCTGATGGTAATCCATGTCCTCTGTGTTAGCGTCGTTGTCAGTTGAGTCACCCCAGGTAATGTCATCCACATGAACAACTGCCTCTTGTTCTGCTGCAGCTGTAAGATAGTACAACATGTTAAGACAGTAATTGTTAAGTACATGCTAAATATCGCAATGGAGTAAACTTAAAACTTTTTGTAACGTTCAAAGTAATTAGTTTTACCTTGTTCTTGTCTATGCTGCAGTCTTTCATTCCTCGCTGCTTGCTGCAGGGATCTTCTCTCAAAAATCTTGTCATGACCAGACATGACCTTTCCTCTCAGTCTTTTGGTCTTCGTAGAACCTGATATCCTCATCTTTCTTCTCTCTGGATAACAGTCTGTTGTTCTGTATTTCCTGGATTGCATCTGGAGCTCCTATATCGAACAGGCTGTCTAATTCCAGCACAAATGCTCCTCTTTTTCCTCCAGGGTTACTTGCTCTTCCTTTGCTTTTCACCAGAGCACGATGTTTCTCATGTAGTTTCATGAAGAGCTTCATTGCGTTGTACTTGGTCATTGTCTTGATCCTAGCCATCTGCCAGAATGGGATGATAGATTCAACTGTTTCATATGCAAGGTCTTGAACCATGGGCCTCCCTGCATTTTCCGGTAAATTCTGAAGATTAAGGAAATACTGGAACGCCTGTCTGTTGGTGGGAAGCTGGGAACCACTGATAAAAGCTGAAGGGTATCCAACCAGGAAAGTTTCAGTGAGAGATCTGGTAGATGGCCCAGTTGACACCTGCCTGTGGACAGTACGTGGAGGTTCTGAGATATCAACTGTGCGCCCACGGAGCTCCCTCAGCTCCTTGCTTAATGCCATTGTGAAGTTGTAACTTGTAGATGGTTTTCTAGATTCTGATTGAGTTTCTGTTGTTTCCTGAAAAATGATAGATAATTATTATTATTATTATTATTATTAATAATTATTATTTATTTATTATTATTATTATTATTATTATTATTATTATTTATTAATTTTATGCTCTTTCATTTGATACCTAATTTGTTGCTCTATCTTGTTTAGATCAAAAGTTAAAGTGCAAAACATAATTCAAGGGACCCCGGAATTGGCGCTTTGGCCGATTTCAAGGCAAAAAATTAAAGCTCCATGCGGCAATGCTTCCCAACATCCTAGGTCAAAATAGTTGTGATTTTCGGCTTTTTCAGGTCAAAAAGCATGGGAAAATGTACAGAAACCTATGAAAATAAGAAAAGGTTGATTTTGAACAGGCCTACTGTCCTGTTGCCACACCTTTTGTTACGGAAGCTGCTTCAATACAAACAGAACTTTTGGAACTACACAGAGATGGGCAGTACCGCGGTACATGTAACGGCTTAAGTAACGGGCGTTACTTTTGTGACGAGTATCGGTATCGCCTTAGCAAGATTTCTAATGTAACGATGTAACGGTAACGCCCGTAATAATTTTAGCAAAAGTAACGATAATTTCCGTTACTCGTTACATACTGTTTTTTGTGTGAAAAGTACAAATACATCTTTCAGCGGCGTATCATACAGTTCATACTTGTTAGAACTTGTTCTGTCCTTGTCACGTTGCATCCGTCTTGTTGCCGGTAGAGCTCAGTTATAGTGTAGCACTCGTGTGGTGTGCATCTCCTTTGTTTAAAGTTGTTAAACATGGAATACCTTTCGTCAGCTTCTTCTTCGAAGGATGACGACACATCTGATTTCCTCGAAGATGTTTCGGCACATAGTTGGGTAAAATCACAGCTTATTACATCTTCCTCAAGTACAATACTCCACTTCCTTCCTCGGCTCCTGTTGAGCGTCTCTTCAGCTATGCAGGACATATTCATGCCCCTAAGAGAGGAAATCTTTCCGACAACACGTTCGAAAAATTAGTAATGCTAAAAGGAAACCCTAGGCTCCTAGCTACATTTAAAATTTAATTCTATACTTCTCAGCTAGAATATATTCTTGGAAATGTTTTTTATTATTTTACATCAGCTGCTATTGAAATGTTTCTGTTTACTTCTATGTTTAATTTTCTGTTATTCAAATAATATTTTTTGTCAAAAATGTCCTGTTATCATTGTCTGTCAGAAATAAACCTCCATTTATCTAAAAACAGTTGCGTTTGTTTTTACATACTTTTTATACTTGCTTTAATATTCTAATTAAGATATACAATTATGATATATGAATTTACCAATGTAACGAGTAACGAAAGTAACGACGTTACTGTAACGAGTATCGGTATCGTCTTAAGATATCTTCAAAGTAACGATGTATCGGTATCGCCGGGGTCATTTTAAGAGAGTAACGAGTAACGGTAACGCTCGCCAATTTTGAGTAACGGTGCCCATCTTTGACTACACGAGGACGTGGGTTTAAAGTTGATACCTAAAAGCTTATCTGCAGTTGAGTTTTGGAAGCAAGTACCAGAGACAAAGTATCCTCACCTCAGGAAAACCAGTTTCCGACTTATCTCAGTTTTTGGAACAACTTATTGCTGTGAAGTACTCTTCTCGGTAATGAAGTTTGTAAAGTCAAAACATCGTGCTGCCCTCACTAACGAACACCTGACTGAGCTTCTTCATACCGCCTTAACATCACATCAGCCAGACTTTAAAGCATTAACAGCCAAAATGAAGACCCAAACTAAGCCTTCTACAAGCAGTAATTAAACAATTTAATAATGTGAGTATAACTATATGTATATGTTTTTAATAATTAAATTCTTTTTAAAATATTTTGTGGTTCTCGTACATCTGAAAAACGTCGTGTATATATATGTGGCTCTTGGGTCCAGGAAACTTGGCCATATAATTCTTACATTCATTCATATAATTCTTATATTCATTCATATAATTCTTATATTCATTCATATAACTTATATTTATATAATCCTTGTATTTATATAATCCTTATATTTGTATAATCCTTATATTCTTATATATTTATATTCTTGTATTCATTTCTACATAGAGTCCAAATTCGCATATCGCTGAAGAAGTTCGGTTAAAATTTTTGATTCGCTTTCTATTTTATTTCTGCTGAATAATTGGTGAATTATTTTTTAAATTACTTAATCGATTTTTTTAGATTTAGCTTAATAATGTAATCTTGTTAAATTCTGCAATGTTCGTTTTCTGTATACATTCTCTCTTCGTTGTAAAAGATGAAGTCATGTCTTGCTTAACGTTTAATTTTAAATCTTAAGCATCTAATTTTTGCTAATATGCATGTTTAATTGTAATTCATAATAAAATGCATATTTCAATTTCCATTCTTAGTTAATTTGGCAGATCATGATAACATCAGATCTGTCAATATGCGGTTTAAAACAAAAATATGGCTTCATCTTCAAATATCTTGCTTATCAGTCTAGACATTGCTACAGCTAAGATATTTACCTTGTTTTTATAAATTTTGCAAAGTAAATCAGCCTATTGAGAATTAAAAACAAAAACAGATCAGCATTAAATAACAATGATGTCATTAAAAATTTCAGTATATAAGCCGATAAAATTTCTCCAACGTTCATTCTGATTGTCTGATCTAACTTAGAGGCTGAGCATTACCTGCAACATTTTAGCAGTAAACTACAGTAAGGGAATATCTTTGTCTTCTCCTTCGAGCCTTGCTCTCTTCAGAGAACTTAGTCTTAAATAGAGAAAAATAATTTCCTGATACAACAAGAAAAATCGGGGAACCTTCAGAGAATTTAGTAAGCTCCACAGAATCCTCCGATCCACTACAAGAAGAAATCGGAGAGTAGTATAAGAGAAACTTCTGCAATTCCTTATACGGTACCAGATACTCCAGAGTAACAAATCCGTTGCTGCCACTTAACCAGAACCCCCGTCAACTTCGAACTGCCCAAGGCCATAGACGGAGGGGTTAACATATACGAGTGTGTGTATATATATATATATATATATATATATATATATACTGCAAATGACACACACTGTGTGTATATATATTGTAGAGAACGACGCTTTTTAGAAGAGTGTTCGCACAAGAGGAGAGGAGAAAACGAGCAATAAAAAATGAGGCACCTCCTAGGAATTTACATTATATACACTGTGTGTCGTTTGCAGTTAAAATGTATATATATATATACGGCATGAGAAGGTGCCCCTCAAAAGGCATTTGATTCCGTTCTCAGGTACGTGGGGAATTACGAGCTTTGAGAGTGTGGAGGCTCTTG
Source organism: Bathynomus jamesi (assembly GCA_023014485.1). NCBI lineage: Eukaryota > Metazoa > Arthropoda > Malacostraca > Isopoda > Cirolanidae > Bathynomus > Bathynomus jamesi. Next base: position 29,278 of record JAJOZX010000593.1, read on the forward strand.
GTGTAATGGTTAGCATATCTGACCAGCAATCGGATGGTTCCGGGTTCGATTCCTGGGAGTACCTCATTTTTCATTGCTCGTTTTCTCCTCCGCTTGTGAGGACACTTCTAAAAAGCGTCGTTCTTTATATTATATATATATATATATATATACACTTCGTCTCATCAATTCTCCACCTCTTACTGACTGTCTTCAATCCCTCTCTCTTCACCGCAATGTTGCCTCTCTCTCTCTCTCTCGTTATTGTCGCTATTATAACGGACACTGCTCTTCTGCACTTTCATGAAATCCCTGAAATGTTCAGGGATTTCATGTAAGGTTAAGTCGTGAATTTTTGTTAAACCTACAAGAAAGTTAGTGAATACCCGGTTAGGTCAATTGCACGCCCTTGACGATTGATTTGGTTAAGTGATGATATTTTCGTTAAAACTAACGGAACTATAACGACTTAACCTTGCATGAAATCCCTGAACATTTTAGGGATTTCATGAAATCCCTAGTTACACAGCTTCCCTGTAACATATATACTAGGGGCACTCAATATATTTTGCCCCACCCTTTTTTCTTAGCTAAATAATAGGCCATGGGACTGAGATGTCTTTTGGGCCGTAAGTTTGAACTTTCTGCGCTTCACATAACCGGATTTTTCCAGTTTGAACCTCCCCTCTTTGTATAAACCGCTTTTAAACGCCCTTGTATAAAATCGATGGTTAACGCAGTTTCGAAAATGGTGTCTGACAGTGATGTGCGTTGTAAACGGAGAGCTGTTATCGAGTTCTTAACCTCAGAGAAGGAAACAGTTGGAAATATTCACAAACGTCGACAAAACGTTTATGGAGATGCTGCTGTTGATCGAAGCACAGTTGGACGCTGGTCTAAACGTGTGAGATCATCGGAGAGAGGGAGAGCCAGCCTCGATGATGAGCCACGCAGCGGTCGCCCGGCATCGGCTGTGACATCTCACACTGTGCAACGTGCTAACAGCATCATTCGATCAAATCGGCGCGTCACATACAAGGAGCTATTACTGGAGCTTGGAATTAGTGAAGGAAGTGTGAATACGATAATTCAGCAACTGGGATACTCAAAAGTGTGTTCACGGTGTTCGCGAACTGACTGAAGATCACAAAGCCCAAAGAAAAGAAATTGCTTCTGAGTCGTTGGTTCAATACGAGACAGAAGGGATGACTGGGGATGAGACTTGTGTATACCACAGTGAACCTGAAACAAAACCCCAATCCATGGAGTGGCATCACGCAGACTCCCCACGCAAGAAAAAGCTCAAAATGGCTCCCTCTGCAGGAAAGGTTATGGCCACCATCTTCTGGGACATGAAAGGGGTGATTCTGGTGGACATTATGAAGAAAGGACAAACAATCAACTCAGAGGCATATGTTGCTACCCTACAGAGACTCCAGAGACGTATAAAGCGAGTTCGATCGGAGAGAAAACTGGAAGACGTCCTTCTTTTGCACGATAACGCAAGACCACACAACAGTTTGCAAACAAGAGACAGCGCCGGCCTTAGGATATTTCGGGCCCTATGCAGAGTATACTGTACGGGCCCCCCATGACACAAGTCAAATTGTTTTTCATTGCTAATCATTTTATTTTAGTAGATTGTTAACAAGTACAAGAAGTAAAATTTAACTATACAAGTGCACCTGTAACAGAATACCAACAGACCAACAGCCTTTACTATTTTTACTACTTATTACTTTATTATTATCAAATATTTAAACTATCATAATGCAATCATTAAGGCCATGATGGATCGGTGATCTGAAAATAAAAAAATAAATTACATTAATTTACACCAATTTTGGCACTCTGACGTCGATGGTAAATTTCTGTGAAATTTTCGGGACCCCTAAGTTGCGGGCCCTGTGCGACCGCACGGTTCGCACACCCCTAAGGCCGGCACTGCAAGAGAGACCATTACAAAAATGCCCTTGACTGTGTTACCCCACCCTCCATACAGCCCGGATCTGGTACCTTCAGACTTCCATTTGTTTGGGACAATGAAGGATGCTATTCGTAGAAGAAAGTTTCAGTGACGATGAGGTTGTTGAGGAGGTTAAGAGGTGGTTCCAGCGGAACCCAGCGGACTTTTACCAGCAAGGAATAAAGGTCCTTGTTTCGAGGTGGAAGAAAGCCGTAGAAAAGGATGGAGACTATGTGGAAAAATAAAAACTTTTAAAAAAGGTACAGCATGTAACTATTTGTGTACAAAATTTCTGGAACTTACAAGGAAACTTGGAAAGAAAAAAAAAGGTGGGCTAAAATATATTGAGTGGTCCTCGTAGGTTAGACGGAAAAAACTTTCGATATTAAGGTAAAATAGAATAAATATGCGTGTAGAACAGCAAATAATTCTAAAGCATTTTAACCATATGTACAGATATATAATCATAGTATCAAGTGGGATAGTTCTAACGCGCGCTCGTTAAAAACATTTATAATTGAAAGGAATATTCCAGAATGTTCATTCATCCATTTTAAAAATAATTTCAGTAACAGTGCGAGAATGTATAAGATTGACAATATCTTGATAAAATGTCTTTTGCCTTTAATCAACGCTTGTTAACCGTGTGATAATCTCTTATTTCTCTGTTCCGTTGTACATATGTGTATATTTTCGTTCTCTCCCCTTCTCCCTTCATTCCCTGACGAGGTGTACTGCTGAATACACAAAAGGCCTTGGAATAATTTTTTATTTTTCCTTATGGGTTTGCATTATAATATATATATATATATATATATATATATATTATATATATATACAGGGTGGGCGGAAAGTAGCTCCCTATTTTGGATTGGTAAAAAAATACGTATATTATCCATTTATTTCAGAAGAAATAATATGAAAAGGTAGGCATACATGGTAGGTTTTCTCTAAAATTCAATGTGGGCTCCAACTCTTTCCACCAGCTTCTGGAGCCGCCCAGGAATGGCGTCCACTGACTTTAGCAGGAACTCCGGCGGGATGGAGGACATGACTTCCCGAATTCGGTCCTCCAGTTCTTCCAATGTCCTCGGTTTGGTACGGTAGACTTCTTCCTTTACCCACCCCCAAAGGAAGAAGTCGCACGGTGTCAAGTCGGGGCTCCTGGCTGGCCATTGATGTGGACCACGACGACCCATCCAACGCCCAGGGAAGTGGGCATCCAGCCACTCACGGACAACAAGAGCGAAGTGCGGAGGGGCGCCATCTTGCATAAATATCTTTGGGGGTGGGTAAAGGAAGAAGTCTACCGCACCAAACCGAGGACATTGGAAGAACTGGAGGACCGAATTCGGGAAGTCATGTCTCCATCCCGCCGGAGTTCCTGCTAAAGTCAGTGGACGCCATTCCTGGGCGGCTCCAGAAGCTGGTGGAAAGAGTTGGAGCCCACATTGAATTTTAGAGAAAACCTACCATGTATGCCTACCTTTTCATATTATTTCTTCTGAAATAAATGGATAATATACGTATTTTTTTACCAATCCAAAATAGGGAGCTACTTTCCGCCCACCCTGTATATATATATATACAGTGTGTCCGTAAAGTCATGGTGGGATTTTAAATAGCTATATTATTGCAACGAAACATGATAATGAGATGAAAAAAAGGCACATTGAAGAACAACTCTAAAAGAATAACTTTATTTAACGTAGTTCGATATGGGCTCCTCTGGTAGCCCTGCAGACATCTAGGCGGTGATTCAATTCCAGCCACACACGCCCAAGAACATCAGGAGTGACGGATGCGATAGCTTCCGTGATTCGCTCGTGCAAGTGATGAATATCCCTAATGGGTACACTGTACACGTTTTGCTTGACGTAACCCCACAAATAAAAGTCCAAAGGTGTCAGGTCCGGAGAGCGTGGAGGCCATGGCTTCCATCCTCCTCTTCCTATCCATCTCTGTGGAAATTTTTCATTAAGGAATTCTCGAACAACGTTGGCATAGTGCGGAGGAGCACCATCTTGCTGAAAGATGACATTATTGTCAATAAATTGGGGTACTGCAAAATGTTCCAACATAGCGAAGTAGTTGTGTGACGTCACAGTGGGTTCCGCGAAGAAAAATGGGCCAATCACTCGATCTCGTGCTAGAGCACACCACACATTAACTTTCGGGCTATTACGCTCATGTTCAACATAGGCATGTGGACAGCCTAGACTAACTACGAGATAAAGGTTAAGCTTAGCCTAGACTAACTACAAGATACAACTTTGAGAGTTGTTCTTAAATTTGGCATTGTTTCATCTTCTTATCATGTTTCGTTGCAATAATATAGCTATTTAAAATCCCACCATGACTTTACGGACACACTGTATATAATACGCAAAATATGGAACCTGCAAATTCGGGAAAAAATGCTACTATCAACATCTCCCGATAGACTTAAAGAACAAAGGAAAAAGTTTAAATGACAATAGGAATAACAACAATAGGAACAATAGGAACACAATAAGCGACCAAGAAAATTTTTTCAACATCGCGGACACGTTACTGATGCTAAATGTCATCCACATGCAGTTGACACAGCTGGAAACCCCCGAACCAAACCGCTACCGGGCAAGAAGCTACCAGTACAAGTAGGCGGAAACGGATCTCTCTCGGGGAGAATCAAGCGATATCGAAGGAAAACGAACTTGAAATGCGCAAGGGGCAACGAAAAACAGAGAACATGAAAATTGTCCTGGCTAATATTCAAGGAATAAGACCGAACCAATCACTCAATAAGGTTTCGTACCTGAAAGGATTTATGGACGAAAAAAGGGCGGACATCGCATGCTTCACAGAAACTCATCTTAAAGATTGCCAATGAAATTGTGAAAACTGCGAACATTGTATTGAAAAGAAAGAGATAAATATAGAGGGCTTCAACTTACTAAGAGCGGATAGAACGACGAGACGTAAAGGTGGCTGTGCTATATATGTACAGGAAGGTCATATGACAGAGACGATAATAAGTAAGTCAAACAGCTATGTGGAACTCCTAGCAGTGAAAATAAAAAAACTAAACGTGATAGTAATAGTCATTAGACCTTCAAGCACCCCAACCGAAAAAATCTCGAAGGCCATTGATGACATCAGAAAGCTAATAAAGGCCATAAACCCTCCATCCCCCAATATAATGATCTGCGGAGACTTTAACTTCCCATTTATAAAATACAAAAAGGTGGATAGGAATATATATATTCACCAGGACAAGGGGGGCACAAGAGAAGAGCAGGAGCAAGCAAAAATGTTGATGGCTCTCACAAATGAGTTTATGCTGACACAGGAGATAACAGAAAATACCAGAAAAAATAACTGCCTGGATCTGGTATTCACGAATAACACGAACTTGATTGCTGATATAAAAATAACCCCAACCATTATCTCAGACCACAACTTAATCGAGATATCAACATATATGACAACAGCATTAAAAGACAATACACATAATGAGGAAAGAAGTAAATTGGGAAGCAATCAGATCGCACATGGCCCAAATAGAATGGAGAACAATTTTCGAGAATAAAACAAGTGAAGAAATGCTAACAACCCTGGAAAAAAAACGCTGGGAATTTTAGAAAAAATATGCTCCGAAATCACAGCCAAAAGGAAAGAGGAGCTGGCTAGAGAGGCAAAAGAGAAGACTTTTCCGCAAAAGAAAGAGAGTGGAGGCGAAGTTAGGCAACTGCGGAGATAATGACAGGAAAGCAATAAAAGAAAAACTGGAGGGAATCGATAGGGAAATACAAGCCCTGATTAAGGACCATACAGAGAGGGAAGAGGAAAAGGCGGTAGAAGCAATAAAGGAAAATCCAAAATACTTCTATAGCTATGCAAAAAGGAAAACAAAAACGCGCGCTGCTATTGGGCCCTTAAGGACGAGAAATAATGAACTAGCCGACGATCCAAAAGAAATATCTGATACATTGAGAGCTCAATATGAATCAGTTTTCAGTACCCCAAAAAGTGACAAAGCGATACCTGACATAAATGCATTCTTTGAAGAGGAATTGCAAGGAGAGTATATAACAGACTTTGATTTTACACCAGATGTAGCGAGAGCCATAGGACAAATGAAACCACATTCAGCTGCAGGTTCGGACAATTGGAACGTATTATTGACTAAAAACTGTAAAAATGAAATAGCTACACCTTTATACTGGATATGGAGAAGATCCCTAGACACGGGGGAAATACCGAGCATCTTGACAAGAGCAAATATTGTCCTTATATATAAAGGAGGGGACAGATCTCAAGCAAAGAACTATAGACCAGTGTCATTGACGTCCCACCTCACCAAAGTATTTGAAAGAATAGTTAGAGAGAAAATTTATGACTTCCTGGAGACACGGGAAAGATTCAACGAAAATCAGCGTGGATTCTGATCAGGTAGATTATGCCTATCACAACTAATAGAACACTACAACAATATCCTAGATGCATTGGAAGGCAATGACAACTACGATGTTATATACACAGATTTTGCTAAAGCTTTCGACAAATGTGACCATGGTATAATAGCACATAAAAAATTAAATATATGGGAATAACAAATAACAGGCAAAGTGGGAAAATGAATCTACAACTTCCTCAGAGAACGTCTGCAGGTCGTCAAAATTCAAGGTATATCATAATCAGAATCGGAACTACGCAGCTCAGTACCACAAGGGACAGTATTGGCCCCACTCCTGTTCATTATCATGCTAACAGACATAGACAGCGGAGTAAACAGCAACAGTATAGTAACATCCTTTGCAGACGATACAAAGATCAGCAGAAAAATCAGCGATGTACATGACGTGGAGGCCTTGCAGAGGGACACGAACAAAATATACAAATGGTCAGAAGACAACAACATGTCATTTAACACCGGGAAATTTCAGCTCCTGAGATATGGTAGAAAAAAGAACTTAAACAGACTGCATATTATGCTCCAGATAGACAGGAAATTCAGAGAAGCACGAAAGCGATCGATTTCGGGATAATAATGACAGATGATGCGAAATTCGAAACACAAAATCAGATAGCGATAAATAAAGCAAAAAGAGTCGCCGGACAGGTACTAAGAATGTTCCAAAGAAGGGACAGGACAGTAATGATTCCCCTGCTAAAAACACTGATTATACCAAAACTTGAATACTGCTCAGTTTTGACGTCCCCATATAAAAAGGAAGAAACTAATAAACTAGAAGAAACGCAAAGGCATTTCACAGCCAAGATTGATGGCTGCAAAGAACTCAACTACTGGGAAAGACTACGTAAACTAAATCTGTACTCCCTGGAAAGAAGAAGAAGAGAGATACACCATAATCTACATATGGAAAATGATCGAAAAACTGGTACCAAACCTAAAACTAAACCCAATTACCATTCAAACAACACTGGAAAATAGGAAAGGCAGAATGTGTAGTGTTCCCAAATTAAAGGCCCGACAAGGGACCTCCTCAACTCTGAAGGAAAATAGTTTGGTTGTCAGGGGGGCAAGACTTTTCAACCAGCTTCCAAAGGACCTCAGAAACGTAACGGGGGTCAAAGTTGAAGTCTTCAAGAGAAGACTGGATGCCTGGCTCAGGACGGTACCAGATGAGCCGGGCGTGCCTGGCTATGTACGGTGGAGAGCGCAAGAAAGCAACTCGCTCCTCCACCAAGCCAGACCCAGAGGCGGGGCCACCAGCTTGACCTCCGCGTGAAGAGAGACCAACGCACGAAACAACATAAGGTTCCTAAGGTGTGTATATATATATATATATATATATATATATATATATATATATATATATATATAAAAAAATCGCCCCACCAGGGTTTGAACTAGGGTTTCTTTCCCAGGATCTCGGGATCCCGGCTGTTTTTATTGGATTTGAAAATCCCTGGGAATTGGACAAATATCCGAAGAAATCCCGGAATTTTAAAATGACAACTTATTTTTTATTGATTTATTTGTTTTTTCTTTTGTTATTAGAAGGCTCTTGGGTAGAATTAAAGAAAACTGCATAATATTTACCACATTTTATTCTACCTTTCTGCTTTCTTAAATGAACACCTACTAGCATTAGCAACTTAGAGCAATCTAAAAGTGGGCCCGTATGCCAAAAACTGGCCGAGGGAATGTCGCTAGCGCTGCGTATAATACAAGGAACCGAGTCTCAGTATATTATCTAGCGATCGCAGGCAACTCATCTTGCTGAGTTTAAGCAAGCATTTGAAGCAAGAACTGCAGTTATTCGAGACAATAGGGAACAGAACTTCAAACATCATGAATTTATTTGATGCACTGAAAACCATTCCACCAACCTCTGTTGAATCAGAAAGAGCCTTTTCTGCAGCAGGTTTATTTATCACCAAGTTGAGAACTCGTCTTAGTGATAGAAGTATCGATTGTTTTTTTTTTAAGAAGCTATTTTAAAAATGTTGATTGACTCTTTAAATATTTTAAGATAAAAGGATGAAATTATTTTTTCTAACGAAGCTTATTTTTATTTTTTTTGTATTGGCTAAATATTTTAAGATAAAATATGTTGAGATAAAAGGTATAAATTATTTTTTTAATGAAGTTTCTTTTTCTTTTTTTATTTGCAAATGCACTTAATTATAATTAAAGGAATATAATATTTTAGCCTTTCATTTGTCCCCTGCAGATGAATAGCATGATAAATATTATGTTTAATAAATAATAAATAGCTACCACTGATTCAAGTATTACAATATTGTGATAGCGTGGGGTAGACGCCCCAGTTAGGTTAATTAGGTTCTAGCAAACAATCAAAAGCACTTACAGGTGCGTTGAATTAGGTATTCTGGGAAACCTACCGTTTTATTCCTGTGTCCCACAAACAGCCTACCTAACTCTCTCTTACATTACCAATTTAGAAGCTATAGACATTACCCCTAACTATACTTAAGTACAGACAACTTCCTACCCCATTTATCACCTTAGAAACACCACCTAATTACACTCAGCACCAATGATTAGGTCAGATAGGAAAAAACATCTCTAGGATAGCCCAAAACAAAACGAACAGCCGCGTTGGTTCGTTTATGCCTTGCTCTTGCCATTCGGCTTAGATTTAGTGATATTTCCCTTTAGTGACTTTTAGACTATATACATATATATACACACACGTCACCTCACTCCTCCCCTACAAGTTTAGTCTGTCAGGGGGATGAGGGATCCTAGACGACCTGCGGAGCGGGGTTGATGTAGTAGGATTAGGTGCAACCTGTATAGGCGGGCGAGTTGAACCATTTTCCGGAGGATCAGTTCTCTCTTCCGGAAGACTCTGGTCCTTCTGCAATTCACGTTCCCATATCTGGTCCTGATGGCGTTTAATAGAACGACCATCTTCTAGTTGGCACTTGAAGGAAACAGGGCCCGTTCTCTCCTGCACAGTTGCAGGAACCCATTTTGGTCCAGCCCCATAGTTGCGAATCATAACTGGATCATTAGGTTGCGCTTCTAGAACTCTCCCTCTTTTAGTGTCGTGGTACAACTTCTGTTTTTCCTGATGGCGTAAAACTCGTTGTTGTAACGTTTCGTTTGGACGTAAATAAAAAACTGAACGAATTCCCCGGCCAATCAGAAGTTTAGAGGGAGACACCCCCGTCGTGGTGTGAGGTGTTATTCGATATTTAAACAAAAATTTATCCAACACCACTTGCATTTCCTCCCCACGAGAATGACGCAAGGCCGACTTGAAAGTACGGACCATGTTTTCCGCGAGACCGTTAGTAGACGGGTGGAAAACATTAGACCGGACATGTCTAATGCCATTTAGGTGGACGAAGGAACGAAATTCCTCACTGGTAAAACAAGTACCATTGTCGGAAACCAGGACTATGGGTAAACCCCATCGAGCGAAAACCGAACGGAGTAAGCGAATAGTAACACCCGAAGTCGTGGAAGTGGTTGGAAGAATTTCCACCCACTTAGAGTAGGCGTCCACAATGACTAGGAAATAAATATTATTTATAGGACCTGCATAGTCAACATGGATCCTATGCCACGGTATAGTAGGCCATTCCCAAGGATGAAGTGGACTTTTCCTTGGGAGATCTCTGTTCTCTAGGCAGCTTTGACAGGAACGAACCAATGATTCGAGTTCTCCATCTAAACCAGGCCACCAGAAATAAGCTCTCGCCAGCTCTTTCATTTTTGTTGCGCCCATGTGTTCAGCGTGAAGTTCCTTCACTAAATTCGACCTGCCTTCATTTGGAATAATCACTCTGTGGCCCCATAAGAGACAGCCATTTTGAATGGAAAGGCCAGACTGACGTTGATAAAAAGGCTGTAATTCACTCTCAACCTTAGTAGGTCAACCAACTGAGCAGAAATGGATGACCCTAGACAGAATAGGGTCTGATTTTGTCCACTGCTCTATTTGTACCGCAGATACTGGAGTGGATTCCAAAAACTCCACCAAGTGAACCCATTCTGTAGGTATAGGTACACAATCATTTGGATTTTTTAAGGGCAACCTACTTAGTGCATCAGCCGTACCTAGAAGTTTACCTGACCGATGTACTAAGTCAAATTTATAGGCTTGTAGAATCAGTGCCCATCGTTGAATCCTACCTGAGGCCATAACTGGAATATTTTTATTAGGTGAAAATAAACCTAAAAGAGGCTTATGGTCAGTAATTAGTTTAAATTCATGACTCCATAGATAGAAATGAAATTTTTTTACTGCAAATACTAAGGCTAGTGCTTCACGTTCCACTTGTGCATATCGTTTTTCAGTCTCAATTAGTGTTCTAGAAGCAAAACAGATAGGCGTATCTACACCATCAATGTGGTGAGATAACACTGCCCCAATTCCATAAGAACTGTTGTCTGCTGAAACTACGAGAGGAAGTTTAGGATCATAATGCACTAGGAGCGTGGACTTTAGTAGTACGTTCTTGGAAGCCTCAAATGCTTCCTTTTGAGTTTTCTCCCATCTCCACTGTTCCCCAGATCGTAATAGCTTATTTAGGGGTTCAAGGAAAGTCGATGCATTAGGCAAAACTTTCCTATAAAAGTTTAGGAGACCTAAATAAGCTTGTAACTGTGTGATGTTTTGTGGAAGTGGTGCATTTTTTATTGCTTCTAGTTTATCCATCGTTGGATGAATGCCTGAGGCATCTATGCGGAACCCTAAATATGAAACCTCGTTAGTGACCCATGAACACTTTTCCCTCTTTAGCTTAAGTCCGGCATCCCGGAGTCTTTTTAGAACCGTGGTTAATCTAGTTAGGTGTTCTTTTTTAGACGAACCTGAAATGAGGACATCATCTAGAAAGCAAAGTACCCCTGGAATGTGACCTAGAACTTGGTCCATTGTCCTCTGAAAAAACCCGGAGCCGATGCTATTCCATAGCACAGCCTATTGTACTTATATAGGCCTCGGTGCGTATTTATGATAGTTAATTCTTTAGAGTTTTCATCTAAACTTAGTTGAGCATAGGCTTGGGACATATCGAGTTTTGTGAAATATTTACCCCCAGCAAGAGAGCTAAATAATTCATCAGGCTTGGGTATAGGATAGCAATCTAGAAGGACGGTATTGAAAAATTTATTGTTTAGCTTGAGAGATATTATTTTTATTTAGGTGTAGTATTAAGGTTAAGTTTACTTTAAATAGACTCGGTAATTATAGAAATAATAATGGCCTATTTAGACACTGTCAACACAGCTACAGACTTTTTCACTGTAGGTTGCAGTGGTTTTCAGGTTAAATTTGGTCAGCAGCCAGATTACCAACTATGGTGAAGCTAAATTCATCAAAATTAATTTAGACTTACCAAAAATGAAGTTGCCAGTTGAACGTTACCCTTTCAGTTTCTAACTGATTCATAAGTTTCATTTAGTTTCCAGTTTTTTTTTTTATTTTCGTTGTTAAGTTTTAGGTTATTGTTTAACACACTGCTAGGTTATTTATTTGTAGGGGCTATTTCCCAGACCTAGGTTTTGCAGGTTAAGTTAGGCTAGGGCTGGATTGCCCTTAAGTTTTTGGTTTTAAAGGTTTAAGGTTTAGAAGGTTTTATTTAAGTTAAGTTAGGGCTATATTGCCTTTAGGTTTTAATAGGGGCTATAACAGCCATTTAATTATTGAGTTAGGGCCGTTGTAGCCCGGTTCGAGTTTCGTCTAGGTACCTAGTTTTTCTCTTACCTTAGTTATTTTCTTTAACTTACTTGCACCTAGTTCTGATCGGCCTCTATTTAGTTAAACATGGGTTTTGATTAATTGCAGTGGTTATTAATTAAGGATACGATTTAATTAAAGGTTGTTAGGTTTGAAGGTTGGCTCAGTTTCCCGGTTTGGGTAACCACGAGCATTTTAATTTTTTTTTTGAGAAAAAAGGGCCCGCTTCATGCGGTCAAAAATTTTCAAGACTGGGCAAAGCTCCGTTTTTCTTTGTCCCAGAAACCTTTTTTTTTCCTTCTTTTGGTTAATTAGGGAAACCCAACTTCACTAGTTGGTTAGAAACGAGGGTTTTTATTTTTATTTATTTTGTTTATATTTTCTTTGGAAATATATGCGGTTATTTCTAACCACTTTTTTCAACATTCCCCCCAAGGGGAAAAATTTACCCAGAATTGTATTCTTGGGAAATTTTATTTATTTATTTATTTTTTTTTTTTTGAATGAAAATGACATGCTCTTCAGAAAAGTTCCTTTTAGGTGAAATATGAAGATGAAAGCGTCTTTTCTGTAGAACGTTGGTCCTAAGTTATAGCTATTTACAATTATTTACAATTTTCTATTTGTGGTCTTCACAAAGATCCACTCTGTATTTTCCTTTGCAGTTCTTCCCGAAATCTAACTGCAGCTTGTCTTGGTGGTCGGGGTTGAGTAGCGGCAGTAGTAGTGTCAGGAGAATCTACAGTTCCTGTTTCTGTGGAAGAATTTTCCAGTTCTTCCAGGTCAATATTCGGCTTATCAGTTATTTCCAGTGGGTATAACCGATATATGTGTCTTCTGGAGAGATGACCATTGGGTGTTTTTACAGTTACATGCCTGATTATGCCATCTTCATCTGGGTGTAATGTTTCAATTACAGCAATCTTCCAGAAGTATTTGGGATTCATAGAATTTTCATCTAAGAGACATAGTTCTCCTACTTTAGGTTCTTTACTTACTGGTTGTTTGTGTTGTTGGTATTCTTTTTCCCTCAAACTACTCAAATATTCTTATCGCCATCTTTTCTTGATTTCTTGAGATTGTTTAGCTCCCTTATGAAAGTAATCCAGTATTTTCTTTCTTTCTTTGTCCTCTGTTGTTGTCATATAATCAGCATCCACCTGATCGTCTTCATTAACAGCTTCTTGGGTATCATTAGTGGTTAAAAAGTTGAATTTGGTATTGTCATACCCAAAAAGCAACTTGAAAGGAGTTAGTAGATCAGAGGAAGGATCTTCATTTGAATTAACATAAGTGAGTGGTCTTGAATTCATTGTGTTCATTATTTCAAGAACAATTGTTTTTAGTTCAGTTAACGGGATTTTTCTTCCTTTTATGGAGGTATAGAGGGCTCTTTTGACTAAACCCACCATTCTTTCAGCTATTCCTAAGGTTCTGGGTGAATAGGCTGCTGTAAATTTCCACTGGATACCATGATCAGAGAGGTACTGAGACACAAGAACATTTTGGAACCAATGTTTAAGGTAATCTTCAGATCTTTTGAAGGTGGATTGATTGTCTGAAATCAAAACCTTTGGAAGGGAGTAGTTTAAGGACAAATGGTAGAGTTCTCTTAAAAAGGTTTTAGCAGAAAGGTCAGTGCAGATGTGAAGGCTGGTGAATCTGGTGGCGCAGCAAGTGAACAATAATAAGTAGACTTTCATGAATTGATTCTTCTCATCCTGGACAGAAATTGGACCAACATAGTCAAGGGCAGTTTTTTCAAAGGGTTTTTCATAGCTTAAACGTTCCGTTACTAAGGGTCCAGTAGTAGGCACTTCATAAGCCATGGCAAAGTATTTTTGGCAAAACAGACATTGTTTCAGAACCTTTTTAACTACTTGCCTTATTTTGGGGATCCAGAATTCCTGTCTGAGGAAATTGCATGTGGTAGCTAAGGTTGCATGACTGGCTTTTGCATGACATTCAGTTACAATTAACGTTGTTAAATGAGAATTTTCAGGCAGTAGTACAGGATACCTAGCAGAATAGTTAAGGTTAGTTGCATATTTATATCTCCCCATTGTTCTGACTAACCCTTCTTTGTCAATGAAGAGTTTTAGATTCTTTTGCAGCTTTGTTAGGTCCTCAACTTTTTCTCCTTTATTTAGTTTGTGGATTATTTCTTTTTCTTTTGAGAAATGTTGTTGCTGACTAATTTTAGCTAGTAATTTGTGGCCTTAGTTTTGTAAGCTGTATGATTTTTCTCCAAGACAGCAATTTGTTCTTCCACTGTCAGGTTACATTTGGGGTTATATTTGTGAGTGCGGAAGTACTTTAAATTTTCTATGAACCGTAGAACATAGGCAGTGATTCTGACCAGTTTTTTCCTGTTAGAGAATCTTTCCATATTTAACAAGGGAGTTTTTTCATTTATTTCTTTACAAGTTGTTTGACACACATTTATTGTTGTCTGTAAGGTTTCTTGGTGGGGGTTAAAAATTAAGTTGGTGGGCCATTCAATTTCATTTCTCAAAAATGTGGGACCATGTTGGTAAAAGTGAAGAAGTTTTTGAAATTTCTTGAAAGATATTGGTCTGGTGAGTAGGTTGTAAGAGTCCTGTTTTATTTATTTAGACCTTTACAAGTTTACGTAGATAATTAACTATATGCCAGGGTCACCAGCGCCCAAGTACTAGATTGGCATCCGGCACTGCGGCGCAAAGTTAATTTTAATAAAAGAAGGGAAGGACTGATTATTAAATCAATATGAATTTTTATATTTTATTGACAACAATTAATGAGTATATGCAAGGGGGATTTTTACCCGTAACAACTTTGATGGACTTATAATGGTGAGATTAAATAATGGCCCGTTTGGCTAATATATAACAGTCTGCAAATTAATACTGATTGTAATAAGGAATATGCAATAATACAAATGATACAAATAATAATTATACTAATAATAAACTAATAATAATAGTAATATAGTAATAATATAGTAATAATAATATAGTAATAATAATAGTAACAATAATAATAACTAAAAGATAATAGCCACAATGACAACCTTGTCTGCAAAGAGACAGACAAGAATACTGTAAGTAATATTTTGGAGAAAAAGAATAATAAAAATGGCAAAAATTAATAATCAATATACATATGCTTTATAGGCCCAGTAACCTGTGGATGATAAATTACAGTTAATTCTCATTATGGGATTGTGTTAAGTTGAATGGGAGAACTAAGGAAGTATGTAGGCTACAAATGATTAGTAGGCCATAAATGACTTGAAACATAATAGGCTTATAAAGTAAAGTAAAATATACTAAGAAATTTAATAGGCAGGCCTTTGCCTCTTCAACATATTGAGCTGAGGTTAATCTAAAACAAAGACTATGGTAGGCCTCAGTTAGGCTAGTTACAATTTGGCTTTAGCCTAGACCTAACTTAGCCTAAGTAATTTATTATATGAATCTTACATTACTATTTGTAGTATGAATCTTAGTACTAATTGCAAACGGTATAAGGCGTTAGTATCTGCAGTATGCGGTATTGCATACAGATATGAAATAGTAAAGAAAATATTATAAATACAAAACATACCACAAAGGAACTTTGCTTGCTGGCGGGGTGATTTCGAATAATAATGGTTTTTTTGGCGTCCTTTGTGTTGTCGTTGCACACAAGTTTGTTTTTACTTAACAATTTTACCAACCAGCCAAAATAATCCTTAAAAGCCCATTCATGTCTAGTCACACCACACTGAATTCTTAGGAATTAAATTTGATCACTGGACATATTTAACTTGTATTTATTTATTTATTTATTTATTTTAGATTTAAATATTTCACTCATGCCAATTTGTGGCAGTTTTCACTAATAAAGAATAATCTTGTGGTGCAAGGCACTACAAGGTCTGCTGGGTTGTCTTCTCCTGCTACATGTCTGAATTCCAGGTGATGGTTTAAGTTTCTTGTTGCTTCCTGAATGTCTTTCACTCTGTTTTTTACAAAGATTGATTTCATTTTTAGAGATTTTTGAGCCGTCCAATTTAAAGCCACTTGTGAGTCTGTCCAAATTATTGTTTTGAAGAACTTTTGGTTTTCTGAGTTTTCTTCTAGGTAGGTTTCTTTAAGGTATTCTAGGACTTTGGTTCCTAGGCAGATTGCCATTAATTCCAAGTTACAAATGGTCCAATTTTTTTATTTGGGATTGACTCTGGATTTAGCGTAAATTAGTTCGGATTTTCCATTTCCAACTAGATAGCAACTTACTGCATAACCTTCTTGGCTGGCATCACAAAAGATGTGGAGTTGAAGATTTTCCATGAGAGGTTTGGGATTTTCAAAAGCTTGTCTAGGAAAATTCAGAAATTCCACTTTGTTTATTTCTTTACAAAGTTTTTTCCATTCACGCAGCATTTCCAGTTCTAGATATTCATCCCAATTTTTTTTGGTAGCTGTTACTTTCTGCATGAAGAGTTTTAATTTAAACACTAAGGGTGCAACAAATCCAATTGGATCAAACAATGATTGCACAGAACTTAGTATTTCTCTTTTAGTTTTGGCTTCTGAGTTCAAGTTTACCGTTTTTAGATGGAGTGTATCAGCACTTGTGTTCCAACCATATCCTAATAGTTTTACATTTTCTTTATCTTCGGAGGAGGCTATGTCATGTTTTTCAAATAGTCCTTGAAGTTCTGAGTGATTAGAGGCCCATTCATATAGCTTCAAATTATATTCAATTAAAGTGTTTACACTATAATTGTAAAGGTCTTTGAGTTCTGAGAGATTGTTGGCATTAATTAAAGCATTGTCCATGTAAAAGCGGTTAGCTAGGTAGTCTGCCACTTGGTTTTGTTGTTCATTAAATATGTGTTGTAGAGATTGTTGTAGTAAAAATGGACTGCTTTTGTTGCCAAAGGTAACTCTTCTATATTTATAGCAGATCAGGTTGTTGTCATTTGGAGCCAATTGGGTATTCTTTACCCACAGAATTTTGTGGGCATTGCAGTCAAATTCTGTTTGATATTTAAGTTGTAAATATGCTTTTTGAATGTCCCCAATCATCAAATATTTACCATGCCTTAATTTAATGCACAATTTTGCTAAGTGAGGTAGGAGTGAAGGGCAGTCCTCAGTAGCATCATTTACGGTTATTTCTTCTGGTTTGCTTTTACCCGAGGGATCTACTACAATCCTAACTTTAGTTGTTTGTACCCCAGGGCGAACTACGGGAAAGTGAGGTAAAAAATTTCCTGCTTGTCTTAAGTGTTCTGTTAGAGGTACTTCTTCTATTATTCCTTCCTGGAATTGTTGTTCAAGGATGTCTGAATAAGGTTGCATTAAGTTATCTTTTTTTAATTTTTTGCAAGTGGACTTTAACCTGCTAATAGCATAGTTAAAGTTTGGTGAAATTTTATCTTTTTGGTCATTCCATGGTACCTTAACAGACAATCTTTCATCTTCTTTTTTAACTTCCTTTTCAAAGTTTGCAATCAGATCTTTTTCTTTGTTTGAAAGTGGTTCATCCCCAGAAATACCCAAGTTTTCTAGTTTGCTAAATTGTGCAATCTGGTGTTCAATTTTTTTTAGATCTTCATTAGAAGTTGTACTAGTAGGTAGCGGGTTGGTAATACAGAAGCTGATCTGATCTCTTATTGGTTCTTTTTCTTTTTCAGGGTAGTAATCTGAAGGGAAACCCAATAAAAGTATTCCATAGGGAGATTTATAACAAGAGGCAGTATGAATCTGATGACTGCTGAGGGCAAAAAGTTTGTGGGTTGCAGCCCCAAAAATTAACATGAAGTCAGCCACTTCATCAGCTTCAAAGTGATCTGCAAGCTGATAATTTAATGATTTTAAATAAGTTTGAAGTTTCAGTAATCCTGGAACTTCATATTTAATATTAATATCATCAATTATGATAGCTTCTATTTCTTGGTAGTTTCCAGGGTTTCTAGAATCCTCCAATTTAATTATAGCTACTTCATAATTTGGTTGTTTCTTGTCGGCTATAAATCCTGTTATGGTTATGGATTCCTCGTAGTGTTTAGTTGGAAGATTTAATTTTTTCACGAGTTCCTTGGTAATGTAGCTGGCTTGACTACAATTATCCAAAAGTGCTCTGCATTTAATTGATTTTTCTGAGTTTCTTATTCTCATTTGCATGGAAGGGATTAATGCTACTTCTTGATCAGTGTTTTTTAAACTTAATAAGTTAGTAACTTGTTTCCCTTGTTTGGAGTTTTCTTTTTGGGTAGCTACTTCCGTACTGGTTTTGGTTTTCTTATCTCCCTCTGGTTTTCCTTTTTGTTTGGTACAAAGGAAGGATAAATGGTTAGAAAACCTACAAAATGAACAGGGTTGTAAAGAAATGGGGCATTCTTTGGCTTGGTGTTTAGATGAGGTACATTTAGTACAATAATTTAATTTAGCAAGTTTTTTCAGTTTATCCCAACTTTCAGGGAAAGAATCACATTTTGAGATTCTGTGAGAGTTTTTCTTACACAATTTGCAGTAAGGTTCTCTCTGGTCAGTATATTGAGCTCTTCTTGAGGATTGTCTTTGGGTAGAAACCGCCAGAGCAGCTGTAGTTTGGCCAGAATACCATGGTTTTCTGGCTGGTTCTGGAGAGAAGTTTCTTTTTTGTTTAGGTATCAAGGTAGTTAACTCACTTTGTTCCAGATCAAAATTAACATTAGCTAAGGTTTTGGTAGCTTCAGCAATTGCTTCTTTAAAATTATTAAAGGGGTCATAGAGTTTAAACCCACAAGTTCTTAAAAATTCCTGAGTTTCTTGAGTTAGTTTATTATAATATACATACAAGAGTATATCTTCTAATTCTAATTTTTGAGTTCGCATTAAATTTATGGTAGAGTGCATATCTGCTTGAAAGTCATGAAGTGATTTAAAATTTTTGGTTATTATGGATTTAGTTAAAAGGGATTTTATTATGGAGAATTTAATTTGGCCTGGTGTTGCATAACAGCCCTCCAACTGCTGCCATGCTTCTTCATAAGATGTTTTACTTTCTTGCATGCAGTTTATTTGAATGGCAGGGTTTCCACTCAAATGTTGTTTTAGGTAGGCAAATTTCTCTTCTTCGGAAAGACCTATGTTATCATAAATGTTTCTGAATGAGGTCTTAAAGTTTTGAAATTTAGAGGGATTTCCATCAAATGGTAATATTTGAAGCTCAGGAATTTTAGTACTTATTCTTAGTTTAGGTTTGGCTTCGGCATTATTTTCTTTTTTAGTTGTTAATGCTTGTATCATTTGATCTATTTCAAAGTGGTAATAACTATTTTTTTCATCTAGTTCTTCTTGTTTATCCTCTGAGAAGCCTTCGGAACAAACATACATTCTAAGGATTTCCTCGTCTAAATTTTGTAACTTGTCCAGTTGTGAGGACAAAAGCCGAGCATGTGAATTTTTTTGTTCCTCAGTCCAATCATCCCATCTCTCTTTGATTGTAGCTAAAAGTTTAGTAGCTGAGGTTCTGATTGCTCCCCTCCTTTTTACCAGTTTCAAGTGCTTCCACATCACTTCCCAACCAGGTCTCCATACTTTTTCCACGAGTGGCTTCAGTTTGATTAGCCATTTTTAGGTTTATTATAAATGATATTTATATTTAAATTTTCAGATTATGTAAAAAATTTAATTCACTGGATTTAAAACTATTGTATCAGAATTAAAACAAAAAAGGGTAACTAACTTCTCGACTGCCCACCCGGGGGCGCCATATTGAAAAATTTATTGTTTAGCTTGAGAGATATTATTTTTATTTAGGTGTAGTATTAAGGTTAAGTTTACTTTAAATAGACTCGGTAATTATAGAAATAATAATGGCCTATTTAGACACTGTCAACACAGCTACAGACTTTTTCACTGTAGGTTGCAGTGGTTTTCAGGTTAAATTTGGTCAGCAGCCAGATTACTAACTATGGTGAAGCTAAATTCATCAAAATTAATTTAGACTTACCAAAAATGAAGTTGCCAGTTGAACGTTACCCTTTCAGTTTCTAACTGATTCATAAGTTTCATTTAGTTTCCAGTTTTTTTTTAATTTTCGTTGTTAAGTTTTAGGTTATTGTTTAACACACTGCTAGGTTATTTATTTGTAGGGGCTATTTCCCAGACCTAGGTTTTGCAGGTTAAGTTAGGCTAGGGCTGGATTGCCCTTAAGTTTTTGGTTTTAAAGGTTTAAGGTTTAGAAGGTTTTATTTAAGTTAAGTTAGGGCTATATTGCCTTTAGGTTTTAATAGGGGCTATAACAGCCATTTAATTATTGAGTTAGGGCCGTTGTAGCCCGGTTCGAGTTTCGTCTAGGTACCTAGTTTTTCTCTTACCTTAGTTATTTTCTTTAACTTACTTGCACCTAGTTCTGATCGGCCTCTATTTAGTTAAACATGGGTTTTGATTAATTGCAGTGGTTATTAATTAAGGATACGATTTAATTAAAGGTTGTTAGGTTTGAAGGTTGGCTCAGTTTCCCGGTTTGGGTAACCACGAGCATTTTAATTTTTTTGAGAAAAAAGGGCCCGCTTCATGCGGTCAAAAATTTTCAAGACTGGGCAAAGCTCCGTTTTTCTTTGTCCCAGAAACTTTTTTTTTCCTTCTTTTGGTTAATTAGGGAAACCCAACTTCACTAGTTGTTTAGAAACGAGGGTTTTTATTTTTATTTATTTTGTTTATATTTTCTTTGGAAATATATGCGGTTATTTCTAACCACTTTTTTCAACAGACGGCTCTATTTGCTGTTAAACGGTAATCCCCACATAACCGCACGGACTTGTTCGGTTTTAGTACAGGAACTACTGGGACAGCCCACTTAGCGTGTGTGACTGGTTCAATAATTTTATCTTTTAGCAGCCTGTCAATTTCTAAATCTACCTTCTCCCGCAGTGCATGCGCAATTGAACGAGCCTTACAAAATTTCGGAGTTACATTAGGATCTACTTCTTTGCAGACCTGATGGCCTTTTAGGTTGCCTTCTTCAGGCCCAAAAACAGAAGAAAACTCCCTTAACAATGAGTCTATGTCAGATGGATATGAGAGTGTATGCACATCTGCCTGACCCCTTGGCAAGATTTTGTCAATTGGCATTTTCAAAGCATCAATCCAATCACGGCCTAGTAGAGTAGGCCCTTGCTCATCCACCACTAAAAGGGTTAAGGGATGACACAAAGTTTTCTGGTTGAGTGTAACTGTGACGTATGCTTCTCCACAAATAGGTATTTGTATGTCCCCATACTTCTTCAAAATTTTTAGATGCATGTAGTTTAGGTGTGTTTTTGAAAATCTTATCAAAAACTGCCTTGGACATGACCGTCCGGGCATCATCCGTATCAAATTCTAGAGGAACTGTAATTCCATTTAGGCCTACCTCTACAATATATGGGCCTGTATTTTTCCCACTTTGCTGCTCATAAAATAGGTACTCCACTCCAATGTTCGAAGTATTTCCCTTTTGAGGATTTACACTAGAAATGTTAAAATTAGAATTTTCACCCTTCGTTTTCTTTGAAAAACACACTTTAGCTCTGTGGCCTATTTTACTAGTTTCGGCAAACTGCTTCTTTAAAAGGGCAATCCTTCTTCCAATGGTGTTTTCCACACCCTGTACATGGCTTGGAAGGCTTAGTAGAATTAGTAGGCTTAGTCATATTCGCCTCATACCTTTTATTTGCCTGTCTAGTAGGCTCATTAGGTCTGACAGGCCTAGAAGATTTAAAGCTATTTACGTGTTGGGCTTTACTACTGTGATTTCCAAAAGCTCTAACATCTTTAGCAGCTGCTTCTCTAGCCGTAGCTATTTCTACAGCCTGACTAAAAGTTAGGTCCTGTACGGCTAATAGGGCTCTCTGGGTAGACTCCTCTTTGAGACCCATTACAAACCTATCTCTTAGCATTTCATCTAATTTGTCCCCAAATTTACACGTACGGCTATGGCTTTTTATTCCTGCAACAAACTCTGCAATTCTTTCATTTCCCGTCTGATGCCTTGAATAAAATTTGAAACGTTCATAGATGAGAACTACTCGGGGTTTGTAGTGATCAGTTAGGGCCTGTACCAATTCATTATAGGTGCAGGTTTCCGGTGCTTTAGGAAACTAGGTCCATAACTAAACCAAACGTTTTAGGGCCTAATATAGTTAAAAAGGTAGGTACTTTCTTAGCATCAGGAATGGAATTTGCCTCGAAAAACAACCTCACCCTAGTGGCATAAGCTTCGAAGTCCTCCCGAGAGTCTTCGTAGGGGCTTATATGGCCAATCACCGACATGCTAGAGCAAAACCGAATTAGGCCAAATCACGTGAAGTAGGTTAGATTAGGTTTAAATTTGATCTAGTTACTCCCCAGTCAGGGCTGAATAGTGAATTGTATTAGAGTTAGGGCTGAGTAGGAATTAGTTTTAGAGTTAGGGCTGAGTAGGAATTAGTTTTAGAGTTAGGGCTGAGTAGGAATTAGTTTTAGAGTTAGGGCTGAGTAGGAATTAGTTTTAGAGTTAGGGCTGAGTAGGAATTAGTTTTAGAGTTAGGCCGGCGGGACCTACGCTATAGTACGGTAGCTTACCCACACAAACAAACCAAATCGGACGACCAACTAGGCTACACCCAATTTTCCAAACAACCACTCGAACCCAATAAGCCAAATTAAACCAATGAGCCAAATTTAACCCAATGAACAAAATTTAATCAAATGAGCCAAATTCAATCCAATGAGCTTAATCGAATCCCATGAGCTTAATTGAATCCCATAAGCTTAATTGAATCCCATCCTCGTCGCCAAATGTGATAGCGTGGGGTAGACGCCCCAGTTAGGTTACTTAGGTTCTAGCAAACAATCAAAAGCACTTACCGGTGCGTTGAATTAGGTATTCTGGGAAGCGGCATGCAGTTAGAGAGTTCAGAAGAGCAATGTCCGTTATAATAGCGATAGTAAAGAGAGAGTGAGGCAACGTTGTGGCGAAGAGAGATTGAAAACAGTCAGTAAGAGGCGGGGAATTGATGAGACGAAAAGCTTTTGATTCCACCCGGTCAAGTACAACTACGTGGGTTGAGCCACCCTACACACGAGATGCATACTAAAAAAAAAACTTGGGTTATGGCTGATTGCCGTTACTCTTTCGTAGGAAATTTCCAGCAGATATTGGAGGAAAGTTGAACGGCAAAAATCTTACGTCTTTTCGTTAAAAAATTGTGTTTGTGGAGGTCTTCAAAAGACCTTGTTAAGTAGTGTTTTTGGTTAATTAATGTTTGATTTATATGCCTTCGGTATTTAGCGCTGCCTAATGGTAAAGAAGGAAATTACCATACCTTATTATTTCGTTGTGCCTTGCTTCTGGTTGTAGGGCGCGCGGCTTCCTTTCGATGTAGGTGATGAGGTTGCGAAAGGAGTTTAATGTAGGCAATTCACTATACTTAAATACCTGAAGGAATAAGCCTATCCTTTTGTGTTAATAGTTTTTATATTATTAGGTATTCATTCGGAACTTGAAGATGAAGCACGTCTCCCTTGCCTAAAGCACTGTTGGAAACTAAGCAGCTCTGAGATGAGCTAATATAAATTTCTTTGTCTTAAAAATTCAGACTTTACAAAGTTCCTAAACGTCTAATTTTTGTGTGTGCATTATTTCTTCTTACTCGAAGTAATTTTAATGCGTCAGCGACGGAAAATTTCGATGCGAAATAATACATTTTTCTTATGTGGGCCCAATGCCTACATATTGGGTTCTACATATGGCAGTTATTGCCATTCCCAATAGGCTATGTCGCCAATCCCGAGGCAATTTTGTAGTTATTTAATTCAATAAATTAATAATTTGTATTTAATTAAGAAATAAAAGTACCATATACGATACCATGTCGTAGGCGTGTATAGTTTTTCAATACTCCATAGAGGGGCGAACAAGACCCCTGTACCGAGACAGCAATTGAGTTGAGGTGAAGAAACTGCGGAGGCGGTACAGCACACCTAACCGCTTTGCTGTTTTAGAGAGTCCATGTGATTTTTGCAGGAAAGATCACGAGAAAAAGAAACACCAAGAATGTTGAGAAGAGGAAGGATTGTATGTTGTTGAAGGTAAGGGGATAGTCGTGTGGAAGATTGTGACGAGTAGACAGCTGGAGGAACTGAGTTTTTGAGGCATTAAAAGACAAGGTTTTCTTTGTCCAAACTTCATTGAATGTGACTTTTATTCACTATACAAACGAGATTTGAACTACTTGATTATTCGATTTGGGGAAACTTGCACATGATGTACCGTGATGTACATCAACAATGTGCAAGATTTAAAGAAGATAGCAACATGCATAGGACAGTTAAGTCAACGCTTAATCAAAGTTCCAATTTTCCATTGACGCACGAGGCTACAACCTATTGTTGAAGCTAATGGTGGACATATTGAACCCTCCCGTGGCCAGTCATCACCCTTAACAAATTGTTAGAAAATCTAGAAGAGGAAGAACCATTGTTGTCCCAAGGCGATATGATGACTAAGCTGATTGATGCAGCATTGCTTGTATATATTAAGTTAAGGTGTATATATATCCATCTCATAATTGTAAGGTTAGTGAAAAATTCACTTAATTTAGAGCTAGCATTTTTGGGCTCTTGTGGCATCAGTGTTTGGGACTCTGGTGGCATCATTTTGGGGCGCTGCGCGTCCTTTCTACTCGTTTGTGGGATGTCGTACGTAAAGGGTGTGGTCTAATAGAGAGCTCTCTTGCAATTCAGTTTGGTTGTTTAGATACAAGATTGTTGCATCGTGCAATAGTCCAGGTTGCGTTGTTGTTGCAAGGTTGAGAAAGAAGACCATAAATAGTACCCCTTTTGTGTTTATATTAAATTCATGTAACTAAGGTCTAAGGTAGGCCCGCATCGAGTCAGCAACCCTGAGGTAGGACCTAATAGGATCTCAAATCCGTAAGTTTTAATTTTAGCTTAACTTGGGCTGTAGGTAGAACTGGCCCTTTAGAATTTGGCCGTTCACGGCTCAGCTGGGATTTTGAACCCAACAAATAAATAAAATAACATGGTCCTTCAGAACCGGATTCTACCCGAAGACTGAGTCAGTGACTATTTTTCGGCAAAGTTCTGATTGTGCAAATTGTAGCCCAAGTTAGGCCTAGACGGGTTGAGTATTATTGAGTTAAGGTCCCAGGGTAGAAAGTTTGGTCGCCCAATTGCGAAACTTGGCCAGTCGTCTGTCGTCGTTTTTGGCCTACATTTTACCGGTTTGGTTAATTTTGGGTTATTATTGAATTAAGGTCCCAGGGTAGAAAGTTTGGTCGCCCAATTGCTAAACTTGGCCAGTCGTCTGTCGTCGTTTTTGGCCTACATTTTACCGGTTTGGTTAATTTTGGGTTATTATTGAATTAAGGTCCCAGGGTAGAAAGTTTGGTTGCCCAATTGCGAAACTTGGCCAGTCGTCTGTCGTTGTTTTTGGCCTACATTTTACCGGTTTGGTTAATTTTGGGTTATTATTGAATTAAGGTCCTGGGGTGGAAAATTTGGTATTCCATACTGGTGTTTGGTTAGTACCCCACCCAGCAATTCAGTTTATTTGAAAGTAAAATTTGCGTTTGATCAGTTTGGTTAAGTATTTCTGCCAATTCAGCTCATTTGGCATTGAGCCCAATTGTTGTTTGCATTGAAGATGAGTGCATCTGAATTGAACAAATTTATAAAAAGGAGAAGCGCCTACAAAGGTCTAATTACAAAGGTCATTGCCACTATAGATTCTGCCATAGAGCAAGAGGATTTACGCTTAGTGACTGCGCAGGTTTCCATATTAGAAACTAAAAAGGTTGCTCTAAGTGAGGTAAATGTTAAAATTGAGGCTCTTATAGAAGAGGATGAAATAGAAAATAACATAATTTACTTTGAAGAGATTATTGATGATATAATTAAAGTAGGCCTCCGAGCAAAAGAGTTTAGCAGCTCAGTACAGTTAGAGACCAGGTCTAATAATGAAACACAACACTCAACAAATGATGCTTGTGAAGTTAAGGTTAACAGATCTGTAGTTCAATTACCGAGGCTTGTACTCAAACCATTTTCTGGGAGTATTCAGGAATGGCAAGGATGGGCAGACAGTTTTCAATCAGCAGTTCATTCTAGTCAAGTGTTAAGTGCCGTGGAGAAGTTTAATTATTTGCAGTCCCTCTTGGAAGGGGAGGCAGCAAAGACTATAGCAGGATTAGCATTAACAGAGGCTAATTATAATGTGGCTTGGGATATATTAAAGAAACGGTTTGGTAAGCCAGAGATCTTAATTAAAAGCCACCTCCGTGCACTTTTAGCTATACCTCCTGTTAATAATCCTAATAGTGTCAAGGAGTTACGGCAGTTATATGATGAATTTGAAATTAGAACTAGGTCCCTGGATAACTTGGGGTGTAGGAATGGAAAGGTATGGTATAATGTTGGTTCCTACACTGGAGTCTAAATTGCCTAGCTCAATTTTGCTTGAATTAAGTAGGGGACACTCTACAGAACATGTGTACATCCCCCTTCAGCAGATGTTAAGTCTTTTAGGCACAGAATTAGCAAGACGAGAGGGAATTGAGTTTGCACAGTGGGATGGTAAACAAGGGGACAAAGGCAGGCACAGCACCAAAGTTTCCACAAAAAGGAATAACCCAGGTACAGTGTCAGCTCTACATGCATCCTCTGAGAATAAATTAAAGGGAATCAAGGAATGCATATTTTGCGAAGGCAACCACAAGTCATATAAATGTGAGGTGGCTGAGGCATTACCCTTTGAGGAGAGAAAGGACAGGGTAACTAAGTCCACAGCATTTTTAAATGTTTTTTGAAAGGTCACAGAGCAAGGTTTTGTAAGTTTAAAATTTTGTGCAAAAAATGTCATGGTAGGCATCAGCCATTATTGTGTGAACACACTCCTAGTAGGCCTACCCCAGAAGTAGAGACATCAGTGGCACATGCCACTGCTATGCAAGGGAGTAAAAGTAAAGGGGGATTATTGCAAACAACTGCAGCCTTATTAATTGGGAATGAGGGAGAAGCTACTGTAAGAGTGTTGTTTGATAGTGGTAGCCAGTGTAGTTTTATTAAGACCAGAATTTCCAGAAAATTGAAGTTTAAAGAACTTAAGAGGGAAAATTTAAGAATTTCTGGGTTTGGGGGTTCCGTTCAAAACCGAACCAAATTTAAGAAGGTAGAAGTTCTGGTTAAAGGGTTGTTACCGCAAAGTCCCACTATCAAGGTCCAAGCTGTAGAGATTGAGGAACTTTGTGCTCCAGTCACTACTTGTTTAGATATGGCATGTGTCCAAGAATTGCAAGTTAAAGGAATTAATTTGGGCAATAATAAGTTTGAAGGAACAGAAGATATTAGTCTTTTGATTGGAGCTGACTATTATTGGGACTTCATCACTGGTAATATTGTCCGCACATCTCGAGGCCCGGTAGCTATTGAAAGTAAGCTAGGCTGGATGCTACATGGTAGTTATTGCAATGAAATGGAAGTTAAGGCTCTTTTTGTTAAGATTGAGGAGAACAGCCATGGTCTGGAAAGGCATTTGAAAGCGTTTTGGGAACTTGAATCTATTGGCATAAAGGACAAACAGGCAAGTACAGTGAACAATGATGTTTTAGAACAATTTGAAAAAGGGATTGGGTTTAGAGATGGTTGCTATGAAGTTGGCCTACCATGGAAGGATTCTTGCAAACCCGGTTCAAACCTTCAGCTAGCTAATCGGAGGTTGGAGACTTCATTGTACAGGCTAAGAAAAAATGAGTTGTTAATTGAATACAATGAGGCCATCCTAAGTTATGTAAGGGAGGGCTATGCTGAAAGGGTGCAAGGTGAGCTGGTGAGCCAGGAGGCACATTATCTGCCACACCATGCAGTGGTACGGCGAGACAAAACTACCACCAAACTGAGGGTAGTTTTTGATGGCTCAGCAAAGGACAAAGGTGGTGTGTCCTTGAATGACTGTTTGGATGCTGGGCCAAATTTAAATGCAGATTTATTTTCCTTGTTACTGAGATTCAGGTTTGGTAGAGTAGCATTGACTGCAGATGTGAAGCAAGCCTTTTTGCGGATAAAGTTAAAACCAGAGGACAGAGATGCAGTAAGGTATCTGTGGGTGGATACGAAAGACTTGTTGGAAATTTTTATTTTATTTTATTTTATTTTATTTTATTTCTGTTTAAGGTGCTGCAACCCTGCTGGATTATTGGCACCAATGCTGGAAAATGAACCTAAGGTTCAAGCATATAGAATGAAGTCAGTGTTGTTTGGCCTCAGCTCTAGTCCATTTCTGTCGGCAGCTACTATGCAGTACCATTTTAAGAAATATTCTGAAGTCTATCCTAACACTATTGAACACATAAGTAAAAAATTTTATGTTGATGATTTGCTGTGTTCCGTGGATAATACAGAAATGGCTAAACAGATATTCATGGAGGCTAGAGCTATAATGAGGGAGGCTGGCATGGAGCTTAGAAAATGGCAGACCAATCATTCGCAATTACAAGAGTTTACCAGTCATTCCTGTGTACTACCTGATGCAGCAGAAAGTATTGAGGATTCTGGTATTAAGGAGTTGTGGGCAATAGACGCAAAGGTGCTAGGCATTGTTTGGCAGCAAGATGATGATTTGTTTACCTTCAATGGGAAATCTTTAGTAGAGCTGGCTGAGAATGAGACAAGGTGGACAAAACGTACAGCTCTTAGTTTGGCTTCAAAGGTCTTTGATCCTCTTGGATTCCTGGCTCCATTTGTGATAAAGTCAAAAATTTGGTTTCAGAGCCTCTGGGAAATTGGACTTAGTTGGGACCAAGAGTTACCTGATCATATGGTGGTAAGGTGGAAATATTGGTTCAAAGAATTGGCACATCTTGGAGACATTGAAATCCCAAGATGGTACTTTGGAGAGTTGAACAATAGTCCAGACAATTTGGAGCTGCACATCTTTTGTGATGCAAGTGAGGAAGCCTATGCAACTTGTATTTATATTAGAGGCACATTGCAAGAGGAAGTAAGTTGCAGGTTGGTTGCTGCAAAGAGCAGAGTAGCACCTTTGAAAAGGCTTTCTGTTCCAAGGTTGGAATTGATGGGTGCCGTTATTGCTAGTCGGCTTGCAGTTACAGTGCAAAAGTCTTTGGCCCTCTAGATAGATAGATAGAATAACCTTTATTAATAATAAAATAAATGCAGTAGTCTTTTTACAATTTTTACAATGACATAAATAATTGTGAAGCTCGACTATTTATTTATTTTTTTATTCTATGAAATTCCAAGCTATTATTGGACAGACTCCACTATAGTTTGGCACTGGTTAAGAAGTCAGGCAAGGAAATGGAAACCATTTGTTGCCAATAGGGTGGAGGAAATTCAAGCGCACACAGATCCCAAGCAATGGAAGCATTGTCCAGGCACCCAAAACCCCGCCGATTTACCAACACGAGGAATTTCAGTGAAAGATCTTGCACAGTCAAGTTTGTGGTGGAATGGGCCGGAGTGGCTAAAACTTGGAAGTGAAAACTGGCCTTCTAATCAGCCTATTGTAGGAGAATGCCAGGCTGAAGAAGCATGGGTGAGTGAGGTGAGAAAATGCGCTGTGAACAGTGGTCAAGTTATGCAGCAGGACCCCATATTGAGGCTTGAGGACATTAGCAGTCTGAAAAGATTGTTAAGAGTGACAGCATGGGTATATAGATTTACCAACAACATTAAGGGAAAAACAAGAAGGGAAGGAATTCTGAACAGTAATGAGATTCAGCAAGCCAGGAAATACTGGGTGGTATATATGCAGAAGGAAAAATTTGGTGAAGAGAGAATTGCTCACCAGCCATCCATTACAGGTTCTACCAACACATTCTGCGCTGAAGGGTTTGGATGTGTTTTTGGATCAGGATTTATTGAGAGTAGGAGGTAGACTACAGTTTTCTGGGCTTCAAGAGGCGAAAAGACATCCAATTTTGCTACCTTCTGGGGGGCACTTTGTGGGCCTTTTGATCCTGGATACTCATCATAAGCTGTTACATGCTGGAGTTAGAGAAGTGATAATAGAGATTAGACAACAATTTTGGATTCCCAAAATTAGACAAGTAGTAAAAAAGGTTTTGCATAAATGTGTGGTTTGCAAGCGTTGGAGTGCAAAGCCTTATTATGAAAAGGTGGCTCCACTTCCAAGAGAACGGTGTCTCTATACTGCCCCATTTGATGTAGTGGGAGTAGACTTTGCAGGACCAGTCTATGTGTATGAGCGAGGGGAGTCTAACAAAGGTTATATATGTCTTTTCACCTGTGCTACCACCAGAGCAATCCATTTGGAGTTGGTAAGCAACTTAAGTAGTGATGTATTTCTTTTGGCCTTTAAAAGGTTTGTGAACAGAAGGGGTTTCCCAAATAAAATCATATCGGATAATGCAAAAACCTTCAAAAGGGCTGCAAAGGAACTCCAAGAAATTTGGTCCTTGCTAAAAGAGGAAGGATTCCAATCCTACTTTTCACACCAAGGGGTACAGTGGGAGTTTATTGTTGAGAGAGCACCATGGTGGGGAGTGTAAAGTGTCCATTAAAGAAACTTTTAGCTAATGCTGATTTGAGCAAAGAAGAATTCTGCACTGTTTTATGTGAAGTAGAAGCAATGGTGAACAGTAGGCCTATCACTTTTGTTTACAACAGTATGCAGGATGCAGAGCCATTGACACCAAATCATTTTCTTTGTGGTAAACGATTAACATCAAGCCCCAGTGTGCCAGAAGACTTGCAGCCCATCCAGAGCACTCAAGGAGAGTTAACCAGACGGTTCAGGTACCTTGAAGAGCTACAAGATCAGTTATGGAAGAGGTGGCAGATGGAATACTTGCCAGAACTCAATTACTACCCATCAGCAAGTAAAGGGCTCCAATGCAAATTGTATCAAGGTGGGAGAAGTGGTAATGATTGGGGATGAAAGACCAAGGCAATGCTGGAAGCTTGGCATAATTGAAGAGTTGTTTGTTGGCAAAGACAATTTAGTTAGGTCTGCACTGGTAAAGACTTCAGGAGGAAAGTTAGAGAGACCTATACAAAAACTCTATGCTTTAGAAATCAGCAAAAACACAGTCAAGATGAAACATTTGAGTTACAGCCTCATGGAGAAGGCTTGGCTAACCTTGCAGAAGGTAACGACAACAATGCCTCTTCGGTGGGGTGTTAGAAAATCTAGAAGAGGAAGAACCATTGTTGTCCCAAGGCGATATGATGACTAAGCTGATTGATGCAGCATTGCTTGTATATATTAAGTTAAGGTGTATATCTATCCATCTCATAATTGTAAGGTTAGTGAAAAATTCACTTAATTTAGAGCTAGCATGTTTGGGACTCTGGTGGCATCATTTTGGGGCGCTGCGCGTCCTTTCTACTCGTTTGTGGGATGTCGTACGTAAAGGGTGTGGTCTAATAGAGAGCTCTCTTCCAATTCAGTTTGGTTGTTTAGATACAAGATTGCTGCATCGTGCAATAGTCCAGGTTGCGTTGTTGTTGCAAGGTTGAGAAAAAAGACCATAAATAGTACCCCTTTTGTGTTTATATTAAATTCATGTAACTAAGGTCTAAGGTAGGCCCGCATCGAGTCAGCAACCCTGAGGTAGGACCTAATAGGATCTCAAATCCGTAAGTTTTAATTTTAGCTTAACTTGGGCTGTAGGTAGAACTGGCCCTTTAGAATTTGGCCGTTCACGGCTCAGCTGGGATTTTGAACCCAACAAATAAATAAAATAACACAAATTACTCTAATTGCAAATCGGAAGAGAAGAAACCCCCAATAATAGGTCAGTAGAAGCAGCGAGTTTTTTGCAAGAACTTTCAAAAAACTTGAATATTTATTTCTTTTGTACAGTATATGGTGATGAGGAAGGAGGGTTCCGAAGCGGAAGAGGCTGTGTGGATCAGGTGATTGAGAAAACATGTAAAAAGGATTACAAGGCATACCGTATTATCGTATACATGGTTTTTATGGATCTTGAGAACGCATGTGATAGAGTAAATAGAGAAACACTGTGGCAGGTCTTGAGTATACAAAGTGGTCAGAAAAAACCTTCAGAAGTTTAAAATGTTGTTACTTGGACAATATGTAAGTTACATAAGTGAATTATTACTCATTTGAAGGAGGATACTACAGCTCACTTCTGAGCTGAGCAGAACTGGTGAAGCTGTATTAAAAGTATGGCAAGCCTCTCTAACAAGAGTACAACGTGCATACAAACGTACACACAATTGAAAGACGACTCCATCAAGGCACACAATACTGCGAGCCATACGTAACTTTCGGGAAACTGGTAGCGTCAAAAACAGGAACAAAGGCAGAAGTGGACGCCCTAAAGTTGCTACAACAAACGAAAATTTTGAACAACTTTGAAGGTCCCTTCAGCAGTCCACAAAAATAGTCACGCCTGCTGTCTGCTGAACTTGACATCACTAGAGGTTTTGTGTTACCAATGTTACACAATGATCTCAAGTTGTACCCCTATAAGATTCAAGTTTCCGTAGCTGTTTATGGATAAAGTTATGAGAGAGGTAAAAGGGCGGCTGCTGGTAGGGAAGTAAAATTTTACTATCTAGTCGGTGTTCAGTGACAGAATCCATAGGGCCTTAATTACCAACGTAACCTAGTCTAATTTAACATATTACCAAGTTATGTCTCTGAACACCGTCTGTTCATTAAAGTTTTGTCAGTAGGGGGAATGAATTTGGTTTGTGATGGGAATAGGTAGGGGGCCTATCAAATCTGTTATGTAGATAATGCTGCGCGATATGCAAGGGGTTGTTGAATTTTGTGACGGTGTACGAGAAGATTGTTGAAAGTGAATGTGGGAAAGAGCGTTAGTTATTGTTTATGTTGAGAGAAAAAGAGAGGGAAATTCAGAATGTCATGTGATGGTCAATAGTGAAACAATAGAGGTGGTATAGTCTTCCTAAGTACCTGGGTTGTGAAGTGATGAACAAAAGGAGACTGGTTCACCAGGATGTTCGTGCGAATGGATGTGTACACTTTTGTCTGCCTTTTCTCCTCTTCACTACATTCTGTATTTTCCATCCGGGCTATTTCTGTATTCTTGCACCAGTTGCGCATCAAACTTTCTAAACAATATACAGCCTGTTCCAGAAGTCTGAACTTGGGAAAGTAAATGTTAGAACCGACCATATACGAAATCTCTAAAAACTTTTTATTAATTATAATCCGCAACACGCTTCTTTAGTGTGTTTTAAAAATTATTAAAGATCTCCAAGTTTTTAAACGAGAAGACTTTCTCCAAATTCAGCAACTTCTTACTTCTTTAATGTCGGGTATATGCTTCCCGAAACTAAAAAGTTTAGTTACTAAAATATTTAATTCTGAATAATAAGAAAACTTGTCACTCAAATGAGACAGTTTGGGTTCTTTCTCCGTCAACTATATGACACCATAAGTTACATTATAACTGCTGCCAGTTGTGAAAGGGTTAAAAAAAACTGCGAAAAAAAAAGTTTCAAATAATGAAAGAAATTTTAAAAAGAATTTTCATAAGAATCGGACTGTTTATTAACAAATCATAAATTACAAGAGTTACAATGTTTCATTTTTAAATAAAAATATATGGTATTTAAAATCTAACAGTGAAAATGTGTACATACAGATTACAAATAACTCGTAGAAAAGTTCGAAGCAGCAGCAAATTTCGTTTTACCGCTGCAACTCTTTCAAATAGAAAATATTGAAATAAAACCTATATATATTTTGTAACACGTAAAAATTCTCTATTTACAACTGTCATTCGTAAAAAAAAAATTGGAATTTATTATACAGAACATTAAACCATAAGTCTCTATCACTGTTGAGCGTGTAATTACCCCAACCGACTCCTCGAGAAGTCGGTTGGATTGGTTTAAGGCGAAGAAATTTAAAAATAAATTTCATTCCTTCGTTTTTTTTGTTTTTTTTAAGGCATTATAAAAATTTAAAAAGAGTTAAAAAGAAAATGAACTGGCATTTAATTAGAATGTTCCATCATTATCATTTCGCTCCGAAATGATAAGTGTAACGAGAATTAATTAACATTTTAAGTACTCTTATAAAACAATGACACAGACGAATATTGGGAGAAGCGTTTCTGGATGGCATTGAACTAAGGCACTCAGTAATTCTTAAGTAGTCACAGAACACATATTGTACTGAAGGTAATTCAGGTTTCTTATCCTAAGCTTTGATTACCCTGGTCTATGTTCAGGCACTCTGTTCCAGTAGTAGCTGTCGGTGGGGCCTGAAACCCGGGGGGAAGACTGCCCCAGAGGCCCATTAGATGCATGGGGATTTAAAGGAAGGGGATACTGAGAGGCGGGGGAAGAGTGCAGAGGCTGTGGGGGGCCCCTTCCTCCCCCAGTGTGGGTATAATTAGAAGGGTAGGAGGAGGGGACGTTGGGAGGGGCAGAATAACCGTAGTGCCCCATCGGAGCGGGATTTGGGGTATACGTAGGGTTAGACGGAGACCCTGATGGGAGGGTGGCAGTAGAGCGAATGTGGGTGCCTGGGGGAGGGGGTCCCACGGGGGATCCCAGGTTGTTAGGGTTGACCGGGCTCAAGGGATCTGCGGAAGAAGAAATTTGTTAATGACGATTACGAGAGAGGAAAGTTGTGATAAATGAAAGACTGATCACGAATGATTCCAACTTGCGTAAACACCCTCAACCATTATTACCTAAGTGCGGAGGCAATTTACCGCCTCTCTTCACTAGGAGAGAGACAGTTGATCCACACTGTTTAATGAGCTCAATCGCTTCGGCGTGAGTCATGTTTTTGGTAACCACGTTATTGATTTCCATCAACTGATCACCGACCTGGAAAACAAAATTAGTTCAGATAATGAATCGCTTCTCCAAATCCAATTCTCAACTCCAAATCACGCATTGGTCAAAAAATGGCTAACAACAACACTATCCCATTTCGGGTTGCCCCCACCTATTATCCGCACTGACTTCACCCCTAAGTGCGCGCGAATAAAGCATTGTGTCAGATTAAATAAATGAATGCCAATTAACCTTGAGCTTTCCATCCTCAGCAGCAGGTCCGTTTTCAGCAATACGAAGGACGAAGAGCGGCATATTGTGGAACTCCTTTCCTCCGCGGATGCTGAAACCGAATCCGCGACTGCTCCTTCGCAACTCCACGTGATGCAATTCCCCCTCGTCTCCCGCTTCGCTTTCAGCCTTAAAGCAAGTTTAAATCAGGATTGTGCGCCACTCAGAAATACCAAAAGAACATATAAGTAAATATGGGTAGCAATAAATGACGGTTTGACGCCGAGCTCTTTAGCCAACCAACGACTGAGGGAGCGGTGGACCTGCAGCCCTAGGGTTGAGCAGTCAAACCTTCATTTAGTGGTCCCCCCATTTATGCATCCTATCCGTTCTCTTGTCTTCTTGAAAAGGTTACTCTCATGTAAGAACGAATAAACGGGAAAAAAAAAATGATAATGAATAATGGACAGGATTTTAGCTCCACCCCACCTTCCACAAACTACAACTTTTTGCCTTAAGACCAAGAGAAATAAATCGCTCGCAAACTTACCCTTTGGGAATTCGAGGTTGTGCTTGAAGCGTCATCTGAAAAAAAAAAAGGTTTCTAAGACTAAAGAAATCTTTTAAAGTGAGACCTGCTTCTGTCTTATTTACTCTCTTGATTTACTTACTCCCTCGATTTCAGTTTTTAAAAATAATATAAAAATGGGACTAAACTAGAGGAGGGGCAACAAGCTTGATCTTCGTGAAATGAGGACTCGTCGCACGGAACAGTTGAAAGGTAAACTGTTAAAATATGAAAACTGAAAAAAAGGTAGCATCAACTTCTATGAGAACGGTTTAAAAATGACATCGAAAAATGATAAAGTATCGGTTACAATGTGAAGATTCGCTAACTGTATGGGTGATGAATGGAACAACTCAATTCTGATGAGCTTCAGTGGTATGGGGTATCATTCCAATCAATAATGAAATAAGAATATATTTAAAAAGGTAACAGCCAGGAGGCTCATTCCCACCAGGCGGGAGCGAACCAGAGCCTCACTGCTCAGAGTCCGCCACCGTAACCATTGAACTACCAGGCGACCAATAATGTATTTACTGCCATAAAATAAACATTTTAAAGTGAAGTAAGAAATGCGAACCTCTAGGGGGTCCAATGGTGAGTGTGACCGTGTAACCCGATTCTTTTATGAGGTTCACGATGCTGCCGTGGTGCAGGCTTTTGATGTCGATGCCGTTCACCCGTAGAATTCGGTCTCCGATGTGGAGTTTTCCGCAGCGCTCCGCGGGGCTACCTTCGATAATCCGACCTGCAATATTTCGCGTGTCATTCCGTAACAAAGATGCCAAACTATGACCATCGACGTCGTTTCGAAAGATGTAACTGGGTTATGCAGTATTGCACCATTAACCAATGCATTAACCAACAATCTTAAAACAAATGACAATTCATTCACAGATCGAAGACCGCCCTTCATAAACGCCCAACAGGGTTTCTTTCAATTGATGCTACCGCGTTCTCTACTACACAATGTCTTATTACACATCCCCTCTTTTAAACGCAAAATTTAAATAAAACCTTTTTCTCGGTTCATGTACTGAGATGCACAATGACAAATTTCATACCAAACGTGACCTCTCTTTTTCACACATTTTGTACTTCACAGAGAAAAACCAAAACCTTGCTTCAAAATCTTACCGATCGTCGACCCTGATTTCGCTACTGATGAAATGATTACAAAACCGAAGCCTTCATTCTCTCGGCGCGTCACAGTGACGTCATAAGGATATTGCATTTCCATGGAGCGATTATGCACGTCTGCGGAGAGGAAATTGTAATTATTTTCAAGGAAAATTTACGTTGTAACGCTTTGATTTGGTCTCCGCTTATCAAATTCCGAACAGCGAAACGCATCAATCGAGTATTCATTTTAAGAGAAAACCTCTAAACGGATGAAGCCACAGAGGATGTGATCTAAGGAAGCCTCACCGAAGTCTTACCGGAAGAAGAGGGAGTAGGTGGTGGTCCATGCGTGGGTCTTCGCAAGGTAAGAGATACTCTGCCCTGATTAGCGGCCGCAGCCATCAACTGAACCACTCGATGATGGCTGGAGCCGATTACCATTTCTCCATCGACACAGATGATCTCATCACTCGTCATCACAGTTCCATCCTGGTCGGCAGCTCCACCGGGCACGATGTGCCCAATCGATACCTGAAACAGGATACAGTTACCACTGGGTATCCTTCCTATTTGTATTTCGGACATACCTATCACTTGGCTCTTCCATTCTTCTAAAGTTATTCCATTCTTCTAAATGTCCACTAATATTGTTTAATATTGTAATACGTGTTAACTATTAATACTTATTTACTTATTTTATTATAATAAATTTATAACTAGCTGCTTATTTTTAATAAGAGCCCAGTAAAGCCTAAAGCTTAAGGGCCAAATTAAATAAAATAAATAGTCGAGCTTCACAATTATTCATGTCTTCACAAAGTTTTGTGCCTCAACTTCAGGCTTTAACGCTTTTGTTACTGCTATAAACTACAAGTAAAATCATTAACACTCGACACTTGTGACGCTGGAACGTGAGCCAATGATACTCCCCTAGAAATCAATTATACATGACGGGGGTCCTCCCATCACTCAAACCAGTTATTCAAGGCAAGCACTGATGGTTGCAGAAGAGAATTCGAAAGTAAAAACATTCCATTCCTGGTATGTTCACTGAACAAGCAAGGAACACATTTGATACAAGCACTCAATAGGTTTTCATCTGAATATGCACGAGAAATGACGACACACGAAGACGGTGCTCAGAATGAATACCAACCCACTACAAATATCTCGCTCGCTCTCTAACCAGTAATCAACCCACAAACCCACCTGAGATCCTTCCTCAGTGCCTCCAACTATTCGAAAACCAAACCCATTTTCCTGCCTTCGAAGCGTCACCGTAAAGTCGTGGTAAGAGGTGGCTGGCACTTCGAGATTCGGGGTGCCACCAGAGGTGTGCCGAGAAAGACCCCCGCTATTCATAGATGAAAACCTGTGGGCATTGATTAGATAAAGATTAAACAGTGAGTGGAGTACAATACTGCAAACTGTGACAATTAAATAAAAATGAACATTACATAAAAAGGAGAAAAGTACCTCGTCATGGGAACTGGCGCTGGATGTTCTAATTCGAAGCTCGTCGATTCCTTTCTTCTGGAGGACTCGTTCTGTCCAAAATACCCATCGGGAGGAGCACAATACCCAACAGAACTGTTGTGTCCGTAGTAAGGAGGGTAGGGATTCCTCGAAGGGGGTACTTGAGCCTGAGAACTGTACCCCGAATCTTGGCGAGGTATATCGTACCCTTCTTTCGGGTGTGGCATATACCCGTAGCTATTATTTTGGTCAATATTAGACATATGAGGGTTACTGCTATCACTGTACGCGTTAGGGTTAGTGCTGTTGTAGTAAGGATACTGAGGGTAAGGCTCGGAAGGATTCGATTTAGTGTAGTTGTCTTTGCCGTAGTCGTAAAAGTGGGAAGGAACGTGGTAGCCATTTTGATTATACAACTCCCTGTGGTAATTGTAGTTTCCATGGCCTGAGTCTTGCTCCTGAGTGAAGCCTCCATACTTCTCGTTATTACCTTGTTCGAAGCTGTTCCCATTGAGAGAAGTGTGACCCAATTGATTGGATAAATTACTGACTTTGTGATCCATACATGGATCTATACTGTTTCCCCCGATGTAAGAGAAGGCCCCTGGATAGGGTGGATTGGTGTAGTGTCTCGACTCTTGTCCCCCTTCCATCTCAGCGTTCTCGCGTTCCGTGTAAGTGTTTGGCGTCTTCGGGCGATTTCGTGTGTCCACGAGAGGAGTCTTTGGTCTGTTCGGAATCACTTCCTTCGGCTGAGAACTGTACATGTCAGCCGTCGGAGTTTTGCTTCGGTAGAGTCCTCCTCCAGTGGGTGCCGTGGAAGAGGCCTTTTTGGGGCTTGAAGACTCTTTTCGTCCTCCCGCCCTCGATTTAGAGGGTGAATTAAGCCCTCCCCTTTGAACCATGATGATGGCCTCCTGGCCTTGGGGGCAATCCTTGAGCACCTGAACTACCTCCGTGTGGGACATGCCCTTCACGTTGATGTTGTTAATGTCGACCAGAATGTCTCCCTCGCTGAGGTTCTTGCATCTGGAGCGGTCCAGGATCTTCTTCACTTTCTGACCGTAAGCGCTATCGGCAATGGTGAAGCCGAAGCCCATGCTGCCCTTCACGATTGGTATCGTCAGATACTCGGGCTTCGAGAGGGTGGAAGGATAGAAGTCGAGCACCTGCTGAGAATGCTCAAAATTCTCAGAATTCAGAAGGTCAGCGCTGCCTGGTCTCGGCACTTGCTGCACTATTTCTGTGTTGCTTAAATCGGGCATTGATTTGGCAGTGTTCATACTCTCGTTTGAATTATTCCTCGAACGACGTCCGTCAAAGTCGTCACCGAACGCAGATTTCGAAGACCTCGAATCTGTTGGGTATCGATCAATGGTAAACATTTTGGTCAAAGTCCAATTTTATTACGAGGGCATTACTTATAATTAACTCAAAAAAACTATTATTCAACAATGTCAAAGTTAAAACAAAGATTATTCATAACATCCGGAACTCCACCCACTTCTGCGTTCGCTCTTTTTCCCTTCTGCCATCTAATGTTTGAAAGAACTAAATTACACGCCATAAAACGTCAACTTGCATTACATTTTAATATTTATTATTTATTATTTAGTTTAATAGGTAATCAGATAGAGGATTAATTCACAAATGAAATATAGAGGCTCGTATTATTTTGAAGATGAATGTGATATTAAGTTTTTGGTAATATACTCGCAATCACGCCCTTGTGCAAATCTTAGTTCTCACTCCATCCGCTAGGTGGCAAGTACCTAATAAGCTAATATTCATTTGGCAGGATAAAGGGCAAAATCATGGAAAATAGCGTCAGTTTCCTATCTTATGTATATAAAACCTTTAGTTATACTCACCCATTTTGAAAAAAGGCCTACAATAAAGTTCTTTCAAGCATTAGTTACAGTATCATCGTACGGTTTCTTCTCTTAAAACACTTACTATGATACTTTCACATTCAACAATTCTAAATAATTTGGCTGCCATATCCGACCTTCTTCCTTTCGCGTAAACATGTATCCTATGATCCTATCTAAGCATCCTTCAAGGAGACAAACTAACTCCCTGCCCCCAACAAAGACCTCTTTCATGACGACTTAACACAATTCTTCCTTCACACACACACACTCAAATTGAAGTTAAAAAGGAGACTGAAGTAGCCCCCTTCAGCGTTTTTAAACCCGAAATTGTTTTCGCGATACACCTTAATGCGACAAGACTCACCCGCTGACGTGACAGCGAGTGTGGTAACGATTTCCGTATTAGGGTCATTGGGGTCGAAGGGAAGAGGATACCCGCGACACACTTCCAGGCGAACGGTCCGACCAGGTTCGATGTTTTGGAACATATTCACCACATCAGCGTGAGTGTATCCCAAAACGCAGGTGTCGTTCACGTAGACTAAAACGTCACCTGCGGAACAACGCCAAACAACAACAACCAAATTATAATTAAGTTTATCTCTATATAAACTAAATGATCAACCCTGAAATTTCAGTTCTAAAAAGAGAGAACAATTCCCGTTATAGTTTAAGGTTAAAATCCGTTAATCAAAGTAATGTTTAATCGTTACGAAGTTTTGAAGCTAATTCAGTTAATCTTAAGGCTAATTTCAAGCAGGAGCCCAAATTTAACACAAGGTTCAAACTCTCGTAAACTTAAAATAAAAATACATAAAAAAACTTCCCCAATTTATCCCAGAAAATAATAATAATAATAATAATAATTAATTACAAAATAAAATCTGAAAACTCCGAATGTAGAGGTGAAAACCCTTTATAAAGTAAATATGCAATAAAACAAAACAAAAAAAACCCACGAAAAGTAGATTTTCATCGTATATTTCTTCGCAATTATAATTCGGAATACAACTTTATTACATTACAGCGTCTTCTTTATTGCGAGACGACAGTAACGTGAGCAAAAACTTTCTAATTATCTTTAAGATAAGAGCCAAATTAAATTAAATAAATAGTCCAATTTCACAATTACTTATGTTAAAAACAAAACAAAAACCTTTTATTGATAAAATAAATAGTTTTAAAAGTTATTCAATTTAATTCAGCTCAAAAATTTAAGTATCATTCATACGCTTCGAGCACCTAAGAAAACTGCTCCGTCCTAAACCCCCGAGTTTAAAGGCGGGGGACCCCTATTCCGAGAAAACTTGCCCGTTCTCAGCTTGCCGTCTTGCCACGCGGGACCAGTGAGAACGACACTCTTGATCTGCAGGAATTCCTCTTCGTTGTCGTCTCCACCGACGATGGTGAAGCCGAGACCTCTCGAAGACTTCATAAGTGTGGTGCGAAGAAACTCTCCTTTCAGCTCGGACGGGTTCCTCGTGAACGCTGACCCGGAGCGACCTGCAACGCGGAAGCAATTCAGGGAAGAAATTAATTAAACCAAACGAACGTTATTTCATTGTCTTAACTCCTAAAGAATGTGTTAGTAAAAAGGACATTACATTCGGTTAAAGGTCATTGTCTCAGTAAGCCACGTTTTCTCCAGGGTTTTTTGCCTGGTGGGGCAGTTTGGGGGGGGGGACCTAATTACTCGCTCCGGATCAAGTTTCTCTCGGCAGGAGATGAGGAATAACCAAGTTAGAAAGAAAAGCGGTTAAGAGCGGAGTTCGGCAGTGTTTATCAGAGATTTAAGAAGGTGGCGATGGCTGATTAGGCCCAAGCGTCTCTAACGCGTTCTCAAGCACACCCTCGACAGGCATGAAGCGGTAGCAAAACCAAGTGAATGGAATACCTTTCCACGGCAAGCGACCAACCACAGGGTCCTCTTCGGGCCAGCAGAGGGAGGAAAAGGAGAGAGAAGGCAGGGGCGAGGACACCCTTTCATGGGGGAACCTCCTCCAGTGGGAGAGCCGAGTCGCCCCCATGGACGAGGGTACGCTATAGGGGGAGTAAGGGGTGCTGGGGAAGCAATCCAAGATGGTGGGAGGTGGTTTGGGGGACGAAGAATAGAAATCTCGAGGCGTGGACTCTCGTATGGGCGCCAGAAGGAACTGATCCTGACCGAATCGAGAACGAAAAGGATTCCCATCCTCGTATTCACGGTGTGGGTGTGGGGGGCTCCTGATCGATGGGGCCCTCGGAGGATAAAAGGGGTGGGAGGGGGGCGCCGTGTTCTTCCGTGAAGGGCCACGAGAGGGTGAAAGAGGGTCGCTAAATGTCTTCCTGAGGGGGACTCTGAGCCCCGCTTCTTTCTTACCCGCGGAAGACAGAGTCTCAAATCCGACGGTGGGAATTCCCTGTAGGTGCGTGGCAGTGCCTTCCACGGAATCTGGACCGGCGACTGGGAAATCGAGGAACTTACGCATCTCTTGCGAAGTGGCGCCGTGGGTCTCCTTTACCTCTGAGGCTGAACAGGGCAAACAAGGAAGGCATGGCAGAAGGCCTAAAACCCAAAGGAACGACGTCATGGTAGCCACATGGCAACAAAACAACTCATCAAAGCCTACTCCAAAACAAGGTTGGAAACCAACAATTACATCACATAAAATAATTACATATCATATTACATCTATTCTCGTATTTACATTTTTGGCACATCAAAAGTAACTCGGAGAACGACTATTTACACACGAGTCTTCTTTTCTAAGTGCACCCACACTAATAACCCAATTCTAACACATAGGGTGTAACAAAGCAAGTTAGCGTAGCTATTGATTAATGAGGAAATGTAAAACCACAAACACACCTCTATTAATAAAACAAACGATTTACTCTGCCAATCCTTAAATAAGGAGGGAAAAAATGTGGGCAAACAAAACTATTTTAATAAAAGTAAAACAAAACCTAAACTTAAATTTTTCAAAAGCTCTTTTTTTCTACATATCTAAAACCTTCGTCCTATTTTTGAAGACAATAAGCGATTTTTCTTAATTGGGAATAAATTCAGAAATTGTCTCGGTTTGATCTAACCAAAGAACAAGATATTTATATCAAAATTTAAAATGAGAATAAAATTTATTTTTTAAAGTTTTTATATAAAGTTTTAGTACTACTAAAAAATTTAGAATGATTATAAGTTAAATTTTAAGTTTGAAAAAATGTTACAGACCCAATCAAATCTTAGCCCATTTCACGATTCAAATTAAAAATAAAAAAAAATTTGGACAAGGATTTACTTCTAAAAAACAAAGAAAGTCCATCAACTAAGGTGGATGTGAGACTCACTGTAAGAACGTTTCGAAGGATGGTACGCGTGACCATTCTCAGATAGCTTCTGAGAGTTTCCGTCATTTTCCAAAGGCTTCTTGTTGCGAGGGAATGTGGACGCGCTACTCTCGTCTAAGGTCACTGATTCAAACAAAAGCATTTTGTTGCGCAATTACCCCAATAAGTTTGTCAGTCTTATCATAGAAGAAGTGTCCCAAATGTCGTGAATATTGCAATTTGGTGGAAATTAATTGTCAAGATATTTCATTAACAGTACTGACCTTGCGACGTTTCGTCCAGCTGCTGCCTCTTGGCCATGAGAACGGGGTTTTCGTACTGGGTTTTTCTGTTGACGTGGTCGATGTAGTAAGTGCCGTACTGAGGGT
Organism: Bathynomus jamesi; assembly: GCA_023014485.1. Classification (NCBI taxonomy): domain Eukaryota; kingdom Metazoa; phylum Arthropoda; class Malacostraca; order Isopoda; family Cirolanidae; genus Bathynomus; species Bathynomus jamesi. Next base: position 73,124 of record JAJOZX010000593.1, read on the forward strand.
CGTCTATTCTCTCCCATCCGAAGGGGAGCTCGTCCTCACCGCACTCCTCCGCACTTCGCTTTTGCACTCGCGCCAACCGCGGATCCAACCACGAAGAAGTCCCAGCCACGTGACTAAAAAAGGGGTACAGAGTTACCAAGAGGTCTAGAATGAAATAATAATAATAATAATATCAGTTAGATAATCCAACAATACCTTCACATATACCTAACGAGTTCTTAAACAGTTTCCTGATATGAGAGAAAAAAAAGAATGGATTGTCTGGAAAGTAGGGATAAAGAGAGGTGAATGGAATAACTTAAGTTGCGAGATATAAAGACGTTTTAGGAAAATACAGAATGAAAATCTGTGGGAGAATGAACAGTCAAACAATTGTCATTACGGTGTACGAGACCTTAGAGTCTTAGACGACGTCTCTTCACATGATGGATGGATGAATGAATGCGACTGACGCGGTTGTGACAAGCGGAGAAGTGGTATGAAAAGGATGCAAGAATGGAAGCGGTTTTTGAGATGAATGCAAACAGTATCATTCAGTTCACGAAGTAACTTCAGATTAAACATCTAAAAGAACAAAAAATGAACTACGAGTCACTGGGACATCGTGAAGCATTTTCCATTCGATGACATCACGATTCCCAATACTCAAATCCCTCTTCACACTCAAAGTGTCTGAAGAGGGCCCCGCCATACTCACTCGATGAAATAAGGTTCTCCATTCTCTGTGAAGGCTTTTTCCCAATTAGGAGGAAGGGGTCCAAGTTCTCCCGAAGGGGGAGATGATGCCCCCCTGTCGCTCTCTGAAGGAGGCTGATAAGGGACGGGACCCCCGAAGGGTTCTGACTGTTGCGGAGGGGAATCGATTGTGTTAGCTGCCATCGCCTCTACATTGGAGCGGTTGCGGCGACGTTTCCCCTCAGAGCTTGGGTGCGCCCCCGATAAGAGGGCCGAACTCCCCCTTCCCACCTCCCCTCCTTGCGCTGGGGGCTTAGGCGTACCGTAATGGTTCCCTGATGAAAGGAAAGGATTAGATTAAGCACACTCGAACCCACAAATATTTCATTCAAGACTTAAAGGAAATTTTCACGAGGACTAATAGCAAGAAATACCTTGAAGGACAGAGCGGCTCTCCTCATTCGAAAAAGAATACGTTTTTAACTCATCTGGGACAGTGTAAGAGGCGCAGAGTTTACTAGCTACCAAAGCATTTGAACTACCACCACCATCATCATCATCATGCAACCTAGACAAAGAAGAAGGGGGATCCACCTGTCCCACGAAAGCATCTTGGAGCCTCGAGCTTTGGACCTTCCTTTTCCACTGTTGCGCCTTTGAATGGACGACGCTGTATCTGCTTGGATCTGTTCGCGAGATGAAAGTTGTTCTATGAAGAGGAACTGGAGCCGAACTGGAAGATCTTTCTTTACCTTCAGTCACCTTTGAACTGAACGACTCAAAATTATTACTTGGAACGTAATTAAATGCAGACGGACATTCTTTTCCTTCCTTTGTATATTTAGCAACGAAACTGCCTCGAGGATAAGTATAAGAAATGTTCCGATACGAAGCATTGACTTCCACGTCTGTATCTCGGTTACTGAGAGATTCATCTGCGTCGGGAGACGCTCGTCCACTTTCGGTCTCAGTGTCGATATCCTGCAGACGAACGTCCGGCAATGAAGAGCTTCGAGGGGGAGGCTTTGGGCGATCCAATGAAACAAATTTAATGTTCCCCTTCTCGAGTGTCATTATAAAGTCGGCTTTCCCATAATTTGGCTTCAATTTTTCGCCTTTGGGACGAGAACAACAACATGATTTACAGCAGTAATCACTGACACACGTGTTTTCTGAAGAACTCTCTCTCTCGGAACGCGTCTCGTACTTCATCGAGGTCAAATCATTCGCGGATACGCTTAATCTTTGGTGCTGTTTCAAAGCGGATAAACAGGAGGGATAATTGTATTCAAATTTCTTGTCGTCGAGTGTATCGTGGGTTTCACGTCGCGTTTCTCGTTGCCCTTCTTTGTAGTAGTCGAATGAGATTTTTCTCCGCGCATTCCGACCGACGTCACTTCTGAGATCAAAACTGTTCCTTTTTGAAGCATCGTTTCGTGCCGACACCCGAGTGTCGCTGTCCAGGCAAGAATAATTACACTTCATCCCATCGACGGATCCTTCGTTGTTGAACAGCGACAGAATGTCTCCATCGCACTCCTTGTCTCCTATTTTCAAACAAGGAAGAGTGGTGGCGTTCGAAGAGGACGAAACGTCTGAATCGATGGGATGGTCCTCGGATGAAGTTGCGGAACTTGTAAACAAAGATTCATCGTCAGAACAAGAGACATTATAATTTTGAGCGTTCTCTTTCCTCCGAAAGTGCCATAGGTTGGGGTCCCTGAGCAGTTGCTGCGCTGCCAAGGAACTGTTCGATCTGTAGTTCTTATCGACAGCGAAAGATGTTAACACGGCAGGTGTAGATGATGGTTCCCTTTGGATGAGGGGCGAAACACGGTTTCGCTTCCCCTCAAATGCGAAGAAAGACGCCTCCCTTCTCCTCCTGAGGAAGTACTGTTGCAAACTGCTAGATCTCCTAACTCGAGGCAAACGGCGCTTTTTCCTCCTCTTCACAGAGCGATGGTGAGGAAGAACATTTGCGAAGGAACTTTCGCACGCAGAGTCAGTAACACTGACGGTAGACGCGCCGCTCGAATGCCACGTGTGCCTCTTCGACTCTCTCCCCGCCTCCATTCGGTCTTCAATAGTGCCAATTCTCAGTGGGTGTTGATGATCTGAGGGAACGGGAGTGCCATAGCTATGACCTGAAACCCACCACAGGCACGTTTAACGAAAGGTCACACGGATGAAACAAGCCGTCCCACTTAACGCTAAGGTGCAACGTCCGCATCGAATCTCGTAATGCAAAAATTTTAATAGTAGTTTATTGAGTGCCTGCTATTAGTGCCAGATTGGTCTAAGTGCCTCTCTATTCCGAAAGTATGAAACTCCCTTTCACGTAAAACAAAACATTCAAATACGCGTCGAATTCAATTTTTATTTTCTTCTCTTTGAAATTAAGATTCAACATCTACCAAAGCGACACAATTTGAGTCTGACACGAGATACCTCACATTCTCGAATCTGTTTTTACGTCCTGAAAAAGAGCTTCATACGTCCATTTCAGAGTTATTGGTCAGTAGGATTAAAAAAGCACGAATTTAAATGTACAAAAGAATATAGACAAACATTTTTACAAAAATTAGAGGCATTTATGCATGCTGAGTTAGTAGTTTAAAACTGTATATCCAAATCATGATAAAAAAGAATTGGCATTTGATAGGAAAAAATATTAGATGCTAATGAAACATTATTAGTAAAGCAACTAAATATGGGTAGGCTAAGCAAGCATTAGGTGGAGATACGAGGTTAGAGAAATGCTGAAAGGACTTACAAGGATTTTTTTTTTAATTAAATCTGAATAACTAATCACAAAATCTTAATAAATTAATAAACAAAAATTACCTTCAAGTTAAATGCTATATTACTTTCACTACTGACACACAATTCACTACTTGAAATATTTGTAAGTAGTTTTCTACAATCAACAACAAACGAGGAAATAATAACCAATAAAGTTATTAACATACAAAAAGGATAATTAAAAAATGTATATAAATTAAAACAATCACCCCTCCATTAGCAATTAGTTTACATTTTCTTCGAAGTTTGTAGCAACTTAATTATGGAAAGAAAGTAATCCAACCCAAAAATTTTAGTCAACAAATGTCCTCTCGCAAACAACACAAATTCAGTATGAACCGACTTTCCATGTTACACTTTCTTAAAGCGATGTAATATTCAATGTACGAGACAAGAACAGGAACGCGATTAACTGCGAGGTCAGTGGTACGTGAAATGTGTGTCAGTTAATTGGCTATTTGGATGGAAGGTAATTTTGGCTGATTTGTCAACTGCTTCGAATGGTCACTATTAACTGTATTCACAAAAGGTGAAATTAAGTAAAACTTTTTGTTTAAAAATGTCTACAAACTTTTCTTGACTTCTGTCACTGTACAACCATTTTCCGCTTCTTTCATCCTTTACAGACGCTTCATTACGCTTCACACATCATACCCCCACACACACACACACGCACACCTTCACACATCATACCCATTCATGTCATTTTCATTCTTTCAATCCATTTAATAGCCTTCTTTCAAACACGACCATACTATTTTCTTCGAAGCGACAATTGCTCCGATATGTTTCCAATGAATGTCGTATTTCTTATCACAAATATCTTCCAATGTTCCTATAACAGATGTATCAAATTTTCCATATTTTATCATCAACTTCCATCCACCAAACTGGGAGGTGCGCGAGTCTTCCAGAACGAGACACTCGCGGGACTCATTCACCACACGTACCTTTCAGTCTATCACCACGATCTTTTCCATAAATTCCACCCACAAATTTCACCACTGAAACTGATGCATCACGCGCATCACAAAATGAAATACTCGTTATACTAAATGAACTCTACCCCATCCCCATTTCTAAATTAAATTACTAAATTCTATTTCTATGAAAGTTTCTAAGGTTTCTGCATTTCTCCTGGAATTATAGAAGCGATGGCAAAACATATAACTAATGGACACTAAATAAGTACGTCTCGTGATAATGTGAATCAAGATTCAGTCTTTGAATCGGTCAATTATCGCCTTCCCAATCGGTAACGGCAACAGTGAAGCGATGCATTCTTCAGCATTAATCTTTCAGTGCCGAAAACGTGGCAGCGAAACGTACCCTCGAATATGCCCGCCTCCAGCAGACTGCCTGATCGTTGGAGGGCCTGAAACTCCTCGTGGGAGAGAAAGGTGTAATCAACGCCGTTGATCTCCCCCTGGCGAGGAGAACGGGTGGTCACAGGCACCGTCCGAAGGTACACGTTGTCGCGGATTGTATTTTGAAGGTCATGGTCCACGCCACCCTTCGGGAACCGAGTGCTCAAATACTGACGAAGGTCGCGGGTCAGAGAACCTGAAAAAGAAAAGTCCCTAATTAAATTCTGAGGTTTGAGTAAAGTTATATATGTATACAGAGGGCTCCCAAAAAATGTCCCTATTTATTTGCCCGTTATTTTATAATGGTTGTATATTTATTATTGGGGTTTCTTCTTCAGAAAGGTAACAGATTGGGGTGTTTATTCCGCATATACCTATACATTTCTAGGCAAAAACGAATGAAATTCCCAACATGGATGTTAGCAAAGCTAGATGATCTCGAGTTTTTGAAACACATCCACTTCACCGACGTGTTATGTACGTCCGTCTAGGGAGATTAATAAAACTTTCGTTACTGGGAGAATCATGCTGGTGCTTTAATAGAGCTTCCACGCGGTGTTGCTAAACTTAAAATTTGGATCGCGGTTGGGTGGTATGGTGTAGTAGACCCTTACTACTTTGAGAATGAAACTGGAAACGCAGTGACTGTAACGCAAAATTCATATCAGATGCTATACAAGATTTCTACTTACCACGACTAATTAGCTTGTCCCATAAAAGAAAGAAATAACTGCATTACCCAAGATTTACGGTGGTTTCAGCGGCAACTCTAAAACACTGCTTGTGAAACGCGCAACTTTTGGAGAAAGCATTTTTCCTGGGCGACTAATCTCCCTTCATAAGCCAGTAGAATGGCCCCATACTCACCCGACCTCACACACACTGGTAACTTTTTTTTGTGGGGTCACATAAAAGACAGGATCTATCCCACCAAGCCTAAGACACTCGAAAACCTAGATACCAAAGTCTACGAGATAATCATCAACATCCCAGCTGAGCTATTTCCAAAAATTGTCAAACATTCGCGTAAAGTTGAATATTGTTAGGAAAAATGGCGATTACATTGAACATATTGTTTAATTAAGGTTAATAAACTCGTATGTTTTACGTACCTATTGCGTTTGGCTTTGTGTCTACATTCCTTTTTTGAGTTTAGAACATTTATTTAGAAATAGGAACGTTTGGGGGGAGGACACCCGTTATATATACTGAAATTCCGATATTCCTAACTGTGCGGCCTTGAAGAATTCTCTGTAGGCCTATAACTGTACCGAACTCATTAAATGGAGGCCCTGTATAACTCAAAGTTTACTCTAGAAAACCCGAAGAGGATTTCTTTGCATTGAAAAAGGATAAAAAATTGACATTCGCGGACAAACGAAGTTGGATTCAGGGTGACGATGAAGGAAGGTTGCCAGTCTTCATTAGTTAAATGTTAAGATTTTCACACGAAAACAACAACATAAATGCAACAGCGACTTCATGGCTTTGGTGTTCAACGTTTTGTTAACGAAGAAATACTCTCGTTTTGATACGTTATAAAACTAACTTCAAAAAAGGTTCTTACGCATGAACGGTTCCATTCTAATTAATTTTAAAAAATACTTAACATTTTTTGAACTTCAACAAATCTAAAAACGCTAAAAAACGCGCATTTTCCCCGAGTGAATGGCTAATGGCTATTCTTTGCGACATATTTTCATGGTCTAAAAGGTTTTGCAACCGCTAAATAGCAACACTGTAAAGTTTTAAAAAAATTGAAGACTAAAGAAAATAAAAGCCACAGATGGTTCTCCTTTCACGAGAAATTCCCCATCCAAGTTTTCAAGATCTAAAAAACGGCGTTCAATCTCTGATTTCAAACGTAAGTAGACGACTTCTACTAAGCCGTTTTAAATGCATATCGCATTCTCATTTCGACAAATTGACTTACAAACGAAGGAGGACACCACCACAGACGAGACCAGGTTACCACCAATATTGAATAACCATTGAATAATCACCGATCCATTAATGTCCAATCCTTATACAGGGTGTCCCATAAGTCCGGTCTCGTAGGAACATTTTAAATTAAATTTACGAAAGTAATAATACATTAGAACTAAAACAAATGTTCGAATTGACGTCTCGTTTTGGAACCTTGTTTTTACGCCGGTGAGGAAAAGGCCTTCGGAAGCCTTTTCCTCACCAGCGTAGCTCGCTTTCATATTAGCCACTGCGAGTTATTCTACCCGCGACAAAACAAATGTCTCAAAACAAGGCATCAATTTGAACATTTGTTTTAGTTCTAATGTATTATTACTTTCGTAAATTTAATTTAAAATAAATTTTCTGACGAGACCGAACTTATGAGACACCCTGTATAATACCGACGACACGACGACACTCGAGAGAAACGAAAGCGTTTCAGAAAACGGACCGAAATCTACGCATTTAATTTTCATTTGAACGTGATGATTCTATTAACATTGTAGACACGATTCAACTCGTATCTGAGTGACGTCTGCCATTACGAAGATAAGCCTGAGGGGGCACCAAATTAGCCGAGTAACGCAAAATGACGCGTGAAAGAGTATTTTTATACCCAATTTGTTATCGAAATATAAGCACGAATTTGTATAAAGCAATTTTAAGTAAATTCGTCTTCATTCGTTCTCATTCACTGTTAGTAAGACTGAAACAAAGTGAAACCGTAATTGGAGGATTGTGACAGTCCATACCCGATTCGGAGGAGTTATGAAGAGCTTCCCGCCGAACGCTCAACTCGGTTGCGGAGGGCTTTGGGGAAATGTTATGGCCCTTGGGGATACTCCATTTCTGTTGCTCATTCGGGAAGGACAACTGTATGGACACCGGTGGAGGGGGAAGATTGCGAGGAACAGATTTGTGCGTCGAAGATAAACCATCGTCACGGATGTAGGGAGGAGGAGGAGGAGGAGGAGGAGCGCGGTGGAAAGAGACTCTCCCTTCTTCAGGAGTCTTTCCCAACACACTGTGGGCAGGGGATACTCCGCTGCTGGTAGAAGAACGATTAGTAACTTTGTTCGAAGGGGCGCAAGCCCCTTCGTTCGTGAAGGGAGATTTCACTTTTGGAGAGCGCGACGGGACTGGAGGCGGAACTTCCTCCTCCAAGCACTCCAAAAGGTTCTCAGAAACAACATTCGGTTTTTGGCTGAGGGCGCTGTAGTCCACGTACTCGTTCCTCCGAGGGGACGCTCGCCCCCTTATGGTGGGGTTCACCGCCTTCGGTTTCGTTCTCCGCAGGAGCGTCAGAAAAATCTGCTGATCGAGAGTGAGACACGTTGTATGTAGAGCCCCTCTGGGGGGACCACTCTCCCCATCGAGATCGGCATTTAGGGCGAAGAAGGGCGCCTTCACGTATATGAACTCCTCTTCGTCGTCCCTTTCAGCATTTTGAATTCCCCACGAAGGACATAGCTTCAGTCGAGGAGGCGGAACGAGTTCGAGTCGGTGCCTCCTCCCGCGTACCTTCCAGGGCCTCCTGAAGGCCCTCATCGACGCATCACACCACGCGCGCAACTGAGCCACAGAGACTCACGACGCTCGACGGAGGGACGCGAAGATGGTACCGACGGAACGGACCGGTACGCGACCACCGGAAGAGAAATCCTGCCACGAGGGACCCCTTACCCCAAACTGTTCTTCTAAATACTCAACAGGAAGACGAGGAAGAAATGGGGGAAGGAGTTAAAGAGTGGGGGTAATCCCCCTGAGAGAGTTCAATGAAAGAGAAACAAATGGGGCGCAATTTGCATTCTCGGTTTGCTCACTCACCAAAGTTCGTTCGCGGATCAACGAATGGAACACTACGACCACCTTAAACCGACAACGAAAACGCAACAATGTAATCACGACGAACCGACGCGAACACACACACACGAGCGAGCGAAGACGATAACGCAAGCCCTAATATTACTACTACTACTCGTAGTGTAATAGTAGTTGTATCAATGTCTGGCAAGGAGCAAACTAATGAAAAAAAAAAAAAAAACACGAAAATGAACTCTCACTCGACGAGAAGAGAAAGGAACGAATACTTTTCAACACCTTTTTCCAATCAATAACGAAAAACACACTTGATTATTATTAATTATTTTAATTAATAGAAAGGAGAAAAATTGGATGACGAATACTGTTTAATAAATTAGAGAGAGTCAATTTGAAGGAGGACACAGATTAATGGTCTGCCTAATGGTCTTCAACTAAAGTTGCAAACCGATAATGTTGACATCGGAAAAAATTAACACATTACAAACAAATGACGTAATCAAAGCGCAATAATACTCATTTTCCAATAACTAAAATCAAGTACTGACGAAACTATATATATATATATATATATATACACACGTGTGTGTGTGTGTGTGTGTGTGTGTATGTGTGTGTATGTGTGTGTGTATGTGTGTGTGTCAGATCGCCGATTTCTCATCTGTTGCCTGATGACACGGGGTACGCTAAATGGGTACGAGTTCATAGTAATGGCAGAAACGCCTCCATCGTGGATATACAATTACGGGACGGACTAATAGGCAGCATAAGGCGGATACAGTATCCTTCGTTCGATTCCCGTCTAAAATTCCAACACCGTCGAAAGTGGACAGTGAGGGTAGAGAAAAAAATATTTACATCATCCTTATCAAAGTCACGTGACGAGTTCTGATTCCAGAGAGAGAGAGAAAAAAAAAATATATATATATAAAGCCCAACCTGATTCGTGGAGAGAACACCATCTAAAAGAACGTTTCACCCTCTCAAACACGATTCGTCTTACGAAGATAACTGAAGAGTGGCGACACAAAACAGACCGTCAATGACGATGAACGGGATTACATTTCTAATTTGCGTAACTGCGATGTACCACCATTTAAGGAAAGACTTTTTCCACGTCTCAAATTCAGCGGCAACAACGTAAATAAAATAAACTTAAAAAATACTACAACGTCTCTCGACTTTCATCGTCGGAAATCGAAAGTAGACGCGACGATGCGCGATGAAAGTCGTCAAAATAAAACTTTCATTTTACGTCGTAACTCAAATAATTTTAACGCTCCATTCTAGTATTGAAACAACAACAACAACAACCACCAACAACAACAACCACAACCACAACCACCTTTGATGCAACGTAACCAGTTAACATTTAAATAAGGTCTTTCCAATCTTTTACGAACGTGGAGATGACGTCATACGGATATGACGTCATAATTGGCGAGCCAATGGGGAGCCGGAATTTCTTCCGTCGTATCACGACAGAGAGGAATCCGTTCCGCGCATCAAACGAAGGAATTCCTACGACATACCACGAAGAAGAAACTTCTCCACGGTGTCCTCTCGCACCCCCACCCTTAGGGGTAAACCTAAGGGGTAAACCTAAGGGTACGGGAGTGGGGTGAGCACGACGCGTGTCATGTGAAGGAAAAGCGGGGGTGATTATTAGTTCTATCTTCCGGGACTAAGTTTGCCCCTCGAAGGCCTAAACAGACTCCCGCGTTATGCACAGACCCAGTCCCACTGGGGAAGGTTACGACCCAACACTATGAACGGATAACTGCATTACTGGGCACCGGAGACTCCTGCCCCCAATGACCCGCCGATTTATCACCACCTGCTTAGTTACCTGGTGGGGGAGGAGGACGATGGAGGGCCCCCACTGCAGAGGGGTATCCTGGGGGTCCTGGCGATAGAGGGGTATGAGGGGATCGAGGAGCGTGCAGAGGTCGAAAGGGGGAGGGGAGGGGGGGCCTCAGAGGTCGGAAGGATGGCGGGCGGTGGCCTCTCCCCTGTGAGAGAAGAGGACGAGAACTGTTGGCACTCGAGGCCAAACTGTGATCCCGCGAAGTGTCCCTCGAGAGGTCCCTCGAGGACAAGCTCTGGTCACGCGAGTCCCCCGGGGGAGGAGCCCCAGGGGCCGCGTCCCCGCCGGGAAGAGCGAGCAGAGGGGCGGAACGGGTGTGCAGCAAGTGCGTGGCCCCGTTAGTCCCGGGTTGTCCCAAGTACGTGGCCGACCTCCAACTGTTAAAGGGCGGTCCCCTGGGGCTGGGGTCCTGGAAGGGGCGCCGGGGCTGCCTCTGGTCCTGGAGGGAAGTGAGGAAGTGGTTGACGCGGTTCTGCCTCACCAAGGAGTCGGCTCCTGACGGAGTGGGAAGGGGAGGGGGGTAATATCCCTGGGAGGATGGGAAGAAGGTCGTGTCCCCGGAGCGGTACTTTATCTCCTGGTGGCGCTGCTGCTGCTGCTGCCCCTGCGGGGGCGTCCTCTGCTGCTGGTACGTGAGGGAGGACCTTCCCCCAGGCAACGACTCGAGGTAGTCCGGTCCGGAATAAAGACTTTCTTCCCGGCGGTAGACCACCTCGTACTGGTACTGCTGACGGCGTTCACGAGCCCCGCTACAGCAGGCGCAGAAGAACCACGCAACCATCACGACAATGCGCCTCCATGCTCTCCTGAAGGTGCGCTGACCCGCTGTTGCTCCTCTCCTTCGACAAGAGCCGCATCCGTATGCCGTGTCACGCAACGCAGAGGGAAGAGGTCGGCGGGTCTCGGGCCTTAATTAAATAACGTCTTCTAACATTCTCCCTCGACCGTTAAAATGTTCAACCGAACCCGTTAACGGCACCTGAGGCGTACTTCACGGCACGAGACGTTACAAAGACGTTAAAAATCAGGCCGTGCAAATCCAACTAGGGATGTTCACCTCAATGCGAAACTATTCCCATTTTTACGAAATAACAAAAGCACGGGGACAGCTACTCCAAGTCCTGTGGAGGCACCTGTGGATCGACCTGTTACCTAAAATTTCTCCCCATCGTCACTAGAGTGCATCACCACTCAGTGTATTCATCACCCGGTATTCACAGGCAACAAAGTACATCACAGACATAAGCAAGCACCCGAACTCCGACGGAATTGTTTGCACTTATAAGAATAATGGTCAGTGATAACGAAGGAATGGGTTCCAACAGCAGCCCGAAATGCAAACTGCGGCAAACCACAGCCCACGGGCGAAGCGAGGCTGCCCAGCAAAGACGCCCCGGCATTCTCTACACCGCCCGAGGACAACACATCTGAAAAGGAGAACGAACTAACGGCCGATTTAAGACTTATTTTTCTCTCAAAACAAAACTAAACGCAAATTATTAATATTTTGAAACTATTTCAGAAAGGAAAAATGACGAAGACCTTCTAAAAAAGAGCCATACTCAAAGGTATGCGGGCCCGTAGGGAGCGGGAGTAAGGAGGTAACCCTCCCTCAACCTCATACTGCGCTGCCTAACGTACGATGAGCTATACAAGCCATTCCACGCAGTTTAAAAGAGGAAAATATATACAGAAGCATTTTTAGGATACAGTTCCCACGACGAGTAAAAAATGAACACGATCACGCTTAGATAAAACGAACCAACAGGATAAAGTCACGAAGCCAAAGAAGAAGAATAAGAATAAGAAGAGCCAAGAGAAAACGTTGTGGTAAGCAATAGCCACTGATTGCCTAACCCGAATCCACGCTCCTAATGAGAATACCCATCCCACGTCATCCAATATTCTAGGATCTTTCGCTACTCGAGTTGTTGTAGGACGGTCAAAGACACCCTTAGCAGTTCTCAATTGAAATGGCAGCGGAAGCATGGTCTGACTCACAGATTTATAGCAACAACGTCTCCGGTAAAGACGATAATTATAATCAATTCATTATAATGAAAAAAACACCTCTAAAAATGGTTTATACTTAGCAATAGATTAACCTCATTAAGGCCAATACATAATTACACCAGTTACCAATGGAATAACTTATTTTATATATATATATATATATATATACACACACACACGGCATATCCTAACCCAATATTGAGGTGAACTAATAGATAAGACAAGTTAGGTTAGGTTAGACGGTGAAAAATATTTTTAAGCTCGCGTAAGCATTACACCGACCGGATTTCAAAACATTTTTAAAATTTAAATTTTTTCTTATTCAAAATAAATGACATTTGCAAATTGCAGCAAGAATTTAGCGTGTACTTAAGAAATAATCAAGTTGCAAAATAAACACTTTTTATTTGAAAAAAAAAAAATTTTCAGAACAAGTTCACAAGCGCCCATCATTCCTAACACCTGATTTCCATGGAAACGAAATCGTGCTGTTGTAGGATAATTCGCGAAGCATTTCTTCTTATCTGCAATGAGACGTGTTGCATTTTCAACTGCAATGCGAATAGTCATTCGCTCGAGTTTTAAGGATGTCGGAGAAACAGTGTTGTCAACTTGGGCTACTTTTCGCAGATTGGGCTACTTTTTAGAGTCCCCTGCTAAAAAATAAAATTTTCTGCTATCTCCTACTTTTTGGGCTACTTGTAACGTACGTCGTCATAAATTACGCGCAAGACAAGTTTCAAACTTGTCCTCTGCGGAGTATAAAAATGTGTGTGAACTGTGCATAATTTGTATTTCAAGCGATATAAATGTGTGTGTAATATCTTAAAATGGGTAAGTGGAGTCAGTACGACAAAAAATTTAAAAAAGAATGGCTACACTCTCAGGAATTTTCAAAGTGGCTTCAAGAAGTAGTGGGAGACAATACCAAAGCATCTTGCAAAGTTTGTCATGTACGGGTGAGAGCCCATAAAGCGAACCTGAAAAAGCATATGGAAACAAGCAAGCATAAATCAAACATGACGAAGGTGATATAATCTACTATTTTTCGTTATTCGCTATTTTTTATTAATTTTACTGCTACTTTATAAAATAAGAGTTGGCAACACTGCGGAGAAACGGTAATGAAGAGTAGAGCAAAAACATTCACAAACAAACGTATCGTCCTCGTTCGCGTTTCATTTAAAATATAAAATTAGTAAGACGATCGCTTCTACTTATTTTTTGTCAGTCTCAAAATGGTTTGTTTCGAGTTGTCTAATGTGGTCTTTCCCGAAGTGTGTGTGTCACACACACACACACACACAGTGATGAGGCCTTCATTAAACTTTCTGCACACGTTCACCAAAGCCCCCAAACTCATCCTATATAATGGTACCTAAAGAGTGTGTGTTGCAATCGAAGTCCGGTGAAGATTTTCAGTTTACGCCAAACCTAAATTGATGCCGACCTCTCCATTTCACCTCCACCCCATCGAATACGCTTCTATCAAGTGGAAACCAAACAACATTCGAACAAGAGTTAGCGGATCGAACCTTGTACTCTAAACCCACTCGATCCTTTTAAAGAGCCGTCACAAGCAGCCACTGAATATGAATCGGAAGGTGCGCGGGGCCATTCAAAGGCACGTGCCTTCTGCGCTCCCTACAGGTCAGTCTACTGAAGAGGCCTCATGAAGACAACGAAGCAAAAATTGGAGGAGGGGTTCTCCCGCACGAACGATTTGCACACTTGGTAGGACACCATTCAAGGGCGTTTTGTGGGGGCAGGAGGTTTACGGAGAGAGGTGGGGTGGGGGGATCCAAAGTCTCAAACGTCTTCGAATGGCCGGGAAGGAAAAGATCATTTCCATACGGGTTTGTTTATCCGATACTGAACAAACACAGGCGAAGGGCGAACAACAAAACAAACAAACCTCAAAAAAAAATTATATCAAGCTCATTTACCATAAAGGAAAGTTTTATCGAAGATTTTGTTAAGAGAAATATGTCTGGTTAAGAGAAATATGTCTGGTTAAGAGAAATTAACTTTGGGGCGGGGAAACTGTGGCTAAAAATTCACGTTCATAAATCGAATACTGGTCCAGAATGGAGTTGGGCATAATTCACTTGGCCGAAAAAAAAAATAATAATAATTACAACACTAAGAAATGAACAGCGTTATTTTCTGCAATTGATTTAACCTAATCCTGGCTATGCTAACCTAACAAACCTAAGGAATTAAAGCGGGGGGGGGGGGGGGGGGGTTGATGTACTGATCTCTAAGTACAGATTTTCTTTTTTGCCAAAGTAGGTTAAGTAGTTACTAATTGTACCTAACTATGAAGCGGAATTAAACAAACAATTCAAAACTATCGTTAGTGTAAGGAAACCATCATACGAGAAAAGATGAGGTCAAAGCGTACCGTACCGGTTGCATCACAGTCTAAAGAAGGTGATAAGAGGCGGCAGCAGCATAAGCAGTCCCGTGAAACATCGGGTATATATTTTATGAAACAAAAATATCGTTAAGAAATTTTATCACCGTTGCGAGTTTACTCTGAAGAGAGCGATCCTACATCACGAATCACTAACATTTTGCAATTAAACTTTCAAAATTTAATATTACTTTCGAAAGTGTGAGAATCTCTCGGATTTATCAGAAAACGTGTAATTATCGCTGCGGTTTTAAATTACCGTCGGAATTGGGTCAAAATAAATATAATTATAATGAAGAACAACTGTACGTAAACGGACCTTTTGGACTGTAATACTCCTCCCCAAATACGAACACCATTTCGAAAAAGACTCGAGACCCGCGCGTTACCTGCGAAAGAGGACGCCCTCCTTGCCGGCCTCTCGCTTCTGCCGTAGAGGAGAAGGACGCAACCTTCGGGGTGGTGTCTCTGCGAGGCTCTTCCCTTCCATCCACGCCCGCACGCCCAGTCCGTCAAACTGTGCCTCCGTCGCGAGCTTTTCGCACCTTCGAGCCGAACGACGACGACGCCGCCGCCCGATTCACGCACCGACTGACCACGCCCTAAAGTTAGACCGCTTTCGTCCACTGCGTCAGGAGGGGAGGGGAGGGGTTCTGGGGACTCTCCGCGTTCGTCGGAAGCAAGGACTGCCTCCGAGCAGTCCTTGCGAGGGAAGAGCGCCTTTCTGACCCTCAAATTCTCCAACCGACCGAGGACGGAATTTCTTCGACAGTTTTTCTTTTGTTCTTCTTCTTCTTCTTCTTCTTCTTCTACGGCGACCAAATCGACCATGATGAAAGAATGTCCTTTTCACTTCACCGCCGGAAACTCTTCTTCCATAGCCTCCCTTTCGCTTCTCTCTAAGAACGATACGACACTCGGGTACGCACGGTGCGCATTGAAAGCCCTTCAATTCGAACGAGAGAAACGCGACTGTGATGAGGCCCAGAATGATGATCTCCTCCCATGACTTGAAACGTGACTCAATCGAAGGCTCTCGACTGGAGACTAAAAGACTTCTGTGTGCCCATCAAAGGCCCTTTCATACCCTAGGCACTTTCTCCTCCTCCCGAATTAAGTGCCCGCCTTCCCAATGACAGGGAGGGCATGTCACCCACTCATCATCGGAGGGGGGCGGGCGTCTTCCCCAATCAAACAACCACTATAAACGCGGCCCGTTATACCCTCCAAGACTGAGGACGGGAAATGGGCATTCGATACCCTCCTAACGCGGCCCTCGCTCGGCCTACGCGAAAAAAAAAACTCCGGAAGATGGTTAATTCATCACTCAAACAGTTAAAAAGAGAATTAACACGATTTGGCGTAATCTTTTTCATTAATTTACTGGCAACAAATACATTTTTATAAATCTTTAATCTGGAAGCATTGGCGTAGAAACAAATGTACGTTCTTTATTATATATAACGTTTCGTTGCGTATATAACCACTGGTCAGACAACTATTAATTAACCTCCTTTGGAACACCCGTATAATGTTTGTACCTGCTGAGTTTGAAATAAAGATTGTTTTCTACTTTCCTTAACCGTGTCATTGACACCAAAATCAAATTTTAATCCAAACATTTTTTTTTTTAATTAAGCGTAAATTAACTTATAAAACGTAAAAATTAAAAAAAAAAAAAAAAATTTCACAAATATATATTTATTTTTATTAGACAAAATCGGGGCTCCCTTATCATCATCGGTTCACTGGACAACTCCGAGAGAATCTCGAGCCAAGAAGTTAATCCATCAAGCGTCCGTCCAAAACTAAGATAATAAACTCTTGGCGAATGTTTCCTAAAACGAGCGCGACCGCAACTAACAACCCGTTTACCACACAACCGTTACAATCGCCGATTAATGGTCAAACGTTTTACGAACGCGGAGGAGAAGAGTCGATGAGAGCCATCGTTCGGCGAATGTTCGCGAAATTCAAGCGAATAATAATAATAACAACAACAACCCCAACATTCATTTAACGAAAGAGTTCATCGTTCGTCTTCTCGTTTCAGAAGCTTCCTTACTGCACACATTTAACGGGCAATAACGAACACAAAAACAGAGGCGAAGACTAACCGTCTCAAGTACATCTTTCAAGGTCATTGTCCGCATTCAGCTATATAGCCCACCTTCAAAATATATATATATATATATATATATATATATATATATATATTATATATATATATATATATATATATATATATATACTCATTCAATCTTAATCACGAAGCGCTACAACTACTCTTTAAATCACATCCTCTCTCACTTCCGCAATTCTCTCTCTCTCTCTCTCTCTCTCTCTAATAAAACACAATTCGCACAAAAAAATATTAAAAAAGACCCCAAAATTAGTTTTTAAAATTAATATTTCATCGAACTTGTTCCCGCGACTGTAGTTCGAAATGTACTCTTAATACCGCACTTTACACAACCAATCAAGATCAATAAAACCTGCGGGATTCCTTAGCCAAACTCATCCTCATCACCCTCATTCAGGATACAATTCTCAAAGTAATACAACCCACAAAGGAATGATTCACTGCACGCTTAAATTGTAGCAAATCGGGGCGATGCGGAAACTCCTCCTTCGAATTCTGGCGAGAATTTGTTTCAAAATTACAATGAAGAGTCCGCAGCTGAAATGTTTCAAATGAGAGAAAATAATTCATTTCTCAATCCACCTTAAACAAAATAAATTTATACACACACACACACACATATATATATATATATATATATATATATATATATATATATATATATATATTATATATACACAGGCATTCATACGAGAAAATTGGGGCGAAACAATGACGACTTGAGCTTCGCCCCCACGCGACAATTGGATCATTCAACCATGAAAATAATCAAAGCACGAACAAGGGAAGATAATCTCCATCATCAGAATCTATATACATTGAGTACAGTGGAGTCGGCCGTTAAAGCGAGATAAGGATTGCTGAGAGGAGCGTTAACACGATCCGCGTTAACGTGAGACATGTTTACGTTAAGACGGAGGATTAGGGACCAGAGGCCAAAAAATAAACAGAAAAATGCTCAATAACCGTATTAAATTGTAAAACACATTTAAAATACTGAAAGAGGTAAAGAGAAGACTAAGTAAATAGTTAATTCATGAAAAAAATCGTTACAAAATACAACAGTAGCCCCTGCCTCCGTATCAGCCGCTACGGATGAAGTTTCCAGAAAGAGGAAGCGACTAACTCCTGGCGCCGGGAGGCTGTGCGTCAAAAATTCAAAGATAAAATCTGGATTTTTCTGGTTAGGACCGCGTTAACGTGTTACGGTCCGTGTTAATGCATTTTTATGGGTGGAAGATAGGGTGTCGCGTTGTCAAAAGTCGCGTTAACGCGAGACTATATATATATATATATATATATATTGTAGATAAAACATACAGTAGTGTGTGTGTATATATATATATAAAATCCATCGATGCATTCCTAGTTTAAGTAGAAGTATAAAGAGTTAAACATTTTTTTCACATATATAGTCGGCGAACCATCCCCCATCATCATGCGTATTGACAGAGACCTCCACGTATGTCATCTTCGTCAGACAAACGGAGATACGCGCACAGCTGTCCCTTCACACGTCTTTCACTCACCTAAGAAATAAAAACCTCTGACGAGGTCAGTCATGAAAGCGTCCGTAAGGAAACAACCAATTAAATGTCACGAACACAAACCAACTGAAACTACGAAGCTATCCACAAATGAAGACCATTTCTGACCTTTAACAACAAAAAAAATAAAAAATTATCTCACCTGAAGAATCAATCCATTTTGGATAATGATTAAGTATGAAAAGTCATTAGGTACAGTTGTAGGTCACGTTCAAACATTTAATAAAAGTTGTTGTACGTTTCATTATTGTATTACAAATTCGAATGCATTAAATTTGTAATTCCTTTCAATTCGTCAATCTAACTATTTTAATGCGAAAGGATTATTATTGTAATTTCTCCTTCTGGAATTATTATTATTATTATTATTATGCGTATTCGCTTTAACAATAGCCAAAACGAATGCGCTATTTAACTCAAATTTACCTTTAACATTTTGAGAAGTATAAAGAGGAACACGACCGTTCTCATTTCATTCATAAATTAGGACCAATGTTCTCAAATTTCAAATTTCTTTCCTTTTCAAATAACGAATTAAATATTAATTGATTGAAGCTACATTTGAAAAAAAAAAAACGTTTCGGTCACCGTTAAAAATAAATGTTGATTTTGGCTCCGAAGACGTTTCAAACGTAGTTTCGATACGCGTAAAAGAAACTTATAAACGGGTCGTACGAATGAAACGGAATTAAGAAAAATTCCTAAAGACCAACATTTTATACAATAAGACAAAGTCGAGTATCGTACGAAGCAAACTTTACAAAATAAACGCTAATCTTTTGGTCGTAATTTCTACCGAGATGAAGAAGAAGAAGAAGAAGAAGAAAAGGCGAGTGTGCCACTGGTAATTGCGTTAATGATTAAACCAAATTTTATAATGATTAAGCAGTTTCCAAACTCTGCCAAGATGGAGTACGTTCACTTCTTTTAAATGGGTTTCCCTCGATAGTGTGAAGTAAGTGCCCAAATGAGGTTGAGGGTTGTTCGTTAAGTCTCCCCATCGCAACCGCGACCATTTAGTGTGAAAAAAAAGTCTTCTACATAGTGACCAGAACTCAATGTAAGCGTTCCTTCTTCGCGCACCGATAGCACGTCCTCCTCCTCCAATGAAATTCTTCATACAGTCCTATTAGAATATCGCCCGAGGGTCCCTCCTCAAATGAAATGTTTGCATTGCGAAGCCGAAATAATTGGCCAATTAGTCCATTTAGGGTTCATGAGGGAATAAATTAATTCTTTCCGAGTTCCAAGACGAACATTTGCTTTTCTCGCTGCCAATGAGAGATTCTCTCTTCCTTTGCGCGTTCCAAACTGCATTCTGATAACGCGCGATCTATTCCTAACACACACTAATCAACCAACATTCATAAAATAAACGTCTCCGCGAATGTGTTTACGACCGTGAATGAAAAAAAAGGTGGGGGCAGGAATTACCCTGTGGTAACCATTTCGACTACCAACTGCCGTTTTAAACGAGAGGAGAGGAAAGCAGTTTCCATCTACTGCCGGAAGTGATCTCCAGCGAGTTTCTTTCAGTTTCCGGCGTGTGACGTCGGGAGGGTGGGGCGGGGTGGTGTAGTGCGTGGCTACGAGCCTCCTCCGCACGACGCGGAGGGAAGTTCTGAGAAAGGATTGGCTTAATAGGGAGAGAGTAAAAAGGAAATGGATAATTAATCAATAAAGAAAGAAGAAAAGAGACGAGAAAGAAGGCCGTGAAGCGGAAACCGCTCAACGTAGGAAGGGAGGACGCGTGAATTGACAACGGGCGGAGACGTATTCAAATTTGGAGGCAGATCCCTTCCACACAATCTCGTCAATGACAATTTGGAGACGCGATAAGGGATCGGCAACCAGCAGACCCGAATAGGAGGCCTCGAATGAGGGCGAAAACGGATTCAGTCCTCGCTAAAGGAACGGAGGTGGTAAGGTCGGGCTGATTCAAGGGTATATAAAATGATGCAAACCGCCCTTCAACCTAAAACTACAAAACTGACTTTTAATCGACGATTTAATTGCGGAATCGACGTTCAAAACTGGCCCCATTCCACCCGAACTTGTTAGCGCCATAACGAATAATGGCCGAGAAACGTCTCATTTACGCGATAATTTATCGCAAAAATCAAAGTTGAAAAAACACACACACACAATTTTTTTTTTTGTGTGTGTGTAAGTCCATATATCTAAAAACAAATTAACCAAACGTAACCTAGCCTAAGTGTCATTGATCCGAGAAGCGCGTGACAAGCGTTTTGGACAACGCAATTCAGTCATTAAGTCATTAAATAGCGAAGTACTCGCTAATCTATCCTAACCAAATCTTAACTAATCAGGACGAACATATCTTTTTTCAGACAATAAAAAAGTTTTTTTTTTTTTTTTTTTATATAATTCGTAAAAAAAAATACCACACTTATGCCCAGTCGCCTACGCGCGTGCAATTCATCGATGTGACATCCAATTCTCGTAACACCTTTACATCATCATCATCATCATCACGAAAACACCTCGGACAATATTTAACAGCGTGGTTTGCATAATAAATTATAGACAGACAGACAGAGACTTATTACACAAGCAAAAGTCGAATTTCATAAAGTCGACCTTGAACCAAATGCGTGTCTATTCCAGTATGACTTTAGGCCGTTTAAAATTTAAGCGAAAATGACCATCCTTACCTAACAGGGTATAGTTCTACCCAACATGAATAAAATCGACTTTCGCAAGAACGAACCTTTCGACCTTAGAACTTTCTCGTGTCGACTATTTTGGTGTGTATGTTAAGGTGGTGGTGGTGGTGGTGTCGACCTCTCTCTCTTCCGAAAGATGTCAGATTCTGCGTTAAATGAAGATTTCGGTAAAAACACAACTAAAACATTCGATTGTTTTAACAACTCGGCAGTATTCACTCAATGTTGTTCCATCAGTGAAAAATGAACGCAACCAAAGGCTATCTACTATAAAACTGACATCAGTTATTGTACGACAAAATGGCAAATTCAAACGTTATTATTATGCACCGTTATCTACTCCGCTCTGAACTTCCTTCTTGGAATTTTACTCCAAAAATACTACTACAATTATGCAGTCTGGCGATCCACTCGAGGCTTCAGTTTCGCGGTTCACGTACTGGGCAGCCCCCAGCTTTTCTGAGTCGTCGGGCATTTATTGAGATGCCATCAATAAGTGCCTCAACACAGACGTAAACAAACGGACACGAATCACCGCGCGAGCTCAATCAACACCGCCGATCAGCCCAGATTCAAATGGCGACTAACAAACACCACAAACATTGGGCACGGAAGTGTGTGGTGTGTGTGTGTGTGTGTGTGTGTGTGTGTGTGTGTGTGTGTGCGCGCGCGCGCGCGCGCTAAAACAAAAGGAAGCCGTTACGTAACTACTATAAAAGTGTCCCGCAAAGTTCTGTATTTTTGAGGGCTACAGACAGAGCCATTGTGTATTCTAGCTTCAAACATGCTTCACTGATCCATCATAGAAATTAACACCTATTGAAAATTAATATTTTAAACCCGTCTTCAACTGGTTTCACGCAGTCTATTCTCGGTGGAATGTTGAAATCGCCGCAATACGAACGCTTCATTGCAGTCTCGCAAAATTCGTCTCTTAAGAGATTAAAAAAAAAAAGAATAAAATCGAATTTCCATCAAACCCAAAGTATTTAACTACAAAATGATCTTTACAAATGGCTTTACACGAGGCAAACAGGGGTCGTGGATAGGTTTATCCGTTTAATTATCGGAATAAGGAACGTTATCAACCCGTTATGTTGATAAACACTCCAAAGAGACCAAATTTAGGAGTCTCAGTCCTATATCACCCGTAGCTCAAAACCCAGTCATCCTCATTATATTAAGTGATGAATGTCAGGGAAGCAAATTAGCTTCAATTTGGTCTATATTAAAATTTTGAATTCCGTTCCAATCAAAATTAAGGTAATCTTCTGAAAGAAATTTCTTTTCTACGAAGGAAGACCAGTGTCGTAATCTATTAACTGCACGAAGCTATGAAGATCCAAATTAAAAGGGCCAACAGCCTTGGGAAAAGAAATGTTTACATTTTAACTCGAGCTATGGTGGGGAAAAGTGGTTTTCAGAACCTCCTTGGGGGCTAACAGTACTTTGGAGGGATGCAAACTACTAAAAAATATTAAAACAATGAAAAGTAAATAAATTTGACGTTCTCCAGTACCTTTTTCGAAGTTATATCGGGTTCGCGCGATACGCGAGCACCTTAATGACTCTTAATGAGACCTTGTATATAGTAGTGGCTAGGCTGCCTTCTCCCTAAGCTTTTATTGGTTCTTTACCACGGACAATAAATACACACGCGTCTGGCGTGAACCGAGTGATGTATTTGAAACTCATTAAAATGTCTGACGGCGAATCGAAAAGTTTGCCTCTCGATTCTAAGAACCAAATCCCGACTACTAAAGTTCCGACGTGAAAACACCAATTTTTCACTCTTTTCTTTGACAACTCAATCCTTTTCATATCAATTTAACCCTTCCTCATTTACACTCCTTCCGCAAACAGGTGTTCGAATGCAGATTAAGACCATAAAGTTTCAATCGCTGCGCCAATCCTCTTAGAGTTTATTTACATAAGAATGAAGACTGGACGAAGTACTACTTTGGCGTGCTTTGAATTTAATCTCGGCGCGTTACCTCCATATTAACACCCAAACTTAATTAAGAAGACAAAAAACTTTCACACACACCGTTTAAATCAATCGCTAAATTATTCCCGACAAAAGATCTACAAAAACGATTAGATCCTATCAAACTGCGAATGCATTTGGGGGTCGTGAGGTGAGGTAAACGGGGAAGGGTCTCGTTGTTCACACTTTTTGAATGTAATTATCATATTCCCACACTGGCCCATACTCGGGACGGTCAACTTCTCTCACCCCACGGGCACCACGGGGCAAGCCCCATGGACTAAGGCCACGTCCTTGAAGCGGCGAAGGATCATTGACCAAATGTTCGAAAATATCTTCGCTTCACTCGTATCCCGTCAAAACTTAACCTAATCGGGCGTATCTCATAACGGGGCTTCACCCCCACTTGAGCCCCGGCTAAACCTAACAAGGAGGGTATATGACCTATCAATTCGTTGAGAAAATGTTATATAAAATTAATAACTTATGAATACAAAAAAAAGTTGATACAAAATAGATCAGATTCCTTTTTGAGGTTCAATACTATAAATTTCAGTAATCGACTGTTAAAAACCATTTCAAAGAGGTCATACGAACTACGATTACTACTGTTGATGTTCGGATAAAGTTTTCGAAGGCGAGCAAAACATTTCTTGAACAATGATCATTGTAATTAATACCCTACCCGCTTATCGTACGTATGGGTTGAATGACCCTCGCAACCGTTCAGCAATTAAATAAAGTTAACATCCAAATATTGTTACGGTGACCTCCGTTAAAAATAAATGTTTGACGAACTTTACAGTCGTAATGCACCAGTGGCGAAGACTTCAAAAATCACGTCATACGAAATAAGTGCAAATCCCAACAATCGTTGAACATCTATCGGGGTTTCTAAACTAACAAAAATACACCCCAAAGTGGATAAAAGTATCTAATCCATTATTTAATTTATACATTGAAAGCACTTACTGAATCAAACTACCGTGTCTCTACAGTTGCAATCTCATTATAATGGCCTATTTATTATTCATGAATCGAAGTCATATCATTAGGATCTATGAAATAATACTACTACTTTCGAAACAAAGAGCTATTGAGGAGGTCATTGGATACAGTCATCCTACCCTCGGTTCTTCCTTGTCCTAGATGAGAGCGACTTCGCAGGGTGGGTATACGAGTATGCAAACGCTGCGCGCACTTAATTCCTGCGCGTGTTAAAACGAAACACCCGCCCTTATTCTCCCAGTGACGAAAGCCCGCTAATCAACTACAACCGAACACTGAATAAGGACAATGTCAGTGAGAGGGAAGTCAAACCGCAAACTTGCATATACACAGCCTATTTCGGGGTTGGGGGTGGGATAGTGCAATAACAGTTGTAAAGAACCACCTACAATCTCACCGGTTTCAAATATGCACTTCATGAATACCGGCGCGTGACAACATGACGAGTGCGCTTGTTTTGTGACAAGCGTGACCGTGTAACATGGCGAATCAGTGTTCGAATCACACTTTTCTCATCCATTGCACACGCATCACGCCGCTTAAAATGCTTTCAAAATCGGTTCAAAATGAGGACTCGAAAATTGGAAGGAAGTCGTTTTCACTTTGGAATTCCTCTCATCTCCCATGTTGGAGGTCCCTCAAGGGCACTTCATTATTCTCACACAATTCATAATTTAATAATTAAACTAATTTATACCAAATGAATAAAATCAGTTACTCTTAAGAAAAAAGCATTAATTTTTAATTTAAATCTTCTATAAGCGGACAGTTTTAAAGGACAGTGAGTCGGTCAATGTCATTCACAAATTAAAAATCATGAATTTGTTCATTGAAAATGTTGAATTATTGATGACCTTTGAAAAGACTACATTCAACATTCATGTATTAAAAGAGGGTAAACAAACGAGTGGTTAGCATCGCTGACTACGAACCCATCGGCTCCGGGATCGAAACCCGGTGACGGCGGGCGGCGCGTAGCAAAACCCAGCTGTTCATCATTCCACAATAAAAATTGGTTGGTAGATAAATAGGTACCCTTGGTAGCCAAGTGGTTAAGACGCTGGGTTACGCGAGATCGAGTCCGGGCTAGGACTTTGTAATTTCTGACCGCCCGCGGAAGGGCGTGGTTGTGAGTGATTCCACGTTAAACTGTAGGTCTAAGATGGAGTCACAAGCTTGAACTTCCTCAGATTGAATAATTCGGATGAAAGCAAAACCCGAATTGGTCATTCTGACGAAGGTCAAACTTGTCACTCCACCTTAGACCTAGTTTAACGTGGAACCCGAACCACGCCCCACCAACAGCCCAGCGTCTTAACCACTAGGCTACCCATATTATATATATATATATATATAAGGTCACGTGTTATTTTGTGATTTTAGTGCATATATATATATATATATATATATAAAATGTCTGTTCAAAAAGTTTCCGGAGGACAGGGTGTTTATTTTTACACGTCTCTACATGTAGAGACAAGTTGACTGATACGGTTGCACTTCAATGTATAGCGTCAGTTCACTGTGATAAGCCGATAAAATTAAACGTGTTTTGTTTCGCGGCGATTTCTTACGATGTTGGAGAATATGGAGCAATGTGTTGAAGCAGGGCCGGATTTAGGAGTGGGCAAAGTGGGCAGCTGCCCATGGGCCTCCACATATTGACAAGCCATTATCAAAATAGAAAAAACCCGATAGATGATCAACAAAAAAACACGCGCATCCAATACCACTGTAGTACATAAACTTTTACCAATTACTATTTGTTGTGTACTGATTATTATTTTGTTTTTATTACTCTTTTAGGCCTACTCTCACTATAATGGAATACCCGAGTAACCCGAGGCTTTCATTTTTTGCAGAAATGAGTGGAATGGACAGACACAAGAGTGCACGATGTTTTGAAAGTGTATGTATGTTAATTATATTATGAATCTTATGGATGTCTTCAATTATGTCTTCCCCTAAGGTAGGGGGGCCTCCACACGTCTAAATCCGGCTGTGTGTTGAAGGTAAAGGTGTTGTGCACCATGAATATGCTCCACAGGGACAAACAATCAACAAGGAATTTTACAATGAAGTTTTGAGACGTCCACGTGAAGCAGTTTGGAGGAAACGGTAGCAGGAGGAGTCCGGAGACTGTATGCTTCATCACGATAACGCGCCATCTCACTCGTCGCAACTTGTCCAGCAATTTTTGGTCAAAAACGCTACCTCCCCAAAGTACAGCAGCCTCCATATTCGCCGGATTTGGCTCCATGCGACTTTTTTTTGCGTTTCCGAAGCTCAAACAAACCCTAAAAGGACACCGATTCGATGATGAAACCATTAAAAGAAATTTGACGGAGCAGCTTTTGGCCATTCCGAAAAGTGATTTCGGAAAATGTTTTCAACAGTGGTAGGATAGTTGGGCAGTGTGTGGCTTCAGAAGGAGCGTACTTTGAGGGAGATTAAGCCCCCAAAGTCCAAACCCTGTACCATATTCTGTCTATAATCGCATCAGTCCGGATACTTTTTTTAACAAACCTCGTGTGTGTGTGTGTGTGTGTGTGTGTGTGTGTGTGTGTGTGTGTGTGTGTGTGTGTGTGTGTGTGTACACAGGGCGTCCCATAAGTCCGGCATCATAGGAAAAATAATAAAAAAAGGCAAAACAAAAGCTTTTATTTACAGAACGTGCTCAATATGTATTGTTCCGTAGCCCATTCACAAAATTCCATCCGCCGGTCGGGATCATCATCTTCGCTTAATTTCTGTAGGATCTGAAGTTTATATGGATGCCATTTGTGAGCCTGAAGAATGCGATGGATGCTACTTTTCGACACTCCTATCTCGGCGGACAATCGCCGAAGACACATATTGGGACTTCTGTTAAAATGAGCCAGGATAGCAGTCGCTCTATCATCGTCAGTGGACCTCCTTGAAGGTCCACTGCGTGGTTTATCTTCTATGGATCCTGTTTTCTTAAAGTTTGCGACAAGTCTGCTAACACAACTCTGTTATTGGCTCGCGGTCTGGATGCAGTCTGTTAAATTCAGCAGCGGCCTCTCTTTGACTCCGATTTCCTATGAGTAGAATTATCTGGATTCGTTCTTCCTTGCTCACAGACATTATGGCCTGTAGAAAGAGAAAAATATGAATTATGGTTTGTAGAAATAGAAAAATATGAATTTCTCCTATGATGCCGGACTTATGGGACACCCTGTATATATATATATAGAAACGCCGTGTAATTCAGAACACACAATCAAATCCCTCTCGTGTATCTCACCATCAGCTAAGAACCATTTTATCTAACCTTTTCGGCCCCACTTATTGTCGAATTAGAGAGAGACACTATAATGGGTTCGTTCATATGGACCCACTGGAGCTAAAATAGGTTAAAAAATTTGACAAATACAAATTAAAAACCGTTTATCCCTCCGTGTCATCATTGCGTGTTTGCTTTATATAAACGCCTCTTCACCTGACGATTTCCATCCTGGTTACTGCGTGGGAATGAAACAAGCGCTCAATGTTAACCACAATCGCACTACTCTAAACCCCTGGTTTAATAATCCCCCGTGTCCCCACAACCAATCTCTACTCCCCCCACCTCCCAAGGCCGGACTCCCTAATACGTGCACGCATGGGCGCCGGGGTTACCTTTCGCTTCGAGGAGGCACTTGGAATGCCCCGCCCCGACACACACACACACACACACCGGAGGTATTTCCAGGGTCGTGGAATGACCGCATAGCGGCCGAACCCACTTCCGGTCCGTTCCTGGTCGACATTTCAGACATTCGTTCGTGACGTCACTCCCGTTTTGGGGGTAGGCGGGGCCCAGTCCGTGACGTTCGTGAGACGGCGGCGATTTATCGGATCTGTTCGAGTCCGTTACGTGGCGTCAGAATACAGTCCTGTCACGAGCCGAACTTGGGCTGAGAGGCGAATAACGGACGAACCAAGGCTCCATTCAATTCACTCGAACGGATGAATTGAACGCTACACATTGCGCGTGTTCTTGTCTTCCCTACGGAATCGCGACATTAGCAGTGTCGCGGTGGTTTATCTTTATAAATGCTATCTTTGTTAGGAAAAAGGGGATATAATTAAGGTTAGGTTAGGTAAGGTTTCGTTAAATTCATTAGGTTTTTAATTTGGTAAATGTCGCGATACAGAAGTAAACGTAAAATGTCTCAGTTTTGTTAGGTAGCCAAACGTGTGTGTGTGTGTGTGTGTGTGTGTGTGTGTCAACTCCACTCCTTATCCCGTACTGATGATGTATGAGCATCCCATCTCAACAGTCGCAACATAAAAACCAAAATTAGCCAAATTCAAACCCTTCTTCCAAACGTAAATTAATACGTATATAATAAGAACTCATGAGAATTGAAGGGGGAAAAAAAAGCTCGTTTGCAGAAGACTTCATTTGGGTCTGAATAGTGTTATTCCGTATAATAATAATAATAATATATCTATATTTGCACAAATCGAGCTTCTATTTGTCCATGTTTTTAAAAACCTTCAAAAATTAATTTTTCTTTCAACACACACACACACACACACACACACACGGGAAGTGGGAAAAGCTATCTGTCAAACGGACCTGACTATTTACTTCTAAAATGAAACGTGAACGCATTCAAAGTTTGGAGACCACCTTCCCGTGAATCAAAGTGAATCCTCCGAATCGGCCCAAATGAGCCGAAAAGACGCAATATTCTCATTTGGGAGCATTAAACAAGGTTCTTCATTCTTCCTCCATTGGCAATGCATGGTTAATTCTTCTCTACATTTCTCGATCGCGTGCTACCAAAACATTCCTACAAAAATTCATCCCATCCACGAGCGCAACATTGTCCCCCTCCATACAATTAATTATTACTCTATATAGTAGTAGTGCAGCGGGAGAATGGGATACGCGACAAAATCGGCGAAATGCGTTTTCTTGTTTGAAAAGAGACTTTATTCTTCCCTCTATCACCTCCAATTGGCAGATATCCCATTTTGTGAGTGGAAACACTGTTTTGGAGACGGTACTAAATTGGAATACCAAACATTTACGTGTCGCTCAGTGTATCACGGCTTTTTCTAATCGACTGTCCAACCATACTTTCTGTAGATAAGGTGGTAATAAATACTTTTATTACAAAACATTTCTTGAGCATAAAATCATTAGCAACCAGAGTAAGATTTTTTTTTTTGGTTCACTAAAATCAAACTGATATAAATCTTCATATTTACACATCAGAACTTATATACTTTCGTGAAATAATTTTCATATATATATATATATAACCTTTGGTTAGCTTCCGCCCGAATTGTTCATTCTGACAAAGATCAGCTTTTCACTCCACCTACAGTTTAACGTGGAATCCGAACCACGCCCCACCACCAGCAGCCCAGCGTATTAACCACTAGGCTACCCAGGGTACCCATTTATCTACCAACCACTTTCTTTATTGTGTGGAAGGATGAACAGCTGGGTTTTGCTGCACGCCGGCTGCCGTCACCGTGTGTCGAACCCGGGGCCGATGGATTCGTAGTCAGCGACACTAACCACACCACCACCGAGGCGTATATATATATATATATATATATATATATATATATATATATATATATATATATATATATATGTGTGTGTGTGTGTGTGTTTAACGTATGGATTGTCTTTCCCAATAACGAAGTGAAAATTTACCAAATTCGAAGATCAAACGCACCAAATTCCTTTTTTAACCCTACAATTGCAGCATGAAATAGAGAAGTATTGATGTTTTAATCAAAGATATAATCCTAACTGAGAAAAATACGCAAGAATTGGTTTCCATCGACTTCATAAACAATTTAAAAGCAGACCTGAAAGGAGAATGCCCATTAATT
The DNA here is from genome assembly GCA_023014485.1 of Bathynomus jamesi. Lineage (NCBI taxonomy): Eukaryota > Metazoa > Arthropoda > Malacostraca > Isopoda > Cirolanidae > Bathynomus > Bathynomus jamesi. Next base: position 103,290 of record JAJOZX010000593.1, read on the forward strand.
TTCGTTGGAATTCCTTCATTTTCAGGTTTAATCCCGAAACTCGTAAAGAGGACAATAATCCTCCTTAATGTCTTCTCTTTGACTTCCTTCCCTGATGACCTGATTTGACCCGATTGGCAGGGACAAAAATAGGACCAATTATTTCAAGTAACTTTTCTTTTGCCTTGAAATTTACAACTTAACGTGGTGGTCACTTCGGAATTTTTCACACATATACAGGGTGTCCGAGAATTATCTGTACAAGTTTTGGCTGTTATTAAAAGTCAACCAGGAAGTGTAGAAATTCCAGTGTTGTCCCATTTCACAGAGAATCTCTAAGTTTTTTCTGATACCAAGTTTTGACAAGTTTTTTAGAAATTCCAGTGTGTCCGAACATTATCTGTACAATTTCATCTTTTAATAAAATTCTTGATAACACACGTAAAATTCTTAAACAAGATTATTTAGAATCTGTATTTTCAAAAGTTTCTTTTATTAAAGTAACGTTGTTACAAACATTCGATATGTGCACCATTAGTGATTCGCAAAACATCCAATCGATACTCCAAATGTTGCCATGTACGTTGCAGCATATCCACATCAATTCGCTCAATAGCAGCTGTGATTCTTGCTTTTAAATCATCAATGTCTGTCACCCGCGTACATTTCTAAAAAACTTGTCAAAACGTGGTATCAGAAAAAACTTAATGAGATTCTCTGTAAAATGGGACAACACTGGAATTTCTACACTTCATGGTTGACTTTTAATAACAGCCAAAATTTGTAGAGATAATTCTCGGACACCCTGTACTATATATGATGAATAAAACCACGAAGGGAAAAGAAACACAAAGTGGTGCTCAAGCGCTTTCGTCTAATGACATCCTCAGGAACACTGAAGTGTTCCTGAGGATGTCATTAGACGAAATCGCTTGAGCACCACTTTGTGTTTCTTTTCCCTTCGTGGTTTTATTCATCATAAATATTTTTCACGTGTCACTTTTGTGAAATAATTTTCATATATATATATATATATATATATATATATATATATATATATATATATATATATATATATAGAGAGAGAGAGAGAGAGAGAGAGAGAGAAACTCAAACAGACAGCATAGTATGCTCCAGATACACAGGAAATACAGAGAAGCACAAAAGCGATCGATTTGGGGGTTATAATGACCGATGATGCGAAATTCGAGAGAAAATCAGATTGTGATAAACGAAGCAGAGAGAGTCGTGGGACAGGTACTAAGAACGTTCAAAAGAAGGGACAAGACAGTAATGATTCCCCTGCTGAAAACATTGATCATACTAAAACGTCAAGACTGAGCCGGCCGTATTCACGTCCTCATATAAAAAGGAAGAAATTAATAAACTAGAAGAAACTCAGACATTTCACAGCTAAGATTGATGGCTGCAAAGAATTAAACTACTGGAAAAGACTACATAAACTAAATCTGTACCCCCTGGAAAGAATGAGAGAGGTACACACTAATCTACATATGGAAAATTATAAAAAAACCTGGTACCAAACCTCAAACTAAACCCAATTACCATCCAAACAATGCTTAAAAATAGGAAAGGCAGAATGTGTAATGTTCCCAAATTAACCCTTTCTGTCCCAGCGATTCCATATGGCATCATCAACAAAAAGCACGCGTAGGCTAATTTCCTCAGATTAGCTTCAATGATGCCTTATGGCATTTGAATGTAACAATTAACTGTATAGCAACATCTGGCAGTGTTTTGGACATTGGCCTGAGCATTTAGAACCCCAAAAGAGACGCAGAAACTGTATAAAATGCTGAAAGTGTGATGTACCATTACGTTTAAGAAAAGACAAAAACTGTTTTAATGCATTCCTTTCAAAGCAGTATGGTCTACCATTGTGTTTAGCAAAGGACAAAAATTGCTTTTATTCGTTTCATTCCAAAGTACCAAAGTTACGTTAGTTTCTCTTATTACTCGAGAGTGCCAATGGACTCGTATAATTACTAGTGCAATTAATTAAGTAAATTCCTAAACAAAGTTTCGTTTGTTTCCATACTTATTTTTAACATTAAGTGTTAACAAATTTCTTTAGCTCAAAACAATAATTTGGGACAAAGGGTTAAAAGCCGGACGAGGGAGCTCTTCAACACTGAAGGAAAATAGCTTGGTTATCAGGGGGCCGAGACTTTTTAACCAGTTGAAGTCTTCAAAAGAAGACTAGATACCTGGCTCAGGACGGTACCAGATGAGCCGGGTGTACCTGGCTGCGTGTGGAGAGCGCACGAGAGCAACTCGCTCCACCAAGCCAGGCCTAGAGGCAGGGCCACCAGCTTGACCGTGTGAAGAGAGACCAACTGCGTTCATTGATCAGAAGCACTAAAGCAAACTACCACCACCATATGTTTAATCGTAGAAAGGATGGTTTTTTCCTCGAATGCGGTATTTGATTTTCGCCAAACATACCTTTGCTCGTTGGTCACCAAAAATTTAATTTTGGTCTGGTCGATGCGGAGAACTTTCTTCCACAAGGCAAATCCATCATTTTGATGATCCTTCGCGTACTTTAAACGAGCTTCTTCGTGCAACTCTTCCACGCGGACCATTCGAATTTCTCAATGTACGACGTACAGCAGAGGGATGGACATCGATCTTAGACAGTCTTAATGTTTTGCAAATACCACCCGCAGTAACTCGTGGATTCGCAGCAGTCATTCTTTCAATCCGTCTATCCGTACGTTCTCAAATCTCGCAAGGTCGTCCACACCTCGGTAGAGTTTTGATCGTTCCAAGGCCTTTCCACTTTATAAATGCAGGCCTAACAAGTACATAAAATTTCCTGAATTTCCATTGAATGGTATAGTGCTGTCAGAAGTGACCCAGACTAAGTATCTGGGCCACATACTGATAGTCTTTCAGATGACTTTGACATTCTAAGGCAATGTAGACAATTATAAGCTCTAGGAAATACTTTTTCGACCCCAATGTATACGGTTCATTTGTGGTGGAACTCGAGGATGTATAATATAAGAAAACGGCTCGCGTAACATTTTTTTTGACGAGTTTATTAAGAACCCCTATATTTATAAATGGTACTACTCAGAGTGCCAGTATGTAGTCAATAAGGTGCCTAACTGCGCCAGTGTCATACGTAATTTTGTATTTAGATTTATCACTAGGTTCGGTGAGTCGGTCAATAAAATAATAGAAGCCACGGCTAGTGAACTGATTTACAATATATTTCGTAGATCTCAAATCCGGAAGCATTGGCGTAGTCAACTGTACGTTCATTATTCATAGCGTTTCACCGGCGTACATAGTCAGCGTTCCAGACAACTATCTCTTAACCTTCTACGGACCACTCGTATAATGTTCGTACCCGTCGAGTCTGAATAAAGCGTTCGTCGTCGTCGTAAATGGAATTCGAAGGTCTTCTCCCGTCTTCCTACGACTCTTTCCAAACTCGCGCGCGGCGATAACGGATCTCTGAAGATCCGTGGCCAACTACTGATAAAAACTTTAAATTCTTCAAGCCTAAAGGTAGATGCAAAGTATTAAGTAATTTTGTAAATAAATGTATGAAAACTAACATTTGCACTTTTTTTTTAATTTCCTCAAATTTTGTTTTGTTTTACATTTCATGTTGGAGATGAAACAATTTTATGTTACATTTTTAAACAAACAAACGCCACACTTTTATAACTCTCCTATGGATGCTACGCAAAGAAAACAACGAATAAAACAAGTATTTCTCTGTACAAATATTTATAAGCATTATTATTTATATATAATATATATATATATATATATATATATATATACAGGGTGAGTCAGAAGTAGCGCCCGATTTCTGTCAGTTGATTGTTTGTTTGCCATTTGTATTACAGTGTACAAGGTAGAAATAAATGAATGACATGTTTATCTCACCATTTATTCGGGGGAAAATTATTACGGAACTGTACCAAGCTGTTTTACTTGCAATTTTCAAAGTGCCCTCCCTCGTGATCGATGCACAATCTGACAGCCGAAAAAACAGAAATCGGGCGCTACTTTTGACTCACCCTGTATATATATATATATATATATATATATATAATAATGCTTATAAATATTCGTTAATAGAAATATTCTTGTGTGTGCTATTATCCAACTTACAAATAACTTTAACATGAGCAAAAGGTCTTTTTCAACTCAATCCCGTTGTTTTGAATTCGTTCAGAAAGGATTTAGACAAGAAGGGCAGAGTGCTAAAACTTTGGTAGTGTTTCCTTATAAATTAGTATGCTTCTCTTACAATTTTTATTTTTCAATTTAGTTTTATCTTTTTTTTACCTATATATCATTCAGGCCTTATCTATAAAATTGGTTGTAAACAATCCATTTGATCTTGTGTTGAATTCGTTCAGAACGGATTTAGACAAAAAGGGCAGAGTGCTAAAACGTGGGTAGTTTTCCCTTATAAATTTGTATGCTCCTCTTACAATTTTTATTTTTCAATTTACTTTATATATATATATATATATATTTTTTTTTTTTTTTTTTTTTTGATGACATCATTCAGGCATTAACTATAAAATTTGATCTTGTGCTGAATTTGGGCAAAGTGCTAAAATTGGTAGTTTTCCTTACAAATTTGTATGCTCCTCCCACAATTTTTATTTCTATATTTATTACCTATATATATATTTTTTTTTTTTTTTGGTAACCTGTATATTAGTCTTGAACTCTTTATTTACTTCAGTGTTCCTGAGGATGTCATTAGACGAAAGCGCTTGAGCACCATTCTGTTTCCTTTCCTTCGTGGTTTTATTCATCATAAATATTTTTCACGTGTTACTTTCGTGAAATAATTTTCATTATATATATATATATATAGGTATACATTTTAACTGCAAACAACACACAGTATAATTAATGTAAAGAACGACGCATGTGTAAAAGAGCGTTCCGCACAAGATGAAGAGGGAGAACGAACAAATGAAAAATGAGGTACCACCCTGGAATCGAACCCGGGATCACCCGTCAGATACGCTATCCACTACACCATGGACCTCGATCAATCAGAAGTCGTAATTCTCCTACATACGAGCAGAAACCAATGCCCTGAGGGAGCACCTCTGCATGCCGTACATATATACATTTTAACTGCAAACAAAACAGTATAATTAATGTAAAGAACGACGCTTGTGTAGAAGAGCGCTCCGCACAAGTTGAGGAACGGGTCGTTCTTTACATTAATTATACTCTGTGTTGTTTGCAGTTAAAATATATATATGTACGGTATGCAGAGGTGCCCCTCAGGGCATTGGTTTCTGCTCGTATGTAGGAGAATTACGACTTCTGATTGATCGAGGTCCATGGTGTAGTGGATAGCATATCTGACCGGCAATCGGATGATCCCGGGTTCGATTCCCGGGTGGTACCTCATTTTTCATTTGTTCGTTCTCCCTCATCATCTTGTGCGGAACGCTCTTCTACACAAGCGTCGTTCTTTACATATATACATATGTAAAGAACGACGCTTGTGTAGAAGAACGTTCCGCACAAGATGAGGAGGGAGAACGAACAAATGAAAAATGAGGTAACCACCCGGGAATCGAACCCGGGATCTTCCGATTGCCGGTCAGATATGCTATCCACTACACTATGGGCCTCAATTAATCAGAAGTCGTAATTCTCCTACATTCTCCCACTTTTCAAGGCACATAACATATCCGTTTCAAGATGGGATGCTCAGTTCTGCCAGTTGAGGTTTAAGTTTTGCGTTTTGGCTAAAAATATAATAGTTACCCCTTTTTCTTTGATGTATTCAATCTGACGTGAAGGCAGCGAGTCTTTTGCTTTTATTGAGGTCCTAAATGTAGCTGGGCTAGGCTGCTTTAAACCCTAGATCCTGTCCCAAAGCTGGATCCTATCTGCTTTGCAGATAGCTGGTGAGGGAAGCTATATTTTTGGGACCTCTTTGCGAGTGACCCGTTGCCCACGTCGGGCTAGCATCATGAAAAAGAAAAACTATGGTATTTGTCATTTACCATTACTTATTCGGACTATAGTGAATTTAATTATCCTAGAAGAGTTCCTGGTTCCATGCACGGTCTGTGTGTATCATATATATATATATATATATATATATATATATATATATATGCTTAAAAATCGATTAGACGCGTATGTTGATAGATTAGGTATAGTTTAATGTAGTAATTTAATTAAGGTTTTTGTGGTTCGGAACCCACCACGTGAAATTGTAGGTCCCCTCTGCCACCACGGAGGATACGCGCAGTACGCGAATACAAACACGGTTAGGTAGACTAGCCACGATTGGACCCTAGGGTCTTTGCTTGTCTGAAACATTATAACTTTGGTTTGCGGAAAAAAGTATTTTAATTTCATGGTTGCTATATACTTATTAATTTCTATTTAAATATATCCGTAAAGCGTACGCAATTTAGAGTCCTTGGTACGTATTTCATATAAATTTAATGCATGCCCGAATGGGACATCAGTCATTTCACCACAACAGAACATTATTTATCCTCGTGTTGATAATAAAATGCGGTGTTCACTCTTGATTGAAACACTGATCCAGCGATACGAACTCAGGAATCAGTCAGAGTCGGATGTGAAACAAAAGGAAACTTAAATAAAATCGGTTACGTTTTCTACTGTTACTCATTATAATAATAATAATAAATTAGATACTTAGCAAACATTTAGCAATTAAGCCGACTACGAACAGTCAGCTGAATAGGCCGACTGTACCGACTAGGGTTTCTTTACCGGGATCCCGGTAGATTTTAGCTAATTTAAATTTCCCGGGATATTTTCTTAAAAATTTAATTTTGCTTATTTTGTGTTAAGACTGGGAAATTTTGCTAATAGTAAGTTTAATTAACCCATAACTTGTCAGAATACGTTTGTATTTGTTAGTTTTAAGCTTGCTTAGTTTTTTGTTTTTTAATTTCAGCTTGTTATGGCATGTCACAGATTGTCACTACTTGTCAGGACCTGTAATATCTTGCGTAATTGCGCTGATGCTGTCTTAATTTGTCACCACGCTCAGTAGCTCCAATAACTGCATTACGCCAGGTTGTGCATTGTGCAAGTGTCACACTTCCTTTATATTGTGAGTATTTGTGACAAGATTCTTTGTAGTTCCTATACTAGCCTAGTACTATATATATAGTATGTTTTAATTTATTTTGTTCGAAACGAACCCCTTCAATCAAGAATGTCAGAATCATTTGCTTGGAAATATTTCGTGAGATTCGAAACTAGAATTTGCAACCTGTAAAGAATGCAAAACTCAAATAAAGTGTAAAGGTTGGTCTACAAGCGGTCTTATCAGAGACATTTGCTTAACAAGCATAATATTAGCAAGTTATCTGTTACTAATGCTAAGCGCACAGCCGAGGAAAATGGAGCAACTAGTAGCAAGCGACAAACCTCTCAACAAACCTTAACATCGTTTTTCATTAAGAAAGAAACATGTGAAGAAATAGTAACAAAACTAGCCACTCTAGATGGCATCTCTATCAATTCTATTACAAAAAGTGAGTTCATCAGAAAATCATTGACAGACAGAAGATATACTTTACCAAAAAATCCATCACATGTAATGGATCTCGTTCATTCGCAGTACAAACAAATAAAAGAACGCTTAAATTCTGAAATTACCAGCCAAATAAATGCAGGATCAAGGTTTAGTTTATCCTTAGATGAATACACCTCACTAAACAATCGCCGGTATTTAAATATTAACATACACAAAACTGACGGAACATTTTGGAACTTAGGAATGGTGAAGATTTCTAGTACTCTACCTGCTGAAACTGCTGTTGAAGTAATCAAAGAAAAGTTAGAGGAATTTCATATTTCTTTAGAAAAACATGTGGTGGCTTGTGTTACTGATGGTGCAGCTATGATGGTGAAATTTGGAAGGCTAATTGAATGTGAGCATCAATTGTGTTATGCACACGGAATCCACTTAGCGCACAGCAATCACTCTTTCTGAAGAAATTCAAACTGAAGATGACGAACATAATGACAAAATAGATGAAGATGGAGAAGATTTCAATCATAGTATTGATTTTGAAAGTGTTTTGTGTGAGCGCTTTGAGGAGGATCCGTTCGAGATAGATATTTCATTTGGATCGCATGACACTGTATGTAGGTAAAGAAATCAACATGTCTCAAATCATCAATAAAGTCAGAAAAATAGCAAAAAAAATTCGCAAATCACCTTTAAAGAATAACATCTTACAAGGATATGTTCAACAGGAACAAGGAAAAAGTTTGCATCTATTGCTGGATTCCAAAACCAGATGGAATAGTCTTTTAGCCATGCTGGAGCGATTTATCAAAATAAGGTCATCCGTATCGAAAGCTCTCATCGACTGCAATAAAGATATGGACAATTTTGACCTTGACAAACAAGAAGTTGCTGTAATTCGTGACATTGTGGCATCGCTGGAGCCATTAAAAGTTGGAGCAGAAAAGCTGGGCAACAGAGAATCGACTTTACTTTCATCAGAAGGTGTTTTTTCTTTCATTTTGAACGAACTAAATCAACTACACACACCTTTTTCAAAAAAACTAAAGGAGTCGTTCATTCGACGCATAACAGAGAAGAAATGAGAACTTGACTGGCCTCATACAATACCTCAATAGTGGAAAGAATTATAAAAAGTTCGCAACTTTCGCAAGTGACAGAAGTTTGCCAGCCTTACCAACCAAGTCTGTTAATTTCATCAGCAAAGCAGATGTTAGATCGCCTTTTTGGAGTACCTGCTGATTCTACCTCTAGTGAGACAGATGAAGATAATGATGTGCAAGAATCAGCTGTCCCTCAGTCATCTTCGATGACTAGCTGAAAGGCTTGATGCAGCTATTAAAGCAGCCGAGGTAGAGAAATCAAGAACACTAGACAGCAAAGCAAGCGCTGCAAAGCACCTTAAAAAGGAACTAGAGATCTTCGAGGCTACGGGCGAAAAAACGCAGAACATCTCTCTTCTCTTGAATGCATTAAAGACGATTCCACCCACGTCAATAGAATCGGAAAGGGCATTCTCAGCAGCAAGACTTTTCGTGACTAAAATGAGAACAAGATTGAGTGATCGAAGTATTGACCATCTTTGTTTTTTGAAATCGTACTATAAAAATTCAGTGATAATTTTTTTGGTTGAATTCATTGAAGTTCTTTGCAATTTGAAGGTAATTTTTATTTTTTCTTTAAATTTTCTAAGCAATTCAAAGGCAATTTTTTTTTCGTTCTATTCATTAAGTTTTCAATGAAACGGAGCAATTTTTTTATTTGTGAAAATTTTCTATGTAATTCAAAAGTATTTTTTTTAATACATATTTTTCACAGCAATATTATTTTATTTTGCCCATCATGGAGATTGCAGAACTTATTAAATGACTATAAAAAAAATAAAAAATAATTATACCCCCTCTTTTCTAGGTTAATTTATTTTATATATTTTAAATATAATTAATTATATCCCGGGATTTCCCGGGATCCCGGGAAGGGAATCATTTTTATCCCGGAATCCCGGGATAAGCAAAAGGCCGGGAAATGAGAAGCCCTAGTACCGACTACTTACCGACTTGTTGGTACATCTCCAATGATATATATATATATATTTTCCAGATTTACCGCCGATTCGTACCTAAAGAGACGGTACATATCTCGGCGAGGCAGTAAGTGGGTGATGTCACTGTGCTAGGGGCGGTAGACTAGGGGAATGAGTAAGGGTCAGTCGATGGATAATGGGTAGGAGGGGTACGGTTTCAGATACGATGGAGCAGGTGGGAGTGAGTAAGGAAGAGGAGAACGGCTTCCGCTGAAAAGTGGGGGCCGTCGGCGAGTATAGATCGTAGGCAGTTGGGTATGGGGTTTTCGGCCGAGAGGGAAACACCTGCGACGGAGAGCGGCCAACTTTGAGCATTCCACCAGAAGGTGTAAGACAGTGATAGGGGTATGGCAGGTAGAGCAAAGCGGGGCTGGCGATTTCGCCATAAGGTGTACGTGGGTGATGCGGGTGTGACCTATGCGGAGACGGGCTAGGATTACTTCTTTATGGCGGGACCGGTGGAATGAAGAAGCCCAGTGTCCTATTTGCGGTTTGATCGTGTGGAGTTTATTTTGTGTGGCCTGGTCCCATTCCCGCTGCCATATGGAGCGGAAGTGGGAGCGGAAAGCCGGGAAGAAGTCGGAGAAGGGGAGGGGTCGGGAGGAGGCCGGCAGCAAGCAGGCCGTCTTTGCTGTGCGGTCCGCCGCCTCGTTACCCTGGATGCCGACATGAGCCGGGACCCAACAGAGTGCGATTGCCTTATGTTGGAAGACCGTTAAAAAGTGGAAGGTCTGCTGGATGGTACAGACGAGCGGGTGAGGGGAGTTAAATCTTTCTAGGGAGAGAAGTGCACTTTGGGAATCCGAATAAATGACAAAAGAGCTGGCAGAGTGGGTGCGCACAATATCGAGGGCTTCCGTTATGGCGAAAAGTTCCGCCGAAAACACGGAGGCCTCGCGGGGCAGGCCGACGCTCCGGGAGAGCGGCTGGGACAGAATCACCGCTGAGGCGGCCACACCAGCTTCCGAGCGGGAACCATCCGTGTAAATGGCGATTGCGTCCGGGTGTTGGGTTGCGTGTTCGCGGAAAAGTGACCTGTATATCATGGCGCTCGTGGTAGTCTTCGGTAGGGAACACAGATCTTTGCAGAACTTGATAGGGCTTAGGATCCAGGGGGGGTAGATGCTGAATGAAATGGGGATAACTGAGGGGGCGGGCATGTTGAAAAGATCAAGGAAAGAGCGGACCGCTTCAGTGAAGTGCCAGCTCCGTCCCTGAGGTGGTAGTTCTAAAACCGCCGTGCCCAGAAGCGAAGAAGGTAGCCTCTGTGCACGGAGGTATGTCCGCATGAGGATTAGACCCCGTCGGAGGGCGAGAGGGAGATGATCACATTCCACATGGATGCTGGGGAGGAACGGAAAGCACCGGTGGCGAGGCGGAGGCCTCTATTAAGTACCGGGTCCAGGATACGGAGGCGGGCGTTGGAGGCTGAACCATAAACTGCGCTACCATAGTCCAGCTTCGACTGTACTATGGAAGTATAAAGGCGAAGAAGAGAGCGTCGATCTGCACCCCATGTGGTGTGAGAGAGGTGATCCAGGAGAGCGAGGGGGCGTCGAAGGGATTGCTTTAGGTGCTTGAGATGGGGAACCCAATTGAGCCGTCGGTCCAGGGTCATGCCCAGAAAACGCGTGGAGGGTACCACCTCAAGAGGACTGCCGTATAGTGTAACAGAGGGTAGAGGAAGGGTTGTGGGTCTTCTTCTACTGAAGACCATACACTTGGACTTAGGGATGGAGAGGCGGAAACCCACCGACGTCGCCCACCTCTCCACCCGGTAGATGGCGAGCTGCATTTGCCGTTGAACGACAGACGGTTCTCGCCCTGCGAAGTAGATTGCAAGGTCATCCGCGTAGATGGAAGAGCGGATTGTGGGTGGAAGGCATTGTGAGACGGTGTTCATCACGACAGAGAAGCAGAGAACACAGGATGCTTCCCTGCGGGACCCCGTCCTCCTGCACAAAGGTGTCAGAGAGGACTGAGCCCACCCGGACTTTAAAGGTCCGAGAAGTAAGGAAGCCCCTGATGAAGGTAGGCATGGCTCCGACAAGGCCCAGATGTCGGAGCTGACCGAGGATCATTGCTCGACGGGTGGTGTCATAGGCCTTCTGGATGTCGAAGAAAACTGACAGTACGAACTGTCTATTGTCGAAGGCATCCTGTATGTCTCGGCTGAGAAGCAGGAGGGGATCAGTGGTGGAGCGGAATTGTCTGAAGCCGGACTGGGTAGACGGGAAGGAATTGGTACGTTCAAGGACGAACGATAATCGCGTAGCGACCATTTTTTCGAGGATTTTGCAGGCACAACATGTCAGGGCGATTGGTCTGTAGTTTGTGGGGTCCAGGGAATCTTTGCCGGGCTTGGGGATAGGGATGACGTGGGCCTCCTTCCACCTAAAGGGGAAGGCACCCTCTATCCATATGCGATTGTATAGGTCTAGCAGGAAAATTAGTAAGGTAGAGTGGAGGTGTTGATCATGCCGTACGGAATACCGTCCGGGCCGGGACAAGGGGATCGTCGAGAGGCCAGTGCCGTCTGTAGTTCACGCATGGTAAACAATCGGTTGTAGGTGCTGTCTATGGACGGTGGGGAGGGGCTATCGTCAGGGGCGGGTACGGGATTGGCTGCAGAGGAAGAAACGGCGGCGAAGGTAGAAGCAAGTTGGTCTGCCACCGACTTGGGCTCACATAGGAGTCCGTCGTTTGTCCGGAGGACCGGGGGTCGGGAGGGGACATGTCGCCTCTCGACGCCCCGCACCTTCTTCCAGATGGTAGCCGAAGGTGTGTTGGCGGTAATGCCGGACACAAAGGCACGCCAAGAGGCTCGGCGCGCTGTCTTCATTGTGCGGCGGGCGATGGCCCTGACCCGCTGCATCTCCGTGCGATGGATGGGGAGTCGCGTCCGGTAAAAGCGCCGAGTTGTCTTCTTCTTGGCGCGCACGGCCTCCGTGCACTCCGGGGTCCACCAAGGAACCCGTCGGGCGCGGGGGTAGGCGGAGGATTGTGGTACGCTTGTGCTTGCGGCCGTTAGAACGACGGACTCGAAGTATGCGACGCACTCGTCGATGGATGGGAAGTGGGCAGTTGTAAGGGTGGTATATGTGTTGTCGCGGAAGCGGGCCCAATTCGCGTTGGTGGTAACCCACCTTACCGGTACCCGTAAGGTCTGGTCGGGTCGATTGAGGGTGAGTAGAATGGGGAGATGGTCACTGCCATAGTCCTCTCGGAGGACTTGCCACGTGGTCTAGGAGGGCATCAGTTGATACGAGGGACAGGTCTATACAGGATGGAGTGCAGGTGGTGGCATGGTAGAATGTAGGAGAGCCATCGTTGAGGCACTCGAAGGAGAGCTCGGTCATGACGGATATCAGGGTTGGGGCCATATAGGTGGTGTGTGTGTCGCCCCACAAGGGGTGACGACTATTGAAATCGCCCAGTAGTAGGAAGGGCCTGGGGAGTTGTTCCACGACTTCCACCAGGTCGTCGCGGGAGACTTGAGCGTGGGGGGAAGGTAGATTGAACCAATGGTGTACTGTCTATCCAGGGAGAGCCGGACGGCAGTCACCTATATATATATATATATATTTATTATATATATAATATATATATATATATATATATATATATATATATATATATATATATTACCAAAACTATTCGGACACCCCGCCACAATTACGTATTGTGGACTAGCGCATGCGCAGTGGCTTGGAAAGTCCTCGATATAAAGCCTGTATGTCTGCCTGGGCAGTAGCAGTGGATTAGACGCCAGTATGCCGCGTGGGGCGGAACTTGCAGACTTTCAACGTGGGATGGTGGTTGGATGCCACATCAGTAATCTTTCTGTGCGCGCAACTGCGAGCCATCTGAACATTCAAATATATACTGTAGCGGATGTTATTCAAAAGATGGAGGGCTAAAGGTGCCACTACAACAAAAAAACGGTCTGGGCGGCCTCTCAAACTCACGGAACGTGGTCGAAGAGCCTTACGGAGGAGTGTTCGTACCCAGTGGCGGATCTGCTATGAAACTAAAGCTTCAGGGCCCTGAAGCAACTTTTTTTTTAATGAATGAATTTTTCAACAAAATCGATGGAGTTTTTTTAAGTGTTTGTTATTAAAATAAGGCTATTTTAGTGATAGAATCATAAGCCAATGGGTTGAAGTACTTAATATTGACCTTAGAATATGCTCTAATACCCATTTCATATGGCCTCAAAATGCCCATGTAATTGGTCAAATTTCAAAATTTTCTCGGGGGTTTGCACCACCCCACCACCCCGTTCTCCGCCATTTGGGCCTCGAGGTCCTTGCAAGGGCAGCAAGGCCCTTTGAACCTTGTTGGATGTTGCCCTATTGTTGCTGGTTGCGAAGGGGCCCCCATAACAGTTCAAGCTTCAGGGTCCCAAAAATGTAGGTCCACCACTGTTCGTACCTCACGCACGTCTGCGGAAAACATCACGGCGGAGGTGCAACAGGCCATAGAAACATCTGTCAGCACGTCAACTGTTCGTAGGGAGATGCATAGACTTGGATTTCATGGCAGGACAGCTGCGCACAAGCCCAATATCACCGCCGCAAATGCAGAACGCCGATTGAAGTGGTGTCGTGCTCAACGTTCATGGACTCTAGAGCAGTGGCAGAGAGTGGTATGAAGTGATGAATCGCGCTACGCATTGTTTCGTTCTGACGGACGTGTGTGGGTGTGGCGATTGCCTGGAGAACGCTTCTTATGGGACTGCATCGTCCAAGACGTATCTGGATATTTTGGATAATTCTGCGCTCCTTACGCTCTGGCAGTACTATGGTAATGAGCCCTGCCAGTATCAGCACGACACTGCTCCATGTCATACCGCAAAGTACATACAGGACTGGTTTATGGATAACAATGTCGAGAAGTTGGACTGGCCGGCTGAATCAAGACCTTAACCCCATTGAACACCTTTGGGAAGAATTGGAGCGCCGCATCAGAATTCGGCCAAGTCGGCCTTCTTCCAAACCATCTCTGGGAGCGGCTTTGCATGAGGAATGGAGGGGTATTCCGATAGACACCTACCGGAAGTTGGTTGAAAGTATGCCAAGGAGGGTTGAGGCTGTCATTCAAGCCAAAGGCTTTGCATTAAAGACCCTTTTTGCAACTACCTATGCGTGTCCGAATACTTTTGGTAAAATATAAATATAAATATATATATATACCGGTATATATATATATATAATATATATATATATATATATAATATATATATACCGGGTGTCCGAGAATTATCTGTACAATTTTTGGCTGTTATTAAAAGTCAACCATGAAGTGTAGAAATTCCAGTGTTGTCCCATTTTACAGAGAATCTCATTAAGTTTTTTCTGATACCAAGTTTTGACAAGTTTTTTAGAAATTCCAGTGTGTCCGAACATTATCTGTACAATTTCATCTTTTAATAAAATTCTTGATAACACGTAAAATTCTTAAACAAGATTATTTAGAATCTGTATTTTCAAAAGTTTCTCTTATTAAAGTAACGTTGTTACAAACATTCGATGTGTGCACCATTAGTGATTTGCAAAACATCCAATCGATACTCCAAATGTTGCCATGTACGCTGCAGCATATCTTTATCAATTCGCTCAATAGCAGCTGTGATTCTTGCTTTTAAATCATCAATGTCTGTCACCCGCGTACATTTCTAAAAAACTTGTCAAAACGTGGTATCAGAAAAAACTTAATGAGATTCTCTGTAAAATGGGACAACACTGGAATTTCTACACTTCATGGTTGACTTTTAATAACAGCCAAAAATTGTACAGATAATTCTCGGACACCCTGTATATATACTGTATATATATATATATATATATAATATAGGGTGAACCAAATGTAGGTGGACAGTAAATGATAACGTTTATTTTGAGAATACATATTTAATTTTTTGTATACTATAATACAAAATAAAATTTAAATAAATTTAGTTATAATATTTAATATAATATAACACAAACACCATAGTTATAATGAACACCATAGTTATAATATAATATAACAAACCGTATTCAACCTACTGTCCACCTACTTTTGGTTCACCGTGTATGTATATATATATATATATATATATAATATATATATATATATATATATATAGTAACGAGTGAAGAATGTTGGCCTTATTTGCGAGAGAATAAGTTTCTTGACTGAACGCAAAAAACGCTTCAAGTCGAACTAAAATTTAAATAAAAAATGACAACGCCGATGCAATGTTGCAGGCCATGCGAGGCCCGCATCGAAAGCTCGGCAAAAATCGGCGAGTGCGCGCGGTTCCATCCACCAACCGTGCGTGCCGGGTCAACTGACCGTGACCCCCCGAGGGGTGACGGGGCGAAGGAGACGAGGGGAGATTTAAATCGAATATCCGTGCGTTGATATTCCTCAACCACTTCGGCAAAATTTCGCTAGAACGATCAAAACAAAAAAAGGCCATAAAAGAAACATTTCTTTTCACCACAATTTAAGTTTGTACGCAAATACAGACTTTTAATATCATGCAAACGCCTTTAATACGTAAAAAAAGAAATGGCAATAAGTTCAGAAATTACCTCTCGGCACCCGCGTGGTCGTTTTCTCACTTGATCAAAAAAGTGCTCCCAAAATATCTTGTCACGAACTTAAATAGTCTTCGCTACGTAAACGAGAGGAAATTTTACATATATTTTTTAAGTAATTAATTAATAATAATAATAAAATTCCCAATTACAGTAACCTGTAAAAGTTACAGTTCCTCAGCGGCTTTTTTTTTTCATTAAACCCTGTAATGTCAACCATCATTTGATACTCTGAAACAAAGCGACAATCTCGCGTTACCAAACTATCATGTATCAAATATACAATACATATTTTTGGTATATTGTGTATCTCGGGGAACAACCGCAATACATGCTCATAAGATTTAATTACTAAATAATAACTAATACCAAAGAATACTGACAAGTTAAAGAAAAGTCATGTTCAAAGTACTCGGGGGACCTCGAATAATATATATATATATATATATATAATACACGGTATATATATATATATATATATATATACACACACACGGTATATATATAATATATATATATATATATATATATATATAGTCTCATAGAAAATTTATTTTAAATTAAGTTTGCAAAAGTAATACATTAGCACTAAAACAAATGTTCAACTTGATGGCTTATTTTGGGACCTTTTATTTTTTTGTTACAGTGGTGAGGAAAAGGCCTCTTTTCCTCACCAGTCTAATTCAGTGCCATATTAACCATTGCGTGTTATTCTACCTGCAGCAAAAAAAAAAAAGGTCCCAAAACGAGACATCAATTTGAACATTTGTTTTAGTTATAATGTATTACTTTCGCAAATTTAATTTAAAATAAATTTTCTACGAGACCGGACTTATGGGACACCCTGTATACATTGCCTCGACAAAGCGCAAACCACAAGCATAAAAAAACTCTTGTTGAAAAACAATGAGTCAGATTCTTGCAATATTTAGTCTACGTTGTAAACTCTGCCACGAGACTTTATTCCTTTGGAGTTCAATGGTTCGATAAAGGAAAAGCAATTTCACCACCGTAGTTCCTTCTGTACCAATCCATCGCATTACCATCAAGGTACAATGACGTACGGTAATTATATGTCAATGGAACGGGAATAGAGACTCGAAGTAGGAAAACGGGAGTAGTCTCCATTCTACCAATTAAGCGTTTCATTGACCTCCAAATGAAATGCAAATGCTCAAGTGAACATGATGCACGCCCTCGGGCACGAGGTAGATACTGCGTAGCCCCTCCCGTTGATCGGCTCCTATAAAATGAAGCCCATCGCTGTACCCGTTTCCGGTCACCTTGAATGCCCTTCAAAAAAAAAAAAAGGAAATGGGTAACAAATTGGTGACTGGACCACAGTCCAACCAAACATTTCTAAATGACTCCAAACCCTTTAAAAAAAAGTTTATAATATTGGTGGAATTAATGTTTTAATATTTTTTTTAGTTTATGGTGTTAAGTTACAACCAGTCAACCAACCAACCCACATTAATTACGAAGGAAAGTTTTTTAGTACCACGTCCCCATCTCAACACACGAACTCCATAACCCCAACTTATATTTCCTTTACACGAATGCTAAAAGTGTTTTCACAGTATCACATTACAACAATGTCAATATTTACTTAACGAAGACGCGTTTATAGCAAACTCGGCTTCTTGAGGGTTACACCCTATCAAAGACATCGAGAGGGACTCCCGTTCTGAAAGACCCACCAGGACTAAATTTAAACGCTTCAAAACCCGAAGATTGCGCGCGACTATCGTTTCCTTAATCGAAATCTGAAGAAGCGACTGATCAGGCGAGTCACTGTCGCAAATATGAGATCAGACTTCTTAATAATGATACCCAACGCCCTTTAACCCGCAATGGCGAATGAATCGCGGCCAAACTCATTCAAGAACCGAATAATTAGCATTACCCCAACACTAACCTGTAGGGGCGCTACGTTTAAGTAAAAAAAAATAAGAGAATGAAAAGATAAGAATTCGTTCCTGAACACGCGCGACAAAATTCAAGACAATTCTTCGTGACTGAATTCCTAATAGAAGAAACCATTCGTGTCAACGCTTTCATCGAATGGACACGAACCGCCTCTATTCCAATTCTTACTCTTCTTCTGCCTTTCGAGCTAACAGTCTCGATCGGAATATAAAACCCACAAACACGGCAGCAAACCTTTATTTAGCCCATTTATCGGACTCGAATAACTCCGAAAGGCCACAGTGGCTTCGTGTTGTCCATATAAATGTAATATATAAATTCTCGGTATTTTTACAGTTTACGTTAGGCCTACCCGATACACCACCTCCAACAGAAATAATCGGGGCCTGGTCGAGTTTGACGGGAGCCCCGAAATGAAAACTCGCAAAGGCCCCACCTCGACGTAATACGTAACGGGTCTTCGAATATGTCCGCGTGATTCTAACTGATTTTGAATGTAAATGCGGACATTTCATTACTAATACAAGTCGAAAGAGTAGAACTGAAGCCTTAAACCAACACGCGTGGAATTACCATTAAAAAAGAAAACTACAGTCAGTACAGTAAACCAAACGTCAATACGAAACCCCTAAAAAATATTAAAACTAGCTACTTAAATTTTAAAAATAAAAAATAATTAAAAAAAAATACCCGACACGGGTTTTAAAAGGTCCCAGACGGAGCGTGAGTGAGTCGGGGAGGCGGTCCGGCAGCTGTTTTGTATCATCTGATAGGCAGGGAGGATCCACCAAGGTCCCGAGCCCAAATCCTAACGACTTTCCACCCGCATCGAAGCTTTCTTTTCGCCTCCAACGAGTTAAATCGAACTTCGAAAGGAATTCGACCACGATCAAACAACCAAAACTGAGCATCGAAAGGACACTCGTGGGTGAAAAAAAGAAAAAGAAAAAAAGTGTCCGTTTTAAAATTTAAAACGTAAGTAAACGGTTACAACTCAAATGTACTCCATCATCGTAATAAACCTAAAATTAATGTTTGTTCAATCCATTTAGAGTGGAAGCGAGTCTGTTTTTACGTCTTCAACCGAATTCCTCGCGTGACACGGCAATAAAATTAATAAATGTTTTCGTAAAGCACTCATTGTCGCCAATTCCAAGTCGGAATGTTCCTTTCGTCCGCTTGGACAACACAGTCTGCACGTGATTATATCATCCCCCCATTCCCCCCACCTGGAAATATTCCAAGCAGGGAGGAAATTCCCATCATGCTTTTGATAATGATATAATCTACAGTATATAAAAATAAACGACCGAGTGTGTCTCGTACTGCTTAACGAGTCAAAAACTTTCCTTTTAATTATAGTGAAACTTTGAGAAGCGTAAATTCATACAAACCTTACGAAGGAGGAAGGTCTTTTAGCGCACTTCACCACAAATGATGATGATGATTCCGACTGCTAAGAAAACATTTTAATTGTGGGCAGTAAGGGACGAGAAGGCATTTATCCGAGGCAAGATACACCAAATGGAAAAAAAAAAGCGTTCTCCTCTTGATAAATTAAGCACCACCACCACCACCACACACACACTTCACGTCACTCGCACACCGATCTACGTGCGTTCCCAGATCATGAAATCACTTCAAATTCGATGGGTGATCCACGGACCAAAAATGCCAAAACAAAAGCACTGACAACACCGCTCGACGCAAGCACACCAAGCAACCAACCGTCGAGGATGACTCTCACCACGTGACAGCCATTCTCCAATCTCGCCACTCCCACAGACTGTTACGACTCAAGACTCAATCGCGCGACTCAAATTGAGTCGACTCTCCTATCTCCGACTGAGTCGCGGTCCCCGAGTGAACGACAGCACCCATTGAGTCGGAAACTGAATTCTTCATCGATGATCGACACTCAAAAGTTAGTACATAGTAACGTTTTCCTACGAACGAAATCACGTCTTCGGAGTAGCCCCCGCGAAGAGGAGGGGGAGTAGAAAAGGGGGGAGGGGAATCGAGGGATTTAAAAATGTCCCTCGATTCCTCGAATCGGGCTCTGGACTCGCATTTTTCCTTCAGGGATGCGGTACCGCACTATTCGTACGGTACGGCATTATCCTCATTATCCACTTAACGAAGAAAGCAAATTCATAACTGTACGTGGAAAGTGAGGAAGCATTTTAATACAAACACAAATGCAGTAGATTCTCGTCCGTGTCACCACCGTCCATTCCTTTCGGCAAATTTAATGTTGGTTCCAATGGAAAGACGCGACAATGATTATAGCGAGACAATCCCCTTCCTCGTAACTCCTCCGTGTGTAACGTTACGCATTCCTGTGGTTCAATAAATCCCACTCCAGTGACCAATCTACTACTAAGAAAGGACGAAATTACGGGCAACCAAATATAAAATAAATTAGATTAAGAGCAGTATATATATATATATATATATATATATAGTTTCATTTGTTTCGTTCTCCCTCCTCATCTTGCGCGGAATATTCTCCTATACAAGCGTCGTTCTTTACGTTATATATATAATATATATATTATATATATATATATATATATACACAGGGCGTCCCAAAAAATGTATACACACTAAATAATTATAAAGGCAGTGTTTATTAAAATACATTTCATTTTCAAAATGTAATAGAATCTACACACATTTAATTGTTTTGTCAACGCCTGTTTTCAAACCGACGTCCGTTCTGGTCCAGGCACTGCTGATAACGCGAAGCAATGGAATCGCAAACATCACGAAACATTTCGTTTGGTATTTGTGTGCACTCTCGTTCAATGGCTGCTCTCAATTCAGCGACTGTTGCAGGTTTTATAGCGTAGACTTTGTCTTTTAAGTATCCCCATAAAAAAAAGTCTAGTGTGTGAGGTCTGGTGAACGCGGAGGGTATTCTACGAAACCCCTTCGTCCAATCCACATCCACATCGTGCCAAGTACCACTCGCAATACTCCACTCTTCGGTCCGGATCATCATCATCTTCATTAATAGCATGGACTAATCTTGGAATGTAACTTTTCCATTGACAGCGCTTCAAAATGCGTTGGACAGACGATTCTGAAATTCCTACCTCACGACTCGCTTGCCGCACAGATTTTCTTGGACTTTGGTGATACGTTTCCAGTACTCTTTCTTGCTTTGTGGGGCTTGTCGATGTCCGTGGTCTTCCGGAACGCTTCTTGTGGACATTCTGAACAGTTCCATCGGCTTCAAACTTATCTCTAATTCGAGTGATGGTAAGTCGCGTTGGTGGATCTGTTTGAAACTCCCTCCTAAACTGTCTTTGCACTTCAACTGCGTTTTCACACTTCCAGTAGCATTTAGAATGAATTTCCTTTGTTCAAAGCTTAGTCTGACTGCCATTATTAATTCTAATGGGTTTAACTTGGAAAGAAAGAAACATCAATTGAGCTATCAGCTGTGAAAGTGTGTATACATTTTTTGGGGACGCCAAAAAAATGTATACACACTTTCACAGCTGATAGCTCAATTGATGTTTCTTTCTTTCCAAGTTAAACCCATTAGAATTAATAATGGCAGTCAGACTAAGCTTTGAACAAGAAATTCATTCTAAAATGCTACTGGAAGTGTGAAAACGCAGTTGAAGTGCAAAGACAGTTTAGGAGGGAGTTTCAAACAGATCCACCAACGCGACTTACCATCACTCGAATTAGAGATAAGTTTGAAGCCGATGGAACTGTTCAGAATGTCCACAGAAGCGTTGCCGGAAGACCACGGACATCGACAAGCCCCACAAAGCTAGAAAGAGTACTGGAAACGTATCACCAAAGTCCAAGAAATCTTGTGCGGCAAGCGAGGCGTGAGGGTAGGAATTTCAGAATCGTCTGTCCAACGCATTTTGAAGCGCTGTCAATGGAAAAGTTACATTCCGAGATTAGTCCATGCTATTAATGAAGCGATGATGATGATCCGGACCGAAGAGTGGGAGTATTGCGAGTGGTACTTGGCACGATGTGGATGTGGATTGGACGAAGGGGTTTCGTAGAATACCCTCCGCGTTCACCAGACCTCACACCACTAGACTTTTTTTTATGAGGATACTTAAAAGAAGAAAGTCTACGCTATAAAACCTGCAACGTCGCTGAATGAGAGCAGCCATTGAACGAGAATGCACACAAATACCAAACGAAATGTTTTCGTGATGTTTGCGATTCCATTGCTTCGCGTATCAGCAGTGCCTGGACCAGAACGGACGTCAGTTTGAAACAGGCGTTGACAAAACAATTAAATACTGTCTGTAGATTCTATTACATTTTGAAAATGAAATGTATTTTAATAAACACTGCCTTTATAATTATTTAAAGTGTGTATTACATTTTTTTGGGACGCCCCTGTATATATATAATATATAATATATATATATATATATATATATATATATATGAGAGAAAAATAGTGAAGAGAAAACTTGCCTCACTCAATACAAGAGAGAATCATGAATGAATATTGTGGTAATTTTAATTTCCAACTATTCTCTTTCACTTTTGTTAAAATCGAGGTATGCGTCGATCTGGTGGTAATCGATGCCTTGCTTACCCAGAGAAGGGGCATCCTCAAGGCGCTATCCGACATTCACTCCCAGGAATCTTCCCGGATCTTAATTCTCCCAATTAACAAGATGTCTCGTTAAATATTAAAAAACATCGAGTCTTTTGTTAATAATTATTCCTCACAACATCCAAATATAAAGTACTTCTGAGTACTTTACCAGAGTCCTCCCTTTCATTCACTTGCTGGACGTATTGGAATTTATTTGCGAGCAAGTGCGAGTAAAACCAAAAATTCAGGATACATCTATTGCGGGGGGGGGGGGGATAAGTAGTGTGTGTGTGTGTGTGTGTGTATACATTTTAACTGCAAACACGCAGTATAATTAACGTAAAGAACAACGCTTGTATGGGAGATATTCCGCGCAAGATGAGAGAGAACGAAACAAATGAAAAAATGAGGTAACCACCCGGGAATCGAACCCGGGATCTTCCGATTGCCGGTCAGATATGATAACCATTACACCATGGGCCTCACTCATTCAAATGCCGTAATTCTTCTACATACGCGCAGAAACCAATGCCCCAAGGGGGCACCTCCCGCATGCCGTAACATTACACACATTTTAACTGCAAACACGCAGTATAATATATATATATATATATATATGTGATGAAAAAACCACGAAAGAAAGGAAACAGAGAATGGTGCTCAAGCGCTTTCGTCTAATGACATCCTCAGCTCAGTGTTCCTGAGGATGTCATTAGACGAAAGCGCTTGAGCACCATTCTGTTTCCTTTCCTTCGTGGTTTTATTCATCATAAATATTTTTCACGTGTTACTTTCGTGAAATAATGTATATATATATATATATATATATATTATATATATTATAAATTTTTTTTTTTTTTTGTATTGGGGCGTTTACCGCCACTTCCCGCTATATGGTAGCGGATATCATGGCGAGGCGGAATACGAGAAAGAGAACCGGAGACGGAGAAAAGGCACTAGAAAAGGGAGAACAGCGGACTACAGGTGAGAAGTCACCTAAAGCTCAGATAGGATGCGAGATTGGGAGAGGAAGACGAAAAGACGGTCAAGCGAGAAGAGAGGGTTCTCAGCGAGCATAAGGCGTAAACGTTCGGGGAGGGGGAAATCAGAAAGGAACGGGAAGGCGCGACGACGTACTGACGACAGGGTAGGGCATTCCACAAGGATGTGAGAGACGGTGAGGGGCGACTGGCAGGAGGCGCAACGAGGAGCCTCCTGCCGGAACATAAGATAGCCGTGCGTGAGGCGCGTATGGCCGATGCGAAGCCGCGCAAGGACGACCTCTTTGTGTCTGGAGCGGTGGAAAGAGGACACCCAATATGACAGACGGGGGCGGATGGACCAGAGTTTATTTCCGGTGGCATCGTCCCAGGACTGTTGCCATATGCGGTCGTAAAAGGAACGAAAGACCTGCACATAGTCTGAGAAGGGGAGCGGGCGGGGGAGGGGAGGCAGCGAGGCGGCGGACCGGGCTATGCGGTCCGCCGCCTCATTACCGGAAACACCAACATGGGCGGGAACCCAGCAGAAGGTGACCCGGATCCGGTGAACGGTGTGCAGGACATGGTACTCCTGTTGAATAAGGAGAACGAGGGGGTCCGGGGAATCATAGCGCTCGAGCGCCTGAAGGGCGCTCAGCGAGCCCGAAAAAATGGTACAGGAGGACGGCGAACAACCCGATACCAGACGGAGGGCTTCCAGAAGGGCAAAGAGCTCCGCGGAAAAGATAGAGGCCTGAACCGGCAGGGGGATACCCCGGGAGGTAGGTGACAATGACGGAGAGAAGACGGCGGCCACGACACCTGCAGGGGAGCGCGAGCCGTCGGTGTAGACGGGAACGTCGTCCGAATGGACGGGAAGATGGGCCAGAAAAGAAGACCGGAGGACGGCAGGAAGAGACTCCTTAGGCAGGCCACGGAGCGCCTGGCAACGGCAGATAGGGGTGGTCAGCCAGGGGGGCGACAGATCGAAGGAGAACGGCAGAATAGAGGGTGGGGGGATCCCCAGGGACGAGAAAATCTCGGCCAGAGAGGCAGCGAAATGCCACGTGTCAGGCCGGGGTAGCGCCTGGGAGATCGCGGAGAAGAGTAGGGACATCGGAAGGCGGCAGATGCGAAGGTAACACTTCGCCATGAGAAGGCCCCGGCGAAGGGGAACGGGGGGGGGTGTCCACAGTCCACCTGAAGACTAGCGACAGGGGACGAGCGGAAGGCACCCGACGCCAGGCGAAGGCCACGGTGGAGAAGAGGATCCAGCATACGGAGTGCCGGAGAGGAGGCGGAGCTGTAGACCACACAGCCGTAGTCGACACGGGATTGCACCAGGGAGGCGTACAGGCGCAGCAGAGTACGCCTGTCCGCCCCCCAGGTCGTGTGGGACAGATGACCCAAAAGGGAAAGGGTGCGGCGAGATGTTTGCCGCAACCGCCTAAGGTGTGGAACCCAACCGAAAAATCCGTCGAGGGTCATACCCAGGAATCTAACGGATGGGACGAGGGAAGAGGAGTGCCGGCAAGGGTAAGGGCGAAGGTATGCGACAGACGGAGGCGCCGAGGACGGAAAAGCATACTGGAAGACTTAGAGGGTGAGAAAGCATAGCCAACCGAGGACGCCCAGCGAACCACCGCGTTGATCGCTAGCTGGAGCCGACGTTCAGCCAAAGACGGGAGGCGGCCAGAGCAATAGATAGCCAGGTCATCGGCATAGAGGGAGCTACGAACGGATGTAGGCAGGACCGTAGCGACTGTGTTCATCACGAGTGAGAAACACAAGACGCTAAGGACACTACCCTGAGGGACACCCTCCTCCAACGGAAAGCGGTCAGAGAGGGCAGAACCGATGCGGACGCGGAAAGAACGGGCGGACAAGAAGTTATAAATAAAGGAAGGGAGAAAGCCTACGAAACCCAGGGAGCGTAAGCAGTCGAAGACCGCTCTCCGCCGGGGTAGTATCGTAGGCCTTCTGGAGGTCGAAAAAGACGGCGAGTACAAATTGACGCCGGGAGAAAGCCTCCTGCACGTCATGGCTAAGGAGAAGGAGGGGGTCGGTGGTAGACCGGAAGCGCCGGAAACCAGCCTGGGTAGCAGGGTACTGGTCACTCGCCTCCAAGGTAAAGGACAGCCGCGAGGCGACCATCGCCTCCATCACCTTGCAGGCACAGCATGTTAGGGAAATGGGGCGATAGTTCGACGGGAGTGAGGGGTCTTTATCGGGCTTCGGGATGGGGACGACGATGGACTCACGCCATCGGTCCGGAAATGAACCCTCCAACCAAATCTGGTTATAGAGGTCCAGTAGAAAGCTGAGAGCAGAGGGGTGGAGGTGCCGTAACAAGTCATAGGGGATATTATCGGGGCCGGGGGCGGAGGGCCTCCTGAAGCTCTGTCATGTGGAAGGTGTGATTATAGGGGTCATCCCTATGAGGTGGAAATTCCGGTGGGTCGCGGCGGGAGTGGAGGGAATCGGAACTGGAGATGGCTGCGAAGTGCACCGGGAGTGCGTTCGCGACGGCCTCCGGATCGGACACGAACTCGTCGTCCCCGACCCGAAGCACCGGGGGTCGAGGGGGGACACGGGTCCCCTCAAAGCTACGCACCTTGCGCCAAACAGTCGAGGGGGCGGTCGAGGAGATCCCGGACACGTAACTCCGCCAGGAGGTACGCCGGGCTAGTTTCAAGACCCGACGGGCCACTGCCTTCAGGCGCTGAAACGCCATCTTATGCTCCGGCTGGCGGGTCCGGTAGAAGCGACGGCCAGCACGGCGCCGCTCCTGAACGGCACGGGAGCACTCTGGGGTCCACCATGGGACGCTGCGCGGCCTGGGGGAGCCTGAGGTACGGGGGATGCAACTGGTGGCAGCCGAGAGGATCTTGCTTTCGAGAAAGGCGAGGGCCTCACAAAACGGAGGGAAAGGCAGGAATGGACGGCGAGATCGCCGTGCACCTCGTGTATGAGGCCCATTTCGCTCGGGCGGAGAGGGTGGGGGGAGGAGACGGGTTGGGTAAGACACACAGGGAAATGGTCACTGCCGGAAGAATCCGGCAGGACCTCCCAGGTGAACTCCGTCACGATATCGAGGGAAACCAGGGAAAGATCAATACAGGTGAAACTGTCATGGGCCGAGTGGAGGCAGGTTTGGGGAGCCATCGTTCAGAAAAGGTGAACTCTAGCTCGTCCATAAGGGAGAGAAGGGTCCCGGAGAGAAAGGTGGAGCAAACGTCCCCCCAGGCCGGGTCCCGACTGTTGAAGTCCCCGAGAAGCAGGAAAGGGCGGGGAAGCTGCAGAATTAGGTCACGGAGAGAATCGGGTGGAGGGCGTACGTTAGGGGAGAGGTAAAGAGAGCAGACCGTGAGCTGACGCCACAAGAAAGGCGCACGGCCACAGCTTGCAAGACAGTACGGAACGGGAGGGGCGGAAAGGGACGGAGCGGTGCACGAAGACCGCGGAGCCCCCCCTACGCGCCCCATCGAGAGGCGGGGAAGGGAGCCCGCAGTAGCCGGACACTCGAGGGAGGGAACGGGAGCCCAGTATCGTCTCCTGAAGGCAGAAACACGCCGGACACCTGGAGGCCAGGAGAGAAGAGACACTCTCGAGGCCTACCAGGAGCCCGCGGATGTTCCACTGCAGGAGCGAAGTATATGGAGGGGTAGGAAAGTCTGCGAAACGGATGGTTATGGGGTGGGTGGGCCAATCGGGCGGCCCGAGATTAACAAGGGGATTGGAAAGCCCCGGGGCCCAACGGGGGACGCCGAACGGGGGCGAAGGCGAGGGTCACCCCGACGGGGGCGATGTGGAAACTGACGCCGGCAAATCCTCCTGAAGAGGAGTCACCCGACGCCCGGGGGAGAGCGATGCAGAGAAGGGGATGTGAGGGGTATCCAGAAGGCCCTCTCCTTCACCGGAGGTGCAGGGGAGGCTGGACTACAAGGGGGAGTGGAAAAGGATACCTCACCCGGATGCATAGGCAGGTCAAGGAGAGGTGGGGTAGGTCACGCGCGGGGGCGTGCTCATCCCACCCACGCCGACCAGGCGGGCGAGTTCCCCCTCCAGTGGGTCCATCGACCGAACCGGTGAGGGATGTATCTCCGCCCCCACCACGAGGGTCGTCGGGGACCCCAGGGGGGTCAGGCTCCTGCCTCCATGTGGCGAGGGGGGTCAGCCGTGGCTGGGGGCCCTGCCGGGTCCCCCGCCCGGTTGCGAAGTGGACTTTTAGCATACCCTGCTATCCTACAGTCCACTCTTTCCTGTCTTCCCCTCTTTACCCTCTTCCTTGCCCCCCCTGTTTTTTCTGCTTTCTCTGCTCACTTCGCGCGCCCCGTGGGCTGCCGGGGCTGGTCGCTGGGGGTCTCGCTCCCATGGCTGGGGCCGGACTAAGTTGGCTGGTAGGGTGCCCAGGCCTGGGACCCTGGGGGGCCTTGGTCTTTGCTGCCGGCGGGGGAGAACTTTCGACGCTGCAAGGGCCCCTTTTGAAACGGGGGTACCTACATGGGACGAGGCACCCATCCCCCGCCGGCGTGCGCTTGGTCCCATTGGGCCCCGGGTAATCGGTTCCCCGCGGCCCCGGGCGCGAAACAATAAAAAAAAAATTTATGGAAACACTTACAAATCTAATGGACCTCGTTGACGACCGGGCTTGTGCATCTGACCTCCCTCTGACTACCTCTTTGGACCTTGGGTCTGGTAAGGGCAGTCGGCAGCCCTCGCCCACCCCGTCTGCTCTTCTTGCCGACACCTCCTCTCCCTCTCTTCCCCAGGCTCGTGGCGCCGCTGCCCGCCCCCGGCCAGTGGCGGATGGACCTGCAGTGGACCCCCCGACCCCTGGATCCCCCCATATTCCACGTCCGGATAGGGACCCACCTGCTTTTTCGCCCTCAGGTGGGAAGCCCGCGGCCCCAGTCGCCTCCCACTCCGTTCGGGCCTCATCGCCCCCGGCCCCCTCGGCCCCTGGGACCCGACGTCGCCGTCCGCCTTTCTCGTCTCCCCGTCCCCTCGAAGTACCGGTGGGTGTTTGGCCCGACGTCTTCGCTCGGCTTAGGACGGTGGACAAGTTCCTCGTCCTCCGCCCCTCCTCCTCCAAGCCCCTCCCCACTAACCATGAACGCCTCTTTCGAGCGATCCATGGGGTGACGGGGACGGCTCGTTTTGACCTTCGGCCTCAGAGGGATGGCTCCATTCTGATAAGGTCGCGTTCCTCTGTCGAAAACTCCTCTCTGCTCGCTATCCCCAATGTCCTGGGCTGCGGGATTACGGTGTCCCCCCCCCGCCTCAATCAGTGCCAGGGCACAATTTACGCTGCTCGTCTTCTACCCATCCGGTGGAAGACCTCCAGATTGACCTCGCCTCCCAGGGTGTTGTGAGGGTGTACCGCTTTCCTGACAGATCGCGATCCCCAACCGCCCCTTCTCCTCGCCTGCTCCTCACTTTCGACTCACTGGTGCCCCCCGTTTCGGTATTCTGGGGCTTTGGTGAGAGACGAGCGTGCGAATTCTCAGTACGACCATACGTGCCAGATCCTACGCGCTGTTTTCAGTGCAATAGGTTTGGCCACGTGAGCAGCTCCTGCCGTCAGCCGGCCCCGTTGTGTGTCCGTTGCGGCGGCCCTCCCCACCCCTTGCCCTGTACTGCTCCGCCTTCCTGCACCAACTGCCATGGACCACACCCTGCTTCATCCCGCTCTTGCCCGTCCTTCCTCTTTGAAAGGGAGGTTCGGGCCCTCTGTTCATCAGAGTTTCTCAGTGCTCGGGAGGCGCGGGACCGGTTGCGTGGCTGCGAGGCCCGGCGTGGTGCCTCGTACGCCGAGGTTCTCCGTTCCCGGACCCCGTCCTCACCAGCGGTTCCCAACGCGCCTCCACCCACCGTGTCCGCTACTCCCAGTCCATCCTGTGCCGCCCAGCGGACTCCTACCGCGGCTTCCCGTACTACCAGCGCGTCCCCACGTGCTCCCCCCGCGAACGCCGATGCTTCGTCGGCAACCCCCCCTGCCCCTTCTACGCCCTCTCCACCGGCGCCTTCGGCCACCCCCATTCCGGGTCGTGACCCGCCGTCACCCATGCGGGCAGCACGACGGAGGGGTAGGGGCCGCAAGCGCCGCGCCAGTGGTGACCCCGAAAGGTTCGAAGCCATAAGCCTCGCATCACCTTCCTCTCCCAAACACAAACGCCCCCTTCGCCCTACCGCCCCGGTGTCCTCACCATCCCCACTGCGCACCGTAATGCACGCTCCCCCTGGGGTCCCCGACGGCCCTCGTGGTGGGGGCTGAGATACACCCCTCTCCGGCCCGGTCGATGGACCCACTGGAGGGGGAACTCGCCCGCCTGGTCGGGGTGGGTGGGGACGTGCACGCCCCCGCGCTTGACCCGCCCCATCTCTCTCCTCGACCTGCCAATGCCTCTGGGTGAGGTATTATTTTCCACTCCCCTCGTAGTCCTGCCTCCCCGCACCTCCGGTGAAGGGAGGGGCATTCTGGATACCTCTCACATCCCCTTCTCTGCATCGCTCTCCCCCGGACGTCCGGGAGACTCATCTTCTGGAGGACTTGCCGGCGTCTGGTTCCACATCGCCCCCTCGTCGGGGTGACCTTCGCCTTCGCCCTCGTTCGGCGTCCCTCGCTGAACTCCGGGGCTTTCCGATTCCCTCTTTAATCTCGGGCCGCCCGATCGGCCCACCCACCCCATAACCATCCTTTACGCTGACTTCCTACCCTCCCTATACCTCGCTCCTGCGGTGGAACATCCGCGGGCTCCTGGTAGGCCTCGAGTGTCTCTCCTCTCTCCTGGCCTCCAGGTGTCCGGCGTGTTTCTGCCTTCAGGAGACGATTCTGGGATCCCGTTCCCTCCCTCGAGTGTCCGGTTACTGCGGGCTCCCTTCCCCGCCTCTCGATGGGGCGGGAGGGGGGACGCCGCGGTCTTCGTGCACCGCTCCGTCCCTTTCCGCCCCTCCCGCTCCGTACAGTCCTGCAAGCTGTGGCCGTGCCCTTTCCTTGGGGCGCCAGCTCACGGTCTGCTCTCTTTACCTCCTCCCTAACGTACGCCCTCCACCCGATTCTCTCCGTGACCTAATTCTTCAGCTTCCCCGCCCTTTCCTGATCTCGGGGACTTCAACAGTCGGGACCCGGCCTGGGGGACGTTTGCTCCACCTTCTCTCCGGGACCCTTCTCTCCCTTATGGACGAGCTCGAGTTCACCTTTCTGAACGATGGCTCCCCAACCTGCCTTCACTCGGCCCACGACAGTTTCACCTGTATCGACCTTTCCCTGGTTTCCCTCGAAATCGTGACAGAGTTCACCTGGGAGGTCCTGCCGGATTCTTCCGGCAGTGACCATTTCCCAGTGTGTCTTACCCTGACCCGTCTCCTCCCCCCCACCTCTGTTCGCCCGCGCTGGCTGTTCGCCCGAGCAGACTGGGCCTCATACGCGAGGGGCACGGCGATCTCGCCATCAATTCCTGCCTTTCCCTCCGTCAGTGAGGCTGTCGCCTTCCTCGAGAGTAAGATCCTCTCGGCTGCCGCCAGTTGCATCCCCCGTACCTCTGGCTCCCCCAGGCCGCGAAGCGTCCCATGGTGGACCCCAGAGTGCTCCCATGCCGTTCAGGAGCGGCGCCGTGCCGGCCGCCGCTTCTACCGGACCCGCCAGCTGGAGCACAAGATCGAGTTTCAGCGCCTGAAGGCAGTGGCCCGTCGGGTCCTGAAACTGGCCCGGCGTACCTCCTGGCGGAGTTACGTGTCCGGGATCTCCTCCACGACTGCCCCCTCGACTGTTTGGCGCAAGGTGCGTAGCTTTGAGGGGACCCGTGTCCCCCTCGACCCCCGGTGCTTCGGGTCGGGGACGACGAGTTCGTCTCCGATCCGGAGGCCGTCGCGAACGCACTCGCGGCGCACTTCGCAGCCATCTCCAGTTCCGATTCCCCCATTCCCGCCGCGACCGACCGGATTTTCCACCTCATAGGGATGACCCTATAATCACCTCTTCCGCATGACGGAGCTTCGGAGGCCCTCCGCCCCCGACGCTCCTCCGCACCCGGCCCCGATAATATCCCCTATGACTTGTTACGGCACCTCCACCCCTCTGCTCTCAGCTTTGTACTAGACCTCTATAACCGGATTTGGTTGGAGGGTTCATTCCCGGACCGGTGGCGTGAGTCCATCGTCGTCCCCATCCCGAAGCCCGATAAAAACCCCTCACTCCCGTCGAACTATCGCCCCATTTCCCTGACATGCTGCGCCTGCAAGGTTATGGAGGCGATGGTCGCCTCGCGGCTGTCTCTTACTCTGGAGGCGAGTGACCAATACCCTGCTACCAGGCTGGTTTCCGGCGCTTCCGGTCTACCACCGACCCCTCCTCCTCCTTAGCCACGACGTGCAGGAGGCTTTCTCCCGGCGTCACTTTGTACTCGCCGTCTTTTTCGACCTCCAGAAGGCCTACGATACTACTCGGCGGAGCGCGGTCTTTGACTGCTTACGCTCCCTGGGTTTCGTAGGCTTTCTCCCCTCCTTTATTTATAACTTCTTGTCCGCCCGTTCTTTCCGCGTCCGCATCGGTTCTACCCTCTCTGACCGCTTTCCGTTGGAGGAGGGTGTCCCTCAGGGTAGTGTCCTTAGCGTCCTGTGTTTCTCACTAGTGATGAACACAGTCGCTACGGTCCTGCCTACTTCCGTTCGTAGCTCCCTCTATGCGATGACCTGGCTATCTATTGCTCTGGCCGCCTCCCGTCTTTGGCTGAACGTCGACTCCAGCTAGCCATCAACGCGGTGGTTCGCTGGCGTCCTCGGTTGGCTATGCTTTCTCACCCTCTAAGTCTTCCAGTATGCTTTTCCGTCCTCGGCGCCTCCGTCTGTCGCATACCTTCGCCCTTACCCTTGCCGGCACTCCTCTTCCCCTCGTCCCATCCGTTCGATTCCTGGGTATGACCCTCGACGAATTTTTCGGTTGGGTTCCACACCTTAGGGCGGTTGCGGCAATCATCTCGCCGCACCTCTCCCTTTTGAGTCACCTGTCCCACATGACCTGGGGGGCGGACAGGCGTACTCTGCTGCGCCTGTACACCTCCCTGGTGCAATCCCGCATCGACTACGGCTGTGTGGTCTACAGCTCCGCCTCCTCTCCGGCACTCCGTATGCTGGATCCTCCTTCTCCACCGTGGCCTTCGCCTGGCGTCGGGTGCCTTCCGCTCGTCCCCTGTCGCTAGTCTTCAGGTGGACTGTGGACACCCCCCCCCTGCCCCTTCGCCGGGGCCTTCTCATGGCGAAGTGTTACCTTCGCATCTGCCGCCTCCCTAGGTCCCTACTCTTCTCCGCGATCTCCCAGGCGCTACCCCGGCCTGACACGTGGCATTTCGCTGCCTCCCTGGCCGACGTCTTTTCGTCCCTGGGGATCCCCCCACCCTCTATTCTGCCGTTCTCCTTCGACCTGTCGCCCCCCTGGCTGACCACCCCTATCTGCCGCTGCCAGGCGCTCCGAGGCCTGCGTAAGGAGTCTCCTCTACCGTCTCCGGTCTTCTTTTCTGGCGCATCTTCCCGTACACTCGGACGATGTTCCTGTCTACACCGACGGCTCGCGCTCCCTGCAGGTGTCGCGGCCGCCGTCTTCTCTCCGTCATTGTCACCTACCTCCCGGGGTATCCCCCTGCCGGTTCAGGCCTCCATCTTTTTCCGCGGAGCTCTTTGCTCTTCTGGAAGCCCCGTCTGGTATCGGGTTTTCGCGGTCTTCCTGTACCATCTTTTCGGACTCGCTGAGCGCTCTTCAAGCGCTCGAGCGCTATAATTCCCCGGACCCCCTCGTACGCATTATTCAACAGGAGTACCAGTCCTGCACACCGTTCACCGATCCGGGTCACCTTCTGCTGGGTCCTGCCCATGTCGGTGTTTCCGGTAATGAGGCGGCTGACCGCACAGCCCGGTCCGCCGCCTCGATGCCTCCCCTCCCCCGCCCGCTCCCTTCTCTGACTATGTGCAGGTCTTTCGGTCCCTCTACGACCACATATGGCAGCAGTCCTGGGACGATGCCACCGGAAATAAACTCTGGTCCATCGCCCCCGCCTGTCATTGGGCGTCCTCTTTCCACCGCTCCCGACACAAAGAGGTCGTCCTTGCGCGGCTTCGCATCGGGCCATACGCGCCTCACGCACGGCTATCTTATGTCCCGGCAGAGGGCTCTTTGTTGCGCCTCCTGCCAGTCGCCCCTCACCGTCTTTCAATCCTTGTGGAATGCCCCACCCTGTCGTCAGTACGTCGTCGCGCCTTCCCGTTCCTCTCTGATTTCCCCCTCCCCAATCGTTTACGTCTTATGCTCGCTGAGAGCCCTCTCTTCTCGCTTGACCGTCTTTTCCTTTTCCTCTCCCAATCTCGCCTCCTCTCTGAGCTTTAGGGGACTTCTCACCCGTCGTCCGCGGTCCTCCCACTTCTAGTGCCTTTCCCCCGTCTCCGTTTCTCTTTCTCATATTCTGCTTCGCCATGATATCCGCTACCGTATAGCGGGAAATGGCGGTAAACGCCCCAATACAAAAAATATATATATATCCAAAACTTGAATACTGCTGTTTTGACCTCCCCATATAAAAAGGAAGAAACTAATAAACTAGAAGAAACGCAAAGGCATTTCACAGCCAAGATTGATGACTGCAAAGAACTCAACTACTGGGAAAGACTACGTAAACTAAATTTGAACTCCCTAGAAAGAGGAGGAGAGAGGTACACCATAATCTACATATGGAAAATGATCGAAAAACTGGTACCAAACCTAAAACTAAACCCAATTACCATTCAAACAACGCTGGAAAATAGGAAAGGCAGAATGTGTAGTGTTGCCAAATTGAAGGCCCGACAAGGGACCTCCTCAACTCTGAAGGAAAATAGCTTGATTGTCAGGGGGCCAAGACTTTTCAACCAGCTTCCAAAGGACCTCAGAAACGTAACGGGGGGTCAGAGCTGAAGTCTTCAAGAGAAGACTGGATGCCTGGCTCAGGACGGTACCAGATGAGCGGGGCGTGCCTGGCTATGTACGGTGGAGAGCGCAAGAAAGCAACTCGCTCCTCCACCAAGCCAGACCTAAAGGCAGGGCCACCAGCTTGACCTCCGTGTGAAGAGAGACCAACGCACGAAACATAAGGTTCATAAGGTATATATATATATATATAATATATATATATATATATATAGTCTCTTAAGTCCGGTCTCGTAGGAAAAGGGCTCCGGAAGCTTTTTCTCAGGAGTGTAACTCGCTTCCATATTAGCCATTGCGTTATTCTAGCTGCAACAAAAAAAAGGTTCCAAAACAAGACACCAAAATTTGAACATTTGTTTTAGTTCCAATGTATTACTTTCGTAATTTTAATTTAAAATAAATATTCCTACGAGACCGGACTTATTGGACACCCTGTACATATACATACTGTAAGATCGGTTCCAACAATAAGGATACACTGGTTGTAAAGTTGTGGCCCAGTGTATCAAGACTTTTGTAACCGACATTATACGCAAATATTTCAGTACGGTCAATTCTAAATGAAACTTACGTGACAGTTCAGTGATTTAAAAGAAATCCTTGAATCCAGTTCTTTATTTGGGGGGGGGGGGGGGGGGGATTGGTAAAGGAGGTACCTGACAAGGGCTTAGCGTAGCCAGCCATTGCACGAGTAGTGGGACTGCAGCCCCAAGGTTAAGGGGTCAAACCCTCATTTCATGCCGTCTGCATTTATGCACCCTATATATATATAATATATATATTATATATATATATATATATATACACACGCGAGAAATACAATTTCTAATAAGGTAAATCAAGGCGGGACTGGAGGCTAAAACTATTACATTCAAAATCGCACCAACCTCCCCACCCACAGCCCCCACCACCTCAGACCCTCACCAAGGACCCCCCTCCCCTCGCAACCTCTCCTGAATGTGAAACCGTTATTCCAATTCGAAAGTCGGTCGCTGGCTCAGTGACGTCACAGTTGATTCGTTACGTCACAGGTGGTGAATGAAGTTCCAAGTGTTATTCATTTTTCTCGAACCAACTTTTCACCTCATTTTTTTTTTCACATTAATTCATTTTCCTTCGATGGAAAATTCATTTTCAATCGTCAAAGTTTTCCTTCGGGAAAAAAAGCCAAAGAGAAATTTCAAGTTCGTGTTTTGGTGCAGTCATGAAAATTCCATTTTAGTAATATATATATATATATATATATATACACACACACACACACACACGAGAGAGTGAGTGAGGGAGCTTCCGGGCAAATAATTGGTTTCCAAATGTCGTGGATGGCTCCATCCTTCCTTGTTACAGAGACAGTTTGAGGAAAAGGGTGAACGTATTCGACTTTCGTCCTGTCATGCAGCGACTGCCGTCGAGACCACGACCGAAATGGATCAATGATGCGATTCACGTCAAAATAAGACTCAAAACAATCCGAATAAATCACAACCTTCCTTCACCCTTCCACAATCAATCACCAGACGCCATGATCGCAACATATGGAATCGACCGTGGGAAACCGCGGATTAGGGACCTTCTTACATTAGAATAATTAGATCATTGCTTCTTTATTAAAGAAAAACAATCAACTAAGGACGAAACCTAACCTACATTCCCCCCTTCACCCCGGCCCCCGGGCGAAAGGCCAACTTCATAAAAGGATGCGTTATTTAAGTCCGATTAAGACAATCGTTGCAATTACCCCTTCTTCGGCCGGGTGTGTGTGTGTGTGTGTGTGTGTGTGTGTGTGTGTGTGTGTGTGTGTGGAGGGTGAGAATGCAGGTGGCACTAGTATGGCGGTTGTTCGGGCAACGAAGAGGACCAAGAAGGAGGGTACGGTTAAAAAGAGGACCCTGAAGGACACCATCGTGCCATACCCGATGATATCTTACCGATAACAACAATGGACATAAAATGCCCATTGCCTCGACGCTTACGAAGAATAAGTTACAGTGATTATAACAAACATACCCCGATTTCTACAGTATAAACATAACCTCATTCCATGTCAAATGAACACCCATTTGCGGGATACGAGAAAAAATTATCGTTACAGAGACGAAGATCGGAGAATTAAAATTAATTAAGAGTTTTTCTTCACATTGCGTAAAACCTCGTAAAATACTTTCACAGGGTACGTCTAAACAGTTAAATTTGGGCAGGGGACGTACCCCTTCGATTAATTATCTATCCACCCGGCGTCGTACCCTTTCGATCCATCTATCTCCCCGGGGCCGTAACCTATATCCCGCTAGATTGGGTCCTAAAACTTATTTACGCTTCTTTAGAAATTTAGGTTCCGCCGTGAACCATTAAACGACTAATGAACTAAACTACTTTCACTCAACCGTGTTTCTCTCCTCAGAATGTCTCCCTCTCATTTACCGAACTTGATCGCATCACACAAAGACAGAACAGAGGGATAATAGCGGACGTCGTGCGCGGATTTGGATTAAATTTAGCTCAAAAGCCTTCCTGAAAACACACACTCGCCTTTATTATCTTATAAAAAAAAAGCTCTACACGACTCGCATACAGAGCGAATGAAAGCAAGTTAAAATCACTTGTTTAAATGCGATGACTATCGCCGAATGTAATCTCGTCCAAACTAAAATTATTCCACACGCCAAATCGCCCAGAGACAGGATTACTCAAAATTAACCTAACTTAACCGATTACGTTTGGTTGATTAACTTTAAATGAAGGATTTTGCTCTATGAATATCCGAGGTCATACGGTATGTACAGTCGCTTTTCCCGGGATCCGAACCCCTATCCCATCAATGAAGACCCAGAGGGGAAAGACTTTAACCCCCGTAATATAAAGTAGTCTGAGCCGAGATTCAAACCCGGGACCTTCTGGTTAGCAGCCTGAGGCTTTACCAATAGACCACCGGCTAAGCGTGCATGGGCAACTCGATACAGTTTTAAATGAGCGTTAACAAGGTAGCAGTTATGGGGTAGTTTCCGTCTCTGGCCGGTAATAAGGTACGGGAATACCCCCATTAAGTCGACACCTCGGTACAGCCTTGCCAAATTCACCATTTTGGACCACATTGCAAACCACGCTATAACCGTTCAAACATTTCGCGAAACCTCATCAAGCAGCAGCAGCAGCAGCCTCTTCGTGCACGCAACCGCAATCATCACAGTGAAGATCATACAAATGTCAAACGGCAACTGTAATCATTTCATCAGAAATTAACCCAAATTCTTGGTATCTCGAGATGACAACATCGGCCAACTTCTTCAGGAGAAAATGTCT
Source organism: Bathynomus jamesi (assembly GCA_023014485.1). Taxonomy (NCBI): domain Eukaryota; kingdom Metazoa; phylum Arthropoda; class Malacostraca; order Isopoda; family Cirolanidae; genus Bathynomus; species Bathynomus jamesi. Next base: position 141,242 of record JAJOZX010000593.1, read on the forward strand.
CCGTATCTAAATCGTAACTTACTAGTAAGGAACTATAAAATATAACTAATTTAAACTACCGTACAGTTCATTTGAAACTGATTCAGCATGAAAGAACCGAATAGATTCGTGGAGAGCAATTTAAATTTAAGACAGGCTTCCGAGCATCATCGCTCTCCATAACCATTTATAGACCATAACCTAAACAAACCACAACCACATCTTTCATAAAATCTTCAACCCTAAGCGCAACAACAACAACAACTAAACTCGACCTTGAGGCTGTTAAGCATTCGACAAGTTGTGTATGGGTCCTGCGCTAGGCAGAGGGTGCATGGCATCATTCGAGGGGGGTCCAAAAAAAACTATTTTGCGTGTAGAGTCCTTTCACGTAACTTTCCCAATACTTCTCGCGTCTCTTCGTCACCTTCGCTCTGTTTCGAAGCAGTAAAACTTCCCGAGTCTCCACAAAGCATCACCACAACAGCCGGTGTCAAACTGCTCTCCATCGTTAAATGGGAACGGTTCAAAACAAGATAAAAACATTGACCGTGTGACACGAGGTCGTCAGCAACTGATCTTAAATTACCGCCAAGAGGTACGGTACCATCGATTACCAAACTCGGGATACACTGGGTCGGAAGGCAAATGTATCCCAAGGTGACCCAACTTTGGTAAGGACCCTACGTCCAATAGGGCCTACTTGGTAGATCGAGGTCCCAATCCAAACAACTGCTTCGTCGTTCGAGATCGTAAAAACGGCAAGAACCCCCAACCCCTTCCTATAACCCAATTTCAATTGGGGTTTCAGGCTCCCAAAGAAACCGTAACACTATTTGTGCATGATGGAAAATGCACGCGGAAACCGATGTAATAATCAACCCATTATATGTCTAAATTAACACACACATGCACGCACGCGCACACAAATCTAATATATATATATATATATATATATATAATATATATATATATATATATATATATATATATATATATAGGCACGGAACTACAAAAATTAAAAATCTTTTCTTTTGCTAATAACTATAATCACACCCAGCAAAAGTTTAGTTTATGTAATTGTAACAAGACATTATATATATATATATATATTATATGGGAATGAACTCAGAATGGTTCCCTGAGTTTTTTATGATACACACAGACCGTGCATGGAACAAGTAACTCTTCTGGGATAATTAAATCCACTATAGTCCGAATAAGTAATGGTAAATGGCAAATACCATAGTTTTTCTTTTTCATGATGCAAGCCCGACGTGGGCAACGGGTCTCTCGCAAAGAGGTCCCATAAATATAGCTTCCCTCACCAGCTATCTGCAAAGCAGACAGGATCCAGCTTTGGGACATGGATCTAGGGTTTAAAGCAGCCTAGCCCCACTACATTTAGAACCTCAATATAAGTAAAAGACTCGTTGCATTCACGTCGGATTGAATAAATCAAAGAAAAAGGGGTAACTATTATTTTAGCCAAAACCAAAACTTAAACCTCAACTGGCAGAATTGAGCGTCCACTTTTCAAGGCACATAACATGTCCGTTTCATGATGGGAATGAACTCAGAATGGTTCCCTGAGTTTTTTATGATACTTATTCGGACTATAGTGGATTTAATTATCCCCAGAAGAGTTCCTTGTTCCATGCACGGTCTGTGTGTATCATAAAAAACTCAGGGAACCATTCTGAGTTCATTCCCATCATGAAACGGACATGTTATGTGCCTTGAAAAGTGGACGCTCAATTCTGCCAGTTGAGGTTTAAGTTTGGTTTTTTAAAAATATAATAGTTACCCCTTTTTCTTTGATTTATTCGATCCGACGTGAATGCAACGAGTCTTTTACTTATATTGAGGTTCTAAATGTAGTGGGGCTAGGCTGCTTTAAACCCTAGATCCATGTCCCAAAGCTGGATCCTGTCTGCTTTGCAGATAGCTGGTGAGAGAAGCTATATTTATGGGACCTCTTTGCGAGAGACCCGTTGCCCACGTCGGGCTTGCATCATGAAAAAGAAAAACTATGGTATTTGCCATTTACCATTACTTATTCGGACTATAGTGGATTTAATTATCCCAGAAGAGTTCCTTGTTCCATGCACGGTCTGTGTGTATCATATATATATATATATATATATATATATATCCGCATCGGTGGTGTAGTGGTTAGCGTCGCTGAATACGAATCCATCGGCCCCGGGTTCGAGACCTGACGGCAGCCGGCGCGCAGCAAAACCCAGCTGTTCATCCTTCCACACAAAGTGGTTGGTAGATAAATGGGTACCCTAGGTGGCCTAGTGGTTAAGACGCTGGGCTGCTGATGCGGCGTGGTTCGGATTTCACGTTAAACTGTAGGTCCAAGGTGGAGTGAAAAGCTTGACCTTCGTTAGAATGAACAATTGGGGCGGAAGCTAACCAAACGTTATATATATACACACACACAATATATATATATTTAGGTTTATTGAAAAAACTTAAAGTGTTAGATGGTCCGGAAATCGCGCCAACGTTAAACAGTGAACTCATTCTCCAAGCATTCTGATGACATTCACACGAGCTCAAAGGGGGTTCTGCATGCGTGGATCCCCCCACCCCCAATAGACCTCCGTCTCAATGCCCCACCTAAACTAATTAAACCTAAATAAGAAACGGCAGCAATGTGCCAATGTCTTAAACTAAAAATTGTGACCGGCTCTTCTTCGTACCACCTCTGCACCACCATCCGTTTACGAGACAGGCTTATTATCCCTTTAGGAACGCTATCAGCCTACACGCAAGAAGCGTTCTCTAAGAGATAGGCCAAAGGCATCGGCTCAGAGATCTTTGATTCCGAAGATGAGGAACCCCAGACGCGTTATTTTTTTACGGTTTGTTTACCCCGTCAGAAGACGGAAGGAAGGAAGGAAGGACTGCGAAAATCAAGCGTGAAAAATAGGGTGCTGAAACGATGAGGGGGTAAACAGACTCTACAAAGGGTGTGGGTGGGATAGGGAGGAGGGGGAGATATGTACGTTTTGCGAGGCTGAAATTAGACGAGTTCAAAGTGGCAAAAAACGCGGTCGCCAACGAAGAAACCGCGTTCGTCCTTCCCGTGTGGAAGTACGACGAAAAACCGCCTTCGGGACTAAACTGATGCAAACACACTCCAATCCAATGATTCATTCCGCTACCGAATCATTCGTAGTCCATATCCAAGAAATGGCCGGGTGGGAGCGTTGCCATGGAAACTAATTAGTGTTAAGACCTAAAAAAAGAAGGGGAGGGAGCTTCGCACGTTCAAATATATTTATAATAATAATAATTAAGCGAGTGAATCCAAACATTAGAGACACGCCCAAAGACACTCCAAGAGGGCGTACTTGTGCCTCATGCTTTCGAGTGCGGTAAACCTTTTTGAAGACGCGAAGCTGCTGCTGCTGCTACCTCAAACTCGAAACCGAACGAGAATTAGTTTCACCTTCACACCTCTAAGAAACGGAAAATGGCACGGGGTCAGATCCCCCCCGACCCAAGATGGTCCTACAGATGTATTACACTGATAACCTATAAGCCTATGCATATCGACTATATACTTATGACGTGTGGGCCCAGAAGGAAGACGTTCCCCCACCTTAAAACAGTAGATGAATTCTTCAAAAGCGGAAATGTCAATCTTCAGGAGTGTTTATCTTAAGAAAACTTCTCCTAACTGTGGACCAACCTTCCGGTTACCATCTTTCCCACCTTCACCGACTGAGCGCAAGCAGTCACGAGCGGTGAAACCTTACGAAGTGAAGAAAGTATAGATGAAGCCTTCAAAGTGAAGCTCAAAAGCTAAGTCGACGATCACCACCATCTCGTTCAAACCCTTCCTTCGCTTCTCATTTCACGCAATCCAATCATCTACTCGACTTCAATTCATACCCCACCTTTAGGGGACCGATGAGCCTTCTTTAAACTAGGGATGCACCGGATGGTACCAGATAATTAATTAACATTTTAATCACATTTTGTTCATAAAAAACTTCATATTTCAAGTTTTTACCCGTACTTTATTATTTTAGTATGGCTAATGCCAGACGATTTTATTCAGCTGTGGGAAGAGCCGTGCGCAATAAAGGACTAACTTTAACATTTATAATGATTTTCTTTTAAACAAAAAACGCACTAAGTTCGATTTCTCTCAAATTTAACAGAATTAGGTCCAATCAACTTTGTCTTTTTTCTTTCCAACCATCGAATGCATTGAGAATAATGATTTTGTAAAATTAATAGGAACAATAAAAGTTTATTAAACCACTAGTTAATTGCAAGTTTTAAAATTTTATGCCCTTAAAGAATACATGATCCGGCCAAATATCCAGCAAAAATAAAAAGCCAGATATCCGGTTATATTGTGATCCGGTACATCCCTACTTTAATTAAGCATCGTTGCAATCCGGCCTTTATCGGAATTGCTCGTTAAACGGATGCATTCCGAAACATAACTAAAATTGTACTTGCGCGTTAACACGTTCGGAAGACCTGTACATACCCTCATTAACGTCACCCACAAAAAATATATGGGGCGCATTTCGAGAGTAATAGGGTTTGAGGAACAGAATCGCGAGACAGACCGGCCTATACGCCTACGTTGCGCAGCACCTTCTGAATATTAAATTACTAACATACGATACGTTACCATACTTTTAATGTAAAGTTTCTTTATTGAAAGAAATAAAAAGCATTTCCATGAGCCTAACTCGAAAGGATGGACTCATGGCATCGATTTAAATGGTGCGTAATACCACATACTTCGTAAAAATAGAGGGTTCTCTACGACAAATTGGCCTATTAGCTATATTTAAGTTGTATCTGTATAGGGCTCAACGCAGCAGTTAGGCCTACCAACCCACCATTAAGAGATATACAAAGTACTTTTATGTAAACTTCTTACAAATGTAGGATTATTGTAGGCCTATCCCAAAATTACGACATACACCGTACGGTATGTCATATCACCGACTTGGTACCGTACATATGATTTTCTTCTCATTTGAAAAGGAAACATGGTGGGCCTAGCCTATTTCTACTTGCTAAACTATAATTAAATGCTTACGCATAGTGATTAGGTACCTTTCATTCTGCCTTGGGCCATAGACCTACCCAGTGACCTTTAGGTATTGGGCATCTTTCCATTTGTAATGTTTCACCAGAATCGAGTATATTACATTATCACAAAGCACATACGTCTAATTAAAAATCGGACAAATTCGGGCTATCCATAATAAATTTCTCCCAACACAGAACTAACTAGCCGCCTGTGTAACCAGGGCCTACCATTTTTCAATCTGGTTCTACAATGACAAGTTTTTCTGCCACTGAAAAGGCCCAATTGAGGCTACAAATATTTACATTTACTTATCAGTGGTTCCTATATTGTAAATTTGTAAGTGACCTACAAACTCAGTCAATTACATAGGTATACCACTTTCAATCCCCGAGTTAGTTTTTCCGAGTTAAGATTACAACTTCCCGTAATGACTACAAACATTTCTTAGCGTATGACAATATTACGAGTAAGAACGAACTGTAACAACCACACGCGATACCAACCAAAACTGAAAGTAAAATAATGCTTCAGTTTCAGTAATCACTGAATTTGACCACACGGAAGTCTACAGAGGCCATAAAATGATACTATATGTAACAAATCAAAAGCGAACTAAATCTAGTTTTACGAGCGCTGTGATAACCATTTGAAATTTTATCATTAGTTAAATAATCTTATCATTGCCTTACTGATAATTAATACTGGTAAACTACAAGAGATGAAAAAAGTGCATATTCCTAAGACCGGCGCGGAAAGAAGCGTCTCCTAATATTTCCTTTGATTAAAGATGCATTTAAGTTTTAAATCTGGTGTAAGCCCCAATCTGAAATCTTTTAAGTCCTTCATTTAAAAGAATTTTACCTCTTACAGGCATTGTCAAACAAAACAAATCAGGAATGCTCAAACCAACCAACCAACCAAAGAATAGTTCTGATCTACATTAAAGACAACATTCAATGACAGAAATGTAAGCTATTAATAGTTGCTTTTCCGTACCAAACTTAACTCGCATTTAAGAATAACATTTCTACTTAAAATATGGTACCCAATATGATCCACGCATTAAGTCCAAATTAATTTAGGATTGTGGTACTGGTTTGGAGTCCAGTCTTTATTTGGCTACCTAGTCATTGATTAATTAGATCAATTTAGGCTACAACAGAAGTAAAATATCATCCTACCATTAAAAATAATAAATCTAGTTCATATATTAAAGGAAATAATGGGTAAAGTATTAACTACTGTTGGAGCGCAATTTGTCATGGTAAATCATCGGGAAATAATTCAACAAATGGATATCCCCAACAAAGGATGCAAATGAGCTTAAGTTCTACAAAACTAAATTTAAACAAAATAATTCACAGCATGAAAAGGTGACAATTGAGACAGCCTAAATAAGTAAGTACATTCAACCATGTACTATGAACAGCCTACTCTTAAAAATAAAATGATGACAAACCTAAATACAACAGACAAATAAGGTCTAACGAATAAAATTAACATTTAGCAGGCCTCTTGTTTAAAAGCTAATATTAATCTTTGCCATATTATAAAATTTCTAAAATTTAATGGCTTCAAAAAGTTTAATCCCTGGCAAAATTCCAGAATTCAGATGCAGTTCAAAAAGAGTTCATAGCAGATTAGTAATATATTAGGTTAAATTAGGATAGGTTTAGGTTAGATTGGTTTCAATAATAATAATAATAGGCCCTATAGATTCTGGAATTTTACCTTAATCTCTTGCCAACATCAGAAAATGGCATATGTACCAAAACATACTGAATTCCTTGACTTTTTAAGCTTTTCCAAGAATATTCCTCAGCCTAAAAAACAATAGTACCATACACAAGTCAGTACCTATATATCCTACTGATAATGTATCACCTAGATTTCTGAGGCACCTGTACAAAATATGTAGCTATCTTAGGTCAATCCATCTACGAGTAAGTCACCATGAAAAGTTTTGCAATCTTACCTGGTGGAACAGTGCGAATTACGCAAGGATTTCCATTTCGTGTACAGTTATTGAGCCATGCAATAACATCTCTCTGAGTATAGCCAGCAACTTTCTGTCCTTGCACTTCAAGGATAATGGACCCTGGAACCAATTTAGGAGCCCCATTTTGATATTGCACTGATGAACTTACTTCACCAAGATAAGGGAATTCTCCATTATCAGAACCCCCTAAAACAGTAACAGATCCTTCTTTATTCACACACACAACTGTTTCAACAATCTGATAATCCCAATGACTCTGAACACTAGAGTATGAATGTGAAGAAACACTCGCATTTGAGGTGGTTGTAATAGCAGTGTGTTCAACATTTAACTCGGCTTCTTTATTTGAAGTTTGTTGATGGTCTCTGTGAGCAGGATGACCCACTGATGACTTCAGCATACTGAAGCCAAAAATGCTCTTCGCTTATGAGGTCCTCTACCCCTCCCTCATCATTAAAGGTTCTTTTTGGCATCCTTTAAACTACATATCTACATTCTAATCACAATTTTAGAGTAAAGATACAACAGTTCCTTTCATTTTCTTCATAACATATTAACAAAATATAAAATTCATAAAAAAATTATCACCTGCTAAAAATAAATACTATAATGAACTTAAAATTTTGAAATTACTGCAAAAGAAATTCACACTATTACACCCTGCAGTACCGTACATGAAATATAGCTTCTACAAGTAGACCTACTGGAAAAACACTAACAGCCTAATATACTAAAGAAATTTTTAACTTTCTGAAGAATTAATGAAAGTACTCAATTAAGAGATTATTTTCTAATGAAGTTTGTGCTTAAATGTATCTATTTCAATTGACGTCATTTTTATGCACTCTCTCCATAGATCACCCGCAGTGAGTCCTATACAATTCTTACATAAAGCCCATGTACTTTACTAACAATTCTAAAAGCATCTTTCTTTGTATGTAAAGCCCAATTTCAGTTTATTATCCATATGTACCACGTAAAAAAATTCAGGATACCTTCAGGATCTCATTTTATTACTATACTTTCAGCAAGACTACAAGATCCAATACAATACAAATAGTGACCCTATTTGAGAAACTGTAGTAAGGTATGGTAAGAATGTAAATAAAGCCCAATTATAATGAAGGTGAAAGCATAACTTTGACAAAATTACCACAATTGTATCTCTAATCTTAAGTGCACAGTATACTGCGAGTGTTCAGTCAATAATAAATCCAAATTATTGGGACTTACACTGTATATACTATGCCATCCACAGTTAGGTTCATACAATAAGTTAATAGTAGGCCATGTACAAGAAGTACAGTAACTGCAAATTTGTCTACCAAGCCCAAAAATGCCCTGAATTTTAACTTTGCTTCTGAGTCCTTAGGTTGCGCTTCTCCCTTTATAATAAGGAAATTCCATCATATGAGACTTTAAATGATACTGTACCATAATTAGAACATGTAACAAAGATAATTAAATTTTGGCAGTATCCTATTTTGGCATCCCAAATTATTCAACTAACCAAAAATAAACTAATAGCATCCCAAATTATTTAACAGCATTAGCTTTGTTTTGATGAATCATTTTGTCAATTTCTTATGAGAAAACATGGCTGGAATGCCTAGTTAGATCAACTGAATGCCTGGTTAGGTCAACTGTATACCCTTGATGATTGGTTAAGTCATGATATTTTCATTAGTTTAACCAAAAATATCACAACAACCTAACCAATCATCAAGGGCGTACAGTTGACCTAACCAGGAAGTTAATAATATTCATGTAGGTTTTGATTAATTTAAGCAACTTTTACCAAAAATGTGAGCATTTATTTTTAATACATAGACAAGTGTATCACAGAATACTGCACTATCATACATGTCAGGAAGTGACTAAATATACACATTCACCAATTGCTTGTATTTGGGATGCTATTTTTTTTTTCTAATTGTTAAATAATTTGGGAATAATCTCTAGGAGCGCTCCATTTTTCAATATTAAACATACACTCATAAAACATATACCATTTGAAAGCTCACATTTTTCTGAGTCTAAAAATGTAGTAATCCAAAAGTATCAATAGCAAATAAAAAGTAACGATTTAATTAATTGTTTGATGCGTGACGTCATTAACTACATTATAAAGGTTGGCTAAGTTATAAATCTTCAGTCTGTGTTGTAAGATGATATTTTTGGTAATTGTTACGCTAACCTAACCTAACATGAATATGTTATTACATTATCATTTGTATAATTTAGGTCTCAAGGAGTATGGGGGTGGAGCCCCCGTAAAGATCACGCATCACAAATTGATCGGTATAGGGTTTTATATTTAAACCTAGTTACTTTTTATTTGCTATTGATACTTTTGGATTACCACATTTTTAGACTGAAAAATGTGAGCTTTCAAATGGTATATGTTTTATGTGTGTATGTTTAATATTGAAAAATGGAGTGCTCCTAGAAATTTACCTAATTTGGGATGCCAAAATAGGATATCACCTAAATTTCTTTGTGACAAATCTTTATCCAATATTTATGATTATGCTATTCCAGTAAACTAGTCAGGAATTACAGCTACACAACCCAAGACAATCTGATGCCTAGGTTTTAACTTGAACTTTGCTTATTAGATTTGCTAGGTTACAGTATTTTCTACATATTTTCTACACAGGTCAGCTAGCTGCAAAAGGTCCAATATAGAATCTGAAATATACTACACTTAAAACTTGCAAAACAAACTGATCAAAATTGAAATTTACATAATGACAGTATTGCAAAATATGTTCCAGTGCAGTTAGAAGCAATAAATATTATTTATGATAAGAGATTTCATGACTATTATGACAGGAATTCAGCCACCAAAGGTGAAAATTCTTATGCAATAAACTAACCTATAAAACGTTTGATAGAAAAATATGAAAATCTTGGTGCTAACCAATAGTGAGAGTTACCAATTCACACGTTAAAATCCATTGCTACAGTTCTTAATCTGATACATTTTACACGAAGGTTTTACCGAGATCCCTCTTAAAATGTGGCGCTCACATTCGAGAATTAAATGATTACCATTTACGAGTGATTGTAATGACTAGTAAATTAAAATTAACTAGCCTAGTTAGGCCTTGGGATCTTGTGGATATACGTCATATGCCCTCGTCAAAGTTTAAAAAGACTAGCTAGGTTTATTTAGGTTGGCCACACCTGATACCGAGTTTCAAAAGCTCAGTCTGGCTTAGCCCTAGACTAGCTTCACTAAGGTACTGGTGGCCTAGTCTCAATGTATTACGAAAATTAAAATGTTACTAGCGTATAAGATTAGAAATCAGGCAATGCTTCTCACCATGAAATCATAATGAATAGACCTAACCTATTATCCCCAAACACAATATAAACAATTTTACCACTAATCACTGTCACCAGTCACTATAAAACATAAATAGGACGCTCTACCGCACTCTCTGCGTCCTGTTTTAGGACCGAGTGTTTTTAAAAATTTCTCTTACCTTTTTTTGATTTACCTGCAAACGCATGCGCAGTTTCTCATTGCACGGAGGAACGATGCCAAGTACCATTTAACTGCTTATTTACTATCTTTAAATGCTCAATTATTTCTTATTTACTCTGTTCGTCGGTATAGAAAAATTATACTGAAAAAATTAATAGTTAATAATTAGAGTATAATCAAATAACTTCATACAGTATTCATAACTGGTTTATCAAATCCTAATTAATTTAATTCAGTCCCTCAAAATCATCAATGGTATTTTTTTTAAATCGCAGGGGTCGACACCCTGATCTCAACTAGGACTGATAGAACCTATAGACATGTATTCATCGTGTTTGTAAAATTTCAAGAAATTATTAAAAGTATATATATATATATATATATATATATATATATATAAGTAACAAGCAATTTTACATAGTTTTTTTACTGCTTTAGAACTCTATAAATGTTATTAAAAACTTAAAATACATTACATACGGCTCTATAATTAATATACACTCAACTAAACAAATGTTTATTCTTCTGTGGTTGCGATATAAATACCTGAATTATACAAATGATATATTTACCGTGTCCTCGTTTGAACTGACCACTTTTAGGAAGCTTGAATGCTCAGCTCACAAACTCAACGGGATCCATCAGAAAATGAAATAAACAAGCTTAAAAAAAATAATGTAAATACTGGCGAATCCTTCTACAGAATTTGATAGCAGTTTTATGCGGTTGTAGAATAATTATCGTATGATATGGAACTAGTTTTTAAATTTGAATTATAAAGTAGTATAGAAAGAAAGAAAGAAGAAATAAGGGAACTACTGATAAAAGAGTATGAAGGAGTGTAAAGACAAGTTATGATGCTCGTAGAAATGTTATTTTACGTCCTTAATTTTAATACAAATCTTTTAATATGATAACAATGACGGCGCTTATAATGAGGATATGTAATGCAATACTTAGTTGAAGTTCATGAAATATTTCTTTAGTGACTCGTGAAGCATATTTGATGATAAAGCTTGATATTTAAGGGTACTTTCTGTACGTCCGCTCCTTTGTAAGAGAAGCCATTTCCTGCAGTCCCCGTTGTACACTGTGGTTTGCATATAATATCGGTAGAAACTCTCGTCTCGCGATTATGACTTATATGGTGTGGGATGATTGCTCTGTGAATGGCTGAGGTATAATCAGAAACCGAAGATAGTGTATCTTCAATACATTATACAGAGTGCATTTGTATCTCGAATCAAACAGTTTTCAGGAAGTATCTTGTATGTTGCAATAATATGAAGAAAAGAAACATTTTACTTAAAAAACAGTACGTAAATAATTAAGAGCCTATCTCCAAGGAGGCGAAGTTCATAAAGTTGAATCGTCAATGTTTTGAAGACGTCGTCCTTCTTTGTACAACAAACCGTTTTAACCAATAAGTGAATGAGTGATGATAATAAAGAAACAAATGTCAAACAAATGACTGAAATTTGGGAAACTTTCTTTTACGTCTTAGCTTTCGTGTGCGAGTGAAATGTCAGTGAATATGAAAATACAAGGACGTACGCTTCAGGCCTATTATACGAGTATATTATGTTGCAATAGCCATGTTGTGACACTCAGGCTACAGCATTTCGTTGTCAAATTTTAGGGGATTAGATTAGGTTGAGTTTGGCAATTATAGGTTAGGCTTAGATTATGTTAGGTTTGCCAAGTATAGGTTGGGTTAAGTTAGGTTATTGGCGTCGACAAAAATTTCCGTCGACGAAATATTTGTAGATCCCTAAGATTCGTTATCTCATCTTATCACAAATGGTTTTCATTCCATTTTACTACTCTTATCCATACATTCACCACGTAGGCTATACTTTCATTATCATTTCCTCGATTACACACTCACCACAACACTTTGTCTTTTTGTCATTATTAAATCTCGTAATACGTGCGCAAACGGAGACGAAGAACATATGGAAATATATTATTGATGAATGTATGAATGAACGTGAAATTCAAATGTCGGCAAGAATAAAATGGAACGAAAACAATTTGTAACAAGATGAGATAACGGATCTTGGTCCCACCTGACTTGTCACTGAAGGTTTTTTCATCAAAGGTGAAGTGTTTAACGCACGAGAGACATTTAGCGCTGAATTATTATGAAGTAATTCGCATTATAAATTATTATAGTGATATTCTTAGATTAAACGCCCTCGAATTTTTGAGATAATTAGCAATGAGAATCAAATTTTTATATGTAAATATAACGCGGATATAAAAATAACAAGAAATATATAATATAAAACAAATAAATACATAAAAGTATAATTTACATAATAAATAATAGATAACTGTATGACCAAAAGAATGTGTTAATCATTCAATCGAATCTAACCCAGATAGCGAGGATTCGTCGGGCCCAAGTGGGTATTTGGATATAACACATACCAACATCGCTGTAACGAATCCTCGCTATCTGGGGCATTGCTATAGCATTACAGTATGCAAAACATTATTCTTGTAACGCGTACTCCTTTGGTAGCAAATTAGTGATGAATAATTCGTGTGCTTGAGCGTATTGTGGTTTCTTTTCTTAGTGAGGATTATGTATGGAGTTGGTTGTACAGGCAATTTCTCTCCATTTTAGAGTTCACGCGTCGTGCCCACAGTATCAAGTGAATAAGGAATGAGTGCTGATATATATATATGTGTGTGTGTGTGTGTGTGTGTAGGCAGTTGGGCATAGGTGAAATGAAGTGTCATAATTCACAGATGTTGTTGGGTAATTATTTGGTACTTAGTATTAACGGGAGGCCACCAAAATATTGATGATTGGTTAGGTTAAGTTGTAATATTTTCGTTAGTTGAAAATTTCTAATACATCATATTTTTTAAATAGCAATATTTTTTTAAACATTTACAATGATTTATATTTCAAATATTTACAATGATTAATACATAAATTTTCAACTAACGAAAATATTACAACTTAACCTAACCAATCATCAATATGTGGTGACCTCCCGTTAATACGTAAGTACTAATTATTTTTTATGAGGTAATACTTTTGGTACCTCGGAACATTAAAAATATATATAAAAAATCAAGAAACTTTTTTAATGTTTGAAAAAAGATATGTTAACCCTGTCGGGGACACTTTATTACGGTCTTGTCGGTTGAATGGCACTAAGATTATGTAAGGTTAAATAAATTGGGTTAAGTTAATTATATATTATATATATACATACACACATAACTTTGGTTAACCTTGGTTAAGCTTCCGCCCGAATTGTTCATTCTGACGAAGGGCAAGTTTATCATTCCACCTTAGACCTACAGTTTAACGTGGAATCTGAATCACGCCCCACTAGCAGCCCAGTGTCTTAACCACTAGGCTACCCAGGTTACCCATTCATCTACCAACCAATTTTTTTATTGTGTGGAAGGATGAACAGCTGGATTTTGCTGCGCGCCGCCTGCCGTCACTGGGTCTCGAACCCGGGGCCGATGGATTTGTAGTCAGCGACGCTAACCACTACACCACCCAGGCGCATCTATATATATATATATATATACGTTACCGGCAAACTCCGACGAGACGGTAAACCGCAGATTGTCTAGGTCTAGGTATTCCGTGGATTCCCCGTCGATATTTGGCAAAGACCGAAATATTCTTTTATTTCGCACACTTTGTCTAAATCTTAACAGGCAATCTGAGGAATGCCTGTATAGGATTAGTCAAGGTCCAAAGTAAAGTGTTATTTCGGACTTTGCCTGGCATTCAGGCAATCTGCGAAGTGCCTAATAAACAGGTTTCATCGGAATAACGCACACCATCTCCAAAAACATTTTATTTTTCCATAACTTCTTGGATTTATAGGTTTCAGCCCGGTTAGGACATACAGTTGACCTAACCGGGCCTTCAATGTTATTCCGATGTCCGCCATTGAAAGCCCGGTTAGGTCAACTGTATGCTCTAACCGGGCTGAAACCTATAAATCCAAGAAGTTATGGAAAAATAAAATGTTTTTGGAGATGGTGTGCGTTATTCCAATGAAACCTGTTTATTAGGCACTTCGCAGATTGCCTGAATGCCAGGCAAAGTCCGAAATAACACTACTTTGGACCTTGACTAATCCTATACAGGCATTCTTCAGATTGCCTGTTAAGATTTAGACAAAGTGCGAAATAAAAGAATATTTCGGTCTTTGCCAAATATCGACGGGGAATCCGCGGAATGCCTAGGCAATTTGCAGTTTACTGTCTCGTCGGAGTTTGCCGGTAACACATATATATATATATATATATATATATATATATATATATATATATATATAATAAATTAAAAAATTAGGTACTTCGCTTATGCAGAGATGCGCATATGTGTGTGTGTGTGTGTGTGTGTGTGGATATTAAAATAAAGAAATATGAATGAACAGTTGAAGTGACCTAAACTAAATGGTGATTACAATGTCCTCTCTGTAGACTATAATCTTCAGAGCATAAACAGAATGGTAAATACTTTTAGGGTATGTAAATTAGCCCGTGGATATTACAGATAATGAGTCTCATTGTCATATGATTAGATTAGATTAATTTTTGTTTTTTTACAAACAGTGGAACAAAGAAGAGCTATTTATTTTTGGGGATAATTTTGGAAATACAAAATACCGCTTATATATAACAGCAACAGTTAAAGTAAAACAGTTGGTACCTATGTCTATGAAATAAGAACTTTAATGCTGAATTATTCTCTGTAAATGACACTAATAAGATACTAATCTTTAGACAAACACTTTTGTTCGTGTAAAGATTATCTGGTAATAAATAATATGTCAGTGCCGGAATCAAGCATGAGTAGATGCAACTTCCAACTGGAAGCAGATGACAGATTGGAATAATTTTCTATTCTGACGTTTTGGAAGACAGTTCGCGAGCTTATTACCAACTGTAAAGCTGTACAAGTAAACGTACGTAAGTAGGCCCTATGTATAACTAATCAATAATCTTTAATTTGGCTAAAGTCTAAGTGTACCTTTCAATGGGTAGAAATTACGGGTTTTTTCAGTTTTCAATCTTTGTATCTTAAGAGAGTATCTACTGAAGACACATTTCAGTATAAATATCGTGTATCTTGCATCAAAAATACATTTTTAAAGTATCTCGTATCGAAGATGTAGGCAGTTTTCAGATATCCCACCCATCTTTGGGTATAGCAGCTTTTGCTGACAATTGGGCACAAACCAATAACAACATTTACTATGTATAAAGTATTTAATTATAGAATATTTGGTTTTCAAACACTAAAAAGGTGTAAGACTGTCTTCCATCATTACCTCATGTTGTAATGCTATACGCAACAAGAGTGGGTGGATAACTAAGCAGGGCTACTTCTTCTGTCTAATTGCCTGTTCATTTTACTTATGAAGTGACGCCAGATGTGTACAGTTTATTTCATACGAAAGTGTATCAAGTGCTTTAGACAGGTTAAGGAAACTGTGGTCTATATTTGTTTTTGTAAACATTTTCTCATCGTATGTTTACCTCACCTTCAATGTTGTGTCTGTCTCTAAATCCATGTTGTACTATAGCTAGAATGTCGTATTTGGTTAAAATTTAAAAAAGTTTTTGTTATTCCATTTTAATAACCTTAAACACGTGAAAATGCCTTTGAGAAAGTTATACGTACCTCCAAATTCGTGAAAACACAATTCAGACCTGAAACATCAAAGTTAGGTCCATCGCCTTACTAACTGCCTGAAAAGAGAGTACGTACTTCTTTGTACTGTACTCTGTAAAACGTTTGAAACCTCGTGAGAACGATGTAATGATACTACACTAATTAATGTTGATTGCTTGCGTTACGAAGTGTCAGAAGAAAATGTGGCACTGTTCTGGCCGAGAAAAGGACAATCTTTAATAGAAACCTTTACAAATTAATTATGATTTTTTGTATATTTTCCTTCCAAAATGAGCTGCATAAAGGAACCAACATTAAGCGTCAACCAGTAAGATTTTTTTTATAGGGAAAGAATATCGATCAATCTCTTAAGAGAAACCCTTCCTGTCCTACAGCCCAACGTCGAAACAACCGATTCAATTGTGACAGATGCTCGCATTGCAAAAAAATGAGGATCCACAATTCAGTTTCGGAACCTCGACTGTTAGACGTCAATAAAACAAAAGTCGTCCATAAAGCGTCACCGAATACATCTCATATTTGCGTGTGTCAGTCGATACTGGCTATTGCGTGTCTTCTACAATGAGAGTGCGTTATATATCGCCTTTATATCGTGACATCGACAAGACTGGGTCTTTGGTTAGGCTTGACTCTTGTGTTAATGTTCAAGGGGATCAATGAAAGAAAGCCACCCCCAGTCTTCTTTAGTTGGCTTTATAAAGCTAACTAACGAAAATATAACGACCTAACCTAACCAATCGTCAAGGCGTACAGTTGACCTAACGAATGGTTAGGTTAGGTCGTGATATTTTCGTTAGTTAGCCTTATAAAGCTAACTAAAGAAGGCTGGGGGTGGCTTTCTTTCATTGCTCCGTTCAAGGTACTGTACTGTACATGATCGCTTGGAACCAGTGCATTCTGGTGAACAATATATTCTCATACATAAAGCAGGCCCGTAGCCAGGAGGTCGGGGGTCGAACGACTCCTCCCCTTGACAGGAAAGGTCCACTTTTGTAACCATAGTTAAACTTATAACTTATGATGTGATATTATAGTATTTAACACCATTTAGTAAATGAACACCTGCATTTTTTTTTGCATTTTTTTTAAACTTCACAAACTACTCTAAACTTCCCCCGCGGTGACTAGGTCCTACAATTTCGATCCCCGCCCCCTTGGGAAGTCCTGGGTACGGGACTGTAAACTACTGAGATCTAAACATTTACAGTACATTAAGCTCACAACAGTCTTAGATTTGAAATGCAGCTTCACAAATTTTGTTTCACTGACTTTGGTTGTGAAGCTCAAAATTTTGATAGCTGTGATATTTTGCAAATTTAATGACCTACTGCTTTTCCTACATTTCCTAAAACGTGTAGGCCCCTATATTTTGCAGAATGTTAATCTGTAGACTTTGGTTGAAAGTTAAATTATAATTTAAATTAACTTATTTAGGTGTGATGACATTTTCATCGTTTAGCATTACCCCATAATGGGGTTTGGAAAAGCTCTGAAAGTTTAAAAAAAATAGGTAAGTAAAATATAGTTCATATTGTACAAAAAATATTATTTTTTTCTGAAACAGCCGTAAAAGTCGTTTCAAAGTAATATTTTCCTAAGAAATTTTTTTTCATACAAATGTATTTTTGTCACTTATTAGCTAATATTTTCATTAATAAGTAACCAAAATAAAGACGCTGTTGAAAAACACTAGAATTAGTAATGAAACTAGCAAAAGGTCGGCGCTACGTGCCGATTTTGCTAGATCTGCGGTGCTTCGGCTGAATTGTGGGCCTACGGCGTATTTTATTTTGAACATCAGTAGCCCTTTATCTGGATATCATTTCTATTCCTCTCACCTTGGGCCTCAGTAATTAGGGTGCCTGCGTCCTTCCAGTTACTGGCAAACCAATTATTCATTCAATAAAACTACAGACCAAATAACTGAACCGACAGTAATTGGGGGCCCTGCGGCCCGCCAAATCATAGTTTTCATTGTTTCGAGTGCATCAATAATATTGTTATAGTGTTCCATTAGTTGTGATAAGCATGATCTTCCTGACCGGAATCGATGTTGGTTATCATTTTTGTTCTGAGTTTCCCCATTAACCCCACCCCCTCCCCCATTACCCCACCCCTCTCCCCCAATACCCCCTCCCCACCCCTCTCCCCCATTTACCCCACCATTTTTTTTCTGAGTTTCCCCATTAACCCCACCCCCTCCCCCATTACCCACACCCCTCCCCCATTTACCCCCACCCTTCCCCCATTACCCCACCCCTCTCCCCATTTACCCCCACCCTTCCCCCATTACCCCCAAGGGGGGAAGGGGGCTGGCACCTTGCAAAGGATTTACTTTAATTTTTTTTGGTTACATATATATATCGCATCTATTTTTCTGAGTTTCCCCATTAACCCCACCCCCTCCCCCATTACCCCACCCCTCCCCATTTTGTGCCAAAATTAGATTAAAAATGAAGAAATGGGAAGAACTGTACCCCTAAAAAGGGGGGGGGCAGGATTTATGTTAGGGAATTTTTTTTTAGCATGGGCACTGCACAATAAAAAGACGCATCGAATGGTGAAAACCGCATTGTTCTACAATCTACACCAATTGTAGCGACCTGTAGGTGTGCGCAAAAAAACTGTTATATATATATATATATATATAAGACTTCATTTCTGAAATAGTATATTAGATTGTAAAAGATTCAGGAAAAATGTTAATAAGTTGGACACGACTGAAACTTCTTCAAAATGATATCTAGCAATGGCTCAAGTTGGTTGGTTGGTTGTTCCGTTTTATGCCCTTCGACCACCAGAGGACGCCGAGATAGGTAGTAAGTAACTCTACCAAAAAAGGATCTCAATTAAAACGGAAACCGGGTCAACCCAAATAAATTACGTACAGCAGGATTGTCACTGCACCCCTCTCCTCATTTCTCAGACTCGCTCGGGACAACTCATGGTTTAATGACTCAACGATTATATCAGTAAATAAGTGTGGTTATACCTGTATATTGTTAACTGTTCATGCTGACAAAACGTTATCAAAGAATCGTCTAGTAACTGTGCAATATATGGTCGCACTAAAATACGTTTCATCATGATTCAAACAAATTTGTGTGGATTTTAGACCAACAAACTACCGTGTTAAAAAATATGAGGCAAAGTTTTGTTATAATTGAACTACAGAATATAAATTATGTTAATTCAAAATATATTTTGTTTAGGTTAAACGCATATAAAATTATATTTACTTCTAATTAAGCATTTTAAAATTTCCCACATGAAGTCAAGCCCATTTCTGAGTATGTATAACCTTGTATGTGTTTAAACTATTTTTGGTGGTTTCCTGTTAACGGGAATACCCAACCGCCCGCCATCATCTGGACTCGTATCTTGCGGAATTCATGTGGCGACAACGTACCGAAAGCAGCGACGTTTTTTCTGCGATTTTAGATGACATAAAGACATTTTGCTCCCCTACTAACTGATTATCGCTTACATATTAACTAATTTCATTTAAATGATTAATAAATTCGATACTTACGTATTATCGGGACTACCAAACTGTTTTGGATGCATTTTTGCTCTCGTCATTTTCGTTTAAACTAACGAAAATATCACAACTTAACCTAACCAATTATCAAAGGCGTACAGTTGACCTAACCGGGCATTCAATTAATCTAACTGGGCATTCAGTTGACCTAATCGGGCATTTTCCGTTATATTAACCTGTTAGGTTAATTCAATGCCCGGTTAGGTCAATTGAATTGCTGAAAGCGATAACAGTTTATAACAGTTTAAGGAATCAGTAATCAAACAACGACATTTTATTTACTTTAAAGGGAGATTTTCAAGTTCTTGTCAACATCATGATAGTGGTATGTTTCGATGTGTTAATGCTCTCTCTCTCTCTCTCTCTCTCTCTCTCTCTCAGAATTAAGTTACAATTCGAGTTAACTGAATTGTTGGACTGAGTCTTTATTTCAGGACAATTCTGAACCATTCTCAAACCGGTTTGCTTCTCAACAGTTCGTTTTGCATACTGATAAGCGACACTTCTGTTCGAATATCCAAACATTTCTCTGACGTGACAAAAGTAAAAACAATGCCTTTAACATGCATATTCTAACAATGATTTCAACCGTGAAATATAATGTATAAATGAGCCTATTAACACGTGACTAAAAAATGAATTGTGCGCTTAATGTCAAATTTATTTACTTGAAATTCATATAAAATATCATTTAACTATAAAGTAATCCAGTAAAATGTCACTTCAAACTGGCAAAACAAAGAAAATTTTCATTTTAAATCTGCTTTGAATGTAAGCGTTGCATAGGACGCATGTTCTGTTTATAGTTATCATATAATTCATTGCCTGTGATAAACAAACGTTGGAATTTGTATCTTATTGTGTCATAACTATGATGACTATTCTTATTGCTCGTATTAAGAGGCTACAGTATATGGAAATCAATGTTGGCAAATACCTTGCATTAATACTGAAATTCTTATATCATTTTATAATTAAATATATGTAAAGATGCAGATATGCTCGTAAAAAAGCTTTTCCGCTTATCAAAGTCAGTTTACAGTTGCATACAGTACAGAATGTACTGTAATAACGAAAATATATCTTCATACACTATGTTCTATGCATTTTCGTAAATAAATATATACTACATAATATATTCAGTACATTTCCATGTTAATATAACATTCATTACACTCATATCGTATTGCAGACAAAATTCAAATTTTCCACTGAAACCCAACCTCAAAATGGAGGTTGTCAATCTCTAAGAGAAATAGCAAGATTTTTTTCCCTTAATTTCGTAATCATAAAGTCTTTCGAACACATTCAAACAAACATACTGTATATTAAAACCTATGAAAAACGACTTACAGAACAAAAGACAAATAAATGCCTTTGCTTCTTGTAGATATAATTCTTATTGGTCCGTTCAAGGACGTTCGATCGTAAACAAACGAAATATACTAACGTTGTAAAGTTACGCGAAACCCATTAAGTTCCGTGGCCACCAGATCACAGTGATTACCAATCAAGGTGAATATTACGTCTGTGTTAGGCTAGGCCAGGTTAGGTGGTCATGCAAGGTTGGTTAGTTAATTTCCCACGTAACTAACTTTCAGCCATTCAAGGTTCCAAAAAAAGAGGGGTCTACGAAACTATATAGTTAACAATATCTTGTTTATGTTTACGTCAGAGCCGAAGCCAAACTGCTGCCACTGTCACCTTGCAAAGGAACTGCGTTGTTGTGTATGTATCCGTTTCAGAACGGAATTGATCGACCAAAACACATATGCCTATTTTCATAAAGAATTAAACTTTACAACTTACAACTTCACGTCCGAAGTATAACACTTAAAATTTTAAACGTTTGAGGTACGGAAATAAGGAACTAAAAAGTATGAACTACTATACACAAAATAAACAGGAAATACAACTCAGAAGCAAAGAATTTAGAAAGGATTATGACAGACGATGAGAAATTTAAAACGCAGGATAACAATAAATAATGTAAATGAATAACAAGAAAAGAAGTGAGAATTTCTAAAACTAAAAGCAAAATTGAATGAATCATCTTCTAAAAACTTTAATAATAAGATACAACCAGTTGGTTAATTAGAAAAAATATAAAGAAAATTTACAGCCAATATAGGCGGACTACGAGACTTATAGGTAGATTAGAGGGGCCGCGTCCAGCGAGGTGGTTATTGGGTATCTGTAACCCTCCCTGGTTGTCCAGAAAAAAATTATATATAAATTATAAATTTGATTTATAAACTGTAAACCCTGTGACCAGGTTGGGGCCTTTGATTATGTCATTAAAACAGTACAGTACTACAGTAGCCTCAGCATCATGAATTGGTATCTGTTTATTGCATTTGACTTTACACTTCATGGCCATGTAATGTCACATCAGTCTTATAGTGACAGAAAAGGTTCCTCCTGTCCTGAGCTTAATCCAGAATGAGTAGTAGTCAGGAGTCAGTAATCCAACACTTTGACCATGGTCATTCATCTTGAGTGGGGTTTTGCAAACATGGTGATAATGGTCCCCGCATCAATGGTGATGTCACAGTAGATGTGCATTAGAACCAACCCAGTCAATCGTTCCGTGGCCATGCTGCAGCGAAGATAAGTCCTCAGACGCTTCAATCCACTGAATGCTCGCTCTGCAGTGCAGCTGGTGACTGGTAGGCTGCAAAGGATGCGGAGCAGCATCTTGATATTGGGAAGGAGGGGCCAAGGGCTAATGCCCGCAAAAGCGCCCCTCCCACAGAAGAAGAAGACTCTATCAAAAGCTTTTGATATGTCTAGCGCAATAGCAAAAGTTTCACCGAAATCCCAAAAGGAGGATGACCAAGAGTCAGAGAGATATACTGAATGAAAGCGAACTTCTAGCAGGAAGGAAAAATACCAGATGAGAGACAAAGACGAAAGAGTTTGCCTAGGCAGGGTGTCAGCACAGAAGCACAGTTCTTAAGAACAACAGGAGGAACACCATCAGGACTGTACGCCTTCGTAGAGTTGAGCCCAGATAGGGCAGAAAAAACATCTTTTGAAGAGATTCTAATTTCAGACATAATAAAGTCAAAGGGGGGAGGAGATGGAGGAACAGCACCGGAATCGTCCAGGGTTGAATTGTAAGCGAAAGTTTGAGCGAAGAGTTCAGCTTTGTCAGGAAAAGAGACGGCAACTGTGCCGTCGGAATGGAAAAGAGAAGGGAAAGAAGAGGAAATAAAGTTGTTGAAGAGGTTCTTAGCTAGATGCCAGAAAGAGCGAGAAGAATTAGAATTGGATAGATTTTCACATTTTTGTCGGATGAAGGAATTTTTGGCGAGTCGAAGAACAGATTTTGTACAATTCCAGGCAGAAATATAAGCTGAGTGAGAGTCAGGAGTTGGATGGCGATGGTACCTCCTCAAAGCCTCCTCTCTGTTGCGGATAGCATTAAAACAGGTAAAGTTAAACCAAGTTTTTTTGCATTAGTCGTAGGAATAGAATATGGAATGTACGCCTCCATGCCCGAGAGAATCACCTCTGTGATGCGCTCAGCACATCCAGAAGGGCCCCGGCCGCGGAAACAGTAATTATTCCATGGGAAATCAGAAAAGTACTGCCTAAGGGCCTCTCAATCAGCGGCGCCGAAGTGCCAAATGCGCCTCCTCTTGGGAGGATCCAAAGGCCGAATTAGAGCGATAGGACAGGAAACAGATATCAGATTGTGATCGGAGGAGCCCAACGGAGAGAAAAGTTTCACAGAGTAAGAAGAAGGATGAGAGATATGAAATAAACCTAGTATGGAAAACTGATGAGTGGGTAGTTGGGAGGTAACGAAAATGGTTCACTGAGTAGGTAGGTAGTTAATCTAACAATTATTAAATTCCTTTTATGTCAATAACTGGGTGGATGAAACCAATTGGTTGCTCACCAGAGTTATTCTCCACACTAGTATTTATATACTGTGTGACAAGAGCGTGCTCGGTAATAGATATACATTACCGATCAACCAACCGAGGAAAAAACCAACACGACGCTGGTGGAAAAAGCCCCGCGAAAAAGAGAGAACAAAGGAGAACGAAAACGAGGAACAGGGCGAAAGGACGGAACTGGAGAAGGGACGAGAACAGACAACGAAAAAGATCCCCACCAGCAAGTACGTTCTTAACAACTAAACAAAGACGGAAAAAGGGACTCTCTAATAACTAGCAGTAAGTGACTAATTGTGTTTTTAACCCAGTTTAGGTAGATTCAGTAAATTAAGCTGGGTCAGACAACTTAGGCCTACATTGTGGCCTAAGACACAGCATCAACTCATAGCTTAACAAAGGTAAAGGTAGATTGCCCTAACCTAGTTTGGTGAGGAATCCTACTGTGGACCTCAATTTATCTGCCCGCTCTGGACCATTTCCGGAATCTCTAGGCTGACCCCTCTAGGCTAGACTTGATCTACTCTATAGTTAGACTGGAGAAATAAGGGGTGGGTTAATTGTGGACCAATTCATACAGAGCATTTTTCACATTGGTGGTCCGTGTGTGGGGAATTTACAAACCTTAACCTTACTTAACAAAAATTGCAGAATTAGGCTAAATGGTCTAGCCTAAGCCTAAGCCTAACCTAATCAAGCCTAATTAGGTCTAAACCTATGGCCTAACTAGGAAACATTTACATTTAAGGAGTCTCATTCTCTTATAAGCTTAGACCTGAGTGACACATAAGTACTTGGGGGGATTAAACCAAATTTAAACTTGACTGTTTTGTCTGTGCTCTCTCTTCTCTGGTAATTTCTTCTTGTCCTCTATTTCATTACGATCCCCAGTTAAACAATTTTGACTTAAACATGGACAGTGCGGAATTGAAAAAGTTAAAAAAGAAAAGGGGGGCAAAGTTGGGTGCTGTTACAAAGGCCAAGAACACTTTTAACAATATTACACAACCAGGTAAGGAAGATTTAGAGTGTGTAATTCTTAAATTGGAAACTAAAAAGAAGGAAATAATAGCCATTGATGAGAGTATTTCAGAGTTAGTTGAATCCGAAATGGCTGAAGAACAATTGATAGACCTTTACGCTGATAATGATGTTCAGGTAATCTCAATTGAACAGTAAATAAGGAGACTACGGTCTCGTTTGACTGACTTAACACCAAATAAACCTAATTCTGATTTTAATCAAAGTAGAGCTAACCTTCAACAAAATTTAAGTGGCATGCTAAATCCTGAGTCACAAGAATTGAGGGCTCAGTTACCCATTTTGCTAGTACCAACATTTGAAGGGGACACGGTACAATTCCTATCTTTCATTGACAAATTTGAGAGTTTAATAGGTAATAAACCTTATATTTCAACTGTTGAAAAGTTTAGCTACTTAACTAGTTTCCTTAAAGGCCCAGCCTATAACCTGATAGCCTATTTACCAGCCGTAGGGAATTCATATGAAGTAGCTATTGATCTCTTAAAACGTAATTACATTAATAAAGATGAGATTGTATATGAATTATCTCAACAAATTTTTGATTTTGCACCCATAAAAGATAACCATAGTGATATGGAAAATTTTTATACAAAATTAGAAGCTATTATAGGACAACTGGTTAGCAATGAGATAGATATTAAAGCTTCATCTTGGATTATACAAGGCATAGTTCTTAGGTGCCTTCCTTTGAGGGTTAAAGATATTTTAGTTCTAAAGACGGGAGAAAATTATCCTAATCTTGAAGATATCAGAAAACACTTTCCCAATATCCTAACTAATTACAAATTGAGAAATATTCCAACACAAAATAAGACCCAGACTATGGATAAACCAAAGACTCAGAGACCAACTAGCTACAGCCAAACAGACAAAACTTGATACTGTAGAATCAAATGTGACCAACTGTAATACACGAACACCTACATTACAGAACTTTAATGTAACTGCTGCCTCAACTTACACACTACATTGCAAATTTTGTGCAAGTAATGAACACAGTAGTACTGGGTGTGACAAATATTCAGACTTTAACCAAAGAGCTAAAAGATGTGAACAGTTGAACCTATGTAAAAAGTGTACTGGCCAGGGACATTATAAGAAAGACTGTAAATCTAGGTTAAGATTCAAGTGTAAGTTTTGTAAAAGTTTACGACATGTCTCATCAATGTGTGATTCACCAAAGTGTCCAAACAATAGTACTCAAACTCAAAAGATACCTCCACCAAACAAAGGTAATCAAGAAAATGTCACTTTCATGGGACATTCTTTTGCTCAAACAACGTAACAAGAAACACTGAGATTCTTTTACCAACTATTACTTTGGTCTTAGTGAATAGTGAGGGTAGCACCACTCCAGTGAGATGTCTTATAGACTGTTGTTCTCAACAAACATTTGTTTCGCAAAATGTAGTTAATAAATTGGGTTTGACACAAACCCGAATGAACAAAACCTCAATATTGCATCCTTTGTTAAGGATAACTCGGACAAAAATAGCTAAAGACAATTGACCTGGAACTACATTTAGAAAATAAATTAGAGAAAATTGAAGCAGTTATTATTTCTAAAGTAGGACAAAACAAACTGGTTATACCCAAACTAGAACAAACCATAAATCATTTGGGAAAACACTACAAAATAGCTGATAGACATATCACTTATGGAAAACTGATGAGTGGGTAGTTGGGAGGTAACGAAAATGGTTCACTGAGTAGGTAGGTAGTTAATCTAACAATTATTAAATTCCTTTTATGTCAATAACTGGGTGGATGAAACCAATTGGTTGCTCACCAGAGTTATTCTCCACACTAGTATTTATATACTGTGTGAGAAGAGCGTGCTCAGTAATGGAGATACATTACCGCTCAACCAACCGAGGGAGGAAAAAAAAACAGAGGAGCGGAGGAAAAAAACCCCGCGAAGAGGAGAACAAAGGAGTACGAAAACGAACAACGGGGCGAGAGGACGTAACGGTGAAGGGAGGAGAACAGACAACGAAAAGATCCCACCGGCAAGTACGCTCTCGACAATTACACAACCGAGTTTGGAGACTCCAATAACTAAAGTAAGTGACTAATTGAGTTTTTAACCCAGTAATTTAATCACATTAAATTAAGCTGGGTCAGACAAGTTAGGCCTACATTGTGGCCTAAGACCCAGCATCAACTCATAGCTTAACAAAGGTGAAGGTAGATTGCCCTAACCTAAATTGGTGAGGAATCCTACTGTGGACCTCAATTTATCTGCCCGCTCTGGACCATTTCCGGAATCTCTAGGCTGACCCCTCTAGGCTAGACTTGATCTACTCTATAGTTAGAACTGGAGATATAAGGGGTGGGTTAATTGTGGACCAATTCATACAGAGCATTTTTCGCATTGGTGGTCCGTGTGTGGGGAATTACAAACCTTAACCTTACTTAACAAAAATTGCAGAATTAGGCTAAATGGTCTAGCCTAAGCCTAGCCTAAGCCTAAGCCTAAGCCTAACCTAATCAAGCCTAATTAGGTCTACAACCTAGGGCCTAACTAGGAAACATTTACATTTAAGGAGTCTCATTCTCATAAGCTTAGACCTGAGTGACACATAAGTACTTGGTGGGGATTAAACCAAATTTAAACTTGACTGTTTTGTCTGTGCTCTCTCTTCTCTGGTAATTTCTTCTTGTCCTCTATTTCATTACGATCCCCAGTTAAACAATTTTGACTTAGACATGGACAGTGCGGAATTGAAAAGTTAAAAAAGAAAAGGGGGCAAAGTTGGGAGCTGTTACAAAGGCTGTGAACACTTTTAACAATATTACACAACCAGGTAAGGAAAATTTAGAGAGTGTAATTCTTAAATTGGAAACTAAAAAGAAGGAAATAATAGCCATTAATGAGAGTATTTCAGAGTTAGTTGAATCCGAAATGGCTGAAGAACAATTGATAGACCTTTACGCTGATGATGATGATCAGGTAATCTCAATTGAACAGCAAATAAGGAGACTCTACGGTCTCGTTTGACTGACTTAACCCAAAAAAACCTAATTCTGATTTTAATCAAAGTAGAGCTAACCTTCAACAAAATTTAAGTGGCATGCTAAATCCTGAGTCACAAGAATTGAGGGCTCAGTTACCATTTTGCTAGTACCAACATTTGAAGGGGACACGGTACAATTCCCATCTTTCATGACAAATTTGAGAATTTAATAGGTAATAAACCTTATATTTCAACTGTTGAAAAGTTTAGTTACTTAACTAGTTCCCTTAAAGGCCCAGCCTATAACTGATAGCCTATTTACCAGCCGTAGGGAATTCATATGAAGTAGCTATTGATCTCTTAAAACGTAATTACATTAATAAAGATGAGATTGTATATGAATTATCTCAACAAATTTTTGAATTTGCACCCATAAAAAAGAAACCATAGTGATATGGAAAATTTTTATACAAATTAGAAGCTATTATAGGACAACTGGTTAGCAATGAGATAGATATTAAAGCTTCATCTTGGATTATACAAGGCATAGTACTTAGGTGCCTTCCTTTGAGGGTTAAAGATATTTTAATTCTAAAGACGGGAGAAAATTATCCTAATCTGGAAGATATAAGAAAACACTTCCCCAATATCCTAACTAATTACAAATTGAGAGATTTTCCAACACATAAGACCCAGACTATAGATAAACCAAAGACTGTTCTCAGAGACCAACTAGCTACAGCCAAACAGACAAAACTTGATACTGTAGAATCAAATGTGACCAACTATAATACACGAACACCTACATTACATAACTTTAATGTAACTGCTGCCTCAACTTACACACCACATTGCAAATTTTGTGCAAGTAATGAACACAGTAGTACTGGGTGTGACAAATATTCAGACTTTAACCAAAGAGCTAAAAGATGTGAACAGTTGAACCTGTGTAAAAAGTGTACTGGCCAGGGACATTATAAGAAAGACTGTAAATCTAGGTTAAGATTCAAGTGTAAGTTTTGTAAAAGTTTACGACATGTCTCATCAATGTGTGATTCACCAAAGTGTCCAAACAATAGTACTCAACTCAAAAGATACCTCCCCCAAACAAAGGTAATCAAGAAAATGCCACTTCATGGGACATTCTGTTTGTTCAAACAATGTAACAAGAAACACTGAGATTCTTTTACCAAATTACTTTGGACTTAGTGAATAGTGAGGGTAGCACCACTCCAGTGAGATGTCTTATAGACTGTTGTTCTCAACAACATTTGTTTCACAAAATGTAGTTAATAAATTGGGTTTGACACCAAACCCGAATGAACAAAACCTCAATATTGCATCCTTTGTTAAGGATAACTCGGACAAAAATAGCTATAAGACAATTGACCTGGAACTACATTTAGAAAGTAAATTAGAGAAAATTGAAGCAGTTATTATTTCTAAAGTAGGACAAAACAAACTGTTATACCCAAACTAGAACAAACCATAAATCATTGGGAAAACACTACAAAATAGCTGATAGACATATCACTAACACACAGTAGCTAACATTGAAATGCTAATAGGGGCAGATTATATTAATCTTATTCATAAGGGCATAGTAGAGATAGGTAATGGTATAGCTATTCAGACTCCATCAGGGATAGCCCCTTTGGGTGACCTATCAAATACAACCTAGACCTAAACCAAAACAGTTCATGACCAACAAATACTATGTGCCTCAACTCAGTCCTACATAACACCTGTAAGAATAGCAACACTTTGAATAATATATCTCAACTGAGAACATTAATTCATCATTATCAAATGAAACTTTGGATGAGGCAATTCAAACTTTATGGTTGCTAGAATCTGTGGGTATACATGACACAAATCAAACTTCAGAAGATCAGTTAATGGTAGAAAGATTTGAAGACACCATTCAGTGCAAAGACAATAGTTATTTTGTTGAGTTACCTTGGAAAATAAATTGTCCAACTTTAAGAGACAATCTCAAAGTAGCTAAAGGACATTTATATAAAGTAATGAAAAAACTCAAATAAGATAATAATATTCCATCATATAATGATGTCTTCAAAGAACAGCTACAGAAAGGCTTCATTGAAGAAGTAACAAATAACCCTTTTAAAAAAGATCGTTGTCATTATTTAACCCACAGGGGGGTTTATCGACAAGATGCCCCAACAACAAAACTCAGAGTAGTATATAACTGTAGCCTCAAAGACAGTGATAAACACAGTTTGAATGATTGCCTGATTGAGGGTCCTAATCTCATTTCTGACCTTGTGAAGATCTTACTGAGGTTCAGGTTAGACAAATATGCCGTACAAAGTGACATTTCAAAGGCATTTTTGAGAATAAATCTTAAAAATGAATATGATAAGAACAAACTTAGGTTCTTATGGTTCAAGGATCCATTTGATTTGAATAAAGGGTTCATAACTATAGATTTAATGTTGTGTTGTTTGGAGCCAATTGCTCACCTAGCCTATTAGCATTGACAATTGGACATCATTTGAACCAGTTTAATAACTCTTTAACATTGAACTTCCTTAAGGAACATTTTACGTAGACAATCTAATAGGCTCAAAACAACAAAATCTGAATTATCTGAAGTCTATGAACACTCTCAAAACATTATGCAACAAGGTAACTTTGAACTTAGAGAGTGGATTTCAAATGATGAGGATTTAAACAAAAAGATTTTAAAGGATAATAATGGTCTTACTGAGCCATCAGACAGAGTTAAAACTTTAGGTATGAACTGGTATTTGGATGCAACTTCTAACAGTCATGATTCAATCTGTACTAAAGGTTTAAACTTGATGAGGAAGCAAATACTAAAAGACAAATATTATCAGAGGCTTCCAAAATTTTTTGATCCCATGGGTCTATTCCTGCCTTCAACAATAAAATCAAAGATTCTCCTCCAAGAAAATTTGGAGGACAAATGTTGGGTGGGATGATCCAATAACAAATGAAAATAAAAAATCTTGGAAGAAGTTAGCTGCTGATTTAACAAAAGTGCAGAACATTAAAATTCAAAGGTGCTGTGGGTTTAGGGATAAGCCCCAGAGACTTCATGTGTTTGCTGATGCAAGCACACAAGCTTATGGGTGCTGTGCGTATCTTGTAAGCCCTACAGAAAGTCATCTAATTTATGCAAAAGGGAAAGTTGCACCTCTCAAACCTACCCGAACCATAACCTCAATTGGAACTATTGGCTGCTGCATTAGCCATTAAAACCATTTCATTGCTTAAGGATGCTTACCATGATGTGTACTTAACTCATATCCACATCTGGCTTGACAGTCAGATTTGTCTTGCCTGGATACGGAATGATAGCATTAATAGTAAGAATATCTTTGTAAGAAATAGGCTAAAAGAAATAGCTGAAGCTAATGAAAGCCTACAAGTAAACTTTCACTATGTTCCAACAAACAAAATCCAGCAGACTTTCTGACCAGAGTTTATCCTACAAGTTGTTGAAGTCAAACAAACTTGGTTTATGGGACCTAAGTGGCTCTGTAATACAGACCAATGGCCTGTGGAACAAGTTAACTTGACATTAAATTTAATTTTCAAATGAAAAGGTTGAACCAATCACTAATTATGAACAGTATTCTGATTTCAACAAACTTGTCAGGGTTACAGCCTACTGTTTGAGGTTTGCTCACAACTGTTTAACTACAATTAACAAACAGCTAAATAAAAATAATCATAATTATACAGAAGTTGCAACAAATACTGGATAGGACATGCACAACAAAAAGAGTACAATAAAGAGTTAGAATTCTTAACTAATGGGAAACAAACAAAAGAACCTGTACCATCAGTAGTTGTGGATCTAAACTTGTTCAGAGATGAGGAAGGCCTTCTAAGGTGTGTAAAGGGAGATTAGACAAATCAAAACTGTCATACAAAAGCAAACATCCAATCCTTTTACCTAGATTTAGCTATTTGACAACATTAATCATCAGAAAAACACACAATGATGTATATCATATGGGGGTACCACAGACACTAACTACATTAAGAAAAACTTATTGGATACCCAAGGGAAGGATCACTGTTAAAACAGTCCTGAGTGAGTGTGTCACATGTAGGCGTATTCATGCTAGGCCCTATAGGAAACCAAATCCTCCTGCTTTGCCAGAGGAGAGAGTTACTCTCAACAGACCCTTTGAGACTGTAGGCATTGACTATACAGGAGCATTGACTGTAGGGGCGGGTGACACTGAACAAAAAATGTACATTGTACTGTTTACATGTGCTGCCTCACGAGCTGTTTATTTGGATGTTGTGGAGGACCTTACAGCAGAATCTTTTGTTGCTGTCTTTAAGAGATTCTGTGCACGACATTCAGTACCCAAGACAGTTTGGACTGACAATGCTACATATTTCAAAGCTGGTGAACAAGTCATCCACGACTTGTTAAGCAATGAAATCACACAATTATATATACAAAATTCAAACATAAAGTGGAAGTATATTCCGGTTGCCTCTCCTTGGTATGGTTCTATCTGGGAGAGGAATATACAAACAGTAAAGAATTGCTTGAAGAAAGCAATTGGCAAAAAACAGATACACTTATTTGGGTTACTCACTCTCCTGGCTGAGATTGAGAACATCATTAACAATAGACCACTCACTTATGTGAGTGACAACATTAATGACCCGGAACCATTAACTCCAAATCATTTGATTCGGGGAGAACAAGTTAGTCTCCTGCCGGACTACAATATAGACTCTTCAGAAGACCCAAACTGGACTCAACGACATGATGAGCTCCAGACTAAGTTACAACATTTAACTAGAGTTAAAGCTCATTTCATTAAACAGTGGAAAACTGAGTACTTGATGGGTCTAAGGGAGAGACATAAACAAATGACTAAGAAGGATTGGTCTGACACAATTAAGGTAGGGGACCTTGTTCTCATACATGACAGTACTCCAAGACAATACTGGCCTCTGGCTAGAGTTTCAGAACTCAGACCAGGGGCAGACGGGGTAACAAGAGTGGTCAAATTAAGGACTTCAACGGGTGACACAACAAGAGACATTTCTCTTTTGTACCCTTTAGAGTCTGGACCCAAAACAATGGACTTTGGAGAACCTTCTCCACTGACAGTAACAACTGGAGACACTGAACTTCCAGTAACTATTCCTTTGACAGTAGGAGTGGTAACGCATCCTACTACAACATTGACAG
Source organism: Bathynomus jamesi (assembly GCA_023014485.1). Taxonomy (NCBI): domain Eukaryota; kingdom Metazoa; phylum Arthropoda; class Malacostraca; order Isopoda; family Cirolanidae; genus Bathynomus; species Bathynomus jamesi. Next base: position 174,141 of record JAJOZX010000593.1, read on the forward strand.
ACACAAGACCTCAGCGACAAACAGCATTAAAAGCGCGACTTTTTACAACAAAAAATAGATGCTGGGGAATTGTAATTTTATCTTCTAACTTTCTCTTTTTCTTTTCTTATGGTAAAGACCATAGACAGTTTCATCCTATGGATGTATATTTTCTCTTCTAATTAAATGCTACACCTTCTCCATGAGAAGGTGAGGATAGGCACTGTTAATCAGATTAACAGGCATTTACAGTCAAATAGTTAGCTAGTCTACACTCAGACATAAAAATTGGTGACAATGACACCAAAATTTTTATCTCCCGGGGCCCCCAGTATATGGAAAACTGATGAGTGGGTAGTTGGGAGGTAACGAAAATGGTTCACTGAGTAGGTAGGTAGTTAATCTAACAATTATTAAATTCCTTTTATGTCAATAACTGGGTGGATGAAACCAATTGGTTGCTCACCAGAGTTATTCTCCACACTAGTATTTATATACTGTGTGACAAGAGCGTGCTCGGTAATTACCGATCAACCAACCGAGGAAAAAACCAACACGACGCTGGTGGAAAAAGCCCCGCGAAAAAGAGAGAACAAAGGAGAACGAAAACGAGGAACAGGGCGAAAGGACGGAACTGGAGAAGGGACGAGAACAGACAACGAAAAAGATCCCCACCAACAAGTACGCTCTTAACAACTAAACAAAGACGGAAAAAGGGACTCTCTAATAACTAGCAGTAAGTGACTAATTGTGTTTTTAACCCAGTTTAGGTAGATTCATTAAATTAAGCTTGGTCAGACAACTTAGGCCTACATTGTGGCCTAAGACCCAGCATCAACTCATAGCTTAACAAAGGTAAAGGTAGATTGCCCTAACCTAGTTTGGTGAGGAATCCTACTGTGGACCTCAATTTATCTGCCCGCTCTGGACCATTTCCGGAATCTCTAGGCTGACCCCTCTAGGCTAGACTTGATCTACTCTATAGTTAGACTGGAGAAATAAGGGGTGGGTTAATTGTGGACCAATTCATACAGAGCATTTTTCACACCTAGAATGTTGGGCCTATCTCCAAGGCGATCGGGAATACGAGTAGGTACAATCGGCTCTAGGTTAATTAGGGTTGATGAGACACGGAAAAAGATCAGCTAAGGAGGACATGACAGGAGAAGTGGGAGTTCCAGCACTCACTATCTTCTGTCTAACGCCCCCTCCCCACGGAGTTCTTCTCTGGTCGATTGGTGTCTACAATCTCCTCCTTATTGTTACCTACCTTTATTGCTGTAGTATAATAAATTTGCCAACTATTTGGATGTATGATGTATGTAGCTCCTCAGATCCCTCTGCTGCTTTACATTGTTGTGATAATCATTTACGGGGTAGCAAAACAGTATTGTTGGACGGGAAATATTTAGACTAATAATTACAAACAACTTCTTGGTAAATATTTAAACCAATAATTATTAAAAACAACTCTTTTGGACAATAGGATTTAAGAAATTTCGGGGAGGGGGGGGGGATGCTCCCGGACCCCCCCCCCCCCCCCCTAGCAGGGCGCGCAGCTTTGCCGTGCGCATTTTGTCCAACACTGTAAACCCTCCCCCCACTTTCTCATGCTCTGTATACGGCCATGGATTAATGGGAGAGGTTACGGGAGTTAAACCAGTAGTCCTTGGAAAGAATGGAAAAATACATCGCATACATCATAATCTAAACAAGGAAAATAGTTGCAAATATGGTGTTTAATCTATAAACAAAAACCTCAACAAAAAATTACATATAGTAGATATGAAACTGAAGATATTTTACATTACTTGAAGGAATTATTTCGCCAAATGAATATTAAATACTCACCTAGCGGATGGAGTGGAAAATAGGGGTGTCCATAAATTATTCACCCCATTATAAGCCTTAATAAATTCGTTATTATAGGAGCTATCTTAAAACGGTTTGAGGCAATTAATAACACAACTCAAGAAATGTTTTTCTTTATTTCGCAGAACATCTACTAGGGGCACAATGGCGACAGTGAAGGAGAAAGCAATGTGTGTGCTGTGGATGTGGGAAACCAAATCTCCATTTTTTGAACAATGTCGTTTTCAGTGATGAAGCGACATTCCATCTGTCTGGTAAAGTCAACAGACACAATTGCCGTATATAGGGATCAGAAAATCCGCATGAATTTATTGAACACGAACGCAACAGTCTCAAGATAAACGTTTGGTATGCTCTCTCACATAACCGTGTGATTGGATCATTTTTCTTCCATGAGAACACCGTGAAGGCTACAAATTACCTAGATATGCTTGAATGGTATGCTGCACCTCAGCTTGAGGATATGCAGCCCCGTGTGTTCTTTCAGCAAGATGGGGCACCGCCACACTGGGGATTAGAAGTGCGGAGGTTCCTCAATGAAAAGTTCCCTTCTCGTTGGATCGGGCGAGATGGTCCTATTCTATGGCCTCCTCGTTCCCCGGATATCACGCCTCTGGATTTCTTTTTATGGGGCTACACAAAGGACAGAGTGTATGCAAAGGAGGTTAATAACATCACAGAATTAAGACACCGGATTGAAGAGACATTAGCTTCCATCACGCAAGACATGCTTCTTAATGTTTGGAACGAAATCATCTATCGTCTTGATGTTCTGCGTGCTACCAATGGGGCTCACGTGGAGGTTTACTGAATTAAAACAAAAATTTCTTGAGTTGTGTTATTAATTGCCGCAAACCGTTTTAAGATAGCTCCTATAATAACGAATTTATTAAGGCTTATAATGGGGTGAATAATTTATGGACACCCGTATATTCTACACAAGGGCATAGTCACAGGATCTACAAGTTTATTAAACAATGTTTAAAAATTACCGCATTGACCTACAAACACAAACCGATATGCCGTATAGATAAAAGACTGGCCACTTACCAGTCTTTGTGCCATAGCTCCTGCAACATAGCGGATTTTGTGTCGTCTGTGAAGTTTATTGTTTCTCAAAATAGTTTATTTTAATGAGAAATACAGTCGCAACATCAAATTAACAGAAAAATCATAATTTTCAATATGGTTTTGACGAATTCGACAGTTCGGTTGTCAGGTGTCCCGTATTTTATGTTTTGACAGTGTACCGTACCAAGAGTATACGGAACGCAATGTAAAGTGAACTCCAGATAACTGTAAATTTTAACTACTTGTGTAAGGAAAACTACCTACTAGGGCCCAAGAGCGTAACTAGCTTCCAAAAGTTGGGGGGGGGGGGGGGGGGGGCAACTATAATGATGAAAAATCCTGCGATGAATTTCTGTGCTGCTATCCTGTAGGTAGGTAGTTTGCGACCAAAATGATGCTCTTAAAATACTATGATTTAGAGAATGATCTATATTTATGATAGTAATAGGAAAATCAAAGAAACATTTTCACAACTACCTTATGTATATGAAGTATATACTTAACATTAAAGGAAAACAATATATGCAATAATTAAAGTAAAAAATAACTAGATGTCTCATTACAGTATCTATCGCTGCAGTATTAGTACTGAATCAGTAATACTTTCCAGCATACTAAGAGCGGACTTCGAGGGAGCAGCGCACCCTTGAGGCTGAAGCGCTTTAAGGTAAATTTAAGGTAAGGTAAGAGAACTAATATAATTAAAGATTTACTCATCATAGATTATTTCAAGAACTAAATATTTTCCTTCACGTAAGCTAACTTAGATCAAAAGTTGGGGGGTACAAAACCTATATTATCCCCCTCAGTTACGCCCCTGGTAGGGCCTACACCAGTGGTGGGTAACCTGCGGCCCAAGCGACATTTTACTAACCATTGTCCACATGAATGAAAATTTTGGAATTTATATTAATATTTCCATAATCTACTGATTATGGAAGGAAAGATCCAACCAGACGTCGCATTCATTATGGTGCATTGTAATGCATTTATATATTAATTCAATTAATATATAAATAATAATTTTCTCTAACTCTTTATGAAATTTCCGAGCTGTATTAAATGTGGGGCCATGTTTAACGCACATGCACATTTTTTTTAATCTTGCGGCCCACTGAGATGAAGGAAGGCCACTCATGCGGCCCACTCACTAGCCTAGATTGCCCATCACTGGCCTACACGGTGACGGTAGTGACATTTTTTGAAGTGAAGAAATGCAAATATTTAATTGTAGGCTTTTGGAGTGTAAACAAATTGATTGCTAACCAAAGTTTCACAGTCAAACACCAAAGCTCTCTCTTATTTTAATATTTAAAACCTTCCAAACATATTCGACAGAGACACAAAACGATTAGTGAAACCACTTTAACCCTTTAGCGGCGAGAGGTCTTTTCCAAGACTGAATAAAATCGTCGGGCGTTAGCCAGACCAAAATCAGTAAAGTGACACTGGGCGCTAAAGAGTTAATTTCAGCAAATCACAAAATTTGTGTGACAATGCTTTCATGATTATTTATAAAGCGATATTTTTGGCGATTTCATCATCCTTCATAACTACTCAACAAACTTCATATTAAATGACACGGGAACAGTATACATCAACAATTACACAAGTTTGTTTAGTGGATTTCAAATATTGACATACATCTGATAAACACTCTCTCTCTCTCTCTCTCTCTCTCTCTCTCTCTCTCTCTCTCTCTCTCCATATATATATATATACAGTATATATATATATATGCTGCAAACTCACAAGGAAAAAGAAAAACGATTCCAAGGCCTTTCGTGTATTCAGAGCTACACCTCGTCAGGGAATGAAGATAAAAGGCGAGATGCCCATAGATATATACAACGTACAGGAAAAACAGAACAATTAGCACACACTTAACAAGGGTTAATGAGAGGCAAAAGAAATTTTAACATGATATTGTCAATTTTATACATTCCCGCACTGTTATTGAAATTGTTTTTAAAATGAATAAATGCATATTCTAGAATATTTCTTTCTATTATATCTCTGTTTTTAACAAGCGCTTTAGAACTATCCCACTTGATGCTATGGTTACATCTATACATATGGTTAAATAAAGCATTGGAATTATTAGCTGTTCTACAAGCATATTTATGCTGTTTTACCCTAATATCTAACGTTTTACCGGTTTGGCCTACATATACTGAGTTACATTGTGTACATCCGATCGAATACACACAACCAACAACATTATCAGGGCTATTCTTTATTAGGCGTGATTTAACAGTATTATTATACTTAAAGATTACATTAATGCCAATTGCTTTAAGTAAAGTTGGAAGGTATTGAAAATTAACATGGTAAGGTAGGCTAAGAATATTTTTACGCTGAAATTCCTTTACAATTACATTATTATAATACCTCTTCTTGGCTTTCTTAAGACAGTTATCTAAAAATGAAATAGGATAACATAATTTAGTACCAATATTCATGATATTGCATAACTCGGAATCTAAAAATTCAGGACTGACAACTCTCAATGCTCGAAGAAACATAACAGAGAAAATAGAGGATTTAATCGAAGGATGATGGTCAGAATAAAAATGCACATAAGAGTTATTATTAGTAGACTTCATATTTGAACTCGCCTTTTATCTTCATTCCCTGACGAGGTGTAGCTCTGAATACACGAAAGGCCGTGGAATCGTTTTTCTTTTTCCTTGTGGTTTGCAGCATTCATTCATTTCACGTGTTTTATTATGAAATTCATCCTATATATATATATATATATATATATATATATATATATATATATATATATATATATACTGGAATATAACTACATGACTGAATAACGTTGGGGGCTATTGTGGTTGTGTTTAATAAAATAATGTATTAACAGAAGACTACACACCAATGTGACTACTGTCAAACAACAGTGCATAATGTTCAGTGAAAAAAGCTTTGTCATTTAGTTCTTTCCACAATGTCAAAGAAAATACTACTTTACCATTTAAAACCAAATTGTCATTCCCATTAAAACTCTGAAACAATTTGCAGATGTCATTTATTAGCGGAATGTCGACTGCCAACAATTTTTTGTCTAAAACCTCGATACGTTGTAGATTAACAAAACGACCTTTGTTGAAAGCATTTCCTACAATTTGCGCCATGACTACTGCGCAAAACTGTATTATATCGATTACGAATGTACGGCGTTCTCACCGGCTTCATGGCGTAATCTTCAAGTGGGTTTAAATTTGAATACCTTGGATGGCATATGTTTAACACCTTTTAGAGAATTATCCGCTTACAACATGTCACTGACGATTACGTAAATACATCATTATTATTATTAATAAAATACACGACACTTCGTCCAAAACGAGGCTTCGCTGAGCGCAGCACCACCTGCTAGACAAAATAAAATTCGTTATATTTTATTATGGCGAGATAGGAGATAGTTTCATTTCTATATAATTTATATACCGTTTTTTAAAGGAATAAATTCCATAATGGCACAAAGCAATGGATTAGTGTGTATTGTTCATCAGTGTGATAATAGAACGTGTGGCAAAAATGAGACACTTTTATTGTTTTACAAAAGAGTGATATTGTTCTAGGTTTAGCTAATTAGGATCTTCCTCAATTAGGCTTTTGTTGATAATTTGCCTATTTTTATACATTCCTTTTGTAGGCCTACATTCGTTATATTAAATGTAAGTGTAACAGAACTTGTACCATAAGGAAATGTAAAACGTATGCAGTGAAATTTTATGCACTGGTTTGGTAGATAAGCATGGCCTAATTAATCAATGGGCCTTGTGACCCCGAGACCAAAGACCTGCCCTTTCAATATCTAATTGTATAAAATTATATTTGGTGTTGCATTTTTATTATTTATTTTCAATTTTAGTTAAAACGTAAGTATTTCAACACATAAAAAAACAAGATCAGCGATCATGGGGCCCGGCACGTTTTCTGTTCCCAGGGTCCCATTATATCTTATTTCGGTGCTGTACATACATACAGTATACCTCGTAACCTCGTAGCAGTTTTATGCATTAGTATTTCTTCACGAGGTCAAGTTGGTGACCCCACCTCTATGCCTGGCCTGGTGGAGGAGCGAGTTGTTTTACTGCGAGCTCTATCGCGCAAAGCCAGACACACTCAGTTCATCTGGTACTGTCCTGAGCCAGGCGTCTAGACTTCTTTTGAAGAATTTTACGTTGACACCAGTAATGCTCCTGATCTCCTTTGGAAGCTGGTTGAATAGTCTTGGCCCCCTGACAACCAAGCTATTTTCCTTTAGAGTTGAGGGTGTTCCTTGTCTGGCCTTTCGTATTTTCCACTATTGTTTGGGTGGTTACTGGGTTCAGTTTGAGGTTAGGTACCAGTTTTTCCATTATTTTCCACATCTGAATTATGGTGTATCCAGGACTCGAATTGAGGGGGGGATGAGATCCCCCTTGTTAACTCAAAATCAAATAACCATCCCCCTTGTGACCTAAATAAAATACGCTTCAACAACAACCTAATTCTGACTAAAGCACAGAACGTAAAATATCAGGTTGTAACATAAATTCTGCTCGATTAGAAAACGGACGATAGATAATAGAATAACCTCAAGATAATGTGAAATAGTTTTAGAAATGTTGCAAAATACACGCGGCAAAAGGTTCGCACATGTTTTATTACGATACAGAATGACTTAGGCTAGTGTAGGATTAGGCTAATGAATATTTTCTCCGGTGTTTTTCATAAAGTTACAACGCCACCCCTACGATATTACAGTAACTGAAAAAACATGGAGCTCACGAAAGAGCATATTCGACATGTGATGCTGTATGAGTTCCATAAAGGATCTAACGCTAGTGAATTCGCAAGAAACATTCAAAGAGTTTATGGATGTGTAGGAGATGGTTTGAGAAGTTCAGAAATGGAGACTTCAGTCTGAAAGATTATCAACGAACAGGACGACCATATGAGTTAGATGAAGAGTTGCTGAAAGCAACAGTGGAGGAAAACCCAACGGTAACTGTAAGAGAACTTGGCCTGCAACTCGTCGTTAGCCATATGACCATTCACCGTCATTTGAAGCTGTTAGGAAAAGTAGTGAAGGTTGGAAAATGGGTTCCGCATAATTTTTCACAAGCGAATCTTCAACATCGAATCGATATTTGCACATCACTGCATTCTCGGCAACTGCAGGCACCGTTTTTGAATCGGATCGTCACTGGGGATGAAAAATGGGTCCTCTATAACAATATTAAGCGTCGACATCAGTAGCTTAGCCGTGAAACAAAGCCTGAACCTCAGCCACGGAATGGATCACACCCAATGAAAATTATGCTATGCGTTTGGTGGGATATGCAAGGAATTATTCATTTTGAGCTTCTGCCAGATAACCAAACAATCACAGCTGAAGTCTGCTGCCAACAACTCCAACGATTGAAATGGCATTACAAGAAAAACGTCCCGCATTAATTAATCGCAGAGGTGTTCTATTCTACCAGGATAACGCTCGCTCTCACACTGCTCGAATCACCACTGCCCAATTGGAGGCATTTGGTTGAGAAAAAAATGCCTCATCCACCTTATTCTCCGGACATCGCACCTTCAGACTACCATTTATTCAGAAGTCTGCAACACCACCTGGACGGACAAAAGTTGCAATCCAGGGAAGCTATCGAAAACGAAGTGGTCGCTTTTTTTAACTCGAAACCAAGGGATTTCTTCGAACGTGGCATAAAAACCTTTTCTACAGGTGGGAGGAGGTTATAGAAAAAGAAGGGATGATTAATTTGTCATTATGTTATTTAATTTTTATTGTGAATAAACTAAAAATTCGAGCAAATTTGTCCTTATAAGTCCTTTAATGTTTGTTCTGAATGAACTCAAAAATCGAGCAGAATATATGTTACAACCTTATAAAATATCTCTGTATTACGCGTTTTGGTTTATTGAAAGACTAATATATTTATAAGTTTTTATGTGATTTAACTGATTTAAAATAAATATTATATGGTCAATAATGAGGGTGGATCGATTTTACATTTTTTCGATTTCCATATTCTAATAGAGACAAAAACTTGCGCATGCATGAGAAAATAGCCTCTGCAAAATCTTAGCTTAATAGTAATCATCTTCTGCCCCCGGCAAATTTTATGACTCTAGGCTAGGGTTTAAAAATACGTTTTTGACTACTAAAATATGATTTTCATCGCTCTGCCGGGGGCAGAAGATGATTACCTATTAAGCTAAGATTTTGCAGAGGCTATTTTCTCATGCATGCGCAAGTTTTTGTCTCTATTAGAATATGGAAATCGAAACAAATGTAAAATCGATCCACCCTAAATTGGTCATATAATGTGTTGTGATTAAGGGAAGGGAACAGGGGGGTTGATTGTGATTAAAATGGATTTTATCATGGTATTTAAAAAATTAAGTTCCAAGTCGTGTAATAATTTACTTTCATGAAAAAATATGGAAATTACAAGAAAAACGTTTCACTAGGCTGACGATTTTGGTGCATAGCTTTCCCTGAAAAGTCTTCAGAATGTAGCATTATGCAGTCACATTTTTAAAAATTTTCACGGGGGCCATGCTCCCAAATCCCCCTATCCTACCCATCCTCACCACCATCCCCCTTGTTAAAATTTTACAATTCAACCACTTGGTGTATCTCTCTCTTCTTCGCCTTTCAAGTGAATATATATTTAATTTACGAATTCTTTCACAGTAGTTGTGTTCTTTGCAGGTTGTGAAATTTCTTTGAATTTCTTCCGCACTACTTTATTAAGTTCTTTTTTTTACGTATGTACTGTATATGGGGATGTCAAGACTTATATTCAAATTTTGGTATGATCAGTGTTTTCAGCAGGGGAATCTCGTTTCAAAGTTCTCAGTACCCGCCCACGACCCATTTTGCTTTGGTTATCGCTATCTAATTTCATATCTCAAATTTCGCATCGTCGGTCATAACCCCTAAATCTATTGCTTTCTCGCTTCTCTAAATTTCCTGTCTATCTGGAGCATAATATACTGTCTGTTTTAACTTCTCATTTCTTCCATATCTCAAGAGCTGAAATTTCTTGGGGTTAATTTCATGTGTTGTCTTCTGACCATTTGTATATTCTGCTCGTGCCCCTCCATAGGACTTCCACCTCTTCTGAATCACTGATTTTTCTGATGATTTTTATATCGTCTGCGAAGGATGTTACTATATTGTTGTTGGTTACTTCATTGTCTATGTCTCTTAGCATGATAATAAATAGGAGTGGGGCCCATACTATCCCTTGTAGTACTGAGCTGCGTACTACCGATTCTGATGATGATATACTTTGAATTTTTACGACCTACTGATGTTCTCTGAAGAAATTGTAGATCCATTTTCACACTTTGCCTGTTATTCCCTTATATTTCATTTTATGTGTTATTATACCATGATCACATTTGTCGAACGCTTTAACAAATTCCTCGTACATGACATTGTAGTTTTCATTGCTTTCAAGTGCGTCTAAGATAGTGTTATAGTGCTCTATAAGTTGTGATAGGCATGATCTTCCTGATCGGAATCCGTGCTGGTTCTTATTGAACCTTTCCAGTGTCTCCAAGAAGTCATAGATTTTCTCGCTTACTATTCTTTTAAATATTTTGGTGAGATGGGTCGACTGTCACACTGGTCTATCGTTCTTTGCTTGAGATCTATCCCCTCCTTTATATATCGGGACAATGTTTGCTCTTTTCAGGATGCTCTGTATTTCCCCCGTGTCCAGGGATCTTCTCCATATCCAATATTTCTTTTTTGCAGTTTTTAATCAATAAAGCATTCCATTTGTCCGGACCTGCAGCTGAATGTGATTTCATTTGTCCTATAACTCGCGCTATATCTTCTGGGATAAAATCAAAATCTGTTATACACTCTCACTGTAATTTCTCTTCAAAGAATGCACCTCTGTCAAGTAACACTTTATCACTTTTTGGGGTACTGAAAACTGATTCGTAATGAGCTCTCAATGTTTCAAATATATTTTTAAAAATCATCGGTCAGTTTATTATTTTCTTTCTTTAAGGGCCCAATAGTGGCGCGCGTTCTTGTTTTCATTTTTGCCTAGTAAATGACTATAGTAAATGACTATAGTTTTTTCTTTTTCATGATGCTAGTCCGACGTGGGCAACGGGTCACTCGCAAAGAGGTCCCAAAATATATAGCTTCCCTCACCAGCTATCTGCAAAGCAGATAGGATCTAGCTTTGGGACAGGATCTAGGGTTTAAAGCAGCCTAGCCCAGCTACATTTAGAACCTCAATATAAACAAAAGACTCGCTGCCTTCACGTCAGATTGAATACATCAAAGAAAAAGGGGTAACTATTATATTTTTAGCCAAAAACCAAAACTTAAACCTCAACTGGCAGAATTGAGCGTCCACTTTTCAAGGCACATAACATGTCCGTTTCATGATGGGAATGAACTCAGAATGGTTCCCTGAGGTTTTTTATGATACACACAGACCGTGCATGGAAGGCAGCGAGTTTTTTGCTTATATTGAGGTTCTAAATGTAGCTGGGCTAGGCTGATTTAAACCCTAGATCCTGTCCCAAAGCTGGATCCTATCTGCTTTGCAGATAGCTGGTGAGGGAAGCTATATTTTTGGGACCTCTTTGCGAGTGACCCGTTGCCCACGTCGGGCTAGCATCATGAAAAAGAAAAAAACTATAGTATTTGTCATTTACCATTACTTATTCGGACTATAGTGGATTTAATTTTCCTAGAAGAGTTCCTTGTTCCATGCACGGTCTGTGTGTATCATAAAAAACCTCAGGGAACCATTCTGAGTTCATTCCCATATATATATATGAAAATTATTTCACGGAAGTAACACGTGAAAAATATTTATGATGAATAAAACCACGAAGGGAAAAGAAACACAAAGTGGTGCTCAAGCGCTTTCGTCTAATGACATCCTCGTGTTCCTGAGGATGTCATTAGACGAAAGCGCTTGAGCACCACTTTGTGTTTCTTTTCCCTTCGTGGTTTTATTCATCATATATATATATTTTTTTTTTAATACCATCCAACAGATACGAAGCCAACTGACAAATACAGGAGGGATCCGAGAGCTGTACAGAAGGCATACAGAAAGACATTACATGCAATATCGGGACAACGGGTATCAAACCAGATAAAGAAAGAGAGGAAAATTCTCGGAGGATCACAAGGCAACGAAACTGGCATCACCATTGGAAAACGAATCGGAAACACAAGTATGTAAAAACGAAAGGGAAAAAATAAAAATAATTCTAGTCAACATTCAGGGCCTTAAATCAAACCATTCCCCGGACAAAATTTTATACCTGAAAGGACTCGTGCAAAAAACCGGAGCAGATTTTGCATGCCTCACGGAAACCCATCTAAAGGACTGCCAGGCGAACTGTGAAAGCTGTGAGTTCTGTATTGACAAAAAAGAAATACAAATTGATAACTATAACATCCTCCGAGCCGAGAGAACAGTGAGACGTAAAGGAGGATGTGCTATTTACACACGCGAAAGGCATATGGCAGAAATGACTATAAGTACCTCAAACAGCTACGTAGAATGTGTAGCAACAAAAATTGAAAAATTAAATATATATGGTACTAAGTGTAATGTACAGACACCCAACACGCCAACCTCAAAATTCTCAGATTCCATTACAGAGGTAAGAAACGGTGAAAGGTCTACATTCTCCAACCCCAAATATTTTTCTCTGTGGTGATTTTAATTTTCCATTCATGAAATATAAAAGGATAGGAAAAACTATATGTATACACCAGGACAAGGGAGGCACACGGGAAGACCAGGAGCAGATAAAAATGCTACTAGAACTAGCTGATGAATTTATGTTAACGCAAGAAATAACAGAAAACACAAGAAAAAACAACTGCCTAGATTTGGTATTCACAAACAACAGCAACCTAATTGATAACGTAAAAATATCCCAACTATAATATCGGATCACAATATTATTGAAATAACAACCAATATAAAAGCAACAGGAAAGGAAAGAACACGAACAACAGAAAGAAGCAATTCGAATTTTTTAATTTTCACTCCAAAGCTATAAACTGAGAAGATGTTACATCCAGCATGGAAGTAATAGATTGGAAAACCATCTTCAAGACCAAGACAACGGAAGAGATGCTAGTGACCTCAGAGGAGAAGACGCTGGAAATTGTGGAAAGACATGTCCCAAAAATACAACAAAGAGGAAAGAGAATCTGGTTCGAGAGACAAAAGAAGTCATTGTTCCGAAAGAGAAAAAGAGTGACTGCAAAATTAAGTAACTGTAAAGATAACAACATCAGAAAAATATTAAATGATAAACTGCAGAGTATCGATGACGTCATACAGGAACTAATTGAGAAGCATACAGAAAAAGAAGAAGACGACGTTATAGAAGAGATAAAGCTTAACTCAAAGTACTTCTATAATTTTGCAAAAAGGAAGTCGAAAAACCACACGCCTATCGGACCTTTGTAAAACGAAAACAGTGCTTTATCTGATGATCTAACTGTTAATTTATTCTAACAGAACATGGATTTCGGTCAGGCAGATTATGCCTATCACAACTAACGGAACACTACAACAATATTATTGATGCACTGGAAAGTAATGAAAACTATGATGTAATATACACAGACATTGCCAAAGCGTTCGACAAGTGTGACCATGGAATCATAATACATAAACTGAAATATATGGGAATAACAGGAAAAGTAGGGAAATGGATATATAATTTCCTTAATGAGCGGCGGCAAGTCATTACAGTACAAGAAATATCGTCATCAGAATCAGAGGTCCTCAGCTCAGTACCACAAGGAACAGTATTAGCTCCACTACTCTTCATAATCATGCTAACTGACATAGATGAGGACGTTACCAGAGACAGCACAGTAACATCCTTTGCCGATGACACAAAAATCAGTAGAAAAATAAGAAACCCAGAAGATATAGGACCTTTACATACAGACATGAACAGAATGTAGAAGTGGACGGAAGACAACAATATGAAGTTTAACACTGAGAAATTTCAGCTGTTACGGTACGGAAAAAGAGAAGACCTAAAATCCATGGCATATTATACCCCAAATGGACAGGAAATTCAGAGAAATTGTAAAGCAAAATATTTATGAGTTGTAATGACTGACGATGCGAAATTTGAAATACAAAATAAGATAGCAGTAAACAGAGCAAAGAGAATAACTGGGCAGGTACTGAGAACTTTTACACGAAGGGATAGGAATATAATGATTCCTCTACTGAAAATACTGATTATACCCAAACTGGAATACTGATCGGTCCTAACATGCCCATATAAAAAAGAAAACATTAGACAGCTAGAAGGGATTCAGAGAAGCTTCACAGCCAAGATCAATGGGTGCAAAGAGCTAAATTACTGGGAAAAGTTACGCGAATTAAACCTATATTCACTGGAAAGGAGGAGAGAGAGATACACCATTATTTACACTTGGAAAACAATGGATAAACTCGTCCCTAATCTTATTCTGAACCCTGTAACTCCCCAAACAATAGACTATTTTAGCGTGTATTAATACACAAAATGTGCATTATTAATTTTTTTTTGTGTATCTTTAAAAATTACTTTGTGTATTATTAAATTTAACCCTATATCACTGATCAAAATTTGGTGTGGAGTTCATCGCTCAGATCTGGCCTTTGACAAAGTCTCTAAAACTGTGAAGGAAGTGAATATGTTGATTAGGGTTATGACTTTTTAATTTTTTGTCATAAATATTGTTTCCTGTATCATCAATCGATGAACATTTGCTTGAAAACAATAAAAAAGGGCCTAATTCTTCAGAATTAAAATAAAATGTCACCCCGAAATCAAATATAGTATATTAGTATATTCGAGACAGCTGCATTGCACCATTCTAGATTGGTTACCTAGTATTTTCTTGAATATTCCGGAATATACCGAAAAGCACTAATACTCTGGAAAATCACTGGAACAGAGACCCATCTGCAATAGCTATACCAAGGAGCAACCAATGTGCGGAACGTGCCATTAAGGTGATGCAAGAACTTTACGTAAACTGTAAAAATAAGGACAACCTTAATCACAGGTTTATTTTAAGCAATAAGTAAAACAATTAAAACAATAATAGAGTAAATGTATAATATTGTATTTGTATAATTAATATGTATTGTATAGGTATAATGTTGTATAATATAATATATGTTTATGTATAATAATTGTGAAATAAACATGCAAATTTCTATTTATTATTTTATTAATTTTTTATTTTTTATTTTGGGGTGAAGTTTTTTCAAAATATATCGAAAAAACTGTTATTTTCATTGTCAGGGGGCAAACGTTCATCGATTTATGATACAGGAACATGAGGTTATAAAAATGTCATAACCCTAATGTTGATACAAGATGGCAGTGGTCTCTCAACATTTTTTCATACATCAGCAGTTCGCACCAAAGAACTGGAAAAGGTTGGAAAAGAATAGAATTTAACAGTACATCATATTCCGAAATATTTTGAAGTTCGTTGGACAGAATTCTCTTACAATCTTTTCAGCAGTATTCTATCATACAGAGCAATCGTAGCATATTTAGAGCAGTCGGAAGATGCTTCTGCCTTCTGCTCAGGGTCATCTGAAGAATCTTACTGATCTGAAAAAGTTGAGCACAATGTGCATAGTTGCAGACATTTTGTTTCTATATTCAAGATTTCAAAAGTCCCTGCAAAACAATAAATGCACTTATTTTGATTGGGATAACAAAGTACAGACTCTCCTGTACAATCTAGATGCATTGAAGAGTCAATCGCTTCTTGGTGGATGGGAAAGTTCTTTTGAAGAAAATTTAGATGAGGACAACTTAACATTCTTTGGCATCCAGCTGACTGACAAAAAGAGCAGAGTGAGCTATCAATTAGTTACAACAGTAACACGCAAGGTAAAACAAGGTAAAATTATTACACTACTCAAACCAAACAAAAATCCAACAGAACCAGCTTCCTATAGAGCCATTACTGTACTACGCACACCTTCCAAAGTAACAGAAAGACTAATCTTACAAATCACCAACCCACACATACCACTATCGCCTACTCAACATGGATTCAGACCTCACCACTCAACCACGACATTACTCACTAACCTCACGCAGCACATCATGGATGGCATCAACTCCAGACGAACAGCTCAACGTACACTATTAGCAATAATAGACATTAGTAAAGCATTTGATGCTATCCCACGCTTCCCTCTCATAAACAAAATACTCAACACAAACATGCACAATAACACCAAAAGGTGGCTGAGCAACTATCTTTCAGGAAGATACTCACATGTCACATTTAATGGCAAGTCATCCAAAAACAAGCTTTTTCCAAACGGGGTCCCTCAAGGCTCTGTTCTCTCACCAACACTGTTCAACTTATACATGTATGACATCCCAACACCCATAGATAACAACCTTACCTTATCATCATATGCAGATGACATCACTCTAACATCCACCCACAACAGCATCGACACCGCGACAAATAACCTACAAACATACATAAACAGTATACAAGACTGGCTCACACACAATAGACTCAAAGTAGCGCCCATAAAATCAACCATCACCTTGCTAACAAACAACACAAAAGAATACCAGATAACTCCACAGATTACTATAAATAACACCAACATTCCACACACTCAGAGGACCAAAATACTTGGGGTCACATACAACATATCATTATCTTTTGCAAACCACATTCAGGACATTAAAAACAAATGTACGTCAAGACTTAACACGCTTAAGGTACTAACAGGCACAAACTTTGGACACCAGCAGGAAACAACATCACTCATATACAAACAATATATTCGCTCAGTTATGGACTATGCTAGCCCATGCTGGGCACCCATTATCTCAAACACACACATAAACACCTTACAGACAATACAAAACAACGCACTTCGTATCATTACAGGATGTACTCAAACAACACCAATAGAACGCCTGCACGCAGAAACAAAAATACTGAAAGTTAGGGAGCATTTAGATATGAGGGGAACACAATTCATGGCAGCAGCAACAACTAACCCACAACACGCTTGCCACTACATGTACAATCATGCACCAACACCTCGCACCATTAAGGTAACACCAGAGAGACATTATAACCAAATACTCCATTCCATACGACGACTCACAGACATCACACAGTACAGAAAACACATACACACACACACACACACACACATCTAACCCACAAAGCACTGACACGACTCGGTCCGAATGCGGTCCTAGGTGCGAAGCCGCCACTCATTGACAGGTCAGAGACCAGCCTGAGCAGATCGGATCGAGTTAACTTAGCACGTTTCCGATGTGGACATCACCCCAACTTACGGACATATAAACACAGACTAGACAACTCCACAGACGACACCTGCCACCTGTGCCAGGACACATCAGAAACAATTGAACACATTATGACAGACTGTACCGCTCTAGCACAACATAGAACACAACACAACATCACTAGTGCGCTGAATCTCTGGTCCACTCCGGAGAGGGTGATCGGTTACCTGCGTACCGCCGGCTTGCTCGATCAGGGTGGGCTGATCGGCTAACCAACAACAACAACAACAACAACAGTAACGCGCGATTTCAAAGCTGTATGATATGAAATTATTGAATCCTTGATAAACTTCCTAAAAGAAGGATATGCTTTTGATTCTGATCGTTTAAAGTTGTTGAGCCCCTCGAGAAGTTTAGATTCCTCAGTGACTGACTTACACTTGAATGAATGCCATGCTTTCATTATTCCAGATCTTGACTTAGCAACATTTGCAGTACAGTACAGAGATGCCTGTGCATTACCCGGTGTTTCAAGTATTGGAACTTCAAACTTGATGAAAAGACTTCTGCAGTTACAAAATCAGGAATTTGATATGTTGATCTTTGCACTTGGTCGGATTGTTGCAGCAAAACCGCATTCAGCAGATGTGGAAAGACTCATTAAGTCTTATAATGTTCTCAAAACAGCCGATCGTTCACAGCTGTCTTCAGATGTGCTCATGAACTATCTTTATGTTAGGCATAATATGCCAGTTGTGTCACACTTTGATCCAAGAAGTGCGGTGTTGCTATGGTTGAATGACAAAATAAGAAGAGATGTAGAACCAATAAAGCACAAGACTCAACGATGGTATGGGTCAATGTTTTTAGAAGCGTCAGATATTGAAAAAACTGTTACCAGTACTAAAAAATTGTTCTAATTTTGAATATACTACTAATTTTGAAAGTCTGACTCGTTTTTTTTGTACTTTGTCACAGGTGAGTATTTTTAAAATTTCCTTAGAATAACCTATGTCCCAAACAACAGTGGAAAGTAGAAAAGGAAGACTGTGTCGTATCCCCAAGTTAAAGGCTAGACAGGGAACATCCTTAACCCTGAAAGAAAATAGTTTTGTTGTGAGAGGACCAGGACTGTTTAATCAGTTGCCCAAAGACCTAAGGAACACGAGTGATGTTGCGGTGTACATCTTCAAAAGAAGATTAGACGCCTGGCTCAGAACAATCCCCGATGAGCCGGGCGTACCTGGCTATGTGAGGTAGAGAGTACAAGAAACCAACTCACTACTTCACCAGGCCATCTCGAGAGGAGGGGCGACAACCTTGACCTTCATGAAATGAGGAATCATCACACGGAACATTTGAAAGGTTGAAAGGTATGTGTATATATATATATATATATATATATATATATATATATATATGTTACAGGGAATCTGTGTAACTAGGAATATATATATATATATGTTACAGGGAATCTGTGTAACTAGGAATTTCATGAAATCCCTAAAATGTTCAGGGATTTAATGTAAGGTTAAGTCGTGATATTTTCGTTAGTTTTAACGAAAATATCACGACCTAAACTAACCAATCGTCAAGGACGTACAGTTAACCTAACTGAGCATTCAATTAACCTAACCGGGCATTCAATAATTTTCCCGTAGGTTTAACGAAAATATCACGCTTTAACCTTACATGAAATCCTTAAGCATTTTAGGGATTTCATGAAATTCCTTGTTACACAGTTTCCCTGTAACATACTCGTATATATGATGCAAATCCACAAGGAAAAATAAAAAATTATTTCAAGGCCTTTCGTGTATTTAGCAATACACCTCGTCAGGGAATGAAATTTTGGTTAGCTTCCGCCCGAATTGTTCATTCTGACGAAGGTCAAGCTTTTCACTCCACCTACAGTTTAACCTACAGTTTAATGTGGAATCCGAACCACGCTCCACTAGCAGCCCAACGTCTTAACCACTAGGCCACTCAGGGTACCCATTTATCTACCAACTACTTTCTTTTATTGTGTGGAAGGATGAACATTGAACAGCTGGGTTTTGCTACTCGCCGGGGATGATGGATTCGTAGTCAGCGACGCTAACCACTACACCACCGAGGCGCATTATATATATATATATATATATATATATATATATATATATATATTATATATATATATACAGTGGCTTTCAAAAGTCTGCGTACGCCTCAGGTTTAGACAATTTTTAGAAAATAATACAACTCTGAGAAAGTATGTCCGCTATAATAAGGTATTTTCTTATACAAAAAATGGTATTTCATATATTCTACTACATGTGTAAGTAATGTAAAAAACACATTAATGAAAATGGTCCTTTTTGGTCCTGTTACGTTTTTTCTTTGCAGTATAATAGCACCGATTTTAACCCAGGTATTGGTGACAGACCATAGTCAAATGTTATTAATCCTCAAAATAGTGTATTCATACAATAATTTTAACAACTGGTCTATTATAACTGATAAAATCAATTAGTCAATGACATTGTAGCAATTTGATTAAAAAATAATTAATCATTATCTCTATTCTCTCTTTACAGGCCGTAATTGAAGTGTTTAAGGAACTAAGTTTATCCCAGAGAGGATAAATAATTGCTCTTTCAGGAGAGGGAATGTCCCAACGCCAGACCTCGGCAAAAATTAACGTTTCGAAAGGGGCCGTCCAAAGAACTATAAACAGATATTTCAAAGAATCTGGATCATGCTCTCTTCAAAGACAAGATCTGGCAGACCTAAAGTGACTACTGATTCTGAGGATCATTACATCAAGGTTACATCACTGCGTGACAGAAAAGCCACAGTTACGCAGATTCAGGCACAGTTGAATGAACAACGGGACTCTCGAATAAGTACAAGTACTATAAAAAGAAGACTCATAAAAGCTGGTCTCCATGGCAGAGTTGCTGTGTCCAAACCACTACTGAGGAAGCAAAATAAGGCTAAAAGATTGGAGTGGGCGAGAGAATATCGAAATTTTACCGTTGACGACTGGAAAAAAAGTTCTTTTTACTGATGAATCAAAAGTGGACCTTTTTGGGTCTCATAGAAGAGTTTATGTTAGACGTAGAACCAACGAAAAACTGATAGATCCCAGCATAAAACATTTAGTAAAACATTTTGGAGGTAACATTCAAGATTGGGGTTGTTTCAATTATTGTGGAGTTCGAGATCTTTACAGAATCACTTACATTCTCACAAAAGAGAAGTACCACTCCATATTAGTGAGACACGCAATACCATCAAGATTGAGGCTTTGCGGTCAAGGATTCATTTTCCAGCAGGATAACGACCCAAAGCACACTTCTAACCTTTGCATGAACTATCTGAACAAGAAAAAAGATGAAGGTGTTCTACAAATTATGAAGTTTCCTCCACAAAGTCCTGATCTCAATCCAATAGAGCATCTTTGGGACCATTTGAAGAGTCTGAAAGCTAAAAAGAATATAACTTCTCTCGATTCTCTCTGGGAGAACGTAGAAGAATGCTGGAACGGCAGAGCACAAGATGTTATCCAGAAACTTGTCGAATCTATGCCTCACAGAATGGAAGTTGTCATTAAAAGAAAAAGGAGGTCATATCGATTATTATTAATAAGATTATGCCATTAAATTGTTAATTTCTTTACTAATTTATAATAATTACATTTAGAAGCAAATAATGTAACAATAAAAAATCAAATTTTCTTGTAATTATCATATATGTACATTTGTACAATTTACAATAAATTGAGTGATTTTAAGGTGGACGTAGACTTTTGAACGCCACTGTATATTATATATATATATATATATATATATATATGCTGCCGCGGTGGTGTATATATATATGCGCCTAGGTGGTGTAGTGGTTAGCGTTGCTGACTACGAATCCATCGGCCCCGGGTTCGAGACCCGGTGACGGCAGCCGGCGCGCAGCAAACCCCAGCTGTTCATCCTTCCACACAATAAAGAAAGTGGTTGATAGATAAATGGGTACCCTGGGTGGCCTAGTGGTTAAGACGCTGGGGATGCTCGTGGGGCGTGGTTCGGATTCCACGTTAAACTGTAGGTTAAACTGTAAGTGGAGTGAAAAGCTTGACCTTCGTCAGAATGAACAATTCGGGCGGAAGCTAACCAAAGGTGTATATAAATAATTTGCTTTTATATGTAGCACTTCTATATGTCTTTATAATATTTGTTTTTAATATACTCTATTTATCTTTGTTGCACATTTTTCAAAAATAAAAAATGGAATAAAATCTTAAAAGCAATAGCTTCCTTTTTTCTGGGCAACCCGGTATATACAGTATCCAGTATATAGAGTTTTCACGCGATTATCCGTGATTCACATAACCGTGATTTACTAATTATGAAAATTGTGCACTTATCCGTGATCATAACACCGGGTTAACCGTGTTTTGACGCAGTGTTTATATCTGTGGATCGCCTGCTGCCAGCCCACCACAACGCGCTTCATACAATGTATCTCTGCACTAGCGAGGTGGGAGGCCAGTCAGTCGCAGCAGGCAGCAGCGGCTACACCACCCACTCGCAGGCAGGGTATACAGAGTTAACCGTAAAATCGGATTATCCGTGATCATGGACCGCCCCTCACTTACAGATAACTGAGTAACATATATATATATATATATAATATATTACAATTTTTGTATTTCAGTCGTGTACACAACAACAGCTAAAACATTTCCGGTTGTATAATTAACAGAGTATGTCATTTTATTGCATTTCGCTCGTCGTCTAAAACCTGAGAGAAATGTTAAACAATGTGAAATTAACTTTACACTGTATCCAAAAATTGTTTTTACTTAAAAATGTTAACAAAGATTTAAGTATCTTCCTTGCACTCTGTTACCTACACGAAAGTTAGTTAGTTTTTTCCAGAGAGGGTGCTCGTCACTAAAACATGGCTGCCATTTTTAACATAGGAAAGATAAGGAGTGTGATATATTAGAATAGCGAGGTACAGGGTGTGTATAAAGTAACGCGAGTGAAGAGACAAATCCGATTTCAACTGGCTTTAACTAGTTTCGTAACGCGAGTGAAGAGACAAATCCGATTTCAACTGGTTTAAACTAATTTTTCAACCTCTTATAAATCTTACTATCGAATATACAGAGTGGCCACAAAGTCCCTTTACAGTGAAATTGCGGCATATCTGTACGTTGCCCTTCTTTTTCATGCAGAGGGACTTTGTGGCCACCCTGTACAGTTGTTATAAAGTACGTGTCCATGTTCACTCGCGTCAATATAATTCAAATCGGATTTGTCTCTTCGCTCGCGTTACTTTATACACACCCGGTATTTGCTAGATCACATAATGAAGATACAGAGGATTGACAAAAGTAAGTAGACACTTTTGTTTTTTTTCCCATAGTTTTCGATTTGACAATAAAAGTCAATAAATGATGATAAATTTATTGGATCAACTTAAAAGTTATTTAACCAATAGATATAATTTTGTATCAGTAAATAAGGTTTGCTAAACTAAAGCGCTTGTCAAACATGGTGCATAGGGCTCAGTTCTGGGTACACTGTTATTTTTATTATAAGTAAATGATCTCCCGCGTTCATCTGATATACTTAACTTCATAATGTTTGCAGATAATACAAGTGTCTTTTTCTTGCAAAGATGTTAATTCAGTTAAGAATATATTTAAATCAGAATTTATCAATGTAATGAAATGATTGACCACAGTAGTATAGTGGCAAAATGGACGAGTGCAGAAATGTTGCAAGCGTGCCAACCCCACCCCCCTTTGCTGCAAGAGTACCAACCCCCACCCCCCTTCGTGCCAACCCCAAAATAGGACTACAAGGGGTACGCAACTTAGAGGCTGAGTTCTCCCCCAAGCTGAACCCCCCCCAAAGGGGCATATCTACCCTAAGGGGATAGGGGACGCCTCACCCCCAAAAGAGGCAGAAAGAGATAGAAGTAGAGGAAGAGAGAAAGGAAGAGGAGAGTCTTTGCTCGGCTGATTGCCGAGCTCATATGATTTCTTCAGCCACCCACCGCCCTCTTATAGGGTCATAAACAGCCAGTTGGCTGTTGAGTTGCAGATAGCAACATTTATTTAATTATTCCTTCAGCCATTTGGCTGTTGAGTTGCCAGATAACGCCATGTGTTTAATTATTAATCAGCCAGTCGGCTGCTGAGTTGCCAGATAACGCCATGTATTTTATTTAAAGCATATATTCCAGTTGGTTTAGAAGACCGATTTGACAAATAGCAACTAATTAATTATTCTGTTTTAGAAACAAATTATATAAAAGTGTTCAAGGAATAAATAAAACACCATTACATCGTTCCGTGTATTAATTAATGTTTATACAATGGGACACATATATGATCAAATAATATAATGGAAAATATATAATCATACAAAGCATACTATCAACCGAATATTAGAAAAATATATATTTATATTAATTATATATAATATAATCGTACAAAACATGGAAAATATATAATCATACAAAGCATGGTATTAACCAAATATTAGAAAAATATTTAGTTTTTTGCAAAAAGTTCTTTATGAATTTTAAAAATATATACTTTTTTAAATTGAATCGATAAATAAATCTTGTGAATCGAATGATATTAAATGTTTAGTAAATATTGACTTATTTTGTGCGAAAATTATGATTAAAAGTGAAAAATTAAAAAAATGCGTGTACAGGCATGGGAAAAACTGTACCCCTAAAAGGGGGGGAAGGAATTATGTTAGGGAATTTTTTTTAGCATGGGCACTGCACAATAAAAATAAGCATCGAATGGTGAAAATCGCATTGTTCTACACCAATTGTAGCGACCTGTAGGTGTGCGCAAAAAAACTGTTACATATATATATATCTATATATATATATATATAAGGCTTCATTTCTGAAATAGTATATTAGATATAGTTATATTATCAAAAGTTATATTATCAAATATTAGTACAGAAAAAATATAGTTATATTAATTATATATAATTGTACAAAACATAGTATTAACCAAATATTAGAAAAATATATATTTATATTAATTATATATAATTGTACAAAACATAGTATTAGCAAACTAATACAGGAAATATATATATATATATATATATATGAAAATTATTTCACTAAAGTAACACGTGAAAAATATTTATGATGAATAAAACCACGAAGGAAAGGAAACACAAAAAGGTGCTCAAGCGCTTTCGTCTAATGACATCCTCAGGAACACTGAAGTACATAAAAGGTTACGGCCTATATATAGGTTACAGAAAAAAAAAAAAATAAATAACATACATACACACAAACATACATACACATACATATATATATATATATATATTATATATATATATATATATATATATATGCAATAAACGGAGAAGTAAAAATAAAAATTAAAAATTAAAGATTAGAGGATTAACAAAGAGGCATACAGATTTGTAAGGAAAATATCGATTTTAGCACAAGATCAAATGAATTAAAAATACAAATTTATACTGGAAATCTACCCGGGTTTTAACACTTTGCCTTTTAGAGTCAAGTTTCGATATATATATAAATAAAATGAAGATTAAAAGTTAATAAAGTAGCGTACAAGTTTACCAAAGATTTAGCGTCCTACCCTTTTTATCTAAATTTGTTTTGAAGGAATTCAAAACAACAGGATCGAGTTGAAAAAGACCTTTGCTTATGTTGAAGTTATTTGAAAGTTGGATAATGGCAGACTCAAGAATATTTCTATTGACAATGTTGCTAGAATGAAATAAAACTGAAGCATTATTCCAATCAATACAGTGGGATAACTCTGACAAATGGACAAAAAGAGCACTGGACAACTGTCCTGTTCTAACGGAATATTGATGCTGTTTTATACGTGTGTGCAAATCCTTTCCCGTCTGACCTATGTAAAAGGAATCACATTGTTTACACCCAATTTTATAGATAATGCCTGAATTATTGGTAGGGCTATTTTTACTATGATATTTTTCACAATATTGTTATATGAAAATACTACATTAATATCCAAAAGTTTAAGTACATTAGCAATGCCTAAAAAGCCCGGGAAAAATGGAAGTACTAAAATATTTTTGACAAAGTACGAGTGTTATTATTGACACGATAGAAAGTTCGTTTTGCCTTGTTGAGACAAGATTCCATAAACGCAGATGGGTAACACAGATCACTTCCAATACCGTTGATTTTTTCCAATTCGGCATCGATGTATTCCGGACTGGCGATCCTAAGGGCGCGGAGAAACATTGATGAAAAAATGGCCTTCTTAGTGGGGGTGTCATGTCCCGAGTAAAAGTGTACGTAGGACAAATTATTTGTTGTTTTCCGATAGATACTAAACTTAAAACCTGGGCTTTCCCTATGTACCCGCACATCCAAAAATGGATTGAATTGTCTTGTTCCACTTCTAAAGTAAACTTAATGGAGGGGACTTGATCATTTAACTGAAGGAGGAAGTTATCCAGGTCACGATTCATGGGCCAGATACACAAAATATCGTCGACGTACCGCAACCAAGGATGCCAACCCCCAGGATTCTCGGAATGTAAGTAATTTCGAAAAACTCCATATAAATATTGGAGAGGAGGGGCGATAAGGGGTTGCCCATGGCCATCCCAAACACTTGTTGATAATACTCGTTATTGAAAGTGAATTTACAGTCTTTGATGCAAAGCTTAATAAGTTCCAAAACAATGTGTGAAGGTAGTGGCAGGTCATACTTATGTAATTCTTGGGAGAGAAAGTCAAGCATATCATCAATCGGCACTTTTGTAAACAATGAACAAACGTCAAAACTGATCAATCTATCGTTAGTTTCAGTACGTGCATTATTCAATTTTTCAGTAAGATCCATGGAATTTTTTACCCCCACTAAGAAGGCCATTTTTTCATCAATGTTTCTCCGCGCCCTTAGGATCGCCAGTCCGGAATACATCGATGCCGAATTGGAAAAAATCAACGGTATTGGAAGTGATCTGTGTTACCCATCTGCGTTTATGGAATCTTGTCTCAACAAGGCAAAACGAACTTTCTATCGTGTCAATAATAACACTCGTACTTTGTCAAAAAATATTTTAGTACTTCCATTTCTCCCGGGCTTTTTAGGCATTGCTAATGTACTTAAACTTTTGGATATTAATGTAGTATTTTCATATAACAATATTGTGAAAAATATCATAGTAAAAACTAGCCCTACCAATAATTCAGGCATTATCTATAAAATTGGGTGTAAATAATGTGATTCCTTTTACATAGGTCAGACGGGAAAGGATTTGCACACACGTATAAAACAGCATCAATATTCCGTTAGAACAGGACAGTTGTCCAGTGCTCTTTTTGTCCATTTGTCAGAGTTATCCCACTGTATTGATTGGAATAATGCTTCAGTTTTATTTCATTCTAGCAACATTGTCAATAGAAATATTATTGAGTCTGCTATTATCCAACTTTCAAATAACTTCAAAATAAGCAAAGGTATTTTTCAACTCGATCCTGTTGGTTTGAATTCCTTCAAAACAAATTTAGATAAAAAGGGTAGGACGCTAAATCTTTGGTAAACTTGTACGCTACTTTATTAACTTTTAATCTTCATTTTATTTTTATATATATCGAAACTTGACTCTAAAAGGCAAAGTGTTAAAACCCGGGTAGATTTCCAGTATAAATTTGTATTTTTAATTCATTTGATCTTGTGCTAAAAATCGATATTTTTCCTTACAAATCTGTATGCCTCTTTGTTAATCCTCTAATCTTTAATTTTAATTTTATTTTTACTTCTCCGTTTATTGCATATATATATATATATATATATAATATATATGTATGTTTGTGTGTATGTATGTTATTTATTTCTTTTTTTTTTCTTTCTGTAACCTATAATAGGCGTAACCTTTTATGTACTTCAGTGTTCCTGAGGATGTCATTAGATGAAAGCGCTTGAGCACCTTTTTGTGTTTCCTTTCCTTCGTGGTTTTATTCATATATATATATATATATATATATCTATATATATATATAAGCACACAGTTAATGGTGCCGGTTTCCCGCCTGAACACACGCAACGACTTCGTCACGGAGACGTCGTACGAGGCGTTGAGAACGCTTCTCAAAGGGAGTTCCATCGTATTCGCACGTTCACACGGATCGAGATGACTATGGCACAACCACTCGGAGCAAGCTCTGAGAAGACTATGAGCCGCATGAGGCACGCAGGTAGGCAGGAACGGGTCGATGGGCGGGTGACTCACCCTGATGATACGTAAATGGGTTTGTTCGAACTCGTATGATCCGTGAGGTGCGAGTCGCACCATAATCTAATGAAACGTGTGCGGCACTGACCCAACATGAATTGTTGTACCCCATTATATTGAGGAGGTGTTTTGAGAAATTTTCCGGTACAAGAATTAATTTCGGTTTTAACGTTTCATCACTCCCACTCCCCTGAATACACACCAGACATTTTTTGAGGAGTAGTGAATACATGCCCGCTATTGGGGAGTTCCTCGGCGAGCTCACTGATGAGATCAAGGACGAGTATGGAGACATCGCATACGCCGACTCTTTTGTCTCAACAGGTCCAAAAACTTATGGGGTACGGGTGAGGGTGGGTGAGGATATGAAATATATCGTGAAGGCAAAGGGCATCACGCTCAACTATGCGAATCGGCAGGTCGTTAACTTTGATTCGTTGAAGGATCTAGTGTGTTTGGACGATGATGAGGGCGAACGACCTCCCCAACTAATTGTAGGCACCCACAATTTTCGGGCGCAGAAGCTGGGGTGTGTGAAGGAACTTAGGGGTACAAAGGTGTGCCGTAACACCTATAGGAAACGTTACCAGTTACCTGGTACCTATGATACGTACCCTTTGGTTACCATAAACTTTGATGGGCATATTGCTAACTTATTCATCACACGTATTTGTAAATATATATTTATTGAGAACAATCTTTGATGTGCCTACTGTTAACTTATTTATTGCACGTATTTGCAAATATGTACACCTTGAATGTTTCGTTTATTAAATAAATCGTGCTTCAACTTGCTTTTCACTTTGCGTGTGTGCGTATGTACAGTAAAAGTTAAGCCCCGCCCCCTGCAAGACCGGCGGCGTGACTCATGCCGTAGCCTGAGCAGGCCTCTGTCCCCGCGTTCTCAGTTGACCTCTGTATACCCTTGAGCTCGGACGTGTATTCTCTCGCGTGGAAGAAAAGTAGTAATGCCAACCTTTAATATTGCTTGTTCAACGTTTATGAAATGGTATTCAGCAAAGTGTTAAGATATAGTGGTTAGTGAAAAACTTCCTATTCTGCCCTCCTTTCAGCAGTGGCGGCTCGTGACTAAAAATTCTAGGGGTGCTGTCTCTAAGAATGGGTTGAAATAATTACTGAAATAAAAGGATGAACATTGAGCAATGAATAAAAGTTTCAAAAGTTATTGAAAAAGTTATTCAGTGAGCTCATCCTTATATTGTTCTTGATTATTTCAATTGTAAATAAAAAATTTAGGGGTGCTGCAGTTCCGCAGTGCCTACCGACGAGCCGCCACTGCGAGTCCTTTGCCTCTTTTAAAACCACATTGGATCGTGCGAAGGAGCAAGATGTACAAATACTCTATGGTTATTCTGGTGAGAGCGTTGTAGGCTTTCGTTGCATAGACGATGTATTGAAGTATGCTATAGACCTAAGCTTTATAAAGTCTCACATATACCGTGAAGTAAAAGAAACAACGCGTGCAGAAGAGAAGCAGCAGATATGGATAGTGAGTCTTATTGATAGGTGGTTGACAAGCGGTATTATGTCATGTTACACCATACCGAGTACTCGTACACTGCGGTTGAAAATGTAAATCTCGTCATCATGGAGAATCTTAAGTATTTTTATCACTATATTAATGTATATCATGATGAGGTTCGTAGTGAGGTTGTTGCTAGTGCCCTGCGTGAGTTTTTAGCAGACTTTAGAGACGAATATCGTCTGTTACACAAAAAGGAAAAATATGGGCATATGTTTCTCTCAAATAGTGCGCCGGATTGTGATGATGTTTAGGAGAGATAAAACGTTATAAAATGTGTCTAGTTCATGAAGATCCCCCTTTGCAAAAATGTCTGGTGTGTATTCAGGGGAGTGGGAGTGATAAAACGTTAAAACCGAAATTAATTCTTGTACCGGAAAATTTCTCAAAACACTTACCCAACATAATGGGGTGCAACAATTCATGTTGGGTCAGTGCCACACACGTTTCATTAGATTATGGTGCGACTCGAACCTCACGGATCATATGAGTTCGAACAAACCCATTCACGTATCATCAGGGTGAGTCACCCGCCCATCGACCCGTTCCTGCCTACTTGCTTGCCTCATGCAGCTCATAGTCTTCTCAGAGCTTGCGCCGAGCGGTTATGCCATAGTCATTTCGATCCGTGTGAACGTGCGAATACGATGGAACTCCCTTTGAGAAGCGTTCTCAACGCCTCGTACGACGTCTCCGTGACGAAGTCGTTGCGTGTGTTCAGGCGGGAAACCGGCACCATTAACTGTGTGCTTGAAACGAACAGTAGACCTGCGAGCAAACGCAACGTTATTTATTTAAAGCTTGAGGAGATGCATAAAATCTTCGTGGTAGTTGAGAGGTGGGCTGAGGACCGTTATAAAATACCACCGCCGTGGATACAATAAGAGATGTGATTAGTGAAGCCTCCTCATATACCGTTGTTTGTACATTGAGTGTAAATAACAATCAACCATGCGTTGATATACGACTGATGTGGAAGAACACAGCTGATAATGGCGTTCTTGTTCCTACACGAAACCGTTTCATCCTCGACAGAATGTTTGAGATCGTTGGATTCCGTAAGCTGAAGCCTATATTAGACACACGTATCTCAGACATGATTTATTTTGACACAGTACTTGAATACGCTTACACCGCTCTGCTCGACGGATTTGTTGAATGTAGGAACGAGCAGGGAGAGAACGGACTAGCTCTGGATGCGTATTTAAAAGGCTTAGATTCTTCGAAATATCCTGAGCTTTGGTACAAAACGCTTGAGAGGTACAGAGCTTTGCTCGCCTACACTGTTCATCCTGAAGAGCTGTACCTCTATATAGTGGACAGCTGCCGTTACGACTTGGAAGATTATTTCAATTGCCGCTATGCCGGGTGAAGAAGAGTTCACGATTGAAAAGTTCGGTACGTTAAGAAAAAACCCTCGATTGGAAAGGCATGATTATAAACTTGTATTTGATGTAACCCCCAGGATGACGTTTTTGTGTGTGCTTTTGAATGTGTTCTAGTGGCGCTTAAAGACAACTTGCCTGCCGAGTGTAAAGTGGGTAAAAAAATAGTATTGAACGATATGAAAGCCATTTACATCGAGTATAAACCACCGTATCAGTTATACGGTGAGGTGATGCTTGGGCGGTTTTACCACATCGTGCAGAGTAATGCCGATGTTGATGTAGCGTCAATCAGCATTGAATTTACCGTTTTGCACCGTAGAACGTAAAGACAATATATATATATATTTTTTTTTTTCCTGTATTATTTTTCTAATACTATGTTTTGTACAATTATATATAATTAATATAAATATATATTTTTCTAATATTTGGTTAATACTATGTTTTGTACAATTATATATAATTAATATAACTATATTTTTTCTGTACTAATATTTGATAATATAACTATATATTTTTCTAATATTTGGTTAATACCATGCTTTGTATAATTATATATTTTCCATGTTTTGTACGATTATATATAATTAATATAAATATATATTTTTCTAATATTCGGTTAATAGTATGCTTTGTATGATTATATATTTTCGATTATATTATTTGATCATATATGTGTCCCATTGTATAAACATTAATTAATACACGGAACGATGTAATGGTGTTATATTTATTCCTTGAACACTTTTATATAATTTGTTTCTAAAACAAAATAATTAATTAGTTTCTATTTGTCAAATCGGTCTTCTAAACCAACTGGAATATATGCTTTAAATAAAATACATGGCGTTATCTGGCAACTCAGCAGCCGACTGGCTGATTAATAATTAAACACATGGCGTTATCTGGCAACTCAACAGCCAAATGGCTGAAGGAATAATTAAATAAATGTTGCTATCTGGCAACTCAACAGCCAACTGGCTGTTTGGGACCTATAAGAGGGCGGTGGGTGGCTGAAGAAATCGTATGAGCTCGGCGACTTTTCGGTGAACCTTTGTGGTAATCGGACGTGCCTCAATTGCTTGTTAAGACAAAGTTCAAATTCTTTCTAACTGAAACCAGGGGTGTGGTGTTAAAAAATCTTTCCAGGGCTGCAGTTGTGATTGATCCTGCGTTTTGGAATTATTTTTTGACTGGTATAGGATCACTCCAGTGTTTTTGTACTTGTTTGTTAAAAGATCTTGGCAAGGCATAGGCCTTGTCGGGTGTTTTTGGTAACGACTGTGGCCTAGCTCATCTTATTGGGCTAGGCCTGCCTTAGTGTGCCCTATACCCAACCCTGGGGTATAGGTTATATTTACCTCCCTACATCCAATCATGAGTAAAGGAGTAACTTCTAAAAGTACTAAAAGGTTACGGGTTGATGATTCTAAGACCCTTGAGTCGGCTCGCAGTGATGACTTGATGGATTGAGTACGGTCATTAAGCAAACTGACCATGCTATCACTTCTTTTTGCAAGAAAAGTTCAATGAAGTTGCTCAAAGATTAGATACTCAGGAACCATCTAGTCTTACTCACCCTTGAATTGTCCTACATCTAGACCTGCTACCAATAGTCCTGAACCTAATTTTCCTATTGAGCATGTGTCTTATATTTTTTTGAATAGCAAAGATTTATCAGTTCCCTTAACCAAACTTAGTCCTTTTGGTGTTAAGAAGTCTATAGAGCTTATTTGTGGTGGACCAGTGAAATCTGTCGCCTATTGTAGGTCTGGCTCATTACTCGTGAATACCATCAACTCGAGACAGTCTCAGGCTCTCTTGGTACTAAATCAATTATAAATGGTCTTTATGAAGTTGAGGCTAAGATTGCTTATAATTTGAATAAAATTCAGGGTATTATTTTTGCCCCAGAACTCCTTCATTTATCAACTGAGGAAATTTTGACTGAATTAAGTCTTCTACCAATTCTGTCTTGGATAAAACGTTTAAATAAAGGTCGAGAGAAGATTCCTACTTCTCTTTTAGTATGTACTTTTGGTGGGACTACTCTTCCTAGTAAACTATTCTGTGGATATTTAGCGTATGATGTCAAGCGATATTATCCTAATCCTTTACTTTGTTTTAAGTGTTGGAGGTATGGACATGGGACAAGACTGCACAAATAGTAACAGATGTCTTAAATGTGGACAAGATCATGATAAAGAGACCTGTGTATTACCTGATAAAGATGTTTCTTGTATTAATTGTAAAGCTTCTCATTTTGTTAATTCTCGACAGTGTCCCCATTGGATCAGAGAGAGTGAGATTATTCATATCAAATTTGATGATAATTTGTCTTTTCCTGAAGCTAGACGTAAGTACTTTTCTCATTTATCTCCTCAGATCTCCTCTGCATCTTATGCTCAAGTAGGTACCCAGAATTTGTCTAAATCTCTTACATATGTGTCAGTTGGACTCAGTGTGAATACATACAGCCAGTAATGCTTCTTCCATGGCTACAACAAGTACTACTTCTACACTACTATTTCTCCTATAAAGAGTTTACTCAGCTCATCCAATGACATCCCAACTTTTCTATTTGGGATATAATTAATGAATATAAGAAACTTTCCGAATTGAATCTTCAACCTAAGGCAATTGTTACCAAATTGGCCCTCATGCTTGGGAAACAAGGAATACCAAAGAGTCACATAGATAGTAGGGACGGTTTTAGGATTCTCTTTGGAGATTAATTTCTTTTTACCACTTTTATTCATCATGTCTGTTAAGTTATGTCAGTGGAATTTGAGGGGCTTTCATAAAAGATATCCATTCCTTCAGACCTGATAAGTGATCATAAACCTAC
This sequence comes from Bathynomus jamesi, assembly GCA_023014485.1. Classification (NCBI taxonomy): domain Eukaryota; kingdom Metazoa; phylum Arthropoda; class Malacostraca; order Isopoda; family Cirolanidae; genus Bathynomus; species Bathynomus jamesi. The sequence continues at coordinate 207,471 of JAJOZX010000593.1, forward strand.
TATCCTTGCTTTGCAAGAAACTTATCTTTGTCAGGAAGCTACTATTGGATTGAAGGGATATACTTGTGTTCGTAAAGATAGGACTAGGCAGGGTGGTGGTGTCCTTCTAGGGATACACAATTCCATCCCTTTTTCCTGTTGCAATTTGTTCAGATTTTGAAATGTGGCAGCCAGAATTCACCTTAGGTCAGTCTTTTACTGTCTGTTCCATTTATCTACCTCCACATCTGACTCTTACAAGAAAGGAATTTGAGAGTGTCCTCTTGAAGTGCCACAACCAGTCCTACTAATGGGAGATTTCAATAGCCATCATGTCTCCTGGGGTTCCATAATAGTTGTATTAAGGGTAACTTACTGGCAGAATTGTTTACTGATCTAGATTTATTTGTTTTGAACTCTCCAGTCCCAACTTACTGTGCTGAATTTAGGGGACACTTTTCAAGCATTGACTTAACAGTTGCCTCTTCTGGTTTATTTCAGCAACTATCTTGGACTGTGTTACCGGACTTATATGATAGTGATCATTTCCCTATTATTCTTGACACTTTTGAGGAGTTGTTGGTTTTTAAGAGGCCAAAATGGAAGATAGGTAGTTCTTTATTAACCTTTGAAGCCAATCTCTCTCTTCCTCCAGTTGATTTTTGTAGAGTGCTGATGAAAATTGTTGTAATATAACAAACTCACTCATTGCTTGTGCATCTAAATATATTCCCCGCTCTTCGTCTACGGTGAACTTTAAATATGGTAAATACTGGTGGAATGATACCTGTGCTGAAGCTCTTAGAGTTAAAAAGAGAGCATTTAGGCTTTTTGTTAGTAATCCCATACAAGAAACATTGGTCATCTATCAAAAAGCAAAAGCATTGGCTCGCAGGGTTGTTAGACTATCTAAGAGGAACTCAAGGAGAGATTTTGTACAGTCTATATCGTCTCATTCCACAGTGAGTGAGGTTTGGAATAAAATACAGCGTTTTAGTGCCAATAGGGGATCTAGGGGTTCTTTGGTTTTAAAGTCTGAAGGTGTTTTATATGCTGATCCAGTTGACACTGCCCAGATTTTAGGCAGCAGTTTTGCAAACACCAGTAGCCTCTCCTTTTATATTGAACCTTTTGTATATCATATGGTGGAATCTGAGTTTGTCCCTATTCATTTTGAACCAAGTGATACTACTTACAACTCCCCATTTACCATATATGAACTAGAAAGAATTCTTAAGGATACTAAACTAACAGCTCCTGGTAGAGATATTGTATATCCTTTTCTATCTAATATGACCCCACAAAATAAAGAAATTTTACTAAGGTTTTATAATTTTTTATGGTTACGAGATGTCTTCCCAGATTGCTGGAGAGAGAGTATTTTAATCCCTCTGTATAAGCCAGGTAGACCTTCTACTGACCCTACATCTTTTAGGCCTATAGCATTAACAAGTTGCCTGTGTAAAGTTATGGAGAAAATGGTATCATTTAGACTTATGAAATTTTTAGAAGAAAAGAATGTTTTGTCTCAGTTTCAGAGTGGGTTCAGGCATAGATTTTCAACAATAGATAGCCTTGTTCGGTTAGAAAATGATATAAGGGAGTCTTTTTTGAGAAATGAATATGTCTTGACTGTGTTCCTTGATATTGAAAAGCTTATGATACTGTCTGGCATCATGGTTTACTTCAAAAACTGTATAAATCTGGGTTAAAAGGCCATCTTCCAAGATTTATCCAAAATTTTATTTCTAATCGCCGTATTAGAGTTTTAGTTGGAAATCACATTTCCAATAGCTTTAATGTTGAAATTGGCCTCCCACAGGGAAGTATCCTAAGTCCAACACTATTTTCCTTGATGATTAATAATTTATTTGAGGAATCAATGACAGTGTCAGGTATTCCATGTATGCTGATGACTGTGCCTTGTGGGTGGTTGGGGATGATTTGAATTTTGACATATGTGATGCAAGGTGTCCTTAATCATATTAGTGAATGGTCAGAGGAATGGGGCTTAAAATTTTCATCTTCCAAATCAAGATGTATGATTTTCTCAAAAAGACCATGGAGGAATGATGATTTAACATTATTTATCAGGAAATCCAGTTCAGTATGTTTCAAGTTATAGATATCTGGGAATAGTTTTGGATCAGGGTTTGACTTGGTCTAAGCATATTCAATACCTGGAGGAAGCTTGTGTGAAAGCTATTTCTATATTAAAATTTTTTTCTAATTCAGTTTGGGGTTTAAGTAGATCAACTTTGTTGATGTTATATAAGTCCTTGGTACGTAGTAAATTAGACTATGGTGTTTTTTGTACCATACCTGTTCTAAAACAAATTTACTGAAGCTAGATAGGATGCAGTATAAATGTATTAGACTGGCTTTGGGAGCTCTCAAATGTACAAGAGTTGATTATTTAGAAGCTGAATCAAACATTATGCCCTTGCATTATAGAAGAAAACTGTTAGGTGCTAGGTATGCTACTAAAATGTTAAGGTTTGATTCACACCCAACTAAAACTTGTATTAATAGATTTTATAATTTTCAATTTTATAGACTACGTCCATACCCAATACCTTTTAGTGGCTGGATCAAGGATTTTATTCACCAAGTGGGTTTAACTTTTGATTTGATAGCATCTCAGCAAGTTCCTATTTCATTTATCACCCTGTAACAGTGAATTTTGATTTTTCTATTCATACCACTAACAACAAATTGGCTTTTGCAATTGTGCTCCAAAGAAGTTTTCTGGAGAGGGTAGAAACTTACAAAGAAAGAGGATACTTATCTGTATATACTGATGGATCTAAATCAGAAAGTGGTACTGGATGTGCATTTCTTGGGATGGGGTGATTAAGGGTTTTTGCCTTCCAGAGCACTGTTCTATATTTACTGCAGAATTGTATGCTATACTACAGGCTTTAATATATATTTGTCACAACTCAGACCTTACTAAGTTTGTTGTTTGTTCTGACTCCCTTTCTTCTCTGAAAGCTATACAGTCCTCTTCTGGGCATCATATAGTCATTCAGATTATTGAATTACTCAATCAGTATAATCTTGATGTTATCTTTTTATGGACTCCTGGTCATGTTGGTATCCGGGGGAATGATACTGTTGATGAAGCAGCACGTATGGCTTGTAGTCTTGATGAAGTCCAGACCATCCCTTACTCTGTTGGTGAATTTATGAAGCCCATTTCACATTTCATTCTCTCTGAGTGGCAACAGGAATGGTCCCGATGCAATGGACTCCTTCCTCAGATGGAACCTGTCCTTTGGAAAAGGATGCCAGAAAAGAATCGCAGGAGTGATGTCATATTGACCAGGCTTAGGTTGAATTGCTCTAAGCTGTCCCATGGACATTTTTTTGATGCAACTTTATTTAAAAGGTGTGGTACTTGTAATGTTCAACTCACCCCAGAACATGCGGTCATTCATTGCCCACTTATAATCTTCTTCGAACTGATTTGATTCACTATTGTAATGGCAAAGGAATTTGTTTTTCTTATGAAATGTTTTGGGGAATGAATTTCCATCATCCTTACTTTTGACCTTCTTAAAGAAAGCCAATTTATCTAACCTGATCTAGGTGTTTATCGTTTGATAGTCTTTTTGTAGTAGCTATAGTATTACTCTTTTACTAACAGGTTCCTTTTTCTTTTCCATCCTATGTGTTGTAGAGTGGAACCCTACAACTGAAGTGGTAGAGGTCTTTTTTCATTTCTTTTTAGTCTTGGTGCCACCCCTTTTGGGGGTGAGGCGTCCCTTCTCCCCCAAAGAGGCCCCTTAGGATAGATATGCCCCTTTGGGGGGTTCAGCTTGGGGAAGAATTCAGCCTCCAAGTTGCATACCCCTTGCAGTCCTATTTTGAGGTTGGCACCAAGGTGGGTGGGCGTGCCTTGCAGCAAAGGGGGGTGGGGGTGGCGTACTCTTGCAACATTACGTAATATTATGCAACATTTCTGCGCTCGTCCATTTTGCCACTATACTACTGACCACCAATAAAGTTGAATAAACTCTTCCTAAATACCAGTAAAACAAATTTCATAATTTTTACTGATAAAAGACATGTGTACCGTGTCTCGATGCACTTAATGTGGATGAAATTACTGTAAATCAATGTACTATAACAAAATTTCTTGGTGTAATGCTAGATAAAAATTTGTAATGGAGTGATCATGTAAATTATATCGCGAAAAAGATTTCAAGGAACGTTGCTATAATGTTTAAACTTGGAAGTGTAGTCCCTAAACAGGTTGTTTTAACTCTGTATCATACTCTTGTTCTTTCTTACATAACTTACTGCGCCCTTGTTTGGAGAAATTCCGTAACAACGCTTTAAACAGTATCTTTGTCATACAAAAAAGAGCAATAAGGGTATTATATGATGCTGATTTCCTTGATCACTCCAGTGCATTATTTAAAGAGCTAAAACTACTAAAACTCAGTGATGTAATCAAATTGGCACATTTTGTTTTTATTTACAAGCGTAAGAACAAAATCATTAACTTACAATGGGTAAATTGGTATTTTGTAACTCATCAAGAAATACACTCGTATCAGACCAGAAATGGATGAAAGCATATTATATCTCAATTTAGATTGTCTTCATCTCAAAAATTACCCCTTTTAATTGGATTGAAACTTTGGAATGATTTAAATGCTGATATAAAAAATATTGTGAAAGAAAAATTAGTTTAAAACCTAGTTAAAATCTGGATTAATAATGGCATACTAATAAAAAGCTGGGATTAATGTACATTATTATTGTTTATTCATTGTTCGTGTGTAATCTAGGATCAAAGACACATTACTTGTGATAGTTCCGTTCTTACCTCTCATGTATAATATTGGTTTTTTTGTATGGTATTGGTATAATACCTTCAATAATGACCTTGCCTTTGTTATATCGATGATGATAATTTTAGATTAATATATACCTTAATTAATAATATTTATTCATGATTTATGTATTATTAATAATAATAACTATATGTTTTATTTTTAATAAGAGTCCAGTAAAGCGTAAAGCTTAAGGGTCAAAATTAATTAAAATAAATAGTCCAGCTTCACAATTATTTATGTCATTGTGGATCGTAAGACCATTGTATTTATTTTATCATTAATTATTAATAAAGGTTATTCAATTCAATTCAATTCGAATATTTAGCATCGTGTTGCTTTCCCCTTTGCGTTATATAAAGCTGAAACTCGTTCTGGCATTCCATTGATGAGCTTTGATATTATTCTTGAAGAACTGCAATCCATTCTTCTGTTATAGCTTTGACGAGGCTTTTCCTAGATGTAGGCTCTAGTTGCCGCTTCCTTAATGACCTATCAAGAGTGAATATACCATCTTCCACGAATACATTTTAGTGTGGACTGTGGAGATACATTTTCGTTGAAATAAATTGGTAGAGGCCCCTCTTCCAGAATATTTATATTTGTCTGAATAAACAGTTCCTGCGCAGACCACCAGCTCTGTTCTTCCATTATTGGTCCAAATTGCACTCCACACCATTACAAAAAAAAAATCACTCGTGTTTTACTATAGCTTTTAGATGCCTCAGATAATATTCTTGGGATAGACGTCTCCATACCCACACACGCCCACTGTCTACAAATGAAGCAAACAGAAACTCATCCGAGAAGATTACGGTGTTCCAAATAGCAGAATCATGTCTGACCATCGATGCTACTCACTACTTTCGACAAGGAATGTTGTGAGGAGTGAGCATGAGTTTCCTTCTAGCTGTTTTGCAATAGTAGCCCATGTCCTAAAGATGATGTCTGATGGTCCTAGAGCTAGCTTGACCTTGAATGGCCATTTCAGCGGGATTTGGCGACAGTTTATTTTTGCAGGTACAACGTCACAAAGCGTTCTTTCAGATGGATCTAGACAGCAAGGACGATTAGCAACTGCTGTTTTCTGGATATTTTTGACTGCGTAATAACTATTAATTGTTGACGATGGAATACAAAGACTTGGCGAAATTTCCCTTTGACTTTGCTATGCTTCCGCTTCTCAAAGTCCATTAATTAGACCTCTTATAAAATCTGTCAATTCCAGAGAACTTCTGCCTCATGGCATTGAAAAATACGTACTAATTTATCTTTGATAGTTATCCTACCCTGACAACTGGTCTCAGCAGGTTATACAGTAAACCCTCTAACGCGGGGGTTGGGTTCCTCGAGAATTGCGCGTTAGGTAAATCCGTGTTGGACAAACTTAATACCTTATGGGATAAATGGAGATACGTGAACGCGGCCGCGTAAAGTCTCCCATTAATACTTAGATACGTAGATTTTTTATTCACACAAATGAATTTCCCTACCTATATAGTATATGAAATAAGAACAATAAAATCATAAACATAATGATATTTACATATGATAAATAAAAATATATTACATGAACATAGCACGTATCTTTTCTTCACTCTTTCGGATGGTGCGTATGGTATACTCATTCACGTGATACTCGCGGCCAAGTGATATTATGCTCATACCACCACGCAACTTATCTAGAATCGTTATTTTTTCGGCTAATGTCATAACCTTACGACTTTTCTTCTCTTCACTATCATTCGCAGATGCTTTACGTTTTGGTGCCATACTGCTGTCTAAGGGTAATAGCAAAACAACGGCAAAATACTACAAAAACAATCGAACACAACTTCACTGAATTTAATGCGGTAGCGGGACTGAGACAAAGGGTGATGCGAGGGGTGATGCGAGAGGGAAGGAGATGTGGTAGTGTTGGAGAGTGTAGGAGAATACACTAGAGCGCGCATTGGCACGCGTACAGTACTACTGTATTTAGAGCGTGTTTTGCGGACTGTGTATAATCAAATTTTCCGCTTTCGGCAAATAATTGCTCGCATTTATTTTTCTGTGTATAAGTAAATTCGCGCTGAACAAACACGCGTTGGACGAAGGTTTACTGTATATATATTTTTTAACACGTTTACAGGACATTCATTGTGGTGTCTCTTTACTTTTGACAACCCTCTGTATGTATAACAAATGTGATGATACCGGGTGACTGTCCGTTTTTTCATCTGGAAACCAATAATGGGAAAACTATTAATTATTTACTTATGATATTCTGACAAATGTTTCAAAATTTAAGCCTAGATTTATAGCCAGGATAGCATAAGGTCTCAGCACTACTGTCTATTTACAAAGATTGTGAAGTCACCTAAACTAAAATGTTTCGAGCAACTTTTGGTTGGTTGGTTTTAATCTTGGTTTTTGCTTCCGCCCGAATTGTTCATTTTGACGAAGGTCAAGCTTGTCACTCCACCTTAGACCTACAGTCTAACGTGGAATCCGAAACACGGCCCACCAACAGCCCAGCGTCTTAACCACTAGGCTACCCAGGATACCCATTTATGTACCAACCAATTTTTGTATTGTGTGGAAGGATGAACACTGTAGGGTGGCTCACTTTTCAATTTTTTTTGAAAAGTATAGGTGATCGTGGTTTTTCCCATTATTTGGCACTATACTAGCACATTGGTACCATTTTTACAAAAATTGATCAATATTTAGGGGTCTCGCATCGACCTTGAAATTACGAGTTTTTTTTTTTAAATGTGTACTTTTTAACTTTTTACTGAATCAAGATAAATCATTAAGTAGGGATGTTTTCTGAATCCTCTTGATGAGAGAAATCGTTTGGTGTGCCTACCAATGGCATACGACTAACGGTTTAAAGGTTGTGCCTGTATACAGGTAATACCAATGTGCTAGTATAGTGCCAAATAATGGGAAAAACCACGATCACCTATACTTTTCAAAAAAATGAGTCACCATACCCGGGCGGAATGTATAATGTATATAGGTAATTAGAAAATGCACTATGCCTGTGCCAGGTACCTAACCTATTTCTTTTTTTGCAGATCATAACATTTTGAAATTCTGTCTGAGTTCCTCATCCTTTGTCATGGACAAATCGATGGCAACCATAACTGGAAGAACTCTTGAAGCTACAAATAGAGAGTGATCAAAAGGAAAGGCGAAAATAACATCGCTACCTTCTCTAAGATCGGCCTCGGAAATTTTTTTAATTGGCCAACCGTCGTCCTCCATCAGTGGTAGCAAATTGCCAACAACACGGCAGGTTTTGCAATACTTCTTCAGTGTTATCCAGTACACTGCTAACAGGAAAGACGCATTCAAAGAAACCGTTAAACAACGTCTTAAAGTTTTGGAACATGGCCCGCATTAAAACAATCACAAAGCTCAACTGCGAACGGAAGCTAGAGGCATTGTGGAAGGAGTGGCACTTACTCCAAAAGAGCAGAAAACGAGAAACTGACGCCGGAGGAAAACGGCAGAAGTTTTCGGACAGTGTGGACAAGCTGTGGGATATCGGAGCATCTGACGCTGTCGAAGATATAAAGAAGAATCGACTGCTGTCCGACAAGGACACGAAAGAAGACATTGACTTCTACCTCGATCAACGTGGTCCTCGGGTGGCAACGATGAGCGGGAACGATAAAGTTTTCGCTGTAAAAAGAAAGCTACAGGAAGGAAGAAAACGTCCTCGCCAGGAGCCGCAAACCTCAAAGTGTGCATACGAAACCGGAGATGAGGCCATGGAGAATGATGATACTGGCATGTCAGGAGAGTCGGAGACAGAACTAGCGTTCCCCCTGCTGAAAGAGCCAAGTGTGTCTGTCAATCTTCCTCGCCGCATCCTTAATGCACCTGCTGTCATGGAAGTGGCTGATCGTTTCCGCATGTCCAATAATCAGGTGCGTATTGTGTATAGTATTCATCGATAGCCATGGGCGCCCGCAGGATTTTTTCCAAGGGGGGGCAAAATTTAATGTATTAATAGGTAGGGACCGGAGCAAGCAAAAAACTTTTCACCCCTTAGGAACCAGCAGGTTAATTCTAAGCAAGTTTAGTGTTGCATTTTCTGTAATGGAAAATGCAAATATATATTGTATATACATACAATGCACATGATAACAATCATTTATTTTATTTATAACAGAAACATGATAGAATGAAGAAAAAAGCACACTGAAGTAAATGTTGTACCTAACTTGAAAACGGTGTTTCGAGCATCACCTACACTGCTCATTTGAATAGGAATTGTAGTCGTCTGCGGTCACTACCAAAATTATGAACACCTTTTCCATAAAATCAGTTTTGTTGGAGTTGATTTTCTCCCGGTGAACAATAAAAAGGTAGCAACCTTTTATCATGCACACAAATAAAATTTTCACCTTTAGGAGGCAGTTGGATACTTTTCAGCAAGTTTAGGATATAAATATTTTCTTAGAAAATATTTAATATATTTTCTTGGCATTTCCAAGGGGGGGCAAGCGCCCCCCCTTGCCCCTACCTGCGGGCGCCCATGTCGATAGCGTCAGTTTTAAAGTGTCCCGTAACCCACATGTATTCTTGACAGTTTCCTTTCCACTTTCCATTCTCTACATAGGTAGTAAGCATTGTGGCTGCTATCACACGTTCGGCGATCCACCAGCAGACCTCAATCAGTTCAGCATCTCAAAAGAAACGGCTCGCCGGGGAAGAGTGTCACATCGCCGTGAAGTGGCGACGGCTGTGAAGGACTCCTTCACGCCACCGAGGCACACTGTTGTCCACTGGGATGGCAAAATGGTCAAGGTCAGTTGATTAAGTTTTCATAGCTATCAATTTAGTAATGAGATTCATGAAGCATAATGTCAATTAAAAAGAGAACTGAATGTGGACAAAAATAGGTTACTTTACAACCATGAAATTGAAATATATGGCATGTGTTTCAGAACTTCCTTGGAACGGCGGAGCACCGCCAAGCAATTCTCATCTCCGGGGCTCCTCATTGCACAGAAGGAAAGTTGCTGTCAGTCCCAGCTGTTGCTGTGCTGATTTTTTTGAAAAGTATAGGTGATCGTGGTTTTTCCCATTATTTGGCACTATACTAGCACATTGGTATTACCTGTATACAGGCACAACTTTTAAACCGTTAGTCGTATGACATTGGAAGGCACACCAAACGACTTCTCTCATCAAGAGGATTCATAAAACATCCCTACTTAATGATTTATCTTGATTCAGTAAAAAGTTAAAAAGTATGCATTTAAAAAAAAACCCTTGTAATTTCAAAGTCGATGCGAGACCCCTAAATATTGATCAATTTTTGTAAAAATGGTACCAATGTGCTAGTATAGTGCCAAATAATGGAAAAACTACGATAACCTATACTTTTAAAAAAAATTGAAAAGTGGGCCACCCTAAATTGAACAGCTGGGTTTTTGCTGCGCGCTGCCTGTCGTCGCCGGGTCTCGATCCCGTGGCCGATGGATTCGTAGTCAGCAATGCTACCATGGAGGCACAAATAATATATATATATATACTGTATATATATATATATATACGTATATATATATATATATATATATATATATATATATATATATATATATATTAGGGTCAAAACTATGAGTCCACTTGATTTTTACTGGGTTTCATAGTTACAATGTAGTTAAACCGGGTCCGGACAACTGCCCCCTGGACAACCACCCACCGGACAATTGCCCCCCGACAACGCCCCCCGGACAATTGCCCCCGTAGGACAATCGCCCCCCGAATTATTGCCCCCATAAGTAAATAAAATTAAATAGAAATTAAAATTTACGTTTAAAAAATGGCAAGCTAAAACAATATTTAACAACATTATTGCAATTCTTGCTTAATTTTGCTTGTAGCCTGAAAAAAAATTATATTTAAAAAGTTAGCAATATTTAAGAAATTTTTGTTCCAATTATTGCTTACTTATTTATAATAAAATTATGAAGTTTAGCTACTTAATTTATTTAAACAGTTGGCAAGACTTATTGTATTTCATATATACTATGGATTAATTAATTATATTTAAACAGTTGGCAATACTTATTGAAAGGTCGTTTTGAAAGTCATAGTTGGTGGTAGGTTAGGTTAGGCTAGGTTAGGTTAGGTTTTGTTTTTTATAAATATTAATAAATTTAATTCCTATTTAATTTTTATTTACTTATGGGGGGCAATAATCCGGGGGGCGATTGTCTACGGGGCAGTTGTCCGGGGGGCGGTTGTCGGGGGGCAATTGTCCGGGGGGCGGTTGTCCGGGGGGCAGTTGTCCTAGCACCAGTTAAACCATATTATTCATCACTGTAGAATACATATTATGACTTGCTCTCACACCTTTCTATCTCCTATTTACCACAATATCATGTTACAGTTATATTTTTCATGTAAAATTGAAGAAATCAAAGATGACAATTTTGACCACATTTCATTACTGCCTGGTTTGGAAGCAATATACTTATTAAAATGTATAAAGTTTCGAAATGCATGAATGGCTGTTGCTGTTGATAGTCTGTTGTATAAATCAATAAGTGCCTTTCTTTTTTATCATATAATATTATTATATTATCATTAATAACAATATTAATAATCCAGTTCCTTTCGCGGGTTCATACAATATTTTCTGACCCAGAAAAACACTTTGAATAATTTTTCAACATGCCAAATGATCTCAGCGAAGCAGTAAGGGGCCAAATTGTCGCTCTAAACCATGAAAGAATATCTCAGCGTCAGATTGTTGCCAAAATAATAGTTTCGAAAGGTGCAGTTCAGAGAATATTGCAAAGATTTAAAGGGACTGGGACTCATTCATCAAGACCAAGGTCAGGTAGACCTAAGACAACGACTCCATCAGAGAATCAGTTCATCAAACTTTCGTCTCTGCGTGATAGAACAGCAACTGCGGCTAAGATTCAGGCAACAATCAACAAACAACGAGTGAAGCCTGTAAGTAAATCTACAGTTAAAAGAAGGCTCGTGGCTGAGGAGCTACATGGGAGAGTAGCAGTCTCCAAACCACTTCTAAGGCCTCAGAATAAGGCTAAGCGCTTAGCATGGGCGAAAAAATACAAAATTTTCACTGTTGAAGATTGGAAAAACGTTTTATTTATGGATGAGTTAAAGTTCGAGCTTTTGGTAATCATCGAAGGTCCTATGTTAGACGTAGAAGTGGTGAGAGATTGTTTAAGCAGTACATAAAACCTTCAGTTAAGCATGATGGTGGAAATACCCAAGTCTGGGGTTGCTTCAGTTACGATGGATTTGGTGACCTCCACAAAATAAATTATATTCTCACCAAAGAGAAATACCACTCCATCATTCAAAGACATGTCATAGATATTGTCATACCATCAGACTTGAGATTGTGTGGTCAAGGCTTCTTGTTTCAACGAGACAATGACCACTAAGAAACACATCCAAACTTTGTAAGGACTACTTAAAGAATAAGGAAGAAGAAGGTGTCCTGGTCATTATGGATTTCTCAGCCCAATCCCCAGATCTCAATCCCATCGAACATTTATAGGAATATTTGAAAAGGGAAAACGCAAAACACGAAATAACAAGCCAGGATATCTTCTGGGATGCTCTTCAGCTGCGTTGGGACAACTTGGAACCTCATACCATCCATAAGCTTGTTGAATCTTTGCCTGATAGAGTACAAACAGTTCTCAAGGCAAAAGAAGGTCACACAAAATATTAAAACATTTTCATTATTTTGGATATTTATGTGTACTTTGATGACAATTATTCATTATTAAAACTTTTTTGCACCTAATGAGACCCTGTTTTAATGTATTGTTTGTAATTCCTTTCATTTGATAAGCAAAATACATATTTTGTCTTGATGGATTCATAGTTTTGATCCCTACTGTATAATGTGTATATATATATATATATATATATATATATATATATATATATTATATACCCCCCCCCTTTGGTTAGCTTCCGCCCGAATTGTTCATTTTGACGAAGGTCAAGCTTTTCACTCCACCTACAGTTTAACGTGGAATCCGAACCACGCCCCACGAGCAGCCCCAGCGTCTTAACCATCTTTTATCTACCAACCACTTCCTTTATTGTGTGGAAGGATGAACAGCTGGGTTTTGCTGCGCGCCGGCTGCCGTCACTGGGTCTCGAACCCGGGACCGATGGATTCGTAGTCAGCGACGCTAACCACCATACCACCGAGGCGCATATATATATATATATATAATAATAAACAGGAACACCAGAGAAAATACAAACATCCTTCAAGGTTTAATAGTACCAACGTTTCGGAATGCACTAATTCCATCTTCAGGGCTAAAACAATAAAATTCCAAATCACTACAAAATACAAATTGCTTAATAACAATTTAAAATAAACTTAAAAAATTATAAAAAGTAGCTAAGAAAATGTAAAACATTAAACTAAAGGTAAATAAATGTGAAGTTAAAAAGTTAAAATTATAAAAAAGTAAAAGCATTAAACTGAAATGTAAATAAAATAAACTAGTACCTTAACCAAAACATAGCAGATCTATCGATGATTCGTCAGAATTTAGGTCTGGTTTTAGTTTATAAATAAACAAAGACTCCATAATTTTAAGCTAAGGTCAGAGCTTCCGGCAGCAAGTACGGTGAAATTAGACTGTGAAATTGGGTGGTTATTGTTGTGCGAGTGATTACGTATGAGAGAATTAGGTGGTTTGCCAAGGGGTAAATTTGTACGGACCGATTTACCGAGATGTTCGTAAATACGAGATTTTAAATGTCTTTTAGTTTTACCTATATATGACCCCATACAGTGGTCACACTTGTATTGATAAAACTATAGATGACTTAAGAAGTGTAGGAATAACATCCTTGTATTCAAATAAATGTAAATCGATTTAGACGGGGTGAATATAATTTTTATACACAGTTGTGGGTAGAATTCCTTGAGCAATTTTAAAAGTTTGTTTCTAATGTTAAAACTTGAGGTTCCCATATAGGGCAAAGTGAAATACAGGATATCTTTGGGGACTGTAATTAAGTCTCTAGTTGTAGGGCTTATTAGTCTATTTAAGGTTCTGCCTATTGTAGTCTCACCAGTCTAGAAGGGAAATTATTCTTGGCAAGGAGTTTTCGGATGAAATCTAGTTCATCGTGTAGTTTGAAGTAATCTGAACAGATATTGAAAGCTCTATTGGTCAGAGTCGAGATTAAATTTCGTTTGAAACCTAAAGGGATAAAGGAAGAAAAGTTCGTAGTAAGATTGGTGAATGTCGGCTTTCGGTAAACGGAAGTTTCAAAAGAGGAATTAGTTTTTATTATCTTAATGTCCAAAAAGGACAGAGAGCTATTAGATTCAACTTCTGAAGTAAATTGAATGTTAGGGTGCTTAGAATTAAGGTAATTACGAAACAAAGGGATATGGTCTGGTGATTTAAACAGGAGAAAAGTGTCATCAATATATCTTCTATAAAAAACCGGTTTAAAGTTGGAAGGACACTCATTCAACCATTTGACTTCATGATGACACAGAAACGCGTTAGCTAAGGTGGGACCAAGAGGCAGACCCATTTGAACACCTTCAGTCTGTTTAAAATATTCACCGTTGAATATAAATATAAGGTCTTCCACGGAAAATTTTAGTAGTTCTTTCATTTGGCCTCTATTAAAACCCTGCACAGTATCAGTATTATTAAAAAGATTGTCAATACATATATCAATAGTTTCTGCAACAGGCACATTGGTAAATAAAGATTTTACATCGAAGCTAGCCATTGTATAAGAATTATTATTTAATGAGGTAATTTCTCTAACGAAAGAAAAAGAATCCCGTGCTGTATACAAATTATAAGTTATAGGTGATAGTATGGGAACCAAGAATTTTGAAAGGTTATAACTAAAAGTTCCTAGAGCCGATAAAATTGGCCTAAGCGGACAATTAGGTTTGTGTATTTTAGGGAGTCCATACATAATGCCTGGGCTGGATCCAGAAACAAATAATTTAGCAAAAACCGTGTCTGAGATTATATTATTAGATTTAAGTTTTCTAAGATACCTATTAATTTTATCTTCCTGTTTTAAAATTAAAGCAAAAATGTCACCAGTTACTTTAGTAAATCTAGTTGCATCATTTAAAATATCTAACATTTTATCGACATAAACATTCCTGTCCAAAAGAACAACGCCATTGCCTTTGTCTGGTCTTGTAACCACCAATGACTTGTCCAAAGACAGATTTCTTAGACTTTGAAACTCTTCCACCTCCATATTAGATCTATTGCCATAAGGGTTAAAAGCATAAAATGAAGTAAAAGCTAAATTACGTAAATTATTAGATAAAAAGTTAAAACCTTTACTATGTGGGTCAAAGAATGAATGTTTAAAAAGGTCCTTAAAAATAACTCAAAGTTGAGGAAATAATTGTAAAAATTAAGTTTCTTTGGAGTAAGAGAGTAATAATCTAGCAGCTAATGATCTCATCTTTAATTATTCTTCCAAAGTTCTCAGTGATATTCAAAAATCTGCCCTTTGTAAAGGCCTGAAATTCTCTCTTACTCCAAAGAAACTTAATTTTTACAATTATTTCCTCAACTTTGAGTTATTTTTTAAGGACCTTTTTAAACATTCATTCTTTGACCCACATAGTAAAGGTTTTAACTTTTTATCTAATAATTTACGTAATTTAGCTTTTACTTCATTTTATGCTTTTAACCCTTATGGCAATAGATCTAATATGGAGGTGGAAGAGTTTCAAAGTCTAAGAAATCTGTCTTTGGACAAGTCATTGGTGGTTACAAGACCAGACAAAGGCAATGGCGTTGTTCTTTTGGACAGGAATGTTTATGTCGATAAAATGTTAGATATTTTAAATGATGCAACTAGATTTACTAAAGTAACTGGTGACATTTTTGCTTTAATTTTAAAACAGGAAGATAAAATTAATAGGTATCTTAGAAAACTTAAATCTAATAATATAATCTCAGACACGGTTTTTGCTAAATTATTTGTTTCTGGATCCAGCCCAGGCATTATGTATGGACTCCCTAAAATACACAAACCTAATTGTCCGCTTAGGCCAATTTTATCGGCTCTAGGAACTTTTAGTTATAACCTTTCAAAATTCTTGGTTCCCATACTATCACCTATAACTTATAATTTGTATACAGCACGGGATTCTTTTTCTTTCGTTAGAGAAATTACCTCATTAAATAATAATTCTTATACAATGGCTAGCTTCGATGTAAAATCTTTATTTACCAATGTGCCTGTTGCAGAAACTATTGATATATGTATTGACAATCTTTTTAATAATACTGATACTGTGCAGGGTTTTAATAGAGGCCAAATGAAAGAACTACTAAAATTTTCCGTGGAAGACCTTATATTTATATTCAACGGTGAATATTTTAAACAGACTGAAGGTGTTCAAATGGGTCTGCCTCTTGGTCCCACCTTAGCTAACGCGTTTCTGTGTCATCATGAAGTCAAATGGTTGAATGAGTGTCCTTCCAACTTTAAACCGGTTTTTTATAGAAGATATATTGATGACACTTTTCTCCTGTTTAAATCACCAGACCATATCCGTTTGTTTCGTAATTACCTTAATTCTAAGCACCCTAACATTCAATTTACTTCAGAAGTTGAATCTAATAGCTCTCTGTCCTTTTTGGACATTAAGATAATAAAAACTAATTCCTCTTTTGAAACTTCCGTTTACCGAAAGCCGACATTCACCAATCTTACTACGAACTTTTCTTCCTTATCCCTTTAGGTTTCAAACGAAATTTAATCTCGACTCTGACCAATAGAGCTTTCAATATCTGTTCAGATTACTTCAAACTACACGATGAACTAGATTTCATCCGAAAACTCCTTGCCAAGAATAATTTCCCTTCTAGACTGGTGGAGACTACAATAGGCAGAACCTTAAATAGACTAATAAGCCCTACAACTAGAGACTTAATTACAGTCCCCAAAGATATCCTGTATTTCACTTTGCCCTATATGGGAACCTCAAGTTTTAACATTAGAAACAAACTTTTAAAATTGCTCAAGGAATTCTACCCACAACTGTGTATAAAAATTATATTCACCCCGTCTAAATCGATTTACCATTTATTTGAATACAAGGATGTTATTCCTACACTTCTTAAGTCATCTATAGTTTATCAATACAAGTGTGACCACTGTATGGGGTCATATATAGGTAAAACTAAAAGACATTTAAAATCTCGTATTTACGAACATCTCGTAAATCGGTCCGTACAAATTTACCCCTTGGCAAACCACCTAATTCTCTCATACGTAATCACTCGCACAACAATAACCCCAATTTCACAGTCTAATTTCACCGTACTTGCTGCCGGAAGCTCTGACCTTAAGCTTAAAATTATGGAGTCTTTGTTTATTTATAAACTAAAACCAGACCTAAATTCTGACGAATCATCGATAGATCTGCTATGTTTTGGTTAAGGTACTAGTTTATTTTATTTACATTTCAGTTTTAATGCTTTTACTTTTTTATAATTTTAACTTTTTAACTTCACATTTATTTACCTTTTAGTTTTAATGTTTTACATTTTCTTAGCTACTTTTTATAATTTTTTAAGTTTATTTTAAATTGTTATTAAGCAATTTGTATTTTGTATGTGATTTGGAATTTTATTGTTTTAGCCCTGAAGATGGAATTAGTGCATTCCGAAACGTTGGTACTATTAAACCTTGAAGGATGTTTGTATTTTCTCTGGTGTTCCTGTTTATTATTAAGCTGCGTTTTCCGCGCCACCAATCAATAGCCGATATATATATATATATATATATATATATATTCGTTAGAGAACACTGTTCAGACAAAATATTAAAATGTTTTGAATCCCTTGGGAAATTAAAAACCATGACATTTCATTTGAGGGTCAAAGAATGCGTAGACACTATAATGAACATTGTAATTTTACTCATAAAAGTTTTCCCAATTCTAAATACACTTTTGTAGAAAGTGTTATTTTTAATTACTATGTTGCGCATTTTTTCAGAGTTAACGATGTTAAAAGGTATATAATCTCTAGACAGACAAAAATCTCGACAAACATCTAGAGAAAGTTAGCGGCAGGAGCTGAATTAGATACTAATATAATTTATCATATAAATTATCGTTCAAAAACGTTTGTATAAAATTATTTATACGCTATAATGCGAGCGTGGGTCGACTAGATATAAAGAGGTTTTGACTCTATGTTAAAAAATACTGTTAACTTGGAGTTATGACGTCACATATCTGATATCTCATCTGAAGACAATAAATTAGGACATCGCCGACAGTATTTCGTCCACGGAACCTTTTATCGACACTAATAAATAATTTAATTTAACCTAACCTAACCTAACCTAAGCCTAACATAACATAACTTATTCAGATTTGAGGTAAATCTTAAGATGTCATCACCTGAATTTCGAAAACATAACTATATGGCCATAATCTACATAACAATATAACACTGTTTACAAGAGTACCGTTTTTTGCGCACATACGTTATAAGCAAGTTATTATGAAATATAATATCTCGTTGCTATTCATTCATACGCTCGACCAATTATGTCATGTGACATCATATATATTTCCACTGTGGCTGCGAGGCAGTTATTCGTGATATTTTTGTTAGTTTTAACGAAAATATCACGACTTAACCTAACCAATCGTCAAGGGCGTACAGTTGACCTAACGATTGGTTAGGTTAAGCGATATTTTCGTTAGTTAGCCTAATAAGGCTAACTAAAGAAGGCTGGGGGCCCTGATCTTCAGGTGATCCGAAAATTTATTAAATTTTAGTTATTTAAAAACATTTCTGTGTTGGGATTTCAGCTAATTTTGAACTTATTACGCTTTCCTAATGTATTTTTAGGTATTAAAAATAATAAAAGCGACTGTGATTTGTGTTGGAGTTAAGCTTGCCAACTGTCCCGGATTCTCTGGGAGTCTCCCGGAATTGTATATATTCTCCCAGCGTCCGGAACGCTTACCTAATCTCCGGATTCTTCAAAAAAAATCTGCTTGTAAATAAAACACTAGTATCTCTCTCTCTCTCTCTCTCTCTCTCTCTCTATATATATATTATATATATATAAGGCCCTAGCCAGCTTTTCCCAAGAGGGGCTCGAATTTTACGGTAATGTAGTAAAAGTAGGGTAGAGTGTGAAGGTACAGAGGTACAGAGAAGGAAGCCAGGGAACAATATGCCGCACAAAGATCGCCAGGGCCTGGGGGCGTCTGAACACTTTCCTTTATGCCTGAATCAGATCTTATTTTATACGTGATATCACACATACTTTCGTCATAAGTGAAGTAATTGCACACAAATATCTGCACCGTATTTAGAAATGTATAAAAAAAAACAGACTTAAAATAAAAGAAATTCTTAAATTCCCTTCTTAAAAAACTTAAATATCACCAACATGTCATTCAAAGAGAAAATATATCTTATATTCAAACAATTTTTTCCAGGAGGGGCTCGATGGAGCCCCCTTAGCTACGGGCTTATATATATATATATATATATATATATATATATATATACCATACCTAATTTTAGTGCGCAGTGATAACCAATTTGCGCAGTAATAATTTCAGTTTGTGCAGTGATAAATTGAAGATCTGTACAGTGATACATTAGGTTCTATATCGAATATAGAACCTAATTTATCACTACACAGATTTTCAATTTATCACTACACAAATTGAAATTATTATTGCGCAAATTGGTTATCACTGCACACTAATATATATATATATTATATATATATTAGTTCAGAATTTAAGAAAGAAGAAAAATCGTAAATAATAAAAAAAGTAAAATCAAATTAAAACATACACAAACACTGACACAATACATAAACACACTAGCCAAATTTACTGGGAGTGATTCCTGGACTTAGGACCAGGATGTAGTTTTATTAAAAAAAGAATAAAGAACTTACCGATGACATATGCCTAGCCTAGGCATACTTCTGAATTGTTTGCTTACACCTTACGACTTAGGCTCTAGGCCAAAAGAGGCTTTAGGATTAAGGGCTTCGGGGATCTTAGGCGTTGCTGCTCTGCGGGGCCGTACGCACAATCATTGGCATGGTCAGAAACTATTTTTAATGAAAATTTGCTATATACATACTAAAACTGCAGGCCCAAAAGTGGGATCCAGAGAATAATAAAATAAAATACAGTTATAAAATACGTCAAAGAACGAAAAGAAGAAAAGGACAATGCGACGAACACCATCAATATACAATATGTTGTAAGTAATATTATACAATAATGAACAATTAAGTTTGTAATAAACGTTGGACAGTTGAAGTTATCAGTCTTCAAACGTTGTAAAAGAGTCTGATTTCCAGATACTGAACTCGTCAATAAGTTTGGAGTAATTTAAGGAATTGGCAGTGTCGTTTTCGATGGAAAACAAAGCCAATACGCTAAGTCTCTCTTGACACTGTTAAACGACGGTACATTTTAATAAGTTTCAGACGAGAAACGTTGTATTCCGCAGAAGCAACAGTCACAGAGATTGTCAGTACTGTTGGTAGGGCAACATAAACATTAAGGTAGATCTCACACACACCGATGTATTTTAGGTACTTCAAAGCATCTTTTACACTTATATCAGAGAGTGAAATCGTGTCTCAACACTAGTACGAATCAGATCAACAACATAGTAGGTTTTTTTTAAATATTCCTTGGCATCATCAACTGATTCATCAACACCTTCATAGTCGAACACTGTTTAGTGTTTTCTTTCGTCGAAGTCGAGAGTGTCTCAATTCTTTGGGGATTTCCAAATTTTCCGCTATATCATTTGTAGTAGTGAATGCCGATCAAAGCCTGTCCATCCAGTCATGTAGTAAACATATCAAGATGCTCTATGGCCCCATCCAATTGCATATCATTAATTTGCAATATTTTATTGAGAACATTAACTTTAGCTAATATGTCATACAACATAAGCGATACTACGAATTAGTAGCTTGCAATTTCTCTTACAAAGGATTTAGTCTCCTTTACTAGTTACAAAAAGTTTATGCAAAACTTCACACACTTCTTGGAGGAATCTTTTCAATATTATCCATCGATTGGAAGATGCGGAAAACACTATATAAAACCTTTGCAGTAATCCAAAAAAATACTTTTGCTCTCGTACAAGAAGCTGCATCTTCTAAGAGCAAATTCTAGTTGTAGCATCCATATGGCGCAAAGAAAGCTCTCGGGTTTATATGTAGGACACCATTTCTTTCACCACGCTGTCACCCGTTGTCATAACCCTGACCACGGCAATTCAATTTGTCCAGATCAAAATTTACTTTCCTTCAAAAGAACATTCATCAGGTCAAATGCAGTTGTTTCTTGTATACTGTACAGGTAAGAATCCTATGAAATTTTCTTCAATATCCCCACTAAGGCAACTACGTCCAACGAGGATTACTATCATAGACAATTTTGTTTACCATAACTAATATTACGCGTACAATCTAAAATAATGGAATAATAGTTGAACACTTTCATGCGCCAATGTTGTTTCTTACTTTCATAGACATGAATTCTAGAGGATCTCTAATGATTTCAGTTAGTTCATTCATTCTGGATCCTTTTTTCCAAAGTAATGATCACTGACTCTTTTTCAGGGCACTTTAACTTACAGCCAAAGTTAAGCTAAACTAAAACTAACTTGTGGACTTGGAGGTCCTATTAGGTCCTACCTCAGTGTTGCTGATTCGATGTGGTCTTCTTTCTAAATTTTGTAACAACACAACCTGTACCATTGCATGGGGCAACAATCCTGCATCTAAACTACCAAACTGAATTGCAAGAGAGCTCTCTATAAGACCACGACCTATCAGTGCTACTTTCAACAAAAGAGTAGAAAGGACGCTGCCAGTATCCAAAAAAAATTGATGCCACAAGAACTCTAAAAAGTATTAATCAGTTTGGTCGTCGTACTCGTATCGCTTTGGGATAACAATGGCTCTTCCTCTTCTAGACTTTCTTACAGTACGCTTTACGTAATTTAGGTGGGTAGATGTCGGGCTAGAATGGCTGCTAATTTCGACTTAGGCACAGGATTTGTAACTAGTTTTGCTTTCTACGGTTGTAATAACATCAGATTAGGGTTAAAAATATTAATATAAATTTCCATTACTTTCCGAGAGATAAAAATTGTGTTGAGTATGGTAACTGTAAATAGTAATAGTAAGTTGTAGAAAAGTGATGGGCAACCTAGGCTAGTGAGTGGGCCGCATGAGTGGCCTTCCTTCATCTCAGTGGGCCCAAGATTAAAAATGTGCATGTGCGCTAAACATGGCCCCACGAATATGCTTAAATACATTTAATACAGCCCGAAAATTTCTTAAAGATTTAGAGAAAATTATTATTTATATATTAATTGAATTGTGATCAACTTCAAATAGTAAAGCAAAGGAAACATTTTTTTATGCTTACCTTTTATGCTTTATGCTTATGCTTTTATGCTTATTAATATAAAGAAATTTTGTTAAATCAAACAAACTTATCAGTAGATTATGGAAATATTAATATAAATTCCAAAATTTTCATTCATGTGGACAATGGTTAGTAAAATATCTCTCGAGCCGCACTCAGAAACCTGATGGGCCGCAGGTTGCCCACCACTGTTGTAGAGTATCATATATTCATTTTAGCATGACAGCTCATGAATGAGATGAGGAGACTTGGTAAATTGTATTAGACTATGGTACAAATTTGATATTGTGTTGTTGGTGCAAGGTGTAGGCTGCTTGGACCGCAAATAGTGTTTTATTTATGCTAACTGAGGCCTAAACAAGGCCTGCTTCAATTGACTACTCTGGGGTAAGATTAAGGAGGATTGTAGGGTCACCCTAACCTTTGTTTTAGTTTAACTTAGGTTTGTGGTAATTGTGTACGAATGTATTATACATATCTGTTATATACTTAACTTTATCTTTATATGTACTAGCCTTGCTACGGTTATATGTACTAATTTCCTTTTTGTTTGTTGCAGATATGTACAGTATGTTGTGTTCTTTCAGTTGAATAAAGCATTATAATAAAGCATTATATTAAAGCATTATAAATTTCTACGCCCTGAACGTTTCGGATCTGATCCTAACTCACCTACTGCCGCCAAAGAATGGAAACATTGGTTTGCAACATTCAAGAATTTTATTGCAGCTATACCCTCGGAACATCAACCAGATAAACTGGCTATCTTGACGAACTACATTGCACCTACCATTTATGAGTATATATCAGAATGCCAGACTTATGAGGATGCTATACAGATATTAACAGACATATTTGTTAAACCAAAGAATGAAGTATTCGCGCGCCATCTACTAGCAAGTAGACGGCAGCAATCGACTAAATCTATTGATGACTACCTACAAAGTCTGAAACAGCTAAGCATTGATTGCAACTTCTTAGCTGTCACAGCTGAAAAGCATAAAGACGAATATATCAGAGACGCCTTCATTAGTGGACTAACCTTGTCACAAATCCGCTTGAGACTGTTAGAAAACAAAAGTCTTGACCTTGCAACTGCGGTCGTATAGGCTCGTGCTTTAGACATTGCCCAAAAAAGCTCTGAATCGTACAATTCGCCGCCATACGTTGCTTCGGTCAGATCAACTGAATCTACTAATGATGTGGTGTGTCCGCAGCGTGCTGGAACAGCCCAAGTCGAGTCTCATGTATCGGCAGCTGGGTACGTACAAAAATGCTTCTTCTGCGGTCAGAAACGCCATCCACGTCAATACTGCCGTACAAGAGATGAAATTTGTGCTCAGTGCAAGAAAAAGGGTCATTTCGCCAAAGTTTGTAGATCGGGAATCACCGTCGCCTCTATGGATATGTCAACAATTGCGTCGCTAATAGCTGCTGCACCTAATTGTCTCTCTAAGGCATGTCTCAATATTCTCATCAGTGGACAGCCAGTGCAAGCACTAGTTGATACTGGTAGCACTGAAAGTTTCATCTCTCAGAATCTGGTGGTGAACCTTAACATTAAGGTTTTACCTGGATTTTGTAATGTAACGATGGCAAGCACTTCATTTTAGTCTGTTGTTCAAGGATCATGTGTAGTATCACTCACTATTCAGGGTCGTAGTTACGAGGATGTTCGTTTGTATATACTCCCAAGTTTATGCTCTGATATTGTTTTAGGTCATGATTTTCTGAAACAGCATGATGCGGTCAGTCTCTACTTCGGCGGCGAGAAACCGACATTGAACATATGTGGATTAGCATCACTAGCCGACAAAGTGCCATCTCCATTCGCTAATCTCATTGTGGATTGCACTCCGGTTGCGACTAAAGCGAGGAAATACAGCATTAGCGATCAGAAATTTATTGAAGTGGAAGTGCAAAAGCTTCTAGCCGACGGCATCATAGAACCAAGCACATTACCATGCGCGCTCAAGTTGTTGTCACTGCAAACGAGTGGCAAAAGAAACGAATGGTTATCGATTACTCTCAAACCATTAACAAATATACAATCCTAGACGCCTATCGGCTGCCTCTTCTTGACGAGGTAGTTAACAAGATTGCCAAATATAGAGTATTTAGCACAATCGACCTTAAGAGTGCTTACCACCAGGTACCTCTTAGAGAAAGCGACAAAGCTTATACAGCATTCCAGGGCGGCCAAAGCCTTTATCAATTTTGTCGAATGCCCTTTGGCATTACAAATGGTGTTGCGTGCTTTCAGAGGATAATGAACGATTTCATCGCTAGGAACGGTCTCGTTGGTACATTTGCTTATCTGGACGACATCACAATTTGCGGCAAGACACAGGAAGAACACGACCCGAATCTGCAAAGGTTTATCAAAGCACCGGATAAGCAACAGTTAACTATTAATAAAGATAAAATATTTACTTCTTTGCGATCAATCGAACTCCTCGGATATTCGATCGCGAACGGGGAAATCAAACCAGACCCCGACCGTCTCCGGCCTTTCATGGATCTTCCTATTCCTGAGAATCGTAAGTCACTTGATAGAGTAGTGGGCCTATTCTCCTACTATTCAAAGTGGATTGCCGGCTTCTCGCAGAAAATCAGGCCGCTTACGCAGGCGCAATATTTTCCGCTGAATTTTGGAGCAATACAAGCCTTCCAAAAACTGAAAGAGGAAATCGCTCATTCGGCATTGCAATCGATTGATGAAGAGGCACCTTTCGTGATGGAGACTGATGCTTCAGATTCTGCTATCGGGGCTACTCTAAACTAACAGGGCCGACCAGTGGCATTATTTTCTCGACCGCTTAACTTCAGTGAACAGAAGCACTCGGCTATAGAGGAGGAGGCACATGTGATTGTGGAAGCTGTTCGAAAATGGCGGCACTACTTGTGTGGAAAATTTGGGAGTACCGAAATGGAAGACCCACCTAATCTTGGATAAGCCATATTGACATTAAAAAAAAATAATAACAATAAAAAATAACTCAGAAGGAGAACATGAACTCTTGCTGAGAAAAATTAAAAAGACACCAACGAAGAAACAAATATGGGATGAAAAGAAAAAAAGATCCCATAGCCAGAAATGGCAACACGGTTTTGAGAAGAAGAAGAAAAAGATGGGGATAAGCTGAATAAGCATAAGCTGAATAAGCATAAGGGGAATAAAGGGCGACACGAAAGAAGCCGGAATGAAAATGTTCATTATTGGTGTCAATAAATAAAACATTAAAAGTTCAAGGTAAGAAGTTCATAAATTTCCCTTCGGTTATTACATTTAGGTTAAATAAGCTGACATTTCAGCTGTAATTGTTTAACAAAAGAGTATGGAAGCCCTGTTTATGGACAAATAGTTAGGCTGGTTCATCTTTGGCCTAGGTCTTCCATCTCCAACGTAGCCTAGGTTGTGTTTAAGCTACTCTGGTTGGAGCAGGACCTATTTTTTCCATAACTTGGCTGCGAGACATTTCACGCTAATTACAGACCAGCAATCGGTTGCACTTATGTTAAACGCGAAGCAAAGCAATAAAATTAAGAATGACAAGATTCAGAGGTGGCGTTTGGATTTATCGTGCTACTCATTCGACATCAGTAGTATAGCCGAAAAAGGGGAGAGTGCAAGAATGTTGCAGGTTATTATGTAATGTTGCAAAGGGGGTGGGGTTTTTGCAAAGGGGGGTGGGGGTTGTTGCAAAGGGGGGTGGGGGTTGCAAAAAAAAAGAAAAAAAAGAGTACTGGCCTTTGTTGCCAACCTAGGTTGCAAGGGTCATGCACCAACCTAGGTTGCAAGGGGCATGCAACTTGGAGGCCTCCCCCAAGCTATTCCCCCCAAAGGGCCAGAGAGAAAGGAGGAGAGGTGTTCACCTGGCAGGAGCCAAGTGCACATTAAGACTTCAGCCGAGTAGGCGTTGTTTTATAGGCTCCTAATCAGCCAGAATCAGCCAGTTGGCTGAATCAGCCAGTTAACTGAGCCAAGGGGGGAGGGGCACATCTGAAGGAGAGAGAGAGAGACGCCTGTAGGAGAGAGAGAGAGAGACGCCTGTAGGAGAGGGAGAGAGAGAGAGAGACGCCTGTAGGAGAGAGAGAGACGCCTGTAGGAGAGAGAGACCCCTGTAGGAGAGAGAGAGAGAGAGAGACGCCTGTAGGAGAGAGAGAGAGACACCTGAAGGAGAGAGAGAGAGAGGAGTTCTCCCCCAAGTTATTTTCGTTTTCCTAACCTAAGAGGCCACTAAGGGGTTTAACAAAAGGGCCTGAAAGAGAAGGACCAGAGGTCCTTCCTCGGCTGGGAGCCGAGGTGGAATGAGTCTTTCACCAACTTCGCGGTCTTTTATAAGCCTCTATTCTGGCTGAATTGCCAGAAAGCGCGATGTGTTCAGTTGTCAGATCGCTCCATGTATGCAGATGCAGAGTTGCTACATCAAGCCATGTAATCGGGTGCTGATGTGCCAGATTGCACCATCAGATAGCGCCA
The DNA here is from genome assembly GCA_023014485.1 of Bathynomus jamesi. Taxonomy (NCBI): domain Eukaryota; kingdom Metazoa; phylum Arthropoda; class Malacostraca; order Isopoda; family Cirolanidae; genus Bathynomus; species Bathynomus jamesi. The sequence continues at coordinate 234,253 of JAJOZX010000593.1, forward strand.
TGTATTCCAGAAATATTAATCATCCATTGTGTGACACAATATGACGATAGTTATTCCAATTAAATTCTGTTTAAATACACCTTTATTAATTGCATACCTTTCCTGTTTTTTTTTTGCAATGATCGGTTGCTAGATATATATTATTATATATATATATATACATTCTTTTCTTATGTTAGGTAAATATATAATATATATATATATTATTTATTTTATAACATTTAATTTTAGTTTAGAAGCAAATTTAACATTAACTTCATTGAACTTAAAGAAACAAATAACATAGTTTACCTTCGAAAACGTCATAATAGAAAATAATTAATTTTATGGTTAACTAGTTTATTTCGTTTACTATAATTATATATACAGTTTTTTAAGCAGCTTATGATACATATATATATATATATATATATATATATATATATATATATATATATACACACATATATCTGAACTCTTTCAGCTAAAGAAGCCTTATGTATAGAATTGGTTGTGTAATAGCTGATATTAAACTCTTTCCGGTGTGTGTGTGTGTGTGTGTGTGTGTGTGTGTGTGTGTGTGCGAGTTGTGGTAAAAAGTGGTATCTGGTAACTCAGTCTTCGTTAGAAAAATACATTAATTATTAATTACAGTTTCATTTTAAAATAATACACATTTGGCATTTTTTCCTGATTTTCATACCTCGCGTAAGATTAACTACAGATCCTATCTCTCTCTCTCTCTCTATATATATATATATATATATATATAATATCTAAGTTGCATCGAGATGAAAATTTACGAAACTCACGAGTCTCTTTCCATGCGAAAAAAATTGAAACAATATGAAAATTTATGAAACAATTCGACGATCGTCATTCCCCAAACCCGTATATATATATATATATATATATATATTATATATATATATATATATAATATATCTAAGTTGTATCGATGAAAATTTACGAGACACACATTTCCGAGAATCGGTTCAAATCAGTTCACCTATTGCCAGAGGCGATTTTTTTTCTGACCGTAAAAGACGTTTCTCACAGACATCTTGAACAAAACCTCTCTCGACTCTATTTCTTAGATATGCCACAATTATATATATATATATATATATATATATATATATTAGAGTGATGCACAAATCATGACCATCGTGGATTTTTAGGGATACCCCCTCATTTGTTCCAATTTGTCACAAAAACACCCTGTGAGAAATTCCAGGTCAAACAAATAACATTCAGAGGTCGCGCCCGCCAATTGAAAATTTGAAAATTACAAAAAATTAGAGTAAAATCAAATTTTTTGAATTTGTTCTTATTTTTGTTGCAGGTTTGTTGCAGGTTGCAGGTTTTGTGCAGGTTTGCTGCAGGCAGAGTGGTAGGTGATGCGTATATGAGCAAATAGCGTTCAAGGAAATCGGTATCGCAGTGTGCTTGTGGCAGTGTCCAGGAGAGGTGCTATATCAGTGAGTCTCTCCGCCTCAATTTCTCTTCTATTTCCTCTATCTTAATTGTGACAAAAATGAGATCAAGAAGCTCAACAGATATCTGGCTGATCGGTCAACAAATAGATAAATTGAATCAAAGTAAGCTTCCATCAAAGAAAGAAGTAATTTCCTTATTCATGAATTATAAACATATCAAGAATGAAACTGTCAGAGAAGCATTAACTTCAACCGTTAATGATGTATTGGAAGTGTGGCAGAGAGCAGGAATACCAACAACCCAGAAATGTAATGTTGTGAAGAAATTAAATAAACTGTATGATGAGTGGCAAGGGCTGAAGAAGAGCAAAGGAAAAAAATCGAAGTTTTCAATAGAGAAAGAGAATACATGGAAAGAAAAATTGGATGGACTCTTTGATATTGCGCATGCAAATGCTAACGAGTTAATAACTATTGAGGAAGATAGAGAGTTTCTACGGCTACAAAGGGAAGGTCGAAAGGGTAAAATGATGGCAGTTGATAAGGATGAAGAAAAACGTCGAAAGGAAGCTGCGAAGAGACATGAAAAAATGGATAAGAAAAGGTTACATGAATCAAGTGCATTTGATGAAACAGTTGTTCTTGCAAGCAGCAGCAGTTCCTGCAGTGATTCACCTGCATCTACGGAAGAAGAAGTAGATCTGGAAGTGCCCTCAACATCCAAAAGAGGCCTTCCAAGAAAAAAATTCAAGATTATGAATGAAAATCTGCTTTCCTCATTGGATGTTGCTAAGATCAGCGACCGATCAGCCTCTTTAATAATTATTCCAACGATCGCAAATGTTGGAAAAGATCCAGAGAATTACAATGTTAGCTACTCATCGATTCGCAGGGCAAGACAGAAATCAAGAAAGAAGTTCAGTGAAAACTTGAAAGAAGAATTTCAAGCTGACAAACCTTGATTGTTCATTGGGATGGCAAACTCCTCGAAGACATTACCGGGAATGAGGTTGTTGATCGGTTGCCAGTCCTAATCTCTGGCAGTGGAGAAGATCAACTGCTTGGAGTGCCAAATATAGATCATGGCACAGGAAAGGATACTGCAAATGCAGTACATCAGGCGATCATTGATTGGAATCTAATAGATAAGGTAAAAGGCATGTGTTTCGATACAACTGCATCGAACACAGGTCGTAAAAACGGAGCTTGTGTCCTAATTGAACAGAAAATGGAGAAAGATTTGTTGTGGTGTCCTTGTCGACACCATATCCTTGAAATCATGTTGGAAGCAGTGGTATCCCCTGCATTACAGGCTTCATCAGGCCCTGACATTCAGTTATTCAAAAGATTCAAAACAAACTGGAATAAGATTAATCTAACTTCATACGAAAATTAGAAAATTATCCACAAAAGGAAAAAGAGGAAATCATCAACTTTGCAGCAAGAAAAATCAATGAAGATCAACCTCGCGACGATTACAGAGAGTTATTGGAACTGACAATCATCTTGCTTGGCGGTACTCCAACGACTGGAATAAAATCAAGAAGCTGGGCTTATCATAGAGCCCGTTGGATGGCGAAAGTCATTTATTCAATGAAAATCTTTATGTTCAAAAGTCAGTTCAAAATAACAGCAATAGAAGAAAGAAATCTAAAAGAAATTTGTTGGTTTTCTGTTTCAATTTATATTAAGCATTGGTTTTCAGCACCCTGCGCAGCAAGTGCTCCACGAAATGATCTGAGTCTTCTCAAGAATCTTCACAGCTACAAAAGCACAAATGAACAACTAGCAAATGCTGCTTTAGAAAAATTCAAGAATCATTTGTGGTATCTCTCAGAAGAGTTGATCGCATTGGCTTTCTTTGATGATAAAATCAGCTTTGACACCAAAAGAAAAATGAAGGAGGCTCTTACAAAATCTTCGGAGCCAGATCCTCCAAAGAAGACACAAATAGACATCAAAACTATTGACAATAAGCAGCTTGAAGATTTTGTAACTGCTAACACAAAGTCCTTCTTCAGTATACTCGGATTGTCTTCAACGTTCTTGAGCAAACCAGTAGAAGATTGGCTTCTCGATGAGAGTTATTGGGTTGCAAAGAACGTAGTGAATCACATGAAAGTTGTTAATGATATTGCTGAAAGAGGAGTGAAATTGATTGAAGATTATAACAAATTAATTACCAATGATGAACAACAGAAGCAATATCTACTGCAAGTTGTATCAAATTATCGGAAGAAGCTTCCGGACAAAACTAAGAAAACTCTCGTATCTTTGACGCAACAGTAAAATTTACGAGTATATCCATTCTATGTATCTATTGTAAATATCTATTGTATTGTATCTGTTTTATGAACAAATGGAAAAGAGGAAGGTGGTATGATAGGCCTCGTGGGGAACTTCCACTCAAAAAAAAAGTAACGTGACGCTTGCTGTACCTCCTGGGTGTCATGGAAATCAGCAAATTTTCAAATGGCGGGCGCGACCTCCAAATATTCGAATTTTGACCCGAAATTTCCCCAGGATCATTTTTCCACCAAATTAAACCAAATGAGAGGGTATCTCAAAAATTTGAAACAAAAACATTTTACTCCCCCACTTTTGCATCACCCTAATATATATATATATATATATATATATATATATATAATAGAGAGAGAGAGAGAGAGAGAGTTTTGTTCAAATAACGGGGTATGCTTGTACGAGTTTACAATTACATCATTATTGCTCTGCATTACGCAGTATATGCGGCTTAATAATATTTCACCGCTTAAAGTATAGGGTAACCTGTACTCGATATGAAGGGCTTTCATATCGTTCAGTACTATTTTTGTTCCCACTTTACAAAAATGAAACACCAAATAATTGTCCCCTAGCGCAATTGGAAAGGTTTTCACCCCACCTTAGACCCACAGTTTAACGTTGAAACCGAATGTTCTTTTAAAATATAAATCCTCTCGATTACATTAGTGATTAATGATGCGGGAAAATCTGAGTAAATATTTTCTCGAAACCTATGGTTGATAGAAAAATTCTGAAACCATATTTGGAATCAGTATCAAATGTTCTATACGAATCACTAAATAATTTTCAAAGGAGAATACGAGCATTAAATCTATTGGTGAAAATATATATATGTTACTCGTCAAGTCCCGTTATAGCGGATTGGTACACGTCATAGCTCCACCCAGCTACATCGGCAGCCAATCACTACGAACATCTGGTCTTTTGGGGCGGAGCTTGGCGATTGTGCATATAAAAGGGGATATTTTCAGTTTAGAGTAACAGCAGCTATTTTCGCGTCAGTGAATAATCATTCCCTCCACCATGGACCTGTACGTCTCCCCAGACTTGTATGAAGAGAGTGATACTGCAGCATTAACGACAATTAGCCTTTTTAATGCGGTTGACCGTGATGAATTATTTACAACGCAAACCGTAGAAGACATGTGCAGTGACGCTCCTCACAATCCGACGCAAGGGACTACCATAGAAATGTAAGTGTCTATAATTAGAATTTATATATGGATGGGGTGTAGTATCTCGTCAAATAGATAATCGCCAAAAATGTCAATCAATGTTATTTTGTTACCCCATTATGCTAAAATCGAAATTTTATGGCATTCATTCCTCGAACCAAAGATATCTTCACATAATGGGGATCTGTCTGTATACTCTGTATATGTTTTAAAAGCATTATTCCTTTAAGGTCCGATGAGGATTTGACACGTGTTATACAATCTTTTGAAGAATCTCGGAATACGGGGGATATACTGAACAGTCAACAATGTCACACATCCTCCACCATGGACCTGTACGTCTCCCCGGAATTGTATGAAGAACGTGATACTGCAGCATTAACCGCAATTAGTCTTTTCAATGCGATTGATCGTGGCGAATTATTTTCAACGCAAACCGTAGAAGATATTTGCAGTGACGCTCCTTACAACCCGACGCAAGGGACTACCATAGAAATGTAAGTGTCTATAATTAGAATTTTATATATATATGGAGAGTTGTAGTATCTCGTCAAATAGATACTCGCCAAAAATGTCAATCAGTGTTATTTGGTTATCCCCATTATGCTAAAATCGAAATTTTTATGGCGTTCACTCCTCGAACCAAAGATATCTTCACATAATGGGGATCTGTCTGTATACTCTGTATATGTTTTAAAAGCATTATTCCTTTAAGGTCCGATGAGGATTTGACACGTGTTATACAATCTTTTGAAGAATCTCGGAATAGGGAGGATATACTGATCAGTCAACAATGTCACACCGAAATAATGTAAGTGTTTTTCGATCTTTTTGGGATAAGAAGACAATATATTTTCATAAATTTATTAAATGAAAGAAATCAGTACAATAAACAGCTACAGAATATATCGTTACAAATATACGAACAAAAACATTATAATATACAACGAGTACGTACAATTGGAAAACGGTTTTTTATCTGTCTGCATACCATTTCATCGTTTCGGCGAGTGTGACACGGGTCAAATAAATTTTAAAAATTTATAAATTCTTTATCATTTGACATGCATGAGAAATGAGACGCAGTACATTCCGCAAACATTAGTAAAATATCCTTGCATGCGAAATGGGGTCCACACAACTTCGGGAATATGTAACTGAGCGAGAAATTTTACAATAATAGGATCACTCCAGGGTTGAGTCTGTGTTCACAATAAGACTACCGCATTCTCGCGTACTTGGCAAACTCAATGTTTCATTCTTCGCAAACACGCCGATAAATTTGGAACGTGTGACTCGCTCCATTACTTTCTGAAGTGTATTAGCATCCATTTTAAAAGTTAGTGATAACGCTTCTAAATCTATCTACTTCTATTAGGGCTTGCGATTCGAGATATACTAGTACACTAATAGGAGCGTCTATAGGCTTGGCGAATTCCAGCCGCACTGAGATGTTTCCGCTCTGCTGTGGGGTTAAATGGGTATTTACGCTAGCAGATAAGCCAGGTGTAATGTCAAACGGGTAAAGGTTAAATTGATCAATGAATTCTTCCTGCGTTACCCCATTACCAAGCTCATCACAATCACCTGCAATATGGGTCAGATTACTATAGGCTCTGGCACAAAGCGGTAACACAGCGTCTGATGAATAGTCCGTACCCATTGTTCCACCCAAAGCAGTGCCATTAACGTATAGAGTTATATTTTTAAGTCCGAAATTCTCGAATTTAAAGGCACTCTTTTTATATTTTCCATTCACCGAAGCGTGGTCCTGCATGCCGATTAATATCCTTTTAGGAAGATTTCCCAGGGCAATGTTTTCTATCTGCTTCGATGCCAACCCTGCAGGAACCGTATATAGTTTGATCTGCACTCTGTTAATAGGATATTTCACTGTAGCGTTTAGTAAATTTTTCTCAATTTCTAGTTGTTTTGGTGAACTTAATTTCACTCGCCGTACGCGGAGGTATGTGTCCATAATGTGAACCACAACGGACTTTGCACCCTCTTCTTGATTCACATCCAGATTTAAGCAGATCTCAGGACTCGTGCGGGTGAGCTTTATTTTCATATCCACCCCGTTCACAAGCAACTTCTCCTGGAAAGTGAAATCTGTGTGCAACCGTCCAAAACACTCCACTCGTATATTTTCTTTTTAGAATTTTTAAATTTGTCCTTTATACTATTTTCATCTTTAGTTTGATAATATCCCTCCGCACTTAAAAAGGTAGCCTTCGCTTCTTTGGAAAAGTTGAGGACATTTTCCAAATAGGCTCGTAGATGATAGTACCCCGTGCCTGCCGATATGTTGGTCTGATTTAAATATACGTCACACTGGTTGAATATGGCGTGCAGAAAGTTTGTTTCAGGGTATACAGCATATTTGTCATCGCAGACCGTTCCATCAGAATGGGCTATACGTAGCTTAGCGTACATGTGCACACAGCTTGGATCAAAAAAGTAAGGACCTGAGCTGGGTATCACGAATTCTATAGGTGCACTCGGGGAACTAATTGTGTTTAAAGGGTTAATTGTAATAAAGTCACTGTGCTCAATAGAAACTTGGGTTGGCGGGAGCTCAAAAAAGGACAGCTCCGATTTACAGCATTGTGAACTACATGGGTGGATGAAGCGTGCCATGGCGAAATAGTGACTCCTCTCTCGACAAGTGGTAAACAAACTATGATTCATGAGATCAATATCCTTAGCTTATATCAGTCAAAAAAGTGGTCAACCATAGGTTTCATTCGCTTACAGCATTTCTTTTTTGATAGCCTTTTACGTTTAATACCACGTGACCCCTTCTTCCGGGGAGCCCTCTTCTTCCCGCCACCACGCATTTTTCTCTTTGCATCTTTGATGATTTCGTTCCGTGTACGCTTTAAATGTTTTTTTAGAGCTTCTTTAGGTTTAGCCCCGGCCAATATGTCTTCTGCAGTGTTAAGGCCTGATTGTAGCGCTTTCCTTCCAAGGTATCTGGCACCCCTCTTCAGCAAAGGAACAGCCGTACGTAGTATGGATGAAAAAATGGATCCAAGTCCACTACCGCGCTGGTATCGCATCCCTCGATAGACGGTGAAAGGCTTTCTATCCATTATAACTCAGTGCGTCGAAAGTGTAGCTTCACTGTTAAGCTCCCGTTACCGAATGGGAAGTTTTCGCCCTCAATCGTTCTTATATATATTGTGATATTGGTTATTAAATTAGTTGCGACATTCACATAATGGGGTCTGTCATATGTAATACTCAAACTCCTTCCTCTATGGTTGGGGATGTGAGCAATGCGCAGCAGGCGTGCCTGGGTATCCCCAACAAACTGGTGCTCCACTATATTACTGTAAATATAGCACATGTCTGGGGACCTTTCAGCCAATTTCTCCATCTTCAATTGATACATTAATCTGGACAAGTTATACTGTGTCTCGTGAAATGTGTCTCTTTGGAAGGCTGCGCTATATCGGCCGTTGGTTAGAATTTTGAACTTTCTATGTTCTTTAAGACGTCTGTTAGTCTTTGATTTTAGGATTAGTGTATGTGCAGGGTTGTTTACGATTTCATATACTAAATCATTCGTAAGGTTTGAGTTTCTTAAACTTACGTTTAAGCCTCTCACAACATCCTCGGCCGAACCATATTGACCCGGCCCTAGTCTTACTTCTGTACTGTAATACCGTGCAATCTTAGTCCGAGCGATGCGCATAGTTTCATCCATAGCTACCCCAGCTTTTTCACACTCGTCAATGTCTCTAAGAATCGTAAAAACGGTTTCTTTATGTTCAATATTTAAAAAGACGGTGTCCAGCTGAATTTCGCATATCCCCACCTCATACGAATCACGACCCAATTCAATGTGCCCATGGAGTTCTGTTACAAAGTTGGCTAGCGTGTTGTTAGGGTGTACAGACAGGGACGAGGAGGACGGGAGTGTGACGTAGAAATGGTTAGGAGCCATGTTGCATACTATTTAAGCTTCATTATTGCATCAGCTTTTATATAGGTGTTGAAGCTTTCTGGGTACCCTAGCCATTTCACCAGGTACATTTTTCTCCTTCCTGAACCTTTGCTTCCTAAAATTTTCTCAATTTTAAACACATTTTTTTCTAAATTAAACGCAACTTTCTGCAATTCCTCGCGGTAAAAGCCTCCTGAGATTTCTTCCCCATTCAAATCTTCAATGTAATACATCATTATCTCACCTTTAGGTCTCACAGCCCTAACTTTAAAAATCTCGCGTGTCCATCCTTGCTCAAAACCCTTTGCGAATTTATTCCCCGAACGCGACAGCCTTACATAATCATTGATTTTGAAGCGCGCAGAGTGTGGTGGTGGTGGTGGTGATCCATCTCTTCTCGGGAGCGTACCTCTTTCTAAAACTTCGTTAGGTGTTGCCCCAATCGTGCGATGGTGTGAGCGGTTGTAGGATGATGCCAATGATTCCAGAATGTCTAGAAATCTGTATGTGTTTTTATGTGTAAAATAACGGTGCATGCGTTCCTTTATGGTGCGCTGAACTCTTTCAGCTAAAGAAGCCTTATGTATAGAATTGGTTGTGTAATAGCTGATATTAAACTCTGTCAACATATTCTGAAAAGCACGGCCTATAAACTCCTTCCCCATATCCGTACAAAAATAGCCAGGAACCCTGTTTTCTTTTAACATTAGCGTTTTGGTGGCTTTAGCAACTGTTTCAGGTGATTTATTTTTCAGAGGAACTAGCCACAGATATCTAGAGAATACGTCTATTATGAATAGAATGTAGCGGTAACCATCGTTATACACAGAATATCTTTGCATGTCTGTTAAATCTGCTTGCCAAATAGAATCAATCGAGGAAGCCGTTGTCTTGGCTGTTTTAAACCTTTTTCTCACAGGCTTATGAAGCGTATAAGCGTCCTGCTCCCTCAAAAATCTTTCAACATCTTTTTTTCCTACTCCGTAAACACTTCTGTACAGTCTATCTACGCCGCCGTAAGAGGATGGGGTAGAAATGTCATAATAGCGTTTAGTTAATACGTTAGCCATTTGCGTATTTTAGAGGCACGTGGGTAGGGTTGGTTTAACCTCTTCTTGCTCCTCTTCAAAGGTGTTACCGCCGGGGGTGACGGCGCCTTCAATTGTGTCACAGGCGTTGCATGTTCCAAGTCTTTTAACCTGTTCAGATTTCCTATCAACGTTTTAGGGACATTTATTTGTTGTAGTCTTGCTTTAATATGCTTCCATCCTGATGGTGATGGCCTATCCCACTTTCTCACCAGATCATGGACAATGTCTACGATATTCGATCCCTGTACCTTTGATCCTTCCACAATGATCTCCCCTGTATCGGTCCATTGTATGGCGGGATCCTCATTCAATAGATTATAAAGACTTAAGCCTTTACTCCTCAATGTAAGTGGGAGGGTATTTTTTAATACATGTTCGATATGTTGTGTGGCTAATCTTTTTGGTTGGTCAGCTGTGTCGTCGGGTACAGATCCTATGTCGCCATCGTCCCCCGTGCTGTGCCTAATAACCACAGGAATCTCTGTAGGGCTCTTATAATTTTCGTACTCGTGAAGAAATTTCTGCAGAGCTTCTTGGTATAAGATTCTTTTCTCATCAGGTGTTTTTTCACTGTTTAATAGGGCTAACAATTCGCTTTCCATTCTTTTAAGTCTGCTTTTACGGGGATCTAGATACGTGTCTGGATTCCTTTGCAGTGAGGCGTACACCTCGTGGGGAATCACTACCACTTTCTTCATTATATTAATCTAGTCAGTAAAGGACCCAAAACTGAAAATAAGATGGGGAGAAATGACCCTCCTGTTTGTACAATAATTCGTTTTTTTTCGCTACAGTTTGGCTTTTACGAGCGAGTGCACGTATTATGTTCTTGTAGCGGCGTAGGCGAGCCTTCTGATGGGTTTTCATTGATACATTGCAATTTATAACGTTAAGACAGATTTCACAGATGCATTTTAAAAAGTCGGCATCGATATTTTTAATAAACATCTGCTGCATTGCCCGGGCAGTCGATGATAGATTTTTATTAATTCACGGTATTTCTTTAGTCTCTTTGTCATTCTGGAATATACACCGTTTCAGGCTCGTTTGGAAATATATTCGTTCGCAGAAGCACTCTAAACGTGTTTCGCGGATGAAGGTCGCAAAGCAAATATCCGTAACGCGTGCTTGTAGCTTCTTTATAAACTTCCAAAAACTCCTTACGCTGATTCGGGAACATTTGATTGGCTAATACCCCAATTTGTGATACATCTCTACGTTGCGCGAATAAGACTAGATATTGCGTATTTAACGACACATCGCGCATGTATCTATTTTTGAAAAATAGATTCTGATTGATGAAGAACACGCTTATGTTAAGATGGTGGGAGAATACTGTAAATGTCTCGGCAAACGTTTTATCCATCTCCAACATGAGATCGTCAATTACAATGATTGTATGTTCATTTCCCTTTAACGAATTAACGTCATATACGCCTTTGTGGAACAAAATATCATCTTGGTACTCGTTGAACACTGATTGATACGTCGAATAGCACCATATAACTTTATGCACAAATTTCGAGAACATCTCCCCCTTTTCTTTAATGATTTTAAGCATAAACACAGTTTTACCACATCCTGTAGGTCCAGATATAATACATGTGGATGGGCTCGTGAATCTGAATTTTTCTACAGAGTCCATTTCTAACACGTCACACTCCTAAGTGAGTCATTTACAAAATATTACAAATTTTGAGTGCTGATCCTTATATTTCTTCTCCCACAGAACCGTGAATGACGATGAGGTAGAGCAGCCCATCATTACGGATGACCTCGACGACAGTGTAGTTGTGATCTCCTCCCCTGAACCCTCACCAGCGATACCGGTAACACGTCCAAAGCGGAGGTATGAGATACCCACGTCAGGTATAAAGCGACCGAAATACGCGTCTGTTGCAGCGGTAATAGATCCCCAACCCTCAACCTCTTACGCAACAACACCCCCAGCAGCACCTAATATATCCCCTTATTCATCCGCCGCCCCCCGTTCTGTTAAGTCTACAATAATAGCCCCAACCATCAACCTCCTACGCAACAGGGCTTCCGCTAATATATCCACTAATTCATCCGCCGCCCCCCGTTCTGTTGAGGATGGTATAACGCTGGAATTGGTGCGATCCGCAGCCCCCACCCCAGCCTTGACTAGAAATCGGTATAGAGTCAGGGTCGACCCTAGAGTCATGTATAGCAGTGGAATTGAGCGCGGACTACGCCGGGTTGTAGAGCATATTATAGAGTTTGCTCTTCAGAATCGTGACGAGCGTGAAGTCAGGACGAGTCTGTCCTTTGGATTCGGGTCAGATGACGGTGATGTAGACGATTATTGGGTGATAGTGCCATTTAGACGTTTGGCGGCTGAAGATGTAGAATATATATTAGGGCGTATAATGCAAGCCGCCCAAAGTAGTATAGCCTTCAATATGGACAACTTCACGGTAAATATTGACCATGTATACCGTGTTGCGGGTCATAGTGCCATACCGTATACTCTTAACTTCAATTCTCAAGCTATTTATAGACGGCATATAAACGTCGATCGTGGTTGCGGCTTTATAGCAGTACTCTTAGCACGTATGTTTACTGTACAAAATACACGAACTCAAAAAATTTGGTTGCCTACAGTCGTGGAGCGTGCCCGTAAACTAGCTGTAGACTGTGAACTTGAATTTGACTGTAATATGGGTCCTGAAGAGCTGAGAAGGGTAGAACAGGAAATGAATGTCCGCATAGTTGTGTTTGGGTTGGATGATCGTCGTAGGACTGTGTATGTTTTTAAAAGCTGTGTGAGAGATCGTACAAGGCCCCTACTTATTTTAGGATTGTCAGGGACAACGTATCTCCCCATCCGTAATATAAGGTGGCTTTACGCGAGTTATGACAAAAGTCGAAAATATGGGAGACATCATGATTTGTGTAAGGGGTGCCTCGAGTTTGCGGATGATATAGTGAGACATTGTAAAGAATGTCACATGGTATGTGAGCAGTGTAAAAGCACCAAATGTGAAAGCCGTGTAGTTGAAGCTGAGAAGAGAGACTGTGATGTGTGTAGACGCACATTTTTCAATAATAGCTGTTTTGATTTCCATAAATCAATTGGCACGTGCAGGAAAATGAGAATCTGTGAATGTGGTATGTTTCACACAATGGATAATTGGGGAAAATTTAAGCACAAGTGTGACGTAATTCACTGTCCTACATGCCAGGAGGAATATAAGGCGGATGGAGTAAAGCATGTATGTTATATGAAAGATGCTAAGCCTAAAAATAACCCTTGTATAACTGTATACTACGATATAGAAACATATACGAACGCTGAAACCAAAGAGGTAATTCCACATTTACTTGTGAGCCAGACTATCTGTGATGAGTGTATGGATATCGAATGTGACGAGTGCCCCAAATGTGGTAAACGGACAAACGTTTTTAAAACGAATGTCAGCGATAGTCCTGTGAAACTATTTGTGTCCTATATTGTCAAGTTAGCCGACAAGTTCAAAAAAATGACTGTGTATATTCTCGCCCATAACGGGGCAAAGTTTGACACGCAGTTCCTTTATAAGGAGTTGCTTGAACACGAATCCTCTGAGATATTTACAGGTGATCCATTGAAAAGAGGCAACAAATTAATACAGATGCAGATAAGAGGCAATGTACAATTTAAAGATACTTTATTATTCACACCTTGTAAATTAGCAAAGCTACCCAAGGTGATGGGAGTAGCAGCTGAAGTTTCCAAAGGATACTTCCCATACACTTTCCTCACCAGCGAGACTTTAAACTACGTAGGCCCACCACCCCCCAAACATTATTTTGACTGTATGGATGAACGTGAAGACTTTGATCGATACTACGACAGTTTTAATGAAAGTAACCCTTATAATATAGCTGATGAATGTGAGCGTTATTGCGTGAATGATGTGCGCGTGCTTAGAGTATGTTTCCAGGCCTTTAGAAGGATGTACATAGCCCGTTTCAAATGCGATCCACTGCAAGTCGCAACCACCATCGCATCATTATGTTTTACGGTGTTCAAGAATAACTTCATGCCGAAAGACACCTTAGCCATTATTCACCGAAACAATCCCCGCAGTTACGGGCACAAGGCTATTTACTGGCTCATACACCTACAGCAACAGACAGGTGTATACATAAAGCACGCCCGCAACACGGGTGAAGTACCCATTAAGATTAATGGACGTGTTTTTTGGGTTGATGGGTTAAGTGAAAACCGTGTCACTGGTGTGAAGACTGTGTACTCCTTTAACGGTTGCTGGTGGCATGGATGCCCCCGTCCTGAGTGCGGAGTCACCGGAGATATCCACGGTAGGTCTCCTGCCGACTGTCTTGCATCGACCCGCACCCGCGATCAACTTATAGGATCACAGTTCACTCACAAAGTCTTGTGGGAGCATGAATATGATGCACGGATGGAGACAGACGAGGTGTACCGTGAGGAAATAAAAGCGATCAAGCGTTCAATGGTGCTGGATCCTCTCAAATGTGGTGATAGCTTGTTTGGAGGACGTACAAATCCTTTCAGACTATACTTCCCACCTACGGAGGGCGTGAAGCTCCATTACTACGATTTCTGTTCTTTATACCCATACGTGATGAAGAGCCGTACCCCGTGGGCGCTCCTGAGAAACTGGTGGGACCTAGCCTACCATCCATCAATGAATTTTCAAAAAATTTGAATGATCGTTACTTTGGGATCTCTTTCGTAGACGTACTCCCCCCACAATTTATGGATGCCGATCTTACCTGTCGTTATCGACGACAAGCTCATGTTTCCCCTGTGCGTGAAGTGCGCGGAAGAGGATAACGGCGAATGTAACCATATACCCCACCAGCGTAAGATCAGAGGCGTATATACAAGTCCTGAGTTGGCCCTAGCCGTGCGCCATGGTTATAGAATACTGAAGATACATGAGGTGTGGAGGTTTCAGAAGCTACCCAACCTTTTCACACCATATATAAACACCTTTTTGAAGGATAAGGTTGAGGCATCAGGGTATCCGCGAGGAGTTGATACCGAAGATGAAAAGTCTGCCTATATTCAACGTTACCGCGACCGCGAAGGTATACAACTTGATCGTGTCCAAATTGTAAAGAATCCTGGCAAGCGCTTTAGTGCAAAGTTGTGTCTAAACAGTCTATGGGGAAAATTTGCGCAGAATACCGGCAGAGGGAGCATTCATTTGGCACAAAGTTATAGCGATGTCTGGGATTATGCCAATGCCCCCGATAAAGAGGTCATGGAGATCGTAAATGTAGGTAATACTTACGTAATAAAGTACAACAACACTGAATTTGCCACAGATACCTCAAGGGTTACAAACATACCTGTGGCCAGCTTCACAACAGCCTACGCCCGTATAAAACTTTGGGGTCTATTGCATTCTCTTGGGCGGAGAGTATTGTATGCCGATACAGATAGCGTGATATTCACAGAGAGGGAGGGTGAATACATGCCCACTATTGGGGAGTTCCTCGGCGAGCTCACTGATGAGATCAAGGATGAGTATGGGGACAACGCATACGCCGACTCTTTTGCCTCAACAGGACCTAAGACTTATGGGGTACGGGTCAGGGTGGGGGAGGAAATGAAATATATCGTGAAGGCAAAGGGTATTACGCTCAACCATGCGAATCGGGAGGTTGTTAACTTTGAGTCGTTGAAGGATCTAGTATGTTTGGATGAACAACCTCCCCAACTAATTGTAGGCACCCACAATTTTCGGGCGCAGAAGCTGGGGGGCGTGAAGGAACTTAGGGGTACGATGGTGTGCCGTAACACCTATAGGAAACGTTACCAGATACCTGGTACCTATGATACCGTACCCTTTGGATACCAATGATGCTTCTAACTCACACGTCTTGTATATAATCGTATCTATTTGAATATATATATATATATATATATATATATATATATATATATATATATATATATATATATATATAACTTGAATATCTCGTTTATTAAATCGTATTTGTAAATATATATAACTTGAATATCTCGTTTATTAAATCGTATTTGTAAATATATATAACTTGAATATCTCGTTTGTTAAATAAATCATGTTTCAAATAGCGTTTCACTTTCTCCTTTGTGTGTGTGTGTGTGTGTGTGTGTGTGTGTGTGTGTGGTGAAAGTTCTAAGCTCCGCCCACTGTAAGACCGTGAGTCATGCTACTATCTGGGAGTCCCTGCGTGGTCAGTCGACCGCAGTAAGCCCGAGAGATCAGACGTGTATTCAGATCAGACGTGTATTCAAATGGCTACCTTTAATATTGCTTGTACAACGTTTACGAAATGGTATTCAGTAAAGTGCCAGGATGTGGTGGATACCGAAAAACTTCCTATTCATCCCTCCTATGCCTCTTTTAAAAACACATTGGATTGTGCGAAGTTCCAAGATGTACAAATACTCTACGGATGTTCTGGTGAGACCGTTGAAGGCTTTCGTTGCACAGACGATGTGCTGAAGTATACTGCAGAGCTAAACTTTATAAAGTCTCACATACACCGTGAAGTAAAAGAAACAACGCGTGCAGAAGAGAAGCAGCAGGTATGGATAATGAGTCTTGCTGATGGGTGGTGTGACAAGCGGTATTACGTCATGCTACACCATGTCGATTACTCATACCCTACGACTGGAAATGTGAATCTCGTGATCATGGACAATCTTAAGTATTTTTATCACTATATTAACGTATATCATGATGAGGTTCGTAGTGAGGTTGTGGCTAGTGCCCTGCGTGAATTTTTAACAGAGTTTAGAGACGAGTATCGTTTGATGGGCAGAAAGGAAAAATATGAACATATGTTCCTCTCAAATAGTGCGCCGGAGTGTGGAGATTTAGTAAAACATAAAATGTTCCTAGTTCTTATCCAAAATGTCTGGTGCGTAGGCTGGTAGTGATATTCTTGTACCGGTACAACAATTCGACTCGCGGAACAAGCCCATTCACGTATCATCGAGTCAGCCGCCCGTCGAACCATTCCTGCCTACCTGCGTGCCTCACACGGCTCATAGTTATCTCAGAGCTTGAGCCGAGTGGACGTGCGCTCCTCGAATACGATGGAACTTCCTTTGAGCAGCATTCTCAACGCCTCGTACGATGTGTCCGTGACGAAATCGTTGCGCGTGTTCAGGCGTAATTCCGGTACCATTAGCTATGTACTGGAAACGGAATGTAGACCGACAAACAAACGGGTTTATTTAAGTATCGAGGAGATGAATAGAATCTTTGTGATAGTTGAGAAGTGGAGTGAAGATCGTTATAAAATACCTGCTAACGTAGGTACAAGAAGAGAGCAGATTAGTGACGCACCCTCATACGCCGTTGTATGTACGTTGTGTATAAATAACGATCGGCCGTGCATTGATATACGGTTGATGTGGAAGAATGCTTCTGATAATAACGCTCTTATTCCTACGCGAAACCGTTTCATCCTCGACAGAATGTTTGAAATCGTCGGATTCCGTAAACTGAAACCTATATTAGACGCGCGTGTTACGGATATGTTTTATTTTGATACAGTACTTGAATACGCATACACCGCTCTGCTCGATGGGTTTACCGAGTGTAGGGCTGGTGAGAATGGTCTAGTGCTGGATGTTTATTTAAAAAGTTTAGACTCTTTGAAATACCATGAACTTTGGTACAAAGCAATTGATCGGTACAAGGCTGAGCTCACCTACACCGTTCACCCTGAAGAACTATTTCTTTATATAACGCGCAGTTGTCGTAACGATTTAGAAGATTATTTCAATTGCCGCTATGTTGAGTGAGTTCACGATTGAAAAGCTCGAGTCGGTAGAAATAAACCCTCGATTGGAAAAGCGTTCTTATAAACTTGTGTTTAATAATGTAGCTAACGATGAACTCTTTGTGCGTGCTTTTGATTGTATTCTAGACGTATTTAAAGATGACTTACCAACCGGTTGTAAAGTGGGAACAAAAATAGTACTGAACGATATGAAAGCCCTTCATATCGAATACAGGTTTCCCTATACTTTAAGCGGTGAAATATTATTAAGCCGCATATACTGCGTAATGCAGAGCAATAATGATGTAATTGTAAACTCGATTAAGACCGAGTTTAGTATTTTGAAAAAAAGTGAATTGTATTTATATTTTGCTTGACATTTCTCCTGTACTGATTATACGCATATTTCTATTGATTTGTGTTTATATATATATATATTTTGCGTGATATTTCTCCTGTACTGTTATGTACATATTTCTATTGAAGTGTATATTTATTTGAAATGTATATTTTATTTTATATATATCCATAATTGTGTATATATTTCCTGTACTGTTATATGCATATTCCTCAAATGTATATTTATTTTCTATATATTTATAATAAACAGAATGATGCAATGTTGTTTTACTTAATTGTTATGCCTTCTACTACCGGTATTCAAATATAATAATGCATACAACGGTATCTGATGGAACGAAATCTTTTAATTGGAGACAACTCACCATAATAATGGGTAAAAGTGGTATCTGGCAACTCAAGCCATTTACAGCCAACTGGCTGATTAGGCGTATATAATAATGTATACAATGGTACTGCTAAAAAGAGGTATCTGACAACTCAAGCCATTTACAGCCAACTGGCTGATTAGGAGTCTATAATAATGTATACAATGGTATCGCGGTATCTGGCAACTCAAGCCATTTACGCCAACTGGCTGATTAGGAGCCTATAAAACAACGCCTACTCGGCTGAAGTCTTAATGTGCACTTGGCTCCTGCCAGGTGAACACCTCTCCTCCTTTCTCTCCTTCTTTCTCTTGGGGGATAACGCCGCCTCCAAGTTTCCCCCCATCCCCCTTTGCAACACCCCCCACCCCACTTTGCAACAATCCCCCCTTTGCAACATTACATAATAACCTGCAACATTCTTGCACTCTCCCCTTTTTCGGCTATACTACTGACATCATCTATCGGCTGGGAAGAGAGAATGTGCCTGCGGATGCCTTCTCTCGTATGATCTGCTCCACTGTTCCTTGGGAGAACCTAACTAAACTTCATAATAATCTGTGCCAGAAATGAAGCGCTCTCCTTTTCTTAGGCTTTACTCAACTGAATTCAACAACATTCCTGCTAATATAAATAACAATAATATAGTTGTGGTACACAATATATATATATACTCAATGACGCAAGTTATAATAATAATATAGATATAGTAAACATAGGGCATTTATATGAATTGTTTATACTACAGATTAGGATTAATTACATCAAAGAAAATATCATTACCTTCATATAATAAAGTATCTTACATCTCATCAGTTTAATTCAGACTTCATCAGATTCATCAGTTTAATCGAATTGAATATAAGTACAAATGATTTTACTTAGATATAACATTCTAATAAAGTCATCATAAACCTGCAAAATAATAATACATTTTAACATTCTAATAAAGTCATCATAAACCTGCAAAATAATACATTTTTCCCTCCTACTTAGATTGAACAATATAGTTCTCAAAATAACTAGGCGGACACCGAGTACGCCCTGATCGCCGTACCTCAGTCATGGGGAACTCTGTATTTTGATTAGCATCATCTACTGAAGTCCGAGGAGGTTGACCGGTGAGGGATTGGAGGGAGCAATGGTGGGTGACAGATTTGCGGGCAGGATGGTAGGTGACGGGGGATGGTTGTTTAACACACCATCACCTTCGTTAGTATTTTCGTATTCTCGAGTTTCAGATTCCCCAGCAGGGGCAAGGTGCTTAAGCGAGATAGTAGTCTCTTGGCCTCCCGGGAGACGAACATGAGCATATTCGGGATTAGCCTCAATGAGTTCTATTTCTTCAACTGGAGACTCATATTTAGACTGACGTGTATAATTTTTCAATAATACTTTACCCGGGGAGGTAAGCCACGTAGGTATGGAATGGCCATTTGTAGATCGACGCTGATAATTAAATAATCTCTCATGAGGGGTGCAGTTTGTAGAAGTACATAAAAGAGATCGTATGCTGTGTAATACATTGGGCAAAACCGTTTCCCAACAGCCAACAGGGAGTTTTCTTGAAGCCAAAGCTAAATTTACTCCTTTCCATATAATTCCGTTATATCTCTCAACTAAACCATTTCCCTGGGGATTATATGGGGTCGTTCTACTAGTGGCCACTCCGTGTGAGTTCAAAAACTGTTTAAGTGTATACGACATAAAGGAGGAACCTCTATCGGAGTGCACATACGCGGGTGCATCAAAGATAGCAAAACGTTGACTAAGACAATCAACTACAGTTTCAGCAGAAGTGTCCGCACATGAAAACGCGAAAGAAAACCTCGAAAATTCGTCTACTATCGTTAGCAGATAACGATTACGGGAATTGGAAGGCAAAGGATCTTTAAAGTCAATATTTAATCTTTCGAAAGGTTGTGTAGCTTTTATTAACTGACCCTGATTACTATTTAAATGCTTCGGTTTACACTAGGCGCATACAGTGCATTTTGAAATAACGTTTTTTACATCTTCATTTGAATATGGGAGGTTGAGGCTTCTAACAAAGTGTCACATTCTAGTTACTCCGGGATGGCACAAGGCAATGTGTAACTCTTCTAAATGATGTTTATTAATAGATGCTATAAATGCGCGAGAAAGCGTATGTGGGGCTATATTTTCTCTTCCGGGTCGATATACAGTGTCATAACTGAAACTTGATAATTCAAGTCTCCATCTCATGATTTTCTCGTTCTTAACTTTTCCTTAATGTTTAGTGTCAAACATAAACGCTACTGACCTTTGATCCGTCACTAGTTTAAAGTGTTTACGAAGCAGGTAATGCCGCCATTTTCGGATAGACTCAACAATGGCGTATGCTTCTTTTTCTATAGAGGAATAATTCCTTTCAGAGGGCGACAGAGTACGGGCGGAAAAGGCGACTGGACGTCCAGCTTCACAAAGTTGAGCAGCTATTGCGTAATCAGACGCATCAGTCTCTACTACAAAAGGAATATTATCATCAATGGCAACAACAACAGAATGAGCAATATCACTTTTAAGATTTTCGAAAGCATTAATTACGTTAAGAGGGAGAGGGTATGTTTTATTTTCAACCAAAGGTCGTACTTTCTCGGAAAATTTTCCGATCCATTTAGAATAGTGGGCAAACATACCCATTACTCGGCGCATGTCTTTAGCATTATTAGGAGAAGGCATTTCGAGCAGTGGTTTTAACCTCTCAGGATCAGGCTTTAAAGAACCATTACTTATTCTATATAACCTAGTAAATCTATAGATGACTTAGATGTAGAACTCTTATTTTCGTTAATATGAAGATTATACTTTTTTACGACATTTAAAAACTTTGTCAAATTATCATCATACTCCTTCTGATCGTGTCCACATATAGTGATATCATCCACATAAATGAGAGTATCCTTTAAACCCTCTTTACGAATTATGTCATCGATTACTCTCTGAAGACAATATCGGCGTGACTTAATAGCAATGGGTTTGCATTCAGGACTTAAATTATGAAATAAAGACGGAGGTTCCACCTCGGCTGCTGCAAGGTTACACACAGTTAAGGAAGGTTCTCTTCCCCCAGAAGGTATCTCAACTGATTCATGTCTAGACAAAAAATCATGGCCAATGTGATAGCGTGGGGTAGACGGTATCCGGACAACTGCCACCTGGAAAACTGCTACCGGACAACTGCCACCCGGACAACTGCCACACTGGAAAACTGCCACCCAGACAACTGCCACCCGGAAAACTGCCACCCTGGAAAACTGCCACCCGGAAAACTGCCACCCTGGAAAACTGCCAGCCAGACAACTGCCACCTACAAAATTGCCACCTGAGTAACTGCCACCGGGAAAACTGCCACCGGGAAAATTTCCCCCAATTTTATATTAATTCAAATAAAAGCTATAACTGACTAAAAAAACGTTTATTAAGTATATAATAGGTCCCAGGTGATAAGCGTTTCTATTTGTGAAGATTCAACTTTGAAAAATCTATTGAAAAATTAGCTACTAGAAAAGATATTTTTAAAAATAAGATTGTAATTTAAGGGAGTTCCGTAGGGGTTAGGGACATTTAGTTGTATTTTGCACCCCTATAACTTAAATGAAAGGAATAACACCATCATATAATTTTCATATCTGCATTAAACCCAAAACTCGCTACAAGGTTTGCTCATTTTATTTTTAATTCGATAAATATATTTTAAGAAAAGTTAACTTAAAGATGGCGTTTTCTGACCAAAAATTAGCAATATTTGAAGCCCTAAGGCCTTTTAGATATAGCAACGAGAAAAAAGAAAAATCCATAAAATGTTATATGAATGTGTCATCTAAAAGCTTTGCTCAGTTTAAATTTTAAAATTTTATGAAAAGTATTTTTAAATATTGCAGAAGTTTAGCGACTAAAATCGATCTATAAATGGCATAAAAAAGTTTCTAATTGTCGTATTTTTTTTAAAACAACTGAGTGTAAAGTGTACGTACAGTCTTTGTTGCAATGTCATTTATACTTGCCACATAGGTATATCATAGACAAGGAAATTATGACCTTGATTGTACGAATTCCGTTAGTTGGTTTGTGTTACTAGGTAATACAATATAATTTCATGCTCTAAAACCCTGCTGCACTGTTCCTCTTTACTATACACTTATACTGTTCGGGTCAATATGACCCGTACTTTATTAATTTAGGGGTTATATAAATATAAAAATGATGTTAGATGCTTTTATTATTTGTTTTGAAACCCTAAATGGCCAAAAATTTATTTAACCCAGCCAGCAAAGTTGGGAGGGGGTATTGTTTTAACTTTTTATTTTTTTTGTTAGAGGGATTACTCAAAAAATATCTAACAGATTTTAGTAAAATTTGAAAAACAACTTGATTTAAGTCCAATAAAAGACCAATAATTTTATTCTACATTCTATCAAAGTTGTAGGGGGGGGGGGAATGTTTTCATCCTTGTTTCTTTTATTTTTCAGGATTACTTAAAAACTTGCATTGGTATGTAAAAAATAAAAAAGTTATTGAAAGGAATCTGATCGAATCTTGTTTTATTTATAAAAATTTTGAACATAATCTTAATCTTAGCTATAGGCATGTCAAGGTCGATCCATTGCTATCTTCTTTGGTCACAAAACAGGTCGCACCTGGGTGACCTTCCCAAAATGTACGAAAACCTCCTCCTCTTCCGGTCATTTGCTATGTATATACCTGTGATAACTTTTGTTTTTTAGTTACTCATCTCTGCTTGAAAATGTCTTAATAGACGAAAGATCTCGCTATATACTTCTTTCCTTTTCCTTGTGGCTATATCCTTTACATAAATCACTTCACGGTTTTAGTGAATTTTTGTGCAGTATTTGTTCATGTACGACCGCTATGTTCGGAAGCTCCTACCTGACTCCTTAATATATACTCGTAAACAAATTATCACAGCTGCTGCCGAAAACTTGAATAAGTCATTTGGGGCAATGAAGCAAGATAAGGTAATTTGACCTCAAGGTCTCTATTTTGGAGGTTCATTGTATACTAGCGACCGGGAGATAATCCGTCAGGATCGCGCGAAAGGATTAACATGTGATAAAGTGAGAAACGATTTTGTGGGAAATATGGCATTCCTTGACTCACCCCACCCTTAACCAACCTATAAATGCAGGATTATAGTAAAAATGACCAGTCTAACTTCCAACGCCTTTAAGTCCTACAGTCTGTCCACAGTTCTCCAAATTTACTTCTTCGCTTGAAATCACCCCCATCATGGATTTCGTTAAAAGTCAACGTGGTCAAGATAAACTCTGCCTTGATGGTTACATCTATGTCAAGCACAAAGAATTGTCATCTGGTATTATATCCTACGAATGTGAACGCCGTCGGCATAAAAACTGCAAAGCCCAAGTTAAAATATGTGAAGAAGAATTAGTCAGCCATCTTCATGAACATAACCACGCTCCTGATATTAATCGTCAAGATGTCTTGCTTCTACGGAACGAAATAAAGCAGAAAGCTATTGACACCCAGGAAACCGCTCAACAAATCATCACACAGGCAGTACAGAGCATTCCAGAAGGAGTTTCAGTGCAACTACCATCCGTTCACCATATTAGGCGTGCAATAAGAAGACACAGGCAAGTTGTGAACGCTCCGCATCCCATTCCAAAGAACTTAAATGAGATGGTTATTCCTGATGAATATAAAATGGCGGCTTCCGGCGAGGATTTCCTGCTTTACGACAGTGGATCAATTAATCAACGTATGCTTATATTTTCTACAGCCAAAAACATGAGACTCCTGGAAACCTCGACTGATTGGTTTTGCGATGGGACATTTAAAGTTGCGCCAACCCTCTTTTACCAGCTTTACACAGTTCATTGTCTAGTCTCGAGTAGAACAATTCCATGTGTTTATGTGTTGTTACCAAACAAACGACAAGACTCCTATCAAGATCTTTTCCACCAACTTCTTACTATCAACCCCAGGCTCAATCCGAAGACCGTCCTCATCGACTACGAACAGGCTGCTAAGAGCGCCATCCAAGAAGCCTTTCCCAACGCGATAGTCAAAGGATGTTTTTACCACTTGTCTCAAGCCGTATATCGCAAGGTGCAATCGGAGGGATTGCAAGCAAAATATCAGAGTGATGCCGACTTTGCTCTCAGAATTCGCATGCTACCAGCACTAGCATTCGTACCATCAGAGAATGTTGTTGATGCATTTGAAGAACTGCAAGAAAATATGCCTC
Source organism: Bathynomus jamesi (assembly GCA_023014485.1). Classification (NCBI taxonomy): domain Eukaryota; kingdom Metazoa; phylum Arthropoda; class Malacostraca; order Isopoda; family Cirolanidae; genus Bathynomus; species Bathynomus jamesi. Next base: position 258,953 of record JAJOZX010000593.1, read on the forward strand.
AGGAAGCAGATCCAATCACCGATTATTTCGAGGATGTCTACATTGGTAGAGTACGTCGCCGTAACAGAGCAATTCCACGTTTTCCTATCAACATGTGGAGTATGCACCAACGCGTAGTTGATGACCTCCCACGCACTAACAACTCTTTGGAAGGATGGCATAACCATTTGCAAGCAAGCATTACTTCATGCCATCCAAATATCTGGACCTTTCTTCAAGTGTTGAAAAAGGAGCAAGGACTCACCACCATCCGCCCCCACCCAAGAAGAAACGGTATCAAGATTTGTCGACCAGAATTGCAACTATTGTAGAAGATTATGAGAACCGTGAAGTGTTGGATTTTTTTAAAGGAATAGCACACAATTTGCAATTTTAATATACAGTTTTCCATTTTTTCTAATATTATTTTATGTATGTATAGATATCTATTAATAATTCATTGTTAAATATCCATTTTTAAAAAGTCTATTTTATAAATAATATTTTTTTACTACTTTTTTTGTTAATTTTCATAAACACTAAGGGCAGTTTTCCAGTGTGACCGGGAGGGTGGCGGTCGAAACCGAGCTTCGCGGTTACTCGTGGCTACCCTGGTTTAACACCATCAACTTGTATAATCCAACGAGGGCATGTTGACCTAGTAGGAAAAGAATGGAGGAAAACAAATAAAAGACACCCCTCCAATTTTTTTAACTTAAAAAAGGCGAAAACTAACGAGGGCATTTCCACCAGAAAGTCTTTGAAAAGAAGTTCGTAAAGAAAGTGGTAAAATTAGGAGAAGTGATATGTGCGAAAGATACATAACCCGAGTAGCCAAAAGAGAAGACTTTGGGCGGTAGGGACCGGGAGGGCGCGCAACTCTCCTGAACCCACCCCGGAGTGGTGAAAACTGAATCGAGAATGACAAGGACTGCTATCAGCGAGTACCTCGTCCCCCCCCAAACCCTAAAACCAGCAGGGTGCATTTTAACCCACCCCCCAACACAAGTTCGTGCCAGGAACAAGGGCATAAACACTAGGGGCAGTTTTACAGTGTGGCAGTTGTCCGGGTGGCAGTTATCCGGGTGGCAGTTATCCGGGTGGCAGTTTTCCAGGGTGGCAGTTGTCCGGGTGGCAGTTTTCCAGGTGGCAGTTGTCCTAGAACCATGACTTGCTCTTGCCATTCAGCGTAGATTTAGTGATATTTCCCCTTTAGTGACTTTTAGACTATATATATACTGTACATATATATACACGTCACCTCACTCCTCCCCTACAAGTTTAGTCTGTCAGGGGGATGAGGGACCCTAGACGACCTGCGGAGCGGGGTTGATGTAGTAGGATTAGGTGCAACTTGTATAGGGTGAGTTGAACCATTTTCCGGAGGATCAGTTCTCTCTTCCGGAAGACTCTGGTCCTTCTGCAATTCACGTTCCCATATCTGGTCCTGATGGCGTTTAATAGAACGACCATCTTATAGTTGGCACTTGAAGGAAACAGGGCCCGTTCTCTCCTGCACAGTTGCAGGAACCCATTTTGGTCCAGCCCCATAGTTGCGAATCATAACTGGATCATTAGGTTGCGCTTCTATAACTCTCGCTCTTTTAGTGTCGTGGTACAACTTCTGTTTTTCCTGATGGCGTAAAACTCGTTGTTGTAACGTTTCGTTTGGACGTAACAAATCGAAAACTGAACGAATTCCCCGGCCAATCATAAGTTTAGAGGGAGACACCCCCGTCATGGTGTGAGGTGTTATTCGATATTTAAACAGAAATTTATCCAACACCACTTGCATTTCCTCCCCACGAGAATGACGCAAGGCCGACTTGAAAGTACGGACCATGTTTTCCGCGAGACCGTTAGTAAACGGGTGGAAAACACTAGACCGGACATGTCTAATGCCATTTAGGTGAACGAAGGAAAGAAATTCCTCACTGGTAAAACAAGTACCATTGTCGGAAACCAGGACTACGGGTAAACCCCATCGAGCGAAAACCGAACGGAGTAAGCGAATAGTAACACCCGAAGTCGTGGAAGTGGTTGGAAAAATTGCCACCCACTTAGAGTAGGCGTCCACAATGACTAGGAAATAAATATTATTTATAGGACCTGCATAGTCAACATGGATCCTATGCCACGGTATAGTAGGCTATTCCCAAGGATGAAGTGGACTTTTCCTTGGGAGATCTCTGTTCTCTAGGCAGCTTTGACAGGAACGAACCAATGATTCGAGTTCTCCATCTAAACCAGGCCACCAGAAATAAGCTCTCGCCAGCTCTTTCATTTTTGTTGCGCCCATGTGTTCAGCGTGAAGTTCCTTCACTAAATTCGACTTGCCTTCATTTGGAATAATCACTCTGTGGCCCCATAAGAGACAGCCATTTTGAATCGAGAGGCCAGACTGACGTTGATAAAAAGGCTGTAATTCACTCTCAACCTTAGTAGGCCAACCAACTGAGCAGAAATGAATGACCCTAGACAGAATAGGGTCTGATTTTGTCCACTGCTCTATTTGTACCGCAGATACTGGAGTGGATTCCAAAAACTCCACCAAGTGAACCATGGGCGCCCGCAGGTAGGGGAAAGGGGGGGCGCTTGCCCCCCCCCCTGGAAATGCCAAGAAAATATATTAAATATTTTCTAAGAAAATATTTATATCCTAAACTTGCTGAAAAGTAGTATCCAACTGCCTCCTAAAGGGTGAAAATTTTTATTTGTGTGCATGATAAAAGGTTGCTACCTTTTTATTTGTTCAGAAGTCTCCCCTTAAAATTATCCCGCCAAGTTGGCAGCGCCAACTCAAGCACCTGGCTGCATGCAGTGCGTGGCAGCCATTGTTTTTGATCAGTTTTTTATTGTTATCATGTGCATTGTATGTATATACAATATATATTTGCATTTTCCATTACAGAAAATGCAACACTAAACTTGCTTAGAATTAACCTGCTGGTTCCTAAGGGGTCAAAAGTTTTTTGCTTGCTCCGGTCCCTACCTTTTAATACATTAAATTTTGCCCCCCCTTGGAAAAAATCCTGCGGGCGCCCATGAAGTGAACCCATTCTGTAGGTATAGGTACACAATCATTTGGATTTTCTAAGGGCAACCTACTTAGTACATCGGTCAGGTAAACTTCTAGGTACGGCTGATGCGCTAAGTCAAATTTATAGGCTTGTAGAATCAGTGCCCATCGTTGAATCCTACCTGAGGCCATAACTGGAATATTTTTATTAGGTGAAAATAAACCTAAAAGAGGCTTATGGTCAGTAATTAGTTTAAATTCATGACCCCATAGATAGAAATGAAATTTTTTTACTGCAAATACTAAGGCTAATGCTTCACGTTCCACTTGTGCATATCGTTTTTCAGTCTCAGTTAGTGTTCTAGAAGCAAAACAGATAGGCCTATCTACACCATCAATGTGGTGAGATAACACTGCCCCAATTCCATAAGAACTGCTATCTGCTGAAACTACGAGAGGAAGTTTAGGATCATAATGCACTAGGAGCGTGGACTTTAGTAGTACGTCCTTGGAAGCCTCAAATGCTTCCTTTTGAGTTTTCTCCCATCTCCACTGTTCCCCAGATCATAATAGCTTATTTAGGGGTTCAAGGAAAGTCGATGAATTAGGCAAAAATTTCCTATAAAAGTTTAGGAGACCTAAATAAGCTTGTAACTGTGTGATGTTTTGTGGAGGTGGTGCATTTTTTATTGCTTCTAGTTTATCCATCGTTGGATGAATGCCTGAGGCATCTATGCGGAACCCTAAATATGAAACCTCGTTAGTGACCCATGAACACTTTTCTCTCTTAGCTTAAGTCCGGCATCCCGGAGTCTTTTTAGAAAGGTGGTTAATCTAGTAAGGTGTTCTTTTTTAGACGAACCTGAAATGAGGACATCATCTAGAAAGCAAAGTGCCCCTGGAATGTGATCTAGAACTTGGTCCATTGTCCTCTGAAAAATACCCGGAGCCGATGCTATTCCATAGCATAGCCTATTGTACTTATATAGGCCTCGGTGCGTATTTATGATAGTTAATTCTTTAGAGTTTTCATCTAAACTTAGTTGAGCATAGGCTTGGGACATATCGAGTTTTGTGAAATATTTACCCCCAGCAAGAGAGCTAAATAATTCATCAGGCTTGGGTATAGTATAGCAATCTAGAAGGACGGCTCTATTCGCTGTTAAACGGTAATCCCCACATAACCGCACGGACTTGTCCGGTTTTAGTACAGGAACTACTGGGGCAGCCCACTTAGCGTGTGTGACTGGTTCAATAATTTTATCTTTTAGCAGCCTGTCAATTTCTAAATCTACCTTCTCCCGCAGTGCATGCGCAATTGAACGAGCCTTACAAAATTTCGGAGTTACATTAGGATCTACTTCTATGCAGACCTGATGGCCTTTTAGGTTGCCTACTTCAGGCCCAAAAACAGAAGAAAACTCCCTTAACAATGAGTCTATGTCAGATGGATATGAGAGTGTATGCACATCTGCCTGACCCTTTGGCAAGATTTTGTCAATCGGCATTTTCAAAGCGTCAATCCAATCACGGCCTAGTAGAGTAGGCCCTTGCTCATCCACCACTAAAAGGGTTAAGGGATGAGACAAAGTTTACTGGTTGAGTGTAACTGTGACGGATGCTTCTCCACAAATAGGTATTTGTATGTCCCCATATTTCTTCAAAATCGTTTTAGATGCATGTAGTTTAGGTGTGTTTTTGAAAATTTTATCAAAAACTGCCTTGAACATGACCGTTCGGGCAGCACCTGTATCTAATTCTAGAGGAACTGTAATTCCATTTAGGCCTACCTCTACAATATATGGGCCTGTATTTTTCCCACTTTGCTGCTCATAAAATAGGTACTCCACTCCAATGTTCGAAGTGTTTCCCCTTTGAGGATTTACACTAGAAATATTAAAATTAGAATTTTCACCCTTCGTTTTCTTTGAAAAACACACTTTAGCTATGTGGCCTATTTTACTACAGTTTCGGCAAACTGCTTCTTTAAAAGGGCATTCTTCCAATGGTGTTTTCCACACCCCGTATATGGCTTGGAAGACTTAGTAGAATTAGTAGGCTTAGTCGTATTCGCCTCATACCTTTTATTTGCCTGTCTAGTAGGCTCATTAGGTCTGCCAGGCCTAGAAGATTTAAAGCTATTTACGTGTTGGGCTTTACTACTGTGATTTCCAAAAGCTCTAACATCTTTAGCAGCTGCTTCTCTAGCCGTAGCTATTTCTACAGCCTGACTAAAAGTTAGGTCCTGTATGGCTAATAGGGCTCTCTGGGTAGACTCCTCTTTGAGACCCATTACAAACCTATCTCTTAGCATTTCATCTAATTTGTCCCCAAATTTACACGTACGCCTATGGCTTTTTATTCCTGCAACAAACTCTGCAATGCTTTCATTTCCCGTCTGATGCCTTGAATAAAATTTGAAACGTTCATAGATGAGAACTACTCGGGGTTTGTAGTGATCGGTTAGGGCCTGTACCAATTCATTATAGGTGCAGGTTTCCGGTGCTTTAGGAGAAACTAGGTCTATAACCAGTGGCGGCTCGTGACTAAAAATTCTAGGGGTGCTGTCTCTAAGAATGGGTTGAAATAATTACTGAAATAAAAGGATGAGCATTGAGCAATGAATAAAAGTTTCAAAAGTTATTGAAAAAGTTATTCAGTGAGCTCATCCTTATATTGTTCTTGATTATTTCAATTGTAAATAAAAAATTTAGGGGTGCTGCAGTTCCGCAGTGTCTACCGACGAGCCGCCACTGTGGACCATAACTAAACCAAACGTTTTAGGGCCTATTATAGTTAAAAAGGTAGGTACTTTCTTAGCATCAGGAATGGAATTTGCTCGAAAAAACAACCTCACCCTAGTGGCATAAGCTTCGAAGTCCTCCCCAGAGTCTTCGTAGGGGCTTATATGGCCAATCACCGACATGCTAGAGCAAAACCGAATTAGGCCAAATCACGTGAAGTAGGTTAGATTTGGTTTAAATTTGATCTAGTTACTCCCTAGTTAGGGCTGAATAGTGAATTGTATTAGAGTTAGGGCTGAGTAGGAATTAGTTTTAGAGTTAGGGCTGAGTAGGAATTAGTTTTAGAGTTAGGGCTGCGGGACCTACGCTATAGTACGGTAGCTTACCCACACAACCAAACCAAATCGGACGATCCACTAGGCTACATCCAATTTTCCAAACAACCACTTGAACCCAATAAGCCAAATTAAACCAATGAGCCAAATTTAACCCAATGAACAAAATTTAATCAAATGAGCCAAATTCAATCCAATGAGCTAAATTAAATCCAATGAGCTTAATCGAATCCCATGAGCTTAATTGAATCCCATGAGCTTAATTGAATCCCATCCTCGTTAGGTTACTTAGGTTCTAGCAAACAATCAAAAGCACTTACCGGTGCGTTGAATTAGATATTCCTTTGGGAGCCTACCATTAGATTCCTGTGTCCCACAAACAGCCTACCTAACTCTCTCTTACATTACCAATTTAGAAGCTATAGACATTACCCCTAACTATACTTAAGTACGGACAACTTTCTACCCCATTTGTCACCTTAGAAACACCACCTAATTACACTCAGCACCCACGATTAGGTCAGATAGGAAAAAACATCTCTAGGCTAGCCCAAAACAATTCGAACAGCCGCGTTGGTTCGTTTATGACTTGCTCTTGCCATTCAGCTTAGATTTAGTGATATTTCCCCTTTAGTGACTTTTAGACTATATACATATATATATACACACACGTCACCTCAGCCAAGAATAACATTAGTACATAGATTAGGCAGAAGTGATAACTTAACATTTTTATAGGTACGATCCTTGAATGTCAAATCTATACAACAAAACCCATCAACTTTAGTTACATGAGAAGTATTAGCCATTGACACTTGACTTTTGCAAGGATATACCTTCCATTTGTTTTCTTTTACAATATTTATATCAATAAAATTTTCGGTACTACCTGTATCCACTAGCACCTTTAAAGACAAACCATTAGCTAAAATAGTAAGAATTGCCTCTTTCAAAGAATAAGAAATAGAGCCTAATAGAGAAGCTAAAGTATTAACAGAAGCAGAAGCTTTTGAATTAGAGCGAGAAACTCTGGCAAAATGGCCTTTAATATCACATTTATGACAAACTATCTCTTGCAGGACATTTAGCTCGTGGATGCACATTACTCCCACAAAAGAAACATTTACGAGACCTTGCTGCAGCAGTAGAAGACTCCTCGCAAAGAGTTTCATTAGCATCTTGTTTAGCCTCATGTTTTTCTATTGTAATTGTTTCAGTTTCACAACTAACCGAATTTAGAGAAGCATTAGAACGTATATAAGTATCAGACTGAATCTGAGCCAACTCAAGGCTGCGAGCTTGATCAAATGCGATCTGTAAACTGAGAGATTTGTTTTCAAGCAATCGTTGCCTAATGAAAGAAGTATTCAAACCGTTTATAAAAGCATCTCTTATATATTCATCTCTGTATTGATCTGCAGAGACCGGCTGAAAGTTACAGTCTTTACTCAGATGCTTTAATGCAGGGCTTCTCAAACTTTTTTCACTTGCGACCCCTTTGGATCAGACAAATTTTTTCGCGACCCTTCACTCAATGTCATAAAAGCAATAGGTACTAACACTGTATATTTATGAAAAAAATAATATTTTCAAATGTTTCTACGACCCCCAATAATATTTACGCGACCCCTAGTTTGAGAAGCGTGGCTTTAATGCATTCATGTAATGGTCCAAACTCTCTCCCATCTCCTGACGACGGGTGGCTAATAGGTGACGAGCAAACGTTTCATTTTTCGGTTTTATATAAAGTTCATTGACAACTTTATAGCATCTTCATAGGTAGTACAATCAACTATGTACTCATAAACTAAAGGAGATACATGGTTTACAAGCAAACTTAGCTTTTGAGTCTGAAGATCAGAAGGTAACGCGGCCAGAAAGTTCTGAAATGTCTTGAACCAGTGACTCCAGAGACGAGACGAACTTGAGGATGAGGGATCGGCATCAAATCTTTCCGGCTTCAGAAACTTGTCCATATCCTCTGATCTTGAAATTAAGTTGATTAAATTGAAATGAAACGCTCTCCTTTTCTTAGGCTTTAATCAACTTATTTTAACAACATTCCTGTTAATATAAATAACAATAATATAGTTATGGTACACAGAATATATAATCAATGACACAAGTTATAATAATAATAATATAGATATAGTAAACATAGGACATTTATATGAATTGTTTATACTACAGATTAGGATTAATTATATAAAAGAAAATATCATTACCTTGATATAATAAAGTATCTCGCATCTCATCAGCTTAATTCAGACATCATCAGATTCATCATTTTAATTGAATTGAATATAAGCACAAATGATTTTACTTAGGTATAACATTCTAATAAAGTCATCATAAACCTGCAAAATAATATTACAGTACTTGTCATAAGGCTCAATTGAGAGATTACAGTAATTCAGCCTTTATTACACAAAAAACTTCAACAACATAATTCTGAAACAGAAGAATATAACATTAGATACAGTAGCGGATAAAAATAATAATACACCTTTAAACAATAACATCAGATACTCTATACCGAAATCACCACAGTACTAAAAGATAAACAGGGTAAAATCAACAATAAAGATAACTATAGGCCAGGCACGTGTAGAAGAGGGGGTGGTTACAGGGGCTTGAGCCCTCCCATTTGCCCCTTCATGCCTCAGAATTGCCCTTTTTTTAAAAAAAAAAAAAAAATGCTGTGAAGAGACTTCTTTTTTTTTAAGGGGGAGGAGATGGTGCCCTTTTTGTTAACTTTCAACCCCCCCATCTGAAGTGTCCTGTTAGGCCAATAGCCTTGGCCAGTATTATGTCTAAGGTGTTTGAATATATACTTATTAATACATTTGAATGTTACCTGTATACTAGTGATAACCAATTTGGTTTCAAAAAGAAACACAGTACTGATATGTGTGTGTATGCCTTGAAGGAAATGGTCTGTAAATACCAAATTCTAGATGCTAATGTATTTTTGTGTTTTCTGGATGCCTCTAAAGCATTTTATCGTGTGGATCATGACAAATTATTCATGAAACTTTTAAATCGTAATGTACCTGATTACTTGGTCCGTATATTAATATTCTGGTATAATCACCAGTCATTGATTGTAAGATGGGGTGGGGTTAATTCAGAGCCATTCTCTGTGACCAATGGTGTCAGGCAGGGAGGGATACTATCCCCTTACTTATTCAATGTTTATATGGATAATCTATCTGTTGTGCTGAACACTTGTAAAATAGGCTGCTATATTGGTGCAATGATTGTTAATTAAGGGGTTCCAAAAAAACCTTAGCCCCCCCCCATTTGCAGCTTACATATTTACTTATATCGAAATAGTTTTTAGTGATTATAAAAATATATAAAATTCTTTATTTATTGCAGGTATTGAAATTACTCTAGCTGATAAAGTGATAATATAATGGCTTCTCGATTAATTGGTGATTCGGAGAGGCAACGTGTGATAGATCGCCACGAGCAATAACATTTCGGGAAGCTCGTGATGCTGGAGCCACCTTTATAACACGTTCATGGGTTGCCAAAAAGTTGCGAAGAAGTGAGGACTTCGTCAAAAGAAATTGGAATAAAACTGTGGATGAATGTGAAATGGATACAACCAAATCTGGGCACCCAAATTTGCCACTCTCTCAGGAAACAAAGGACATCATTGAAAGCGGTACGCGTAAGCGGAAAAACAGCTGTGCTAAACTTTCTAGAGAGATCGAAGTGTTGAGAGGAAAGATCGTTAGTGGTGAGATAATTCGACTGTACCGTCATAGGCAAGGTTTAAAGCCTTGGCATGAACTTCCAAAGCCAAGAAAAACTCAACTTAACATCGATGACAGAATGTGGTTTGCCCATTATCTTGAAGATTGGGATGTGGATGATTTCATGCATTTAGCTGTCTCCGGTGAATTTTTTGTTTACGTAACACGTCGGCCTAACTACCAAAATGATCGAGTGTGGGCCACAACACCAGATGAAATCGATGGCAATGAACATTATCTCGAATTATTAAAAAGTGCAGACTGTGTTGGTGTGTTTGTTTTGTTCACTGCAAAAAAGCTCATATGGGTGCTGAAGCCAAATGGTCAGAGTTGGGATGGACAGTATTTTCGTGATATTATTCTATCCCAGCATGTCATTCCCTTTCTAAGAAACCCAAACAATGTTATGGATGTCGATCAGGTCACACTTCTGCACGATAAGGCCCCCTGCTTTAAGGCATTAGCCACTCAACAGTTGTTGCGGAACCATGAGATCGATTTCTTTGGAAATGAAGAATGGCCAGGAAATTCTCCTGACCTGAACGTCTGTGAACACATTGGATCAGTTATAAAGGACAAGGTTGAATGTCTCCTGTTTCAAGAACCTGCAGCAAATCGATTTTCGAAGGATACAATAGCGCAACACATTGAAACTGTTTTAGCAAATTTGCGTAACGATCAAGATCTATTCACGTCAATTTTGGCAAGCTACCCAAAGCGAATTCAGGCTGTCTTGGAAGCCAATGGCAGGAACACCAAGTTTTAATTGTTTCTCATTAAATGCAGGATTAAATTCTCTTTTGTAAGGTATGTTTAGTTTTACTGTACCTCTAATGGTTTAGGCCATGGGCGGGGGGCTAAGGTTTATTGGAGCCCCGTATATGATGTATGCAGATGATCTAGTTCTTATTTTTTCATCTGTAAAAGGGATCAGCAACTTTTGAAGGTGTGTGAAAGGTATGGGAAGGATAACGACATAAAATATAATCCTGCTAAAAGTCATGTTATGATTATGAGGACCAAGGACTACGAGTATACAGGGTGTCTCAGGAGAAAAGGTCAATACTTCGGGAGGTGATAGTATCGGACATTGTGAGGAAAAAAGTTCATATGAACATGTGTCTAATTCTGAATGGTTACGGAGATAGAGCTGTTTGAATCTGATGGGCGCGCAGCTCTTCTTCCCCCTTCCCTCCCCAATAACCTTGAACCATGTAAGCTGTAATGTAAGCATGTAACATAAGCCAATCGACAGCTGACTGTTGTGAGTGACAGTGTTTGATGTGTATGTCTACGGTTTTTGCGATGGAAGTGCAACAGCTGCTGTTGCAGAATACCGTTGACGGTTTCCGAACCGCAGAATTCCGGATCGAAGAGTGTTTACCAGGGTTTTCAACACATTGCGTGAGATTGGTACACTTCCCAGCGCTCATGTTTCATCTGAACGTGAAGGTCAACAAGATGTGGATGAAGTGGAAAACATTCTTCAGTTGGTAGAGCGTAGTCCTACTACTAGCTCACGAAGAATTTCTACACGTCTCGGTGTACCACACACAAGAGTATGGCGAACATTACGTGAGGAAGGCTTGCATCCATATCATGTACACTACAGCGTGTACAACACCTTTAACCAGGAGACGCTGCCATGCGACTGGAATTTTGTCATTGGCTTGTAGCTGGTTCCTTCTTGGTGCTACTTGTAGTTGCCGGGAAGAATGAAGGATACGAGAGGCAAGCTATCGCTTTGTTGGGTATCTCTTTTAGGGGCCTCTCGTGTCCTCTTCTCTCCCTGTCGTTTGGGGGGTTGGCGTCTTGAAGGAAAAGCCGGTCGTTTGCAGAGTTTATTGAGTTCTTGGTTGGCTGAGGTTATTTTACAGAAGATTTTGTTATTCTATATACAGCTGAATTAATTAAATATAATATATAAATTTATGTACAATACTTATTTATAAAGATTATATATGATTCTTAAAATTACACAATGATAAAATATATACAATTTGGTACGCGCAAAATTGGTTTGTCGGTAACTAATATAAAAATAATATAAATGCGGAAAATTAACTGCGCGGCCCCACACTACTGCCCACCCCGAGAAGCGGAGCACGTATATCAAAAGTAGAAATATTCGGGTCTTGATTTGAATCGGATCCTTCGTCCAGCTCGCGTTGATCCTCGGTCGGCCTCGTTTCCGGTTGTTGCGTTGTCCTGCGCGCCCGTCCTGAGGTCTGTATTTGCTACCTCCGAGGTGCGTCCTCCATCGTCCTTTTTCCTTGCGTGCTTTTTCTCCGATCCGATGTCGTCCGATTGTGCGCCCGGTACCTGTGTGGGACCTGAAACTATATACGCCGGTTTTAAACGATTAATTGAAATGGCTTCTGATGATCCGTTAGTTTTTATTACGAAGTACTTATCGTGGCGTTCGAGAACACGGAAAGGTCCTTGATATGGTGCCTCGAATGGTTTTCGAACGCGGTCGATGCGTACCCATACGTGGCTTGATTTGTGGAGTTCCGATGGAATGAATGATTTGGGGGCTGAGTGAATGTTTCCTTGAGAGAGTTGGGCGAAATCGATTTGCGTCATTTTCTTGGCTAATTCGGAGATGAATTTTGAATTGGATTTTGACGACGAATTGGCGATCATTGGCCTCGGGCATAATAGGGTGGTTCCGGTGACGGTGGTGAACGGTGAATAACCCGATTCGTTGGGGAGACTGCGTAAACCAAGGAGAACTATGGGTAAAGCGGGGAGCCAATCTTGTTTTCGAGCGATGATTGCTGTCTTGATGGTGCGATGAGATCTTTCAATTATTCCGTTGGTCTGAGGGCGATACGACAAAGTTCTTAGTCGGTGAAATCCGATGAGAGCTGAGAGTTCCCTAAAGAGTTCGGATTCGAATTGGGATCCGCGGTCCGTTATGACTTGCAGTGGTACACCAAATCTTGAAATCCATACATCGAGAAATGCGTGTGCTATTGATGTGGCTGTAGTATCAATCAGAGGATATGCTTCTATCCATCTTGTGGCACGATCGATGCAGGTTAGGAGATATCTATATGGGGAAGGATATGTTTGACCGGGCAAAGTGGTTGGCGGTAAGGGACCGACGATGTCGATATGTACCGTTTCAAATCTTGAACTTGGTAAATCGAAGGGGGTTATTTCTGATTTTGTATGGCGAGAAATTTTTGAGGATTGACATGATTCACAATTTCGGGACCAAGTTCGAATATCCTTATTCATTGAGGGCCAAAAGTATCTTGATTTAATGATACGAAGTGATTGCTTGATGCCTGGATGAGAAATATTATGAAATTGATTGAAGATGGAAGATCGATGCTGCTTGGGAACAAAAGGACGGGGATATGGCGTGGATGTATCGCAATATAAAGTTGTATTTTCTGGAAACGGGAACGGCTTGAGACGTGGGAGAAATTCTTGCGTTTCTTGATCTTTTTGTTGAGATTCCGCGATTGCTGATAAATCGAAAGCGTCGATATGTACTGCGTTTACGTTGCGTGAAAGGCAGTCCGCTACGACGTTTTCGGATCCACAGATATGTATTACATCGCATACGTATTCCGTGATGGCAGACCAATGACGTTGTTGTCGGTCTGTCTTGGCTCGTAAGGGACTCTTGTAGGCAGAAACCATCGGTTTGTGATCCGTAAAGAGTATTATTTGACGACCTTCTAAAAATTGACGGAAATGCAGGACGGCTAGGTATGCTGCGAGTAATTCTCTATCGTATGCGGCGTACGCTTGCTGAGTTGTAGTTAATTTCTTGGAAAAGAAGGCGATGGGAACTGGTTTGCTGTTGATTATTTGATGAAGAACTGCTCCAGCTGCTATTTGTGAGCAGTCCGTAACTAAATGAAGGATTGAGCTTGATGGAAGAGGATGACAAAGCGTAACGGCGTTCCGTAGTGCATCCTTGACATCTTGAAAGGCTTGAATTGCTTCGTCGTTCCACTGTAGACTTTTGCTTTTGACTTGAGTTCTGACGATTTCACTTAAAGGTGAGACTAAATCGGCGTAACGGGGTATCATATGGCGATAGAATCCCGTCATTCCTAGGAATCTTCTGAGGCTTTGGTAATCTTGCGGTTGGGGAATATCTTGAATTTCGGAGACTTTGTTTACAGGAGGACGAATGCCTGCTGGGGAAACTTCATGACCCAGAAATTCAATTTTGGATTGCTGAAATATGCATTTTTCTAAGGAAATTTTTAAATTGTGTTCTTGAAGGATCTTGAATACGCGTTCTAAGTCTTTCAAATGGTCAACTGCGTTATTTGAATGGACTAAAATATCGTCGAGATACACAAATACGCAGTCAACTCCTCTGAAAATTGTATCCATGAAGCGTTGAAATGTTGCAGGGGCGTTTCTTAAACCAAATGGCATGTATAAATACTGAAATAAACCAAATGGAGTTGTTACAGCCGTTTTCTCGATATCTTCTGGGTGGACTGGAATTTGGTGATATGCTCTGACTAGATCGATTTTGCTAAAGCATGATTTTCCGTGCAGAGATGTTGACAGACTTCTTATATGAGGAAGTGGATATCTGTCCGGTTTCGTGACAGCGTTTAGGCTTCTATAATCACCACACGCCCGCCATTCGCCTGGTATCTTCTTCGGAACAAGGTGTAACGGTGAGGCCCATGGTGATTTTGAGGGTTCTATAATTCCATCTTGAAGTAAGTTGTTGAAAGTAGCCTTAGCTGAGGATAATTTATCGGGTGGAAGACGTCGAGGGCTTGCAAACACTGGTGGTGCGTTGCCAGTGTCGATGGTATGCTTGACAGTGTTGGTGGAAACTTTCTGCGGTTGAGCTGGTTTCAGTAGTGAGGAGTACTTGTCAAGCAGGTTCCTGATTTCTTGAGGTAATTTGTCGGTAGGGTTAATATTGATGAGGTGAAGGTCTTTGGATTGCACAGGTTTAGTAGTGGCTTGAAGAGTTGTTGCTCTATCCTTCAAAATGCCATGCTTGCAGTCCACAAGGATGTCATAATGGGATAGAAAATCTGCGCCGAGAAGTGGACTGGAGACTTGGGCGACGACGAATGGCCACCTGAATATTCTTCGTAATTTAGGAATTGATATGTCCAGTGTTACTTCTCCGAATATTTCGAGCGGCTGACCGTTTGCGGTGGAAATCTTTACTGCGGTTGGGTGGATGCGAGCTGCGACTGAGATCAGCGGCAGGCCGGACGTCGCGTTAATCACAGCCTGCTTATCTAGTTTTCCGATGTTTCTCTTGATGGTGAGGAAGATCTTGAATTTGGGCGTGACGAGGGGAGCAGCTTGGCGTCATCTTTATTTGGCCACTTGCACCATGGCCTGCAGGTCCTTGCTTGGGGGCCATAATAAAGGTGCGCGCGGCACACCACCGGCCGCTGATTCTCGCTGAAGGGTTTTAGGCCGATGGGGATATTCGTTCTTGGGCTTGTATTGGCTCGAGTTGACGTTGGCGCCGCGTAGCAGCTTTGTTGAGCGAACGGTATTAACTCATCGGCTAGTTTGCCGAGTTGAGTTAGCGTCAGCTCCTTTTGTGCTGCTACGACGGGCACTATTGAGGATGGGAGCGCCTGGATGAATTTATGCTTCACCAAATCATCGCTGACGCCCACCTTCAGTGCCGTTTGGTGGATATCTTGAAGGAATTGGGAGGGCTTTCCAGTGAGAGGAGTGTTGGAGATGAGTCGTTCGAAGAGTTCTGGCTTCGTCTTTTCGTAATGACTCACGATTTCTTCTTTTAAATCGGTGTACGACTTGTTGGAGAGAGTTGCTGCTGAAATTCGTGAGACGACTTCGGGGGGTAACGAGGCTAGAACATGGAAAAATTTGGTCTCTTCGGATGTTATTCTGGAAATGTGGAATTGTGCCTCCATGATGGAGAACCATCCTGCGGCCGACGCTTCAGAGAACGTGGGTGGCTTGATGGTGACATGGTGCACTCCTGATTCAACAGATTCCATCTTGCGGGAATGTAATTCGGGTCTGCTGCTGCTTTGGTTCCGACCGGCTACTACGGGTGGGCGGCGAAGAGGCGTGGCTTCGGTTTGTTCCGCCAGGCGACTGAAGGATGCTGCTTCCGCTGGCTGCTTCGGGTCACTCCGGGGTCACCAATTGTAGCTGGTTCCTTCTTGGTGCTACTTGTAGTTGCCGGGAAGAATGAAGGATACGAGAGGCAAGCTATCGCTTTGTTGGGTATCTCTTTTAGGGGCCTCTCGTGTCCTCTTCTCTCCCTGTCGTTTGGGGGGTTGGCGTCTTGAAGGAAAAGCCGGTCGTTTGCAGAGTTTATTGAGTTCTTGGTTGGCTGAGGTTATTTTACAGAAGATTTTGTTATTCTATATACAGCTGAATTAATTAAATATATATATATATATAAATTTATGTACAATACTTATTTATAAAGATTATATATGATTCTTAAAATTACACAATGATAAAATATATACAATTTGGTACGCGCAAAATTGGTTTGTCGGTAACTAATATAAAAATAATATAAATGCGGAAAATTAACTGCGCGGCCCCACAGGCTAAATGCTAATCGCCGATTGCTTCGATTAATACTGTTCACCGATGAAGCTACTTTCACCCGTGACGGTATCAACAACACTCGTAACTCTCATCGGTGGTCAGACGAAAATCCAAATGCCACTGTGGAAACAAATTTTCAACATCGCTTCTCTGCCAATGTGTGGTGCGGTATCATCGATGATCAGCTGAGTGGCCCTGTTACTTTAGAGAATGGTCTTACAGGACAAAGTTACCTAGAATTTCTGCAAAATGAATTGCCAGGACTATTGGAGGATGTTCCTTTGGCTACACGCGCTGGTATGTACTTTCAGCATGACGGAGCTCCTCCACATTCTACCCGTCTGGTGATGCAATACCTAAATCAAACTTTCCCTGGTCGATGAATCGGCCGCGGTGGTCCCATTCAATGGCCACCAAGGTCTCCAGACCTCTCTCCGTTAGATTATTGTTTGTGGGGGTGAATGAAAAGTCAAGTTTACAAAAGAAAGGTGGATACACGAGACGAATTGCTCGCGCGCATTTTGGATGCTGCTGCCCGCATAAAGGAACGTCAAGATCAACTCAGATGAACAACACGCGATCTTCGCACACGAGTTGCAAAGTGCATTGAAGGTGACGGTGGGATTTTCGAAAACGTATTGTAAACTGTAACAAATTTGTCATTTCTGTATCTGAGATGACGTGTATATATATATATATATATATATATATATATATATATATATATATATAGTCTAAAGTCACTAAAGGGAAAAATCACTAAAAGAAAGCTGAATGGCAACACGAAGGGATAAACAGATCAACGCGGGCTGTTCGTTGGGTTTTGGCTGGACTAGAGCATGGTTATTCATATCTGACTAAATCGTTGGTGCTAAGTTTAATTTGGTGATGTTTCTAAGGTGACAAATGGGGGTAGAAAGTTGTCAGTAAATAATAATAGTTAGGGGTAATGTCTATAGCTTCTAAATTAGTAAAGTTAGAGAGTTTAGGTAGACTGCTTTGTGGGACGCAGGAAATCTATGGTAGGCCCTAAAGAATATCTAATTCAACGTACCGGTAAGTGCCTTTGTTTGTTGTTTAGAAACCTAGTAACTTAGCGGGGTCACTAACCCCAAGCTATTACATTTGACAACGAGGATAGGATTCAATTTGGCTCATGGGATTTAATTTCGTTCATTGGATTTAATTTGGCTCATTGGATTTAATTTGGCTTATTGGGTTCAAGTGGTTGTTGGGAAAATTGAATGTAACCTAGTGGGTCGTCCGATTTGGTTGGTTTGTGTGGGTAAGCTACCGTACTATAGCTTAGGTCCCGCCGACATAACTCTAATACTATTTCCTACTCAGCCCTAACTCTAATACTAATTCCTACCCAGCCCTAACTCCAATACTAATTCCTTCTCAGCCCTAACTCTAATACAATTGACTATTCAGTCCTAACTGGGGAGTAACTAGATCAAATTTAAACCAAATCTAACTTACTTCACGTTATTTGGCCTAAATCGGTTTTGTTCTAGCATGTCGGTGATTGGCCATATAAGCCCCTACGAAGACTCTGGGGAGGACTTTGAAGTTTATGCCACTAGGGTGAGGTTGTTCTTCGAGGCAAATTCCATTCCTAATGCTAAGAAAGTACCTACTTTTTAACTATAATAGGCCCTAAAACGTTTGGCTTAGTTATGGACCTAGTTGCTCCTAAAGCACCGGAAACTTGCACCTATAGTGAATTGGTACAGGCTCTAACCGATCATTACAAACCCCGAGTAGTTCTCATCTATGAACGTTTCAAATTTTATTCGAGGCATCAGACGGTGAATGAAAGTATTGCAGAGTTTGTTGCAGGAATAAAAGCCCACAGCCGTACTTGTAAATTTGGGAACAAATTAGACGAAATGCTAAGAGATAGGTTTGTAATGGGTCTCAAAGAGGAGTCTACCCAGAGAGCCCTATTAGCTATACAGGACCTAACTTTTAGTCAGGCTGTAGAAATAGCTGTGGCTAGAGAAGCAGCTGCTAAAGATGTTAGAGCTTTCGGCAGTCACAGTAGTAAAGCCCAACACGTAAATAGCTTTAAATCTTCTAGGCCTGGCAGACCTAATGAGTCTACTAGACAGACAAATAAAAGGTATGCGGCAAATACGACTAAACCTACTAATTCAAACGCTAAACAGGAGGAAAAACCTTCCAAGCCATGTACTGGGTGTGGAAAACACCACTGGAAGAAGGACTGCCCTTTTAAAGAAGCATTTTGCCGAAACTGTAGTAAAATAGGCCACATAGCTAAAGTTTGTTTTTCAAAGAAAACAAGGGGTGAAAATTCTAATTATAACATTTCGAGTGTAAATCCTCAAAAGGGAAATACTTCGAACATTGGAGTGGAGTACCTATTTTATGAGCAGCAAAGTGGTGATAATACAGGAACATATATTGTAGAGGTAGGCCTAAATGGAATTACAGCTCCTCTAGAACTAGATACAGGTGCTGCCCGAACTGTCATGTCCAAAACAGTTTTTGACAAAACTTTCAAAAATACACCTAAACTACATGCATCTAAAACAATACTAAAAAAATATGGGGACATCCAAATACCTATTTGTGGAGAAGCATCCATCACAGTTACACTCAACAAGAAAACTTTGTCTCATCCCTTAACTCTTTTAGTGGTGGATGAGCAAGGGCCTACTCTACTAGGCCGTGATTGGATTGATGCTTTGAAAATGCCTATTGACAAAATTTTGCCAAAGGGTCAGGCAGATGTGCACACACTCTCATATCCGTCTGGCATAGACTCATTGTTAAAGGAGTTTTCTTCTGTTTTTGGGCCTGAAGTAGGCAACCTAAAAGGCCATCAGGTCTGTATAGAAGTAGATCCTAATGTAACTCCGAAATTTTGTAAGGCTCGTTCAATTGCGCATGCATTGAGGGAGAAGGTAGATAGATTTAGAAATTGACAGGCTGCTAAAAGATAAAATTATCGAACCAGTCACACACGCTAAGTGGGCTGCCCCAGTAGTTCCTGTACTAAAACCTGACAAGTCCGTGCGGTTATGTGGGATTACCGTTTAACAGCAAATAGAGCAGTCCTTCTAGATTGCTACCCTATACCCAAGCCTGATGAATTATTTAGCTCTCTTGCTGGGGGTAAATATTTCACAAAACTAGATATGTCCCAAGCCTATGCTCAACTAAGTTTAGATGAAAATTCTAAAGAACTAACTATCATAAATACTCACCGAGGCTTATATAAGTACAATAGGCTATGCTATGGAATAGCATCGGCTCCGGGTATTTTTCATAGGACAATGGACCAAGTTTTAGGTCACATTCCGGGGGTACTTTGTTTTGTAGATGATGTCCTCATTTCAGGTTCGTCTAAAAAAGAACACCTAACTAGATTAACCACAGTTCTAAAAAGACTCCGGGATGCCGGACTTAAGCTAAAGAAAGAGAAGTGTTCGTGGGTCACTAACGAGGTTTCATATTTAGGGTTCCGCATAGATGCCTCAGGCAGGGCCGGATTAAGACCTTTAGAGGCCCTAAGCACTTAAAAGATTTTTGTGCCCCATATATATGTAATTCAAAATATAAACAAAAATAAACCATAAAATAAAATTTTATTTTTTGAAATGAAACAAAACTTACAGTAAGATGGAAAATAATGTTTATTTTTGTATACTTCCACTTCATTTATATTTGAAAAGTTTTCTCCTACTTTTTTTAATTGCAAAGTCTTTGATCAGATCCTCAAAACTAATCTTACGTAACACATCTGCTTCTATACTTAGTAGAGATAAGGCATCCAGCCTGCCTTGTTGCATAGTTGTTCTGTTGGTATTTTTAATATACTTCAACTGAGAAAATGAACGCTCAGCTGAGCAATTTGTGACCATTAATGTTAAAAATATACGAAAGGCAATTTCTACATTTGGGAAGGCACACTCAATATTGTCTTCTACAATTATTTTATAAAGTTCAGCATGACTGAATCTTGTTTTACATTTTTTTTTTGCACTGAACTTATGGCACACATATGAGTGAAACTGCTGAAGCTCAGCAGAGAAATTAGTGTTCAAGTCCTCTGGGTAAGCATCAATCATCTTTTTACAACCCTGAGAATACCTTTCAATTTCAGTAGATGATGAAGTGGTGACATTATGTGGCACATCACTTAGAAAAGAAAATCTCTCTGCTATTTCTTTGTATATCTCTCCTCTTCTTCTCATCTCAGTTTCAAGTTTGTCAACAATTGTGTAAAAGGTGGTGATAAGAAATTTATCTCTGGCATTCAGATATACTTCTGGTGCATCTCCGTCATTGGGTACCTTCTTTCTGATACGTTTGCGAGTTTGAGCTGCCTTGTAATCAACATCTGGTAGCATTTCCTTTGTAGCTGCTTCATATCTTTCAAATTCATCTCGTGAAGTGCACAGTTGGTCAGCTAATGATCCATACAGATCTGCACATGTTTTTAAGTTCACATCCTTATTCTGTAGAACTTTGCTTACTCTATGAAAATTTTGCAAAATCTCATCCCAAAAATTCAACATAAAAACGAATTCTAGCTCTTGCATCTTATTTGCAATATTATTTGCTTCTCTTCTAGTGTCTCCCTTTTGTGACTGGTCTTCAGCTATACATTCTAACGCTTCTAAAATTTTAAGGAAAGATTTCAAAATTGCTGCTGTTGCCATAGCATGTGCCTCCCATCTGGTATCAGAGAGGGATTTTAAGACACTTTCATTTCCAATACAACCTTTAAGAATTTCCCACCTGCTGGTTGAGGCTAAAAAAAAGGTATAGAGCAACTGCACTGTAGAGAAGAAATTAACCGCCTCTTGACAGCAGTCAACAGCACTTCGGCCTACCAGATTTAGTGAATGGGCTGCACAGGGCACATATATAGCAAACTTGTTTGTTTCTAAAATTTTTTGCTGCATCCCCTTATAACGCCCAACATGTTGGCAGCGTTGTCGTAAGATTGACCCCTACATTTTGAAAAGTTTAGCTTACAAACTTCACGTAAGTACTGCAACACCTGATTTGCCATTTCCTCACCAGTATGGCTTTTCATTTTCAGAAAGGTTAAAAAGCGTTCAATAGGCTGTCCATCTTTTAAGTACCTAAGTACAACACTTAACTGATCGATATGTGATAGATCTGGTGTTGAATCAACTGACAAACTAAAATAACCAGAAGATTTTACTTCGTCAACAATGAGTGCGTGGACCTTTTGAGCCATTAGTTGAATGAGTTCCTCACAGGTGGTTTTGGACAGGTAAGAAGGATTTCCTTTGCCAGAATTTCCATATTTCAAAATGTGACCTGCCAAAAATGGATCAAACCGGCATATGAGCTCAAGCAGCCCTAAAAAATTCCCATTCTGCAATGATCCAAATCTTTCTTCTGTTCCTCGAAAAGACAAGCCACGTTCAGCTAACGTACAAATAACAGCTATGACACGCCTCAAGACATATTCCCAGTAATCACACTCTTCCTGAATTTGTTTTTCCAACTGTTGTCCCAACCCCGCACCTTGTCTGCGAGTTAAGTATGTTAGCATAGAGTCTCGGTGAGTAGTGTTTTTCATGATGATCAATTACAATAGTATTTCGCCAGTCACTGAACCCTTCTCTTATAACAAAATGTGAGACATTTTTAGGAGCAAACAGTTTACAAACATAACAGTAAACTGATCCTGTTGATGGTGAATACAATAACCACTCTCTCTTGTATTTCTCACCATTGGCTTTTGTCCCAACGAAAAGTTTTTGTGAACAGTATCTTGCTGAATAAATACAAGTTAAACATGTCCAGTGATCAAATTTAATTCTTAAGAATTCAGTGTGGTGTGACTGGACATGAATTGGCTTTTAAGGATTATTTTGGCTTGTTGGTAAAATTGTATAGTAAAAACAAGCTTATGTACGACAACACAAAGGACGCGTTTTCGACATTTAAAGATCTAAAAGCACAGCGCCAGCAAGCAAAAATTGTATGACAAGGTTGTCATTGTGGCTATTATTATTAGAGTTATATTATTAGTGGTACTAATATTAGTTGTTTATTAATTATTAATATAATTATTAATATATATCATTTATCTATTAGTATTGTGTACATGTTTATTATTATTATCAGTATTATTTGCAGACTGTTATATATTAGCTAAACGGGTCCCAAATTAATCTCGCATTTTTATGTCTATCAAAGTTGTTACGGGTAAAGATCCCCTTTGCATTTATAAATAATTGCTGCAAATAGTTATTAATTATTGTTAATAAAATACAAAATTCATATTGATGATTTTATAATCAATCCTTCACCTAATTATTAAAATTAAGTTTGCGCCGCAGTGCTGGATGCCAATCTAGTATTTGGGCGCTGGTGACCCTGGCATTTAGTTAATTATCTACGTAAACTTGTAAAGGTCTGTAATAATAAAAACTGACTCTTACAATTGGTGACCCTCCTGGAGTGACTAAACACCGTAATTTATGCAAAAAAAATTCTAAAAGTTTTTTCTCAATTTTTGTTAATATATTCAGTCTGCATCTATAATTTTATTAAATTCACTAGTACTAAGCACTCACCTGTACTGGAAGTGTATTCTATTGCAAAATATATTCCTTTTATTTTGCCTTTTTATAAAATCAGCGTTTTCTAAAGTTTTTTTTGTGCAAATTTACTTATATTTTGCAAACAGCCTATACGCAGACTATTTTTCTGCTAATATTGGGCTACATCATAAAAAAAAAAAAAATTTACGTAACTTTTTGTTATTGGCATTCATAACTCCAATTGAGTCTCATACTCAACCAAGCTTACCTGAAGCCATTATTTACATTCAACAACATTTGTTGAAATCTTGTCAGTTTTTGACACATTTTTAATTTTTTTAGTACCTTGTAACAAAATAATAGCCACAATGACCCACAACAACAACAACCTAGGATCATCCAACGGTGGTACTCCAAATTCACCACCTATAACAGACCTTCTAACAATGTATCAGCCTACCACTCCACAATTCACCGCTGAAGAGCCTGGAATCTTTGTGAGTCAACTGCGGGATTATTTCGCGATAAAAGGAATTACGGACCCACGAACCAAGTTCCTTATCACAAAGAACCTCCTGCCTACACTAGTATACAAAGTAGTGCGGGATGTGACTCTATTGCCTCCGTCTGACCAAGCTTTTGAGAGCCTCCTCAGCGAGTTAGTCAGGAGACTCGGCCAATCAGAAGAAGAGCGACTCAATGCTCTACTCAAGGACCAAGTTCTTGGGGATCAAACGCCAACAGCCTTCCTGAGGCATCTGCAAGACCTGGCTGGACAGACCAATGAAGACGATAAAAACTCACCCTTAATGCGACGCCGCTTCCTCAATGGTCTCCCCACTGCCCTACGACCAACGCTTTTTCACAAGCAAAAGAGGCTATAGCACAAGCTACATGCCTTGTTCACCCTCAACCAGACGCTCCTCTGAACTTAGCCACTGATGCCTCTGACGTTGCAGTGTCAGGAGTGCTCCAGCAGCTTGTTTCAGGCGTTTGGAAACCTCTCGCATTCTTTTCACGCAAGCTTTCGCCTTCACAAATGAGGTACAGCACTTTCGGTCGAGAGTTGCTGGCGATATACCTCTCCATCCGTCATTTCAGGCCATTCCTGGAAGGTCGAGACTTCAGCATTTTTACGGATCATCGTCCGTTAATATTTGCTCTCCATTCTCAATCAGACTCTCATGTTCCTACTGAGAGAAGACACCTTGATTTTATTCTCCAATATACTTCAAACATTCGACATATTTCAGGTTCTTTGAATGTTGTGCCGGATGCTCTATCTCGCATCTCAGCAATTTCTGATCCTGGACTCTCACACATCAACCTTTCAGAGATGGCTGAGGCTCAGTCCACGGATACAGACCTCCAAGTTCTTATTAATTCACCCACTTCATTGCAAGTCCGCTCTTTACCGGTTGAACCCAAGTCAGACTTACAAATTTTGTGTGACGTCTCGACTGAGCATATTCGACCGTTGGTCCCACAAGGGCTGCGAAGAGCTGTTTTGCTAAACTTCAACCCAACTCCAATTTACTTCAGACATTCGACACATTTCAGGTTCTTTGAATGTTGTGCCGGATGCTCTATCTCGCATCTCAGCAATTTCTGATCCTGGACTCTCACACATCAACCTTTCAGAGATGGCTGAGGCTCAGTCCACGGATACAGACCTCCAAGCTCTTATTAATTCACCCACTTCATTGCAAGTCCGCTCTTTACCGGTTGAACCCAAGTCAGACTTACAAATTTTGTGTGACGTCTCGACTGAGCATATTCGACCGTTGGTCCCACAAGGGCTGCGAAGAGCTGTTTTTGCTAAACTTCAACCCAAAACTTTCATCATCGACAAGGTGGGCAAGCGTGAAACCATTTCTGTGGACCGCTTGAAACCAGCATACCTTGATTTTTCTCCAACAAAAGATACTATCCCTCCTCAATCTTCTGTACCTCTATCTCAAATACAGGTACAGCAACCTATCCCTCCTCAATCTTCTGTACCTCCACCTCAAATACAGGTACAGCAACCTATCCCTCCTCAATCTTCTGTACCTCCACCTCAAATACAGGTACAGCAACCTATCCCTCCTCAATCTTCTGTACCTTCATCTCATATACAGGTACAGCAATCTACCCTTCCTAAATCCTATGTACCACCACCTCATCCGAGGGTACAACAATCTATCATCCCTCTTCCAATTCTCCTTCATTATCGCAACCAACTGTCTTTGAACCAGCAAGTGGCCCCATTGCACAGGCACCAAGAATCCCTTCCCCCCAATGTCCCTACTGCACCTGTAGCACCATCCATGCCTTCAGAACCAGTGCTGCAGGATATTGCCGTCCAAAAGCAAACAATGACTCGTTCTGGAAGTCATTCGTAAGCCAGTGCGCTTTGACATTTAAGTGCTTTTTTTTTACCCCTGACAACCATGTTTTTGGGGGGCAGTACTTGTAGTGCCTTGCACCACAAGATTATTTTTTATTAGTGAAAACTGCCACAAATTGGCATGAGTGAAATATTTAAATCTAAATAAATAAATAAATACAAGTTAAACATGTCCAGTGATCAAATTTAATTCTTAAGAATTCAGTGTGGTGTGACTGGACATGAATTGGCTTTTAAGGATTATTTTGGCTTGTTGGTAAAATTGTATAGTAAAAACAAGCTTATGTACAACACAAAGGACGCGTTTTCGACATTTAAAGATCTAAAAGCACAGCGCCAGCAAGCAAAAATTGTATGACAAGGTTGTCATTGTGGCTATTATTATTAGAGTTATATTATTAGTGGTACTAATATTAGTTGTTTATTAATTATTAATATAATTATTAATATATATCATTTATCTATTAGTATTGTGTACATGTTTATTATTATTATCAGTATTATTTGCAGACTGTTATATATTAGCTAAACGGGCCCCAAATTAATCTCGCATTTTTATGTCTATCAAAGTTTTTACGGGTAAATATCCCCTTTGCATTTATAAATAATTGCTGCATATAATTTATTAATCGTTGTCAATAAAATACAAAATTCATATTGATGATTTTATAATCAGTCCTTCCCTTTTTATTAAAATTAATATTTGCGCCGCAGTGCTGGATGCCAATCTAGTATTTGGGCGCTGGTGACCCTGGCATTTAGTTAATTATCTACGTAAACTTGTAAAGGTCCATAATAATTAAACCTGACTCTTACAGTATCTTGCTGGTTTGCCACTACTGAAATGCCGGTAAGACTTGTCAAATGGCCCATTATGGTGTTGACAGTCACTGGGTCCACAAGCAATCCAATAAGCCACATCATCAGCAGAGAAATCAAGCCACAACCCTGGATCTTTTGCTATATTTACTTCATCTTCTGCAGACTGATTCATTTCACCACCATCACCATGGTCCACTAAACTTTCATTTTCAGCAATTATTTCAACCCCAGAATGTCTTGTAAAGCAACTTGAATCAACATTTGCAGTAGAGGTATCAAGAGAATTTACAGGCAAAGTGAGATCAGTAGTGAGACATGTGGTAGATGAACCTGCTTGTGACACCTCGGTGATTCCAACGTCATCATATTTTGATTTTGAAGTGATCAAAGTGGTATTTGTGTCCACTTCTGATGACGGAGATTGGTTTTGATTCAGAATCGGTATATCATGTTGACGTTGTGGTCGTGGAACTTGTGTGAAGAAATCAGTCAGCTTTGCAGTCTTGGACTCTAAATCCAAAGTCTTCTCTTGTTTCTCTTTTGATAGTTTTCGCTTTTGTGCACCACTTAACTGAACACGTTTCATCTTGGTTCTTGGGGTCTGTAAAATACAGAAATAAAAGAATATTTTATTTGTATATTATGTGGCAATCAACACAGTTACACATATCACAATCTTGGCTTTGTTCTTTTATTCTCAGAAAGACAAAATGGGAACCGTACACAACCAAAGTGGCAATTTAAATATAAGTGGCAATTAAATATAACTCAACCGAAATATCAACTCGAAATGTTGAATACAAATCAAATCGAAAGAAGGAACCAAAAGAAGGAACCGAAAGAAGGAACCGAAACCTATAAAATAAAAATACTTAACATTAGAATTAATAATACGCAATCTATAAAAATATCAATATTAACATTTCACTATTAACGAGCCACATTTTATATTTACATTTATTTATTTATTTAAAACACAATATTTAATTATAGGAAATATGAACATTTGCTTAGGGCCTAAATTGTCCTAACTACGTTTGATGTTATATATACATTACAAATTATTCACTCTGGTTATTACAATCTAAATTCTTTTATACTGTTATGACAATAGATAAATAAATTATAAAATAAAGATACGTGTATGATAAAATATTGTTATATATACAAATAAAGTACACTTCATAGACTTACCCTAGAGAAGAAGAGAGAGCAACAGATAAACTTCTTCAACGCTAATTAACTTAGGTCAGTATATCTTATTATTATAATGGCCGTGATAAACATCACTTGATACAACAGCAATATAGAGAGTTTATAGTTTCTTTTATTTTAATATTAATTTATATTACAATTCTATAAACCTAAATCTTTCTGTAAAACAATACCAAATGATTATGTAAAAGATATATTTAATATTATATGCAAATCACACGTTCAGAATAACTTCCTATAGCACACGAAAATATTTAATCTATATGTACTTTTAATATGGCGCTCAAAGATTTGATATAAACAAAATAATAACGCAAAGCGTAAAGTGTGTGATTACAACGAAATATATTTATTCTCTCAAAAGGGTTGTTGTTCACTACAAATTCAAACAATGAAAAAAAATAAATACTATATGAATATATATAATTCAGTTTTCAACAGCTTATAGGCTATAAGCCGCGATTATAATAGTATAATAAATCCATGGTAAATCCGACAATGGAAAATTTCTGTGGTGCCCCCCTTCCCTTGATGCCCTAAGCACGGGCTTATTTTGCTTAATGGTTAATCCGGCCCTGGCCCCTCAGGCATTCATCCAACGGTGGATAAACTAGAAGCAATAAAAAAGGCACCACCTCCACAAAACATCACACAGTTACAAGCTTATTTAGGTCTCCTAAACTTTTATAGGAAATTTTTGCCTAATGCATCGACTTTCCTTGAACCCCTTAATAAGCTATTACGATCTGGGGAACAGTGGAGATTGGAGAAAACCCAAAAGGAAGCATTTGAGGCTTCCAAGGACGTACTAAAAAAGTTCACGCTCCTAGTGCATTATGATCCTAAACTTCCTCTCATAGTTTCAGCAGATAGCAGTTCTTATGGAATTGGGGTAGTATTATCTCACCACATTGATGGTGTAGATAGGCCTATCTGTTTTGCTTCTAGAACACTAACTGAGACTGAAAGACGATATGCACAACTTGAACGTGAAGCCTTAGCCTTAGTATCTGCAGTAAAAACATTTCATTTCTATCTATGGGGTCATGAATTTAAACTAATTACTGACCGTAAGCCTCCTTTAGGTTTATTTTCACCTAATAAAAATATTCCAGTTATGGCCTCAGGTAGGATTCAACGATGGGCACTGATTCTACAAGCCTATAAATTTGACTTAGTAATCGGTCAGGCAAACTTCTAGGTACGACTGATACGCTAAGTAGGTTGCCTTTAGAAAATCCAAATGAACGTGTACCTATACCTACAGAATGGGTTCACTTGGTGTTTTTGGAATCCACTCCAGTATATGTGGTACAAATAGAGCAGTGGACAAAATCAGACCCTATTCTGTCTAGGGTCATCCATTACTGCTCAGTTGGTTGGCCTACTTAGGTTGAGAGTGAATTACAGCCTTTTTATCAACGTCAGTCTGGACTCTCGATCCAAAATGGCTGTCTCTTATGGGGCCACAGAGCGATAATTCCGAATGAAGGCAGGTCGAATTTAGTGAAGGAACTTCACGCTGAACACATGGGTGCAACAAAAGCGAAAGAGCTGGCAGAGCTTATTTCTGGTGGCCCGGTTTAGATGGAGAACTCGAATCATTGGTTTGTTCCTGTCAAACCTGCCCAGAGAACAGAGATCTCCCAAGGAAAAGTCCACTTCATCCTTGGGAATGGCCTACTATACCTTGGAATAGGATCCATGTTGACTATGCAGGTCCGATAACTAATATCTATTTCCTAGTCATTGTGGACGCCTACTCTAAGTGGATGGAAATTTTTCCAACCACTTCCACGACTTCGGGTGTTACTATTCGCTTACTCCGTTCGTGTTTCGCTCGATGGGGTTTAACCGTAGTCCTGGTTTCCGACAATGGTACTTGTTTTACCAATGGGGAATTTCGTTCTTTTGTCCACTTAAATGGCATTAGACATGTCCGGTCTAGTGTTTTTCACCCGTCTACTAACGGTCTCGCGGAAAACATGGTCCGTACTTTCAAGTCGGCCTTGCGTCATTCTCGTGGGGAAGAAATGCAAGTGGTGTTGGATAAATTTTTGTTTAAATATCGACTAACACCTCATACAACGACGGGGGTGTCTCCTTCTAAACTTATGATTGGCAGGGAAATTCGTTCAGTTTTCGATTTGTTACATCCAAACGAAACGTTACAACGACGAGTTTTACGTCATCAGGAAAAACAAGTTGTACCACGACACTAAAAAAGGGAGAGTTATAGAAGCGCAACCTAATGATCCAGTTATGATTCGCAATTATGCGGCTGGACCAAAATGAGTTCCTGCAACTGTGCAGGAGAGAACGGGCCCTGTTTCCTTCAAGTGCCAACTAGAAGATGGTCGTTCTATTAAACGCCATCAGGACCAGATATGGAAACGTGAATTGCAGAATGACCGGAGTCTTCCGGAAGAGAGAACCGATCCTCTGGAAAATGGTTCAATTCGCCCGCCTATGCATCTTGCACCTATTCCTACTACATCAACCCCGTTCCGCAGGCCGTCTAGGGTCTCTCACCCCACTGACAGACTAAACTTGTAGGGGAGGAGTGAGGTGACGTGTGTGTATATATGTGTATATAGTGACGGGCCGCCAGAGCTGGGCACTTGCGGGTTTTTTTGCGGTACTGCGGTACTGCGGTACTACCGTGTTGGTCGGTACCGCGGAAAGTACCGCGGGAAATTTGAATGCGGTAGCGGTACTGCTGTACTTTCAGCGATCCTTTGCGGTACTGCGTTATGCGGTACCGGTTTGGTAGTGCGGTAGTAGTACCGCAGTACCGCAGTACCGCAAAAAAACGCGCAAAAAAACGCAAGTGCCCAGCTCTGAATTATTATTTATTTATAGTCTAACGTCACTTAAGGGAAAAATCACTAAAAGAAAGCTGAATGGCAACACGAAGGGATAAACAGAGCAACGCGGGCTGTTCGTTGGGTTTTGGCTGGACTAGAGCATGGTTATTCATATCTGACTAAATCGTTGGTGCTAAGTTTAATTTGGTGATGTTTCTAAGGTGACAAATGGGGTAGAAAGTTGTCAGTAAATAATAATAGTTAGTGGTAGTGTCTATAGCTTCTACATTAGTAAAGTTAGAGAGTTTAGGTAGACTGCTATGTGGGACCAGGAAATCTATGGTACACCCTAAAGAATATCTAATTCAACGCACCGGTAAGTGCCTTTGTTTGTTGTTTAGAAACCTAGTAACTTAGCGGGGTCACTAACCCCAAGCTATTACAGTATCTGATACCATTCAAAATGCCAATGTTTAAACATTAAATGTTAGAAACAGTAATTGGTTTCTCTTTCTTGATTACCATTAACAATGCTTTTGTATTTGTAGATTCAAACAGCTCTATCTCCGTAACCATTCAGAATTAGACACATGTTCATATGAACTTTTTTCCTCACAATGACCGATACTATCACCTCCCGAAGTATTGACCTTTCCTCCTGAAACACCCTGTATAAAATTTCCTGAATTTCAATTGAATGGTATGGTGCTGTCAGAAGTAATCCAGACTAAGTATCTTGGACACACACTAACGGATAGTCTTTCAGATGACTGTGATATTCTAAGGCAATGTAGACAATTATATGCTCAGAGAAATACTTTGGTTAGAAAATTTTATATGTGTACAGTACATTAGATGTTAAATTGATTTTGTTCGAAAATAAAAACCCACTCTAATAGACAGAGTTTATTTCCACAACAGTTTCGATGCCCACTGGCATTCTCCTCGGTGGATGCCAGTGGGCATCGAAACTGTTGTGGAAATAAACTCTGTCTATTAGAGTGGGTTTTTATTTTCATATTTTGACCTTCACGTAGAAAAAAGTGAAGTTTTTTTACATTGATTATGTTCAAAACTTTTTGTACTCCAATGTATACAGCTCATTTATAATATCACCGTGTAACACAAAATTTGTCCATGAGTTAAAACTATTATTTTCTGATTTTTTAGGGCATAAATAAGTAAAAATGAGCAGTCACCAAGTTCAGACTTCGGTTCTGAGTTCATGAGATCGATTTATTGATTTTTTGCCATTTTTGCTTATTAATTTAAGGGTTTTTCACACTATCTGCTTTTAAATCAAATGAATCCTGTTAAGTATAATTTTAATTGATGTTAACACGATTATTATGATAAATCAATGATGAAAAATGAAGTTCTCCAGGCCCCGTCTTTAGAAATGAAAATGAAAAGAAGGAAACGAGTAGGGAATAATTATGTATTATAATATGTTAATACACAGACAGTGATACAGTGCAGTGATGCAGAGCGTTGATAAAGAGTATTATACGGAGAATTGATACAGAATTGATACAAAAATTCTAGCGTTATAGTTTAATCAAAAAGAAGTTTGTCTACGAGATTGGCGATTGTATTTCAGTTTACTCTCACGCAAAAGGTTCCAGATATAGTCCCCCATCATACTTTCATTGTACTGTCCCTTGTAGCGTTCCTCGAAAGAGCTGACATCCTGGTGAAATCTTTCACCTTGTTCTTCTGAGTAGTCTCCCATGTTTTCTTTGAACTCATCAAGGTGGGCGTGTAGTACGTGCAGTTTCAGCGACATCCGGCAGCCCATGCTCCGGTACGTGTCCACAAGTTCGTCAACGATTTCCCTGTAGTTCTCTGCCTTGTGGTTTCCGAGGAAACCTTTGACTAGAGAAACGAAGCTTGTCCAAGCTGCCCGCTCAACCTCAGACAGCTTCTCAGGAAAGCTGTCGGAGTCAATAAGTCGCTTCACCTGAGGGCCCACAAATACTCCTGCTTTGATCTTCGCCTCCGACAACTTCGGGAACAGCTCCTGGATGTGCTTCAAGGCCTCACCCTCTGGATCCAGCTGTTTAACAAACTGCTTAATGATGCCCAATTTGATGTGCAGGGGTGGCATCAGCACTTTCGTTGGCTCCACCAGCGGCTCTTGCTTCACGTTATGGGCCCCAACCTCATAGCCGGTCCTGAGGGGCCAGTTCCTCTTCTCGTAGTGAAGGGCTGTATTTCGGCTATCCCAGAGGCACAGATAGCAAGGGAACTTGGTGAAGCCTCCCTGAAGCCCCATCAAGAAGGCCACCATCTTGAAATCGCCAATGACCTCCCAGCTGAATTGGTCGTACTTCAGTGCACTCAGCAGGATTTTGACGTTCTGGTACTCTTCTTTCATGTGCACTGAATGAGCCAGAGGAATCGAGGGCCACTGATTTGTGTTGTGCAGTAAAACAGCCTTGAGGCTTTTAGATGAACTGTCGATGAAGAGCCGCCAGTCAGAGGTGTTGCAGGGAATGCCCACAGCGTCGAAGAGTCCTCTGATCTCATGGCAGTAGCACAACCCATCTCTAAGAGTGAAGAACACTGAAAAGCCGCGATGCCGCTTCCTCTGGGAAGTAATTCGAACGCTGTCGTCCAGTAAGTCCCACTGCTTCAGTCTGGAAATGAGCAGCTCGGCGTTGGACTTTGTCAAGGCCATTTCCCTGATGAGGTCGTTGATGTCCTCTTGGTTGGGGTAGTAGGGGCACCTTTCACCGGCCACCCGGCGTCGACGGCGCGCAGCAGATGACGCACCTTGCTCCTCCTCGGAATCATCATAGCTTGCTTCTTCTGCTGGACAAGATTGATCTCTCAAGGGAGGCTGTGGCACAGGTAGGTCCGTCGCGTTATGGGGAACAGGTGCAATAGATGACGGAATGTCAGGGTACTCAATGGGAGGCGCATTCTTCCCCTTTCTTCGTTTTGTTGGGTCCACCATACAGAAATAGCAGTCCGTGAGATGGTCTGAGGGCTCACGCCAGACACGGGGGATAGCGAAACGCATTGCCCTCTTCTCTCCTCTAAACCAACCTTCAAGAGTGCGGCGGCAGTAGTTACAGATGACATGTGGTGCCCAGCGTTTGTCTTGGTCACCGACTGGCATTCCGAAGTAGGCATGATAGGCTTCCTTTGCACGGGTGCAACTGTCCAAGCAGTGTTTTTTAGCCGTCTTTGCGAAGAACTCGCCGCACACGTAGCAGAAGGAATCCGCTGGGCATTTGCAACCACGAGCAGCCATAACAGTAACTTCGTCACACGTCACACGTCTGAAAAAGTAAAAATAATGGAGTAATTTAACCCTATATGGACATAATTCTTATTTTTGTCTTAAATTTTTTTTACCTATATTAAACATTCATTTAGAGTACTTTGAACATAAATATGTGATTTTTAATGTAATATATTGTAATGAGTCTTTACTAATTATTGTTTTCTGTGTAACAAGTCTTTACTAATTATTGTTTTCTGTGTAACAAGTCTTTACTAATTATTGTTTTCTGTGTTTCAGATCTATGCTATGTTTATGTTTATGCTATGTTTATGCCGCTCAAGTACTTCCTCGGCACGTCAAAAACAGGATAAAACCACAGCGTCTCATTCAGCCGCAGCATTAGCGACCATTAGTACCACTCTATCGTGTAGCTCCTCCATGCCTACCAACTCAACAGTCGATATCCTCGTCAACGGCCGTTCGTGTCTCGCCTTGTTGGATACTGGCAGCTCGGACAACTTCATTCGTGAGGATCTAGCCAAACACTTAGAGCTGCCCATTCTTCCGCACTCGGGCGTCGTATCAATGGCTTCGCCTAATCTATCCGCAGCCATCTCAGGTCGATGTACAGTGAAGGTTACGATGGGAGACCGCGACTACGAAAAGCTCGAACTATCCGTCTTGTCGGATCTGTGCGCTGACATAATACTCGGTACCCCATTCTTAATCAGACACAAGGAATTGAACTTCAATTTCGGAGGTCCGGAGCCAGCACTCCATATATGCGGCCTTACTCGATCAAGAATTTCAGCCCCACCACTATTCGGCAACTTAACTGCCGATTGTCGTCCCATCGCCACGAAGTCCAGACGATTTTGCTCTGAGGACAAAATTTTCATTGGGAAAGAAATCGAAAAGCTACTCAGGGATGAGATAATTGAACCCAGTAACTCACCCTGGCGTGCTCAAGTAGTCATCACATCTACCGAAACAAAAAAAAACGCATGGTAATCGATTTCTCTCAAACCGTCAACCGATTTACCATGCTAGATGCATATCTCTTCCGCGAATCGATGATATAGCCAACAAAGTCTCACAACACAAATACTACAGCGTAATTGATCTGTCAAGCGCATACTACCAGGTAGAAATCGATCCGTCTGAACGACCTTTCACAGCATTCGAAGCTGACGGAAATCTATACCAATTCAGAAGGATCCCTATGGGAGTAACTAACGGAGCCGCGGCCTTCCAGCGCGTCATGAACGAATTCATATCCTCGAACAACTTATCATCAACATACGCCTACCTCGACGATCTCACCATTTGCGGAACCACTTGGGAAGAGCACGATGAGAACCTTCGACATTTCTGGGAAGCCGCTAAACGAGTAAATCTGAGTCTAAACAAG
This sequence comes from Bathynomus jamesi, assembly GCA_023014485.1. NCBI lineage: Eukaryota > Metazoa > Arthropoda > Malacostraca > Isopoda > Cirolanidae > Bathynomus > Bathynomus jamesi. The sequence continues at coordinate 293,782 of JAJOZX010000593.1, forward strand.
GAAAAATGCAAGCTTTCGATGACATCAGTGCACCTGCTCGGATATTCTATCTCTCATGGCGTATTGCGGCCCGATCCCGAACGCCTCCGGCCACTACAAGAACTTCAAACTCCTCGCAACAAGTCGTCTCTACAACGCGTAATCGGACTATTCGCATACTATGCTAAATGGATTTAGAACTATTCCCTCAAGATCAAACCTCTGCTCAACGTTTCATCATTCCCATTAACTCGCGAGGAAGTATCAACGATCCAAACACTCAAAGATGATATCTCGAAAGCTGTCGTCGGTTCAATCGATGAAGAACTGCCGTTCACTGTGGAGACGGACGCTTCCTCTTCAGCAATCGGAGCCACCCTCACCCAGAACGGCCGCCCGGTGGCGTTCTTTTCTCGCGCTCTGAATAACACAGAACGTCGCCATCACATCGTTGAAAAGGAGGCATACGCTGTAATCGAATCCATTCGCAAGTGGAAGCACTTCTTAGCTTATCGACACTTTACTGTCGTCACCGACCAGCGGAGTGTATCTTTCATGTTCGATGGAAAAGCTACTGGTCGTATTAAGAACGATAAGATTCTCCGTTGGCGTGTAGAACTAGCCGGCTACTCATTCACAATAAAATACAGACCGGGCCCCGAGAACCGAGCCGCAGACGCATTGTCGCGATCCTTTTGCGCTGCTACTCCAAGAATATCCCTCGCCCAGCTGCATGTTAATCTGATACACCCAGGAGTCCGCCGAATGACTCATTTTGTGAGAGCTAGGAACCTACCATTTCAGTGATGACATCAAACGAGTTACGTCGGAATGCCAAACATGCGCTAAATGTAAGCCACAGTACTATAAACCAGAAGTTAGTCACTTAATACGGGCCATGTCCCCGTTTGACCGACTTAACATCGACTTAAAGGCCCGCTTCCGAGCGCAACTTCGCGACCTTACATCCTAACAGTAATCGACGAGTATTCACGCTTTCCTTTTGCCTTCCCGTGCCGTGATACGAACACGTCAACCATTATCGCCCGTCTCACCGAGTTATTTTCTACCTTCGGAACTCCCTCTTACATCCACACAGATCGAGGGACATCGTTTATGTCTTCGGAACTAAAACTGTTCCTAACTAAACATGGTATCGCGACTAGTCGCACAACGCCGTATCACCCCCAAGGAAACGGGCAATGCGAACGTTACACTGGAATCATCATGAACACCATCAAACTAGCCATAGAAGATCGCGGGTTGCCGATGTCGCAATGGGAGTCCGTCCTACCAGACACGCTGCACTCGATTAGATCGCTGCTGTGTACGGCCACGAACGAAACTCCTCACGAGCGTCTATTCACACACCCGCGGCGTACTTCTACCGGTTCTGCACTACCGACGTGGCTGTCTTCTCCGGGAACTGTACTCCTTCGCCAATTCATTCGCCGATCCAAGAACGACCCCCTCGTCGAGGAAGTTGAGTTAATTGAGGCAAACCCCAACTACGCGTTTATACGGCATCCGAATGGGAGAGAAGATACCGTATCCATCAGGGACCTGGCACCGGCGGGACGTAGCAATACGGATGACACGAATCACTATGAACCCCCCGTACCCAGTCCGCCAATCAATTCCACCCCGCTAACGGACGACTCAGAACCCGCTGAGATCCGCCGACACACGGTCCCAACAGCTCCCGTCGAAGCGACTCCAGTCGAAGTCGAGAGAGGCCCACCTGTGTCAGTAACCTCCGAGACGAGTCCCCCTCTGAGAAGAAGCACTCGAATCAGATACCCAGCTCAACGCCTAAACTTGTACTCTTCTTTCTTCCAAAATATCTTGAACTTGTCGTTTTGTTTCTTACCGTGCAATGTATCACGTATTATAAAAGAAGAGAGGAATGTAATGAGTCTTTACTAATTATTGTTTTCTGTGTAACAAGTCTTTACTAATTATTGTTTTCCGTGTTTCAGATCTATGCTATGTTTATGTTGAATAAAGCCTCAAATTGGCCTTTACTTTATCTTTAGCCCGCTAACAAACGCGGCACACACACACACACATTATATATATATATATATATATATATATATATATATATATATATATATATATATATATATATATATACAGGGTGGGCGGAAAGTAGCTCCCTATTTTGGATTGGTAAAAAAATACATATATTATCCATTTATTTCAGAAGAAATAATATGAAAAGGTAGGCATACATGGTAGGTTTTCTCTAAAATTCAATGTGGGCTCCAACTCTTTCCACCAGCTTCTGGAGCCGCCCAGGAATGGCGTCCACTGACTTTAGCAGGAACTCCGGGGGATGGAGGACATGACTTCCCGAATTCGGTCCTCCAGTTCTTCCAATGTCCTCGGTTTGGTGCGGTAGACTTCTTCCTTTACCCACCCCCAAAGAAAGAAGTCGCACGGTGTCAAGTCGGGGCTCCTGGCTGGCCATTGATGTGGACCACGACGACCCATCCAACGCCCAGGGAAGTGGGCATCCAGCCACTCACGGACAACAAGAGCGAAGTGCGGAGGGGCGCCATCTTGCATAAATATCAGATCGTCGATGTTCTCCCATGTGCTGACAACCGGCCAGACCTCGTTTCGCAACATAGCAAGGTACCACTCAGCATTCATGGTGTTGCGCAGAAGGAACGGGCCCACAACCTGATCTGAGGTCATACCACACCACACCGTTACACTGAACCGATTCTGCCGTTTTCAGCGGTAACCGTGCGACTTCTTTCTTTGGGGGTGGGTAAAGGAAGAAGTCTACCGCACCAAACCGAGGACATTGGAAGAACTGGAGGACCGAATTCGGGAAGTCATGTCCTCCATCCCGCCGGAGTTCCTGCTAAAGTCAGTGGACGCCATTCCTGGGCGGCTCCAGAAGCTGGTGGAAAGAGTTGGAGCCCACATTGAATTTTAGAGAAAACCTACCATGTATGCCTACCTTTTCATATTATTTCTTCTGAAATAAATGGATAATATACGTATTTTTTACCAATCCAAAATAGGGAGCTACTTTCCGCCCACCCTGTATATATATATATAATAATATATATAAAATAATATATATATAAATATATATAATATATATAATATATATATAATGTAATATATATAATACAAATTGTTCAACCTTATACCACGTGGCAAAGAAGGCATGGATGTCAGAGCCATCAATATTGTTACGTTTCAATAAAATATTCTAGTGCTCAGTTTATCAGAATTGTTTTATATTACTTCAGCCACTCTAACAACATATATTGAGCAATAAAAAATTATTCAACTTACCTTTAATCAAATAAAGTGATAAAAAATAAAAAACGAACTGCGTAACCATACACTTTTACTTCTACTGACGCACTAACTTATTTTTTTCATTAAAGCTCGGTTTTCTGCAGTAGGAGTTGCCAATTCGTGATATAAACTCCTTGAACCGTTACAAATTGACGATATCGTCATTTAAGTTAAAATGTACTTGTTTCGGTAAATATATAGTAAATTTTGAAGCGTTTACAGATCTGTCGCAGATGTCCATATAGGGTTAAAAAATAATAATATTCTTATTTCAACAAAATCGATGTACTGACAACAAACCCGAAGTTTAAAATCACTGACAGCTTTTTTCCAGTGATTTGAAGCATAATGAATCAGAAAATAAAGGTTATTGCCCAGAAACAAAGAAAATTTTTTTTTTGTTACACGGTGATATAATGTTATAATGTTTCAGACCAACAAAGACCTTAGGATCCACTCATGGCTGATCTACCTAACTGAGCTCGCAATTGTGTATTGTGCACGTCCTCCGTGGTGGCGGAGGGGACCTACAATTTTACATGGGTTACGAACCACAAAGAACATAAGAACATAAGAAATTTTTATAGTGGGCACACTAGGGGCCACTTCGGCCCATCGAAGTGACTCCACTATGTAAAAACTGCCTGTACATTGGCAACAACCAATTTTTACAAAACCAAATAATTATCAATTTAAAACTAATTAATTATCAATTTAAAACTAACGATAGAATCTCTGGATCCAGAGGATCAAAGTCATAATAGACTACTATCCACAAATATGTTACACTCTATATCTATTTACAAAGCTGGGCACAAACCGTTAATCCGTTAATCGTTAATTAACGAAGTTAACTTTTTCGTTAACGATTTAACTTTTAAGTTAACTTTGAAAATCATTATCGGACTAATTAACTTCCGTTACATTTAACTTCCGTTAACTCAAGTCCGTTAACCCAAAAAATTCATAAATAAACGTTTAAAAGTTTCTATTATTTTCAGTGCTGAGCAGGTGCGCAATTAATCCGCCACTGTTAATAGTGATGAACGAATTTCCATTTCCGCAGTGCAAAATCAGGCGATATATTTGTTTCCGTCGCCACAATTTGTGTCTTACCAAATATGGTAGTTATTTATGGCATTGGTTTGAGCAAAACATGGTCGACTGTAAAATCAGGCGGAAAGATTTGCCATTTGAGTTGAATGTTTCAACTTCTTTCAAGAAATATCACGAGCATTTTAAGGCACTTTCAATAATATATATGTAACAATTACAACAAATAACTACATTCGTTTCATTTGCAGTCTGTCTCTTGCGCAACATGTTTGTGCTAGTGAATATTTAAAAATAATCGTTGTCAAGTAAGTCATGTATATTTATAATATGTCTGTGAGTACCTTATTAGTAGTCTCCTTGATACATTTCAAGAACCATAAAACTGATCAGGTAAGATTTCAATTCTCATGTCACTTTGATGACATAAATTAAGTCAATTGATGTCTTACAATGATAGCGTTTTCACCTTAACCCTTTATGTCCTGGCGGTACTTCTAGGTACCACATCTTTAAAATCTCCATAATTATTTTTCTACCCGGTTGATCCTGCCGGTACTTTCAAGTCCCAATGTGAATTAGTTTCTTTATGAGATAATAGATGGCGTTGAGAAGTAAATGTGAGCGTGTGGCGCCAGAGACTGTTTACTCTTTAGTATCTCTGCTGTGAAGACCGAAGAAATTTCAGTGCAATACTTCCCGAAAACTTTGATATGCTAATTTTCATGAAGGGCAACATGCATCTCATGGACAAAATGGAGAACGAGAAGAAGAGGGAAAATTAAATTATATATATATTGTGTTTTTCATTTTTTTTATAATAAAAGTTAACGTTAACGGTTTATCGGTAACTTCCGTTACATGTTTAACGAATTAACGGATTAACGGTTAACGAAGTTAACTTTTTGGTTAACGGATTAGCGGTTAACGAAGTTAACTTTTTGGTTAACGGTGCCCACCACTGTCTATTTATAATTGACATGCAAATATATCAGATCCAAAGAATCCAGTCAATTTCATTACGGTATCCATCAATACCAGTACCTGTGGAACTACAGGATGTATAATTTGAGGAAATTATATGTTGCATGTAATAATATTTTTAGGAGTTTATTAAGGACTCCAAGATTTGTAAATGGTGCTCCTTCTAGTGTCAGTATGTTGTTTGTAGTCAATAAGGTGCCTAACTGTGCCAGTGTCATTCGCAATTTTGTATTTAGATTTATCACTAGGCTTGGTGAGTCAGTCAGTAAGATAATAGAAACCATGATTAGCAGACCATTTTTTAAGCTTTTCCCACTGGACGACAAAAGCAGATCGGGAAGTGGGGGGGGGGGGGGAATTAAGGCAGGGGTGTGCTGCCAATTTCTTAACAACCGGTTCTGATACAGATAGAGGTGTAAATCGGCGAGCGAGTCATTAAACTAAGGGGTCTAAGGTGAGCGGTAGCTCCCCCAGTTGGGCCGGGGCGGAGCCCCGGAAGCCACGCATTTTAGCTTTCCCAAACAGCATTTTGTAACATTTTGACAGAAATTATTTAACATATTCTTTATACTCACTAATGACATAATTATCTAAAAATAAACTAATTTTTCATTAAAAAATAAATAAATATTGAAACAACCACTGCTTGTGATACTACCTATATTTTTCTATAAAATCCTGAAAAAATGAAAAAAAATTTAGATATAAATAAATTTCTACTGACTGTTAAATATTTGTTAAAACCAAACAAACGGTTCGGTGATCCAATCAAAATTTAACAACCGGTTCGGGTGAACCGGACCGAACCTGTTCCAGCACACCCCTGGATTAAGGATACTATGGATCCGGATGTCCCCTAAGCAGGCCACCATCCCTGTGTGATCTGAAATAACACTAACATCAGGGCCGCATTTAGGGGGTGGCGCACCGGGCAAATGTCCAAGGCCCCGCGCCCGATGGGCCTCGCAAATTTCAATTGAAAAAAATTAAACGTCACGTATTTGCTATCTGCGACGAGTTTTACTTTTTTCGGCAGGCGTCATGGCATCAGGCATTCTAATATCCGTTTTGATGGTGTTTAATTTGTTGTTCTTGTTAGTGTTACTCATTTCTAATGTTGTTACTAACTTACTTCTTCTTGTTTCTGTTGCAGATTCATGATTTATATTTTTATTGTTGGCATTGTAATGCGTATAACATGGAAACGAGTCGTGACCGGGATCGAAGGAGGAAATATAAACCCGGTAGTGAAAAGCGTAAGGACAAGAAGCGCAGAGAAGAGTTTCTTGCGACGGTGCTGAAACTGACTAATTGGATTAAATCATCAGCAACTATATCAGCCCCATCAGCAGGCCCACCAGCTGCCTCCGCTACTTCAGCAGCTGCGTTTTCAGAAGACGCGTCTACGTCAGTGCGTTCAGCAAGCCCAGCAGCTGCCTCCACTACTTCAGCAGCTGCATTTTCAGGAAACTCGTCTACGTCAACCCCTTCAGCAGGCCCACCAGTTGCCTCCGCTACATCAGCAGCTGCGTCTTCAGAAGACCCGTCTACGTCAGTGCGTTCAGCAGGCCCACCAGCTTCAGGACATGCAATTAATGACATTGGTTTGTAGCCACAAGTGCTGACCGATGACTTTAGAGAGTTCTGGATAGAGCGGGGAACATCAGATTGCCGAAATTATGACAGCGACTTCAGTAACTCTTCAACTACTGAAAGTGGTACAACACGCCGATGTACGAAGACATTATTTGTTAAGAAACATAGCCTGACGAATGAGAGGATTGAGGTGTCATGGCTGTGCTATTCTGAGTCCACAGGCTGTGTTTACTGTTTTGTCTGTAAATTAATGTCGAGGGCGGACAGCAAGTTCACAATCGGGTTCAACGACTGGAAGCATGGTAGACAATCGGTCGAAGCACACGGAAAATGTGAGCAACATATGGAGTCGATGAGATATTTGTTGGTTAGAAAGTCTGTCTCCGGCCGTGTTGATTCGAAACTGGTGAACCAGTTTGAAAAGGAGTGCAACTACTGGCAGGAAGTTTTGTGGCGCTGTGTCGACGTTATCAAGTATATCGCGTCACGAGGACTAGCAATTCGTGGACACGACTTCCGTTTCGCTTCACCAAACAACGGCAACTATTACGGAATTTTGGAACTTTTAAGTAAGTATGACAGTTTTTTAGCTGCGCATATAAGCGAGCATGCCAACAAAGGCAGCGGACACACTTCGTATCTCTCTCATTTCATTTGCGAGGAACTCATACTGTTGATGACCGATAAAGTACTTCAGACGATTATCCGAGAAATCCAGCAGTCAAAATACTACTCTCTATCCGTCGACTTTACGCCTGATGTTTCCCACACCGATCAACTGTGCTTCACCGTCCGATATGTGGTTGAGTCTGGGTTCGTCGAGCGATTTCTACAGTTCATACCTATGAACACATACAGGGAAAGGAATCGCCGACGTGGTCCTCAACTTTCTGGAGACGCATGGCATTCGAATTGGAGACTGCAGAGGACAGTCTTATGATAACGCAAGCAATATGGTACGGAAATACAACGGCGTAAAGAGCCACATCAAGTCAAAATCTCCGTATGCTGAGTTTGTGCCATGCATGTGCCATTCACTAAATCTTGTGGGTAAATCAGCAGTGGACAGTTGCACAGCAGCCGTTGAATTGTTTATGCTCATTCAGAATGTCTACACGTTTTTCGTCTCCTCGACATACCGATGGCGTCGACATGTAGCCAGATCAGATGCCGTCCAATCTTTAACCGAAGGCTACGCCGAGAATATCATGGTACTGGATGAGCTAGCAGCAGATACCAGCCAAACTGCGGAAGCCAGGATCGAAGCTAGGGGATTGTCTAAACAGCTTCAACAACTCGAAACAGCCATTTTATTGGTTTTATGGAACACTATTCTCGAACGATTTCAAAAAACGAATGCATCTCTGCAAAAACAAGGAATGTCGTTAGACTCAGCCACCCTCTTGCTGAAATCACTACTCAATTTGTTGAGGATCTCAGATCAAGATTTGACGAATTCGAGGACCAGGGCATCGGAAAGTGTGGTCATCGAGTATACACAGGGCCGGATTAAGACCTTTAGAGGCCCTAAGCACTTAAAAGATTTTGGTGCCCCATATATATGTAATTCAAAATATAAACAAAAATAAACAATAAAATGTTGTTCACTACAAATTCAAACAATGAAAAAAAATAAATACTATATATGAATATATATAATTCAGTTTTCAACAGCTTATAGGCTATAAGCCGCGATTATAATAGTATAATAAATCCATGGTAAATCCGACAATGGAAAATTTCTGTGGTGCCCCCCTTCCCTTGATGCCCTAAGCACGGGCTTATTTTGCTTAATGGTTAATCCGGCCCTGAGTATACAACGCACAAGGAAGAGAAAGCGCCATCATAATGAAATCGGAACTGCCGAAGCTACGAACCTGACACCAAGAGATTCATTTCGGACCACTGCATTTCTACCGATAATTGATAAACTGTGTACCACTCTGAACACTCGTCTAGAAGCGTACGCTGTCCTGCAGAAAAGATTTGTATTTTTGTATTTCCTTCTAGTCCTGGACATCGACAGTCTTCGACGGTCAGCTGAACATCTAGTAGAATGCTATCCGGCTGATCTGGAGAAAGAGCTGGTAACAGAAGTTGTGCAGTTCGCTGCCCTAATGAAACTCACCGAAGTGAAACAGAATCCCAGACGGAACGTGAAGACATGTGCAACAGATTTTATCGGCATATGAACACAACGAACTGAAAGGAACATTCCCAAACATGGAAATAGCAATTCCCAAACATGGAAATAGCAATGAGAATATACCTGTGTATGTTTGTCACGAACTGTTCTGGTGAACGTTCATTCTCGAAACTCAAACTGATCAAAAATTACCTCCGCTCCACAATGGGCCAGGAGCGCCTTTCGTCTCTGGCGCTGTTGAGTATAGAGCATAAGGTGTTGCAGTCGGTGAGTTTCGAGGACACAATCACGCAGTTTTCCAAACAAAAAGCCAGGAAGCGTCCTATGTAATATTCATTACAAATCTACACTCTATCTACAGTACAGTAAGCTGTACAGTTTAGCTGTTTATTAAGTGCATTACAACTGTGTAGCTGTTTATTAAGTGCATTACAATAACTGTGTAGATGTTTATTAAGTGCATTACAACTGTGTAGCTGTTTATTAAGTGCATTACAATAACTGTGTAGATGTTTATTAAGTGCATTACAACTGTGTCGCCTGCAGTGTAGCTGTATACACTGTATGTGTACGTAGTTAAGTTATAGTCTTTAATATCACATTAATAAGCCGAATGGCTTTTGCATGTGTGTTTTGTGTGTGTTAAAAAAATATATCTGTTATGTGCATTACAAAATATTGTCATTCATTACACTAAAATAATACATCCCGAGAAATAGTTTGCCCAAGGCTCGCACATTGTAAATGCGCCCCTGACTAGCATTATCTATATATAAATATTGAATGTAAATTTCATATTTACAATTAGGATAAACAGTTCTAATTGTAGCATATGTGCATGTATTATATGTATTTATATGGCTTCCAAGACAATGCTCCCAAGACAACTCCCAAGACAATTCTATTTTTACAAATTTTGAAAATTCCTTGTCGCCCAGTAACCTAAAATTTCATTTACTGGGCGACAAATTTTCTTCACTGGGTGACATTCATGTCGCCCACTCACTAGGTTAAAAAATGCTCTGATGGTTAGTGGACTGATCTCCGATATATTTTATAAATCTCAAATCTGAAAGCATTGGCGTAGGCAATTGTATGTTCATTATACACAGTGATTCACTGGCCTACTTAGTCAGTGCTCCAGACAGCTACCTCTTAATCTTCTATGGACCTCTTGTATAATGTTTGCACCTGTTGAGTCTGAAATAAAGTGTTTGTTTGTTTGTTTGTTTATACCGAAGTGTGTCACCGTTTCTTCTCTCTTCGTGTTGTGAGATATTGGAATATGCTGCCGGGTGAGGTGGTGGATACTCCGAGTTTGGGTACTTTTAAGGCTCCTTTACCTGATGCCCTGAGAGCTGAATTGTGTTCCTTTGTTGATTAGTCACCAACTTGTGCTCATTGCATCTTCCCGGTCCTTTTATGTAACTGTAGACTTTGATAGTAAACAGATACGCAAATCCAGTCCATAGCTAACCTCCCTATCAACTTCTGGTTGTCTGACTAGAGTATCTATGTGTGGTATCTATGTGTGGGTCCCCATGGGGGCATTGGCACAGGCCCCAACATGGTGAGTAACATGGTGAGTGTAGGTATGTACTGTGCATAATCACCATTATTATCGTCAGCCAATGAACGCAAGACACCTGAGCTGTCAGTCTCTTTGAAACATAGCGGTCTATACCTATTTATTATGGGTTGAACAACTCGAATGTGAGAATTGGACTCAAGATGTAATTTATTAATACTCGGCCGGCGTTCGTGCACATTTCTTTTACGACATTAATGACTTAAGTTGATATTTTACTAAATGCTATCATAAAATGTGGCCTAGCTGCGGATGATTTATCTGAGCACCTGAGTGGCTTTATGGTGTTCAAATGTAATGAGAACGCATACTGTGCGACACGTGTCCCGTCATATCGTCTTATAAGGCTATATGCATGTGTCATTCCTCCGGGTTAGAAAAAGTCAAGCTCAAGTTTATTTGTGTCCATAGAATGTCAACAAGTTATGCTGTGGTTTTTCATTAGTTAGACCTAGACCTAGGAGGCCCTATGTCTTTATCATTGAAAAGGAGTAGTTTATCAAGCAGTTGGAAGCAGTTTATCAAAATCCTTCAGTTATCCAAAGTTAAGCCCAAATTTTTTTTTTAGCTAAAAGTGAAACTTGCTGTACCCTACTAGTGATTCAGGCTACAAAGACTAAAAGCCATTTTCAACCAAAACTTGGCAACTCGAAGGCACATTCTTCCGCCGACTTCGTCAGATTTATGAACAAAAAGAACGTGGCAACTTCAGTTTCTGACGTCAAATATAAACAAAACTCGAGGCCCACTCTTGGATAGGCCTATTTTAGGCGGACATCGGAATAACGCACACCATCTCCAAACATTTTATTTTTCCATAACTTCTTGGATTTATAGGCCCTAACCGGGCCTTCAATGTTATTCCGATTTCCGCCATTGAAGGCCCGGTTAGGTCAACTGTATGACCATGAAGGCCCGGTTAGGTCAACTGTAAAACATTTTTAAAAATTTTGTCAAAAATGGTATGCGTTATTCCGATGTCCGCCAACTTCTCTTCACGTTATATGCTAATGAAGCAATTAGCAAACACAAACACTAAATTGAAAGCAAAACTAGAGGTAAAGACGATGCTTTATCACGGAATGCAGTCAACAACAGAGTAATTTGTGACGGAAATGAATGTAATTTTCGGATGAATCACATCAGAAATCATCGGAAAACCTAATTTTTATTTTTCAAAACGAGTTGTGGTTGAAACTATAAATTTACCTATAAATGATCTAGAGAAGGGCCTATCATGTAAAACCTGAGAATTTGCTGATAATACAAAATTAGGCCATAATGTTAAGTCAGTAGCAGGAGCAATGACAATACAAAAAGACTTAGAGTAACAGCCTGGGTAGATAAGTGGGAGATGAAATTTAATGTTGATAAGTGCAAGGTTATGCATATTGGGCCAAAAAATCCAGAATTTGAATACAATATGAATGGAATTTAGATTAAAAATAATAATGATAAGAAAGACTTGGGTGTCACTGTGACTAATGAACTTAAACCCTCAAATCATAAACATAAGAAATTTTTATAGTGGGCACACTAGGGGCCACTTGGGCCCATCGAGGTGGCTCCACTATGTAAAAACTGCCTGTACATTGGCAATAACCAATTTTTACAAAACTAATTAATTACCAATTTAAAACTAAAGATAGAATCTCTGGATCCAGAGGATCAAAGTCATAATAGGCCACTATCCACAAATATGTTACACACTATATCTATTTATAACTGACATGCAAATACAGGGTGTACATAAAGTCAGGATCTATTTTTGTAAAGCACTTGGAAATTATATGGAATTCAATCATAAAATGATTAAGTGGTAACATTTATTAAATAATTAAAAGTAGGATTTGACGTGATGCCCATCAGTATCTCTGCACAGCTCAAATCATTCCGCAGCATTTCTAAACACATTCTGGAGCATTTGTGGGGTTATGTTATCTGCAGTAGTTCGTATATGTGTACGTAAGTTTTCAAGACTCGTAATCTTCGTCTGATAGACGTGCGATTTGATAAAGCCCCATGCAAAGAAATCTAAAGGGGTTAAATCTGGTGATCTCACTGGCCAAGGTCTGTTGCTTCCGCGTCCAATCCAGCGATTTTGAAAACATCCATTTCGATAATCCTGAACAATTTTGGCATAGTGACAAGGAGCACCACCATGTTGATAGATGACAGTACTAATAATCCTATCCCCATCGTCTATCAACATGATGGTGCTCCTTGTCACTATGCCAAAATTGTTCAGGATTATTGAAATGGATGTTTTCCAAATCGCTGGATCGGACGCAGAAGCAACAGACCTTGGCCAGCGAGATCACCAGAATTAACCCCTTTAGATTTCTTTGCATGGGGCTTTATCAAATGCACGTCTATCAGACGAAGATTACGAGTCTTGAAAACTTACGTACACGTATACGAACTGCTGCAGATAACATAACCCTGCAAATGCTCCAGAATGTGTTTAAAAATGCTGCGGAACGATTTGAGCTGTGCAGGGATACTGATGGGCATCACGTCGAATCCTACTCTTCATTATTTAATAAATGTGGTATTATTATAGTATTACACCCGTCTAATGTCCAGCAATTATTATATATTCATTAGGTAGATTTTTTAATTCTAAGACACTTTTCTTCTATAGCGTTTCCATCGCAAATGCTTCGTTTTCGAGATATAAATGTTTTTTGTTGGTGTGTATCTAGTGTGTGTTCGACATTCGTTTGTGTGTGCGTACGTTCGTTTGTGTTGCTGTCACATGTCTGCCCAATCACTGCGCTCCATCCATTTCGAATTTGAATTAGTTTGCTACCGGAATCGCTTCGTGTGACATGTGTTCATTCGATTATTACTGCACTGTATTGTCGCTTTCTATGAAAATTTAGAAAAAAAGTGTTGAGTTTCTGCGTGCTCACTGTTCTACCGACAGTAGTGAAGTGTCCACATTGTAAAACGGAGTGTACGTATCGTCAAGACCAGAAACTGTGGCATTGTAGAAAAAGTTACATTGTGCCTAAAATTAAGAAAAGACGGTACTATGATTATTCTGTCTCAGATTTTAAAGGTTCTTTTCTAGACAATACTAATATTCCTCCGTGGAAAATTGTTCTTTTTGTGAATCATTTCCTCAGCCATTTATGGGACCACAGAACTGTGGTGGAGTGCCTGATAGGTTAGGATAGGTTAGGTCAATTTTGAAGGTGAAATTTGTTTTTCCTATGGTTTTTGATGTGTTTTGAATGAATCTGACCTTCAAAACGTCGGAAATGACTCGTTTTCGATTGCCAGTTGTGGGGAGGGGGGAGGGGGGTTATCTCAAAAATGAGTCATTTCCGACAGCTTTGAATGTCAGATTCGTTCAAAACACATCAAAAACCATAGGAAAAATATAAATTTCACCTCCAAAGGGAGACGGGTGTAATACTATAAATTTACCCAGTTTACCACTTTATCATTTTATGATTGAATTCCATATAATTTCCAAGTGCTTCACAAAAATAGATCTTGACTTTATGTACACCCGGTATATCAGATCCAAAGAATCCAGTCAATTTCATTATGGTACCCATCAATACCAGTACCATGCCAACCAAAAATAAGTCACGGTCCATATCAATTGCGGACCAAATCACAATTTACATCTATATACATTACAATATATATGTAATGTAGGTGTAGGTATGGCTGTAAAGACTGTACAGTAATGTAGAAATGTGTGTGCACCCATTTTGGGTCTCCCATTTAAAGATGTTTGTGGGGCAAGTGAAGATCATGAGTTTTTCAATACCTCATAGTACTATGGGGGGCACCACTCAGCAGAGGAATCTCTTTAAATAGGGTGTGTAAGGACAGAGAGTATCCCCTAACCCAAGATGCTGCCTCCCTATATCCCACAACACCTGTGTTGAGCTGTGGGATCTATCACCCAAATGCACATAATATATATGAAATAAACTAGTACCATTCATGCAATGAAAATGGGCTTAAACACTATCACCAGATGTCCCTTGCAGACATCAAACTATCCAACCTTCTTTTGAAAGGATCAAGTGTATCTGAAGTCACTACTTCTTCTGTCAGACTGTTCCAAAACTTAATTACTCTGTTTGTAAAACTGTTTTCTTAAATTTGTTCGGTAATTATGTGCATTGAGTAACTCAGTCATTTTACACACCAAAATACATTTTTCTAGTAGCATTTGATGTGATTTGTTCAAATCTGACCTCCATTTCCGTCGGAAATGAGATCTAACAAAGTTATAGTACTTTGAAGTTTGGCTCATTTTCAAGGGAGATAGAGGTCAAAATCTAAGCAAAACACATCAAATATTACTAGGAAAATGTATTTTGGTATTAATTAACCTAACCTAACCTAACATGAATATGTTATTACATTATCATTTGTATAATTTAGGTCTCTGGGGTACGGGGGTGGAGCCCCCGTAAAGATCACGCATGACAAATTGATCAATATTGATCGACATTTTAGCGTCGGAAATTCAAAAATAAAAAATATAAAACCCTATACCGATCAATTTGTGATGCGTGATCTTTATGGGGGCTCTGCCCCCGTACCCCCGAGACCTAAATTATACAAATGATAATGTAATAACATATTCAATATTTCTATATTGCTCAGGAGTCATTAGAATGCACTTCGTATATTAAATCCTCAAAATAATATTCACACCATTCACTTGTCATCGTGACAAACATCTATGAAAAACTAATAGAAGTAGACTAGCAACTTAAAAGGCCTAACAACTTAAAAAGTCTAGCTCATATATGTTCTCATGACGTCACCAATCAAATATTGGAAGGGCGGGAAAAAAATGCAAAAATGTCATAATATTCAAATCTACATAATTTGGTAAGGACGCATCTGCGAGCATAGTGACTTATATGAAAATGATGAGAAAATTATGCTTTAATATTTTATAATTATATTTGCTTTTGATATTCTGAGTACGATAAAACTCATATTAACCATTTGTTCTACATCTTGGCTTAAATAATTTCATACTATGACCTCTAGTCTGGTTATTGTGATCTTTAATGAAAAGAGACTCAAAATCTATCTTATCCAACCCTTTTATCATTTTATACACCTCTATCATATTACCCCTTAACCTCCTCCTTTTTAATGAGAACATGCTTAGATACACCAGTCTTTTCTTATATGTCAATTGTCTTAGAGATGGGATCATTCTTGTTGCTCATTTCTGTACTTTTTCCAGTTTTTCAATATCTTGTATGAAATAGGGACTATTAAATTGAATGCAGTATTCAAGGAGGGGTCTCACATATGAAATGTATAGTTTCTTTATAATATTGGGTGATTTGTATTTAATGTGTGTCTGCATGAGATTGAGTCTAGCATTTGCTTTATTTCTGATTACCATACAGTGATTTGAGGGTTTAAGTTCATTAGTCACAGTGACACCCTTAGTCTTTCTCTTTATCATCATTTTTAATCCAAATTCCATTCATATTGTATTCAAATTCTGGATTTTTTGGCCCACAATGCATAACCTTGCACTTACCAACATTAAATTTCATCTCCCACTTATCTGCCCAGGCTGTTACTCTGTCTAAGTCTTTTTGTATTGTCATTGCTCCTGCTACTGACTTAACATTATGGCCTAATTTTGTATCATCAGCAAATTTTGAGGTTTTACATGATAGGCCCTTCTCTAGATCATTTATATAGACAACAAAAAGCAGAGGTCCCAGAACAGACCCCTGTGGGACTCTGCTCAATACGGGTCTCCAAGTAGACTTATTTCCATTTAGATGAACTCTCTGTTTTCTCTTTCTCAGCCATTCTTCTATCCAATCCGCTATATGACCTCTTATACCATGGGCTCTAACTTTTACCAACAATCTTGCATGAGGAACAGTATCAAATGCCTTTGCAAAATCTAAGTATACTATATCTACTGGCTCTTTATTGTCCAAATGCAATAGGACTCCATCATAAAATTCAATCAAGTTGGTTAAACAGGACCTTCCATTTCGAAAGCCATGCTGGCTATCATTTATAAGGTTGCACTCTTCAAGGAACTCAGTAACTTTACCTCTAATGATACTTTTGAGTAATTTGCAAATAATGGAGGTGAGGCTGATGGGTCTGTAGTTTTTCGCAAAGTTTCTATTTCCCTTTTTAAAGATTGGAGCCACATTTGCTTTCTTCCAATCCTCTGGAATTTCAGTACATATCAATGATTTATTAAAAATAATTTCTAGTGCCTGTGCTATATTCTTTTTGGCAGCTTTTATGACTATTTGATGCATTTCATCTGGCCCTGGAGATTTTTCCATTTTTAATTTATCTATTGCTTTTAGGATATCTAGTTTTGTTACCCTAATTCATTTATTTCTCTATCTTGTCCTGGTAGTATAAGATCAGGAATATTATTTAAATTTTCATTTGTGAATACTGATGAGAAGTATTTGTTTAGTTCTTCAGTTATTTCAAGATCATCATCTATAGTTTTATCATCTATATGGAGGGGGCCAATTTTATTTTTCACTCTACTTTTCAAATTGAAGTGACTGAAAAACTTCTTAGGATTGTTTTTTGAATTCTTGGCTAGGCTTTTTTCCAGGTCTCGTTTGCTATCTCTGATTACTTTCTTGCAAATGCTTCTTTTACTTTTATATATTTTGGAGTCTATGCCATTTTTAGTTCTTTTGAATTTATGAAATGCTTTTGTTTTTTCTCTGATTGCTCTTTTTACATTGCAGTTTATCCAAGGTTGTTTTTTATTTTTTCCAGTTCTGATTTTACACTGGGATATGCTTCCTTTGTATGTTCATTATTATACTTTTAAATTTTTCCCACATACTAGTTACTGTCTGTTCAGGCTGTCTGTCTGTCCAATTTATTAGACACAGATCATTTACTAGTCCATTTATATTTCCTCTTTTAAAATCTGGAACTTCTACTTTATTTTCACTAGGTCTTGAATTACAAACAATATTAAACTGAAGGATACAATGATCACCTGAACCTAGTGTTTCTGAAACCGAGATATCCTGGAAGGTATCTGGATTATTTGTTAGAATTAAATCTAGAATGGCATTGGCCCTGGTTGGCTCCTTTACTAACTGGGTTAAACCATTCTCAATTATACAGTCTAAGAATCTCTCATTACTTTCTGGTGTTTGTAATATTTCCCAGTCTATATGCCTATAATTGAAATCTCCAACAATAATAATATTGCTTGTCATTGCTTTATTTATTTCATCAATAAGTTTATTTTCTACATACTTATTTTCTTCTCTACTTTTGGGGATTCCTCCAACTGAACATCCCTCAGGTGGTCTATAAATACCCCCCATCCTGATTTTCCTGGCATTTTTATGCCCAATATCTATCCATACAGATTCAACTATTTCCTCTTTAACGGAGGTAACTTCAACTGGATTCAGATTTGTCTTGGCATAAATAAATACTCTGCCACCCTCTGAATATTTACGTTCATAATAAAAAAGTTCATAGCCATCAATTTCATAAGTAATGATATTATCTCTCACTAAATAGACTATTTGGTATCGTACTGAATTTTGTCCAAGTTTCAGTGACAATCATAACATCAGGATTTTCAATACCTATGTATGCCTTGAATTCATTTATTTTATCTCGGATACTTCTTGCATTTACATAGAAAAATGACAAAGAACCCTTGGAATATTTTGCTTGTAATTTAGTCTGGTTCTTGTTCTGTGATGGTATATTATTTGCATCTCTTTTACTTTCTTTGTTGACCTTTTTCTTTTGAGTTTTGGTTATATTTTTTATTAGTTTATTGTTATCAAGAGTATTGGTATTTGTACTAATTTGGCCTATTCCTTTAGTTTTTAGTCAATTATATGATACAATCTTTGATAGTAAATCAGTTCCTTTACTATTAAGGTGAATTCCATCTCTGTTATAGAACTCTCTTTTTTTGTAAAATTTATTCCACAGTTCGATATATGTAATTTCCATGCTCTGACATAGTGTCTTAAGCCTACTATTTATATATATTGCTTGTGAGTACCACTTATTATTCTCATGTATCCTGTGAATTATACCTGTGATAGATGTTTTAAGGTTAGGTCTCCGTTCCTTTAACTTTGTTAATAGCTGTTTATATGACTCCATGATTTCTTCGGAGTGCTTACCCTTTATATCATTTCCATCTACATGTATAACCATATTCTTTGGTACAGTTAGGTCAATACCAGATCCTTTTTCTATAATTTTATTACTAATTCTATTTATCCCTGCACCTGGATAACAGTAAGCTATGCTAGGCCTGTTCAAAAATCAACTTTTTCTTATTTTCATAGGTTTCTGTACATTTTCCCATGCTTTTTGACCTGAAAAAGCCGAAAATCACAACTATTTTGACCTAGGATGTTGGGAAGCATTGCCGCATGAAGCTTTAAATTTTCTGCCTTGAAATCAGCCAAAGCGCCAATTCTGGGGTCCCTTGAATTATGTTTTGCACTTTAACTTTTGATCTAAACAAGATAGAGCAACAAATTAGGTATCAAATGAAAGAGCATAAAACTAATAAATAATAATAATAATAATAAAATAATTAATAATAATAATAATAATTATCTATCATTTTTCAGGAAACAACAGAAACTCAATCAGAATCTAGAAAACCATCTACAAGTTACAACTTCACAATGGCATTAAGCAAGGAGCTGAGGGAGCTCCGTGGGCGCACAGTTGATATCTCAGAACCTCCACGTACTGTCCACAGGCAGGTGTCAACTGGGCCATCTACCAGATCTCTCACTGAAACTTTCCTGGTTGGATACCCTTCAGCTTTTATCAGTGGTTCCCAGCTTCCCACCAACAGACAGGCGTTCCAGTATTTCCTTAATCTTCAGAATTTACCGGAAAATGCAGGGAGGCCCATGGTTCAAGACCTTGCATATGAAACAGTTGAATCTATCATCCCATTCTGGCAGATGGCTAGGATCAAGACAATGACCAAGTACAACGCAATGAAGCTCTTCATGAAACTACATGAGAAACATCGTGCTCTGGTGAAAAGCAAAGGAAGAGCAAGTAACCCTGGAGGAAAAAGAGGAGCATTTGTGCTGGAATTAGACAGCGTGTTCGATATAGGAGCTCCAGATGCAATCCAGGAAATACAGAACAACAGACTGTCATCCAGAGAGAAGAAAGATGAGGATATCAGGTTCTACGAAGACCAAAAGACTGAGAGGAAAGGTCATATGTCTGGTCATGACAAGATTTTTGAGACAAGATCCCTGCAGCAAGCAGCGAGGAATGAAAGACTGCAGCATAGACAAGAACAAGGTAAAACTAATTACTTTGAACATCACAAAAAGTTTTAAGTTTTACTCCATTGCGATATTTAGCATGTACTTAACAATTACTGTCTTAACATGTTGTACTATTTTACAGCTGCAGCAGAACAAGAGGCAGTTGTTCATGTGGATGACATTACCTGGGGTGACTCAACTGACAATGACGCTAACACAGAGGACATGGATTACCATCAGCCTCGTCCTGGATGTTCTCACCATCAAGACACTGTGACTAGTGTGACTTTGACGTTTCCAAGGAAGGTCATGGAATGTGATGTCATCTGCAATACAGCTGATCGTCTTGGTTTATCAGACAATCAAGTTACTGCCATGGTTTCTGCCACCTTGAAAGCTGGAGGGGCTGATCTGGATAACTTCGTTATCTCAACCTCAACAACACGTCGCAACAGAATGCTGTCCAGGTATAATATCAGCCAGAGTCACATGTCCAAGTTTTGTGAAAAAAAAACATAGTACGCTGCCTTACACTGGGATGGAAAGTTGCTCAAAGATGTCTTGGGCAGTGAACCTGGAAGTACCTCAGAGACTTTAGCTGTGCTAGTGTCTGGTCCACCTTCATACACTGAAGGAAAGTTATTG
This sequence comes from Bathynomus jamesi, assembly GCA_023014485.1. Classification (NCBI taxonomy): domain Eukaryota; kingdom Metazoa; phylum Arthropoda; class Malacostraca; order Isopoda; family Cirolanidae; genus Bathynomus; species Bathynomus jamesi. The sequence continues at coordinate 314,390 of JAJOZX010000593.1, forward strand.
GGAGTACCTGTCATCGACAATTCTTCTGGCACAGCTCAGGCTGAGGCTTCAATGGATTTACTGGAGACATGGGAACTTACTGATAATGTTACTGCCCTTGTTTTTGACACTACATCCAGTAACAGTGGAGTTCACAGAGGAGCTGCCAAACTGCTAGAGAAAATGCTGAACAAAAAGGTGTTTTATCTGGCCTGTCGACATCACATCCTGGAAATCCTAGTAGGAGCAGTTTGGGAGAAGCTGTTTGGGAAGGTGAAGGGGCCAGATAATCCCTGGTTTGAGCATCTGAAGGATGTTTGGACGGACTTGTCCAAGGAAAACCCAAAGATGCTGACTATCAATAGCAAATGGCTGAAGGAAAAGAAGAACAGTGAAGAAATACTCCAAGACATTCTAACAGCAGAAAGGCTTCCAAGAGCCGACTACAGGGAAATGGCTGAATTGACAGTCATTGTTCTTGGAGGAACGCCTCCTCAAGGTATTCACTGGAGTCGACCAGGCGCCATTCATCAGGCCAGATGGATGGCCAGAAACCTGTACTCCATGAAAATGCTGATGTTTGCAGATCAACTTGAGTACGACGAAGACACTGTATCAAAGCTGGAAAGACTCAACATCTTCCTTGCGCTGTTCTACACTCCTGTATGGATGATGTCAATGTCTGCTGCAGATGCTCCCGTGAATGATCTAAGTCTAATCCAGGACATGTTGAAGTACAAGAAAACTGACCCAGAGCTTGTTGATGCAGTACTTAATAAGATGGAAAACCACAAATGGTACCTGACGCAGGAAGTCGTGCCATTTGCCCTGTTCAGCAGTAGATTGAGTGACACATTGAAGCACGACATTGCTGCCCAGTTACATGCCACTGAGAAGCCAGACAGCTTCAGAACAGGAAAGCCTCTATTCCAGAGAGTCACAGCTAAGACCACCCTGGTTGATCTCATTGGCCCAGAATCACATTTCCTGCTGGACACACAACATTGGATCCGAGTGGCTTCTGGAACCTGTCACGTCTTGGCCACAGAATGAGGACTACAGAAAAGCGTTGGACTATGTTAAGAATCTGAAAGCGGTGAATGACATTGCTGAACGTGGTGTCAAGATGATGAGCGACTTTGCAAATGTCATAACAAAAGATGCCAAGCAAAGGGACTATCTCCTTCAAGCTGTGGAGTTCAACAGACGCCGCTTTGACAGCTTCAAGAAACAAACTCTCAACAACTGACTGTGTAAATGTCATTATGAAATTAATCATCATGTAATGCTTTCACTTCTTGATCGATTAGACTTGACAAAATGTTAATCTCAAATTTGTGTAATGAATAAGACGCCTTGTCTGCCTTGAGTGTGAGAAAACGAATTTTGTGATATTTCTGAAATCTTTGTATGTACCAATGTGCCATTTCTTGTTCCAAGACTATCATAATTGTATAAGTTAGAAAGAGGATTAAAAACACTTTAATTTGGTGCCTATTTTGTTGCTCTATCTTGTTTAGATAAAAAGTTATAGTGCAAAACATGATTCAAGGGACCCCGGAACTGGTGCTTTTGGCCGATTTCAAGGCAGAAAACTTAAAGCTCCATGCGGCAATGCTTCCCAACAACCTAGGTCAAAATGGTTGTGATTTTTGGCCTTTTCAGGTCAAAAAGCATGGGAAAAAGTACAGAAACCTATGAAAATAAGAAAAAGTTGATTTTTGAACAGGGCTAAAGCTATGCTACCTCTAGGTAGCTAATTTAGATCCTAGGCCCCTCACTTGAGAGTCACCTATAATGGATGCTGGTTCAAACACACCTATAGTTTTAGAGTGCTTGGGTTTAAATGAGTCTGGATTATTATTGCTAACATTTTGTTTTATAGGCCTACTTTCTTCAACTTTCTCATCTTGATCCTGGACCAGCGAGAAAGTATGAAACTGATTGGTTAGTTCTATAAGGACACTTTTCCTTGGCTCTTGAATTCTAGCTTTCCAGGTTTTCCTAGGTTTAGTCCACTCATCATTTTCAGAAATTGTTGGAGGATATCTAGGCCTAGGCTCACTATGAGGTATAGGGACATTTAAGTTTACTTGAACTGCTACTGCAGTATCTCTATAAGTTGGTCTGGCCTCTCCCTCACTAATAGACCCTCTGGACTTATTAAAATTTTTTATTACAGTACTACACTTGTCACAAAACCACATCAAGTTGACATTAAGCTTAGAAGCAGCATTTATACCTTTATATATATCATTTGTAAGGCCTTTGCAGCTTACGTGATACCAGTCATCACAGCTATCACATGCAATAGTTCTATCTTTACTCTTAACTTCCTTTTTACAAACTCTACAGTCACTGTCAAAACCCATTTTTGTAGGGTAGGCTATGTTCCTAAGTTAGGTCCTAGGCTTAAAAATTTTGTTGACTCACCAACTTTGATACTATCAAGTTATATCAAAATAGTTACTCTCAGGTTAGGTCAAGTGGGAGTCTTACCTTGTGGTTAGGCTAGGCTATCAGAATAAGCTAAGCTAGGCCTGTACAAACAAGTACAGGTAACACCAGAGTGATCTTATACCAGTCAAAAAACAATTCCAAAATGCAGGATCAATCTCAACTGCAGCCCTGGAACAATTTTTCAACAGTTATAATGTTTCAGACCAACAAAGACCCTAGGATCCACTCATGGCTGGTCTACCTAACTGTGTTCGTAATTGTGTATGGTAATCAGAAATAAAGCAAATGCTAGACTCAATCTCATGCAGACACACATTGAATACAAATCACCCAAAAATTATAAAGCAACTATACATTTCATATGTGAGAGTTGAGACCCCTCCTCAAATACTGTATTCAATTTAAAGTCCCTATTTGATACACGATATTGAAAAACTGGAAAAAGTACAGAAATGAGTAACAAGAATGATCCCATCTGTAAGACAATTGACATATAAGGAAAAACTGGTGTATCTAAACATGTTCTTATTAAAAAGGAGGAGGTTAAGGGGTGATATGATAGAGGTATATAAAATGATAAAAGGGTTGAATAAGATAGATTTTGAGTCTCTTTTCATTAAAGATCACAATAACCAGACTAGAGGTCATAGTATGAAATTATTTGGTAATTGTATACAACATCCCCCTCACCTCAATTTTATGAAATTGACTTCACAATTGATGTAAAACCTTTATTTATAGCATGTAATTACTTTATTTATTTTTGGAAACCAACCTAATCTAATCTAACCTAACCAACCTAACCCTAAGATATACCCTAATGGGATACGTTAAAAATAAAGTAATTACATGCTATAAATAAAGATTTTACATCGATTGTTAAGTCAATTTCATAAAATTGAGGTGAGGGGGATGTTGTATACAATTACCATAACTTAACATGTTATTACATTATCATTTGTATAATTTAGGTCTCGGGGGGTATAGGGGTAGAGCCCCCATAAAGATCACGCATCACAAAGTGAACCCTATACCGATCAATTTGTGATGCGTGAGCTTTACTGGGGCAGAGCCCCCATACCCCCGAGACCTAAATTACACAAATGATAATGTAATAACATGTTAAGTTATGCATTTTTTAGTCTTCATCTAGGGCACGTGACAAATCAAGTTCTCAAAGTTGAAACCACATGAACAGCACGTCATAACTCTATCACAAACACGACCAAACTGAATCCAGTTATATAAAAAAAAATAGCCAGAACAAAAACCAACCAAGTAATTAAGTCGCAGAGTAGTGAAAAAATAGCCCAACCAGGAAAAATATTTTATGAAAAAAAGTCGCATTTGATGTGACATCACATCAAATGGATCTTGTTAATTAAAATTTCAGAAGCAAATATCTCCATAAATATGATCAACCAAAAATTTTTTTTACTTAAAGGAAAGGTTTTATTTATTATTTTCTACGCATTGCAATAATTTTTATTAGAAACTGAGGTGAGGGGGATATTGTATACAATTACCAATTATTTAAGCCAAGATGTAGAACAAATTTAAGAAAAGATAGTTTTACAAACAGAGTAATTAAGTTTTGGAGCAGTCTGACAGAAGAAGTGGTGACTTCAGATACACTTGATTCTTTCAAAAGAAGGTTGGATAGTTTGATGTCTGCAAGGGACATCTGGTGATAGTGTTTAAGCCCATTTTTATTGCATGAATGGTATTAGTTTATTTCATATGATACAGTATATATTATGTGCATTTAGGTGATAGATCCCACAGCTCAACATGAGTATTGTGGGATATAGGGAGGTAGCATCTTGGGTTAGGGGATACTCTGTCCTTACACACCCTATTTAAAGAGATTCCTCTGCTGAGTGGTGCCCCTCATAGTACTATGAGGTATTGAAAAACTCATGATCTTCACTTGCCCCACAAACACCTTTAAATGGGAGACCCAAAATGGGTGCACACACATTTCTACATTACTGTACAGTCTTTACAGCCACACCTACACTTTTCCTCCTAAGTATATATTTTGTAATGTATATGGTTGTAAATTATGACTTGGTCCACAATTGATATGGACCGTGACTTATTTTTGGTTGGCAGGGTACTAGTATTGATGGGTACCGTAATGAAATTGACTGGATTCTTTGGATCTGATATATTTGCATGTCAGTTATAAATAGATATAGAGTGTAACATATTTGTGGATAGTAGCCTATTATGACTGATCCTCTGGATCCAGAGATTCTATCTTTAGTTTTAAATTGATAATTAATTAGTTTTAAGTTGATACTAATTAATTAGTTTTGTAAAAATTGGTTGTTGCCAATGTACAGGTAGTTTTTACATAGTGGAGCCACCTCGATGGGCTGAAGTGGCCCCTAGTGTGCCCACTATAAAAATTTCTTATGTTCTTATGTAGAAATACCCTGGCACTGTGGGTTGGTTGGGTATGTTGGCTAAAAACATGTCCAAGTGTTTTTTAAAAGTATCTACTGGGACTGGGTACTAAATTGTTAATATTTTTACAAAAAAATTACAAATATACTCATAAAATCCAATTGATCTGAGATGAGTATTTCTTAGTTAAAATATTGTAACAAATACAAGTAAATAATAAATAAATAAATAAATAATAAATAATAAAAGTAAATAATAAATAAATAAATAAATAAATAATAATTAATAAAAGTAAATAATAAACAGTAAACTTAAACCTTTGTAAAATATTTTAATATCTACGAATATCTACAAAAAAAATGGACTCACTGGTAACTCTTCTCCACACTAAAACCAGTGAGCAAGTTAACATGGCAGAGGAAGAAAACAAAAACAGAAACCCATGCATAAAATGTGCATTAGACTGCAACCTACATGCATTAAGATGTGACTATGGATACACTACAGTTGTAGTGAACTACCTATTTATTTCCTACTCATCCTTCAAAATTCAAAAAGAAAATTCTCATGCTTTAGATGTGCTCATCAAATTTGCGATGACTATGATAGGCAATTTGAAGAGCTTGAAGTAGAACTGGCAGGTGAGTTACAGGAGGAGGAAATTATCATTGCAAATGCAGAGCTTGCTGAAAAAGTGAGAAACCCTCAGGATGAGACAAGAGAGAGAGGGAAACTGCAAGCAAAAAGGGCACCAAAAGAGAGAAAACAAGAACAGGAAATAGACACTAAGACCTTCAACAAAGTGAACAACCCCACTGTACACAGTCACCAAAAAGCCAAAAGTGAAACCAAGAGGCCAGTATGCAAGTATTACAGGAGGGGCTTGTGTAAATATGGACTTAAGGGAAGAGAATGCCCATTTGTTCACCCACCACTCTGCAAAAAATTTATACACGATGGAAATGGCATTTCTGGATGTAGATCCAATGCAAGATGTCCCTATCTTCATCCTCAAATTTGCCAGAGCTCATGGTGGGAAAGAAGTTGTTTTAAAGAGAACTGCAATCTGTCCCACCTGAAGGGAACAATCCAATTGCAACCACATCAAACTCAATGGAGAGAATAAACAGGATAGTGAGCCTGCATCCATCAGCACTATTTGGCCCAAGGGATGCAAGAAAACCCAAGACCAAATACCATTCCTGCACCCAGATCTTATGCTGATGTAGCGGGTCCAGGTAAGCCCACTGGTGAAAATAGTACAGCAAGCAACCATGAAACCCCATTGGGGTTTTACCACCTCATGAAACAAATACAAGACATTCAAAGCTCACTTGGGCTCCTCATACAAAAGCAAATGAGAACCCCAGCAGGAACCCTACAAATGCCCTATATGTGGGAGATGAAACAAATGGCTCCACAAATGTATCAATAATTTACTTAAACATCAGGGCCTTTACCCAAACTCAAACCATACCAAAGTACCTTACCTAAAGAGCCTAGTGGAAAACACTACTAGCACAGTTATAGCCCTCACAGAAACACACCTGAACCCCATGAAAAATATTTTATGAAAAAAAGTCGCATTTGACGTGATGTCACATCAAATGGATATTGTTAATTAAAATTTCAGAAGCAAATATCTCCATAAATATGATCGACCAAAATTTTTTTTTACTTAAAGGAAAGGTTTTATTTATTATTTTCTACGCATTGTAATAATTTTTATGATTGTACCTGGAACCGATATGGTGGTATGAAATCAGGGACAAAAAGGTCCAAATCAAAACACCTGAATGAGTTTATGGAAAAACTGCTCCTAGTACATGTTCACTGCCCAACTAGAAAAAATAATATCCTAGATTTAGTGGTGACAAATAATGCAACTACAATTGACCACATTGTTATAACACCAACTATACACTCCGACCACAATGTCATGCACATATTCACCAACTTGTTTCTCCACAAATGTAAGCAAGACCCATGCCAAACGGACTTGCCATACTCTGACTTAAACCTGCACAAGTCAGACTGGACATCAATAAATAACTGTCTGGGAGAAATAAACTGGGAAGATGAATTAGAAAACCTAGAACCAGAAGAATGCTGGAGTAGAATGCAATACCTGCTATCATCAGCATTATATAAGCACACACCAAAGAAAAACGATAGTGCAAAGAAGCACCTGACAAAAGAACACAGATACAGAAGACACTGAGACAGAGAGCAAAGCTATCTAAACAACTCACAAAGCAATTAAGTGATACAAGACATAGTAACATCCAGAATCAGATACTGATGTTAGAACTTAAAATAAAGGAATCAACCATAAGAGAGAATATTGATAATGAACACAAAGCTGTTGGCACTATAAAGGAAAATAGCAAATTCTTCTTTAGCTATGCTAAATGCAAAGCAGTTATCAAATCGAGCATTGGCCCATTGCTTGCTAAAGATGGACTAACTCTCACATAATACACAGGAAATGGCAAACATTCTACAATCTCAATATGCTTTAAGCTGGAGTACCCCTGTAGTAGCAAAGAAAATAAAAACTACAGCATTTTTTGATAGAGAAGAAAATGACCAAGACAGACCATTATTGGAAGATACACAAATAACCACTAGAGATATACAACAGGCAATAATAGAGCTACCGGGGAGTTCAGCCCCTGGTCCAGATGGAATTGGAGCCAAGATTCTTAAGGAATGCAAGCATATTTTATCTCTGCCTTTGAAAATCCTGAGGCAAGGAGTTAAACAGGTGAGAACCCTGCCTAGAGATACTATTATATTGAAGGGTTTGAATCCTTCTCAGACTGTTTGGTGGGAGGTGATATTTTTGACACATTCTGCCAGTTCTTGTTAAGGTGGGCACAATTTGTTCAGTATTGGGGGCAACTAAAAGCCCTTCTAGAATTTTCCAGGTGTAGATTAGGATGTATCTCTCAAACCTTCTCTCTAATCCCAGTAATTTAATTTGTTTTTACTCACCTGTTGCCCATCAGGTTGTTTAATATACGAGGTAAAGGTTCTTTGTAGGCCCTCAATTTTTTGCAATTCATTCTGTTTGTGGGGAAACCATAATTGAGAGCAGAAGTCAATGCGTGGAAGAACAAGTGATTTCCACAGGGTAAGCATGGTCATACTGTCCCTAGTTCTGATTGTCCTCAGTATATATCCTATTAGTTGTTTGCATGATGAGGTTACTTTGTCAATGTGCTTGTTGAATGTTACATCTTCAGATAATATAATCCCTAGATCCCTTACATGATCAGTTTGTACAATATCTTTTCCTGTGAGTCCAGTGTAGTTGAATTGTTCTTTCAGGTATTTATTTGGTCCATACTTAATTAGTTCAAATTTGTCTTCATTGAAGGCCATATTGTTTGCATGTGCCAATGCATATATAGTTTGTAGATCTTTCTGTAGCTCTATACAGTCTTCTTTTTCTGTAATTGGTCTTACTAATAAAATTATAATTGCAGTGATTCACTATCTTCTCTCTCAGCTATATCTAACACCTCTATCAAGAACTATCATCAGTATCAAATAATACACCCCTTGCATCTCTTGGACCCAACAGAGGTTCATTTTATTTGGGTTCCTGGTCATAAAGGGAGTGTGGGAAATGAATATGCTCATGAGATTGCAAGAAATGCACATATCTATGGCACAGAGTTTGAGACTTCAGTAACTTTTTCACAAATTAGAACCAAAATAAGGAAGACCATTAACTCACTGTGGCAGAATCACTGGGAGCAACACTTTAACATAAGAGATGGAACCCTAGTTAAGTAGCTAATGGACATTTGTCCCCCAAGAGACTGTCACGACGGGATGAAGTTGTACTGGCAAGGGTGAGACTGGGAACCTGTTACTTTACTCATCAACATTATTTTTCTAACATTTGTAGAACCTTTTGTACTTCCTGCCAAGTGCCTATGACTTTACATCATCTTTTCATTGAGTGCCCAGTTTTTGAGAGAGATTGGTTTTCTTTGACTGAATATTGCAGAAGGTATAACAGAAATTTGTCACTTATCCTCCAATTGGAGGATTTTCCTCTTAAAATAATACTAACCTTCCTTCGTATCACCAACTTTTATGACAGCATTTGATCTGTTCAGTGCTACCTTTGTATATTTTTTCCAATGTGGTATTGAGTTGCTGCGATGGGTTCATGTTATTGATCATGAATAATATACCTGTGATAGTCATTTCTCCTACTAATAGATGATGCAATAGTAGTTAGTTTATACCCTCATAATTTCACCTCTTTAGTTAGCGTACTAACAGGCCATATCATCATTCTGTCCTTGTGTGTTCTGAAAATAGGCCCAGAACTGAAGATGGAGTTGGCTTCCATAATATCCTTTCTCAGCTTGTGGTTCATGCTCTCATTATTTTTGAAACCCTAGTCACTTATAATTTAGTGTAAGATGTGTGTGTGTGTGTGCGCACGCGCAGAAAACAGACTAATAATAAATTAGGTAGAAAAATGGTTAGATGACAGAGAGTAATTCTAAATGGTTGTGAACCTGGGTGGCAAAAAGTGAAAAGTGGGGTACCACAGGGATGATTCGGAGAAGGGAGTAGGTAGTAAAGTTTTTAAATTTGCAGATGATACAAAAGTAGTTGCTCCAGTTACAAATATAGAAAATTCTTATGAAGTACAAAAAGATCTTGGTAAAAATAATGAAAACTGTAAATATCCTTACTGGCTGAGCTCTTCCATATAAAACTTCAAACTTCATAATGAAATCTTAGTTACGAGATGCAAGGGAACTGGTTAGATGATGATAGGAAAAGCTCTTGGTGTTATAGTTAGTAGTGATCTAAAATTTTCTAAGCAGTGTTTAGAGGCTAGAAATAAAGCAAATGAAATGTTAGATAGGTATTATTAAGAGGCATGTTAGTTGCAAGAGTAAGGAAGTCATCTGTAAATTATATAATTCTTATGTTAGGCCTTAGAATACTGCATTCAAGTTTGGTCCCCTCACCTTAGACATGATATTGATATGCCTGAAGGTATGCAATGTAGGGCAACCAAGCTTATCCCTAACCTAAGAAGATTGAAATACAGGGAAAGATTAAAGGAATACAGAGTGATGGGATGTAGGAAGGCAGCATCTTGGGTTAGGGGATACTCTGTCTTTATGTGTCAAAAATATCACCTCCCACCAAACAGTCTGAGAAGGATTCAAACCCTTCAATATAATAGTATATCTAGGCAGGGTTCTTGCCTGTTTAACTCCTTGCCTCAGTACCTTAGAGATATAAGTGCAGTCCCAGTAGATACTTTTAAAAAACACTTGGACATGTTTTTAGCCAACATACTCGACCAACCCACAGTGCCAGGGTATTCCTCTGCCAGACCAGCCCCCACAAATTCAAGAGGGGACCAAATCGTATGGCAGGAGCAAGAGAAAAGAAGGGTGGTGACCCCATCATGGCCCCACCTCAGGAGGTGCTGAGCGGACTTCTTGGGAGCAGCACACCCTTGAGGCAGAAGCGCTTCAAGGTAAATTCAAGGTATACCCCCATTTAGAGAGATTTCTCTGCTGAGCGGTGCCCCCCATAGCACTATGATGTATGAAAGACTCATTATGTTCACTTGCCTCATAGACACCTTTAAATGGGAGACCCTGAATGGGTGTACATTCAAATACTTTATAGCCAGGGATGGGGAGTCGGCCAAAAACAACCGACTCCCGACTCCTGAGTCAGGTATTTTTAAAAACCGACTCCGACTCCCGACTCTCAAATATATAAGTATAAATAAATGTAATAAAGTAGGTACGATAATAATACAGTTTAGTAATTTAATGCAATTTTAATGTTGTATTACACAAAAATAAAAATTAACAGAAAAAGAAATTGATCTCGTATAAAATATTTATAACCTCATTTGGTTAATAATTTTAAAATTTTAATGTTGCATATGGTACCGTAGCTAAATAAAAAAAAGTTGGTAAAGAATATTTTGTTTCCATTATATTATGATATGCTAATATTGAAGCTAAATATTAAAAAAAGGCTAAAAAAACATACTTAATAATTTAACTCTCTAAGGACAATTTGTTCTTAAGAAAAGTATAGCATCAATTATGTCTTCCTTCAACTTAGCCCGTAGGTGGGATTTAATTAACCGAAGAGCTGAAAATAATCTTTCAACGCTGACTTTTGTTGGTGGCAATGCAGTAACAGTTCTGGCTACATCTTGCACTAATTCAGGATACTTTGGTATGGCATTCATCACATCAAGTTTTAATGAACGATCAAATTTCTCTATTTTTATTAAAGCTGCATTAAAGTCTTCTCTGAATTTGGTCAATGGGGTTATTTTTATAGGTTTATCATCTTGACTCAAATGGCATCGCTTAACTTTTTTTGATTTTTCTTCATTATCGAGATATTTTTCAAAATCCATTTCTTCTTCAGAGTTTGAGCAGGAGCTTTGCATAATGGCAGGACTAGAGCAGCTTTCAAATTCTGAATTACTTGCGGCATCTGTTTCATTTAACATTTTCATTCGCACAGCTACATCACACAGAGCTGACTTTCCTCTAGCAATCTGTTCTTCAGTTAAAAGTACCCTGTGCATAGGATCTACATAAACTGCAGCCAATAGTACGTCATTATTCAGTAAATTTTCTTCTCTACGCTGCATAGACATTCTTATACCATCTGCAACAATGCCGCCAATTTGAGATAGTTTATAATTAATATTTTTCCATACCTTGTAAAATGTGCCAGGTGTCAATTCAGCTGCTTGAAACTTCTTTGTAACCACATATGGGTACTTAAGTAATGCCTCAAGTTGACTTGCCTGCTGCCACTGGATATCAGTCATTGTTACATCTGGGTTTGCCATATCGATAAGGTATGGCTTCAATTCAAGAAGGCGCTTAATCATTTCATAGGTACTCCCCCAACGTGTAGCTTGATCTATAACTGCACCTTTTCCGGATCGACATTTTAATATTGCATCAAGTTTAGGCGTTCTTGCAGCCACTACTATGTTGCGTAACCTACCTACTACATTAGCAGCATTCCTTTCTTTTAATCCATCACGAATTGCCAGTTGCAATGTGTGGACTGCACATCGCATATGGGGGATATTTGAGAATCCAGCAAAATCATTGTCTACAGTGTCAACACTGTCAAGTTTGTCAGCAGTTTCATCCGTATCTTCTTCACTACTGTCTTCAAAAAGATCTCCTTTTACTTCACCATCATTAAGTTTCTGTACTGTACTTGTCATATTTGAAGCATTATCAGTAACAATTGATAATATTTGCTCTTTAGTGATTTCATATTCTGTCAAGATGGTTTCAATTAGCTTGGTCAGGTATTCGCTTGAATGTTGAGCTTCAGTGTCCTTCACTGCCAGAGTACGTATAACTAGTTTTCCTTCATCATCAATGAACTGAACATTTATTGCCATATAATTAATTCTTTGTCTCGTGCAGGCATCCATCTTAAGAAAGAAGAATTTTCCTTGCAGCATTGTTTTCAATAAAGTTTTCTGGCTTTCTGCTTCCTTTAAAATCATGTTTCGAATATCATGTCTCTCTAATGACACTCCTAGTTTTGCTGCCATTTCTCCATTTAATCCACGGAAAGCTGGGGAGGAAAATAATGTAAGTGCAACTCCATTCTTTACAACTAAATCTATAAGGTATTTTTTAAAATTTTTCTTTGTCATTGATATTGTAATTCTCTCACTGTGGAAAAATTTTGTAACAGAGACTTGTTTGCTTTTTGAAATAGAGGTACTGGCCTGACTAGAAGTAGGTTTCTGGATTTCCTTATCATGCTGATCTACAACCTTATAAATATTGGGATGTTTGTTTCGTAGATGGCGTTTCAAGTTTGAGGCTCGAGTTGGAACATTAGCATGTTTCCCAGTGTAAGCACTAATTTTTGCATTACACTCTTTACCATCCTTTTCTACTTGACAAATAAAAATACTTTCATCCTCATTTAGCTTAAAATATTGAAAGACTGCTGATTTTCTACTAGGCCCATGACTCATTACTAATAGGGGCTAATTAAATTAATAATTAATATATTGCTAATTTTTATATGGTACCTAGTATCCTGAAATAGAAAATAGAAATATGAAATTCATTTGCTAAGATTTACCAGAACAATAAGAGTAGTATTCTGGTAAATTGTTGGCATATAGAAATTCAATCAAAGAGTTGGGAGTCAGTCGTTTTTACCGACTCCCGACTCCGACTCCCGACTCTTCAAAAAAGCCCCGACTCCCGACTCCGACTCCCCATCCCTGCTTTATACAGTCTTTACAGTCCCACCTACTCATTTTATCTTAATTGTAGAGCTTGTATTATATTATTCAGGTTATAGCTATATAGATCCATGTAAAACTTCTTGTGATGAGATAATCATATGATGTCTCCAATTAGTACAGTAGTGGTATTGATGAATGATCCACAAGATCCAAAGTTTTGAAGTTAATGTACAGCTAGTAGAATAAGTAGATGTGTGACAATCTGCAATTTGCAGAGATCAATTGGATATTGGAACCTTTGCGGTAATTGAATGTACCTAGATCTGCTTGTTAACAAAAAGTTCAAATTCTTTGTTACTGAAACCAAGTGTGTGGTGTTGGAAAATTTTTCCGGGACTGCAGTTGAGATTGATCCTGCATTTTGGAATTATTTTTTGACTGGTATAAGATCACTCCAGTGTTTCCTGTACTTGTTTGTTAAAAGATCTTGGCAAGGCATAGGCCTTGTCTAGGGTTTGTTTTTGGTGATGACTGTGGTGTAGCCCATGTCATTGGGCTAGGCCTAGCCTTAGTGTGCCCTATACCCTAGGGTATAGGTTATATTTACTTTCCTAATTTTCCATCCAATCATGAGTAAAGGAGTAACTGCAAAAAGTACTAAAAGGTTATGGGTGGATGATTCTAAGACCCTTGAGTTGGCTCGCAGTGATGACTTGATGGATTTGAGTAAGATCATTAAGCAAACTGACCATGCTATCACTTCTTTTTGAAAGAAAAGTTCCAATGAAGTTACTCAAAGATTCGATACTCAGGAACCACCTAGTCTTACTCAACCCTTGAATTGTCCTACATCTCCCGCTAGACCTGCTACCAATAGTCCTGGACCTAATATTCCTATTGAGCATGTGTCTTATATTTATTTGAATAGCAAAGATTTGTCAGTTCCCTTAACTAAACTTAGTCCTTTTGGTGTTAAGAAGTCTATAGAGCTTATTTGTGGTGGACCAGTGAAATCTATCACCTATTGTAGGTCTGGCTCATTATTTCTCTTGAATACCATTAACTCAAGACAGTCTCAGGCTCTTTTGGATACCAAATCAATTATAAATGGTCTTTATGAAGTTGAGGCTAAGATTGCTTATAATTTGAATAAAATTCAGGGTATTATTTTTGCCCCGAAACTCCTTAACTTTTCAACTGAGGAAATTTTGGTTAATATTCATCTTTTAACCTGCTCACATGTGGTTAAAACAGTATAATATATTGAATTGCCATTCAAAACTGACTAAGAAAATATATATCTTATGTTGTGTAAATTTGTTGAAATATACTTTTTTAATAAAGGGCCATTCCAGGAGAGATCACCCAATGCATGTCACCACTCTGACTCGGATTTTGCTGAAAATTGACATATGGGGTTCTTCCGGGTGGTGATTTCACTGGTCAAAATAAAAAAGTTGTATGACCCATAGTTTTTGAGATATGGGCCCCCAAAATCTTGGGGGCCTCACTTTACCACCTAACTCCTGAAGATCTTACCATAGACCTATAAAACTATACATTTTTAGAATCAGCATGAAGAGATTTATTAAATGATACCACATTCAAATGTGTAGAACAATAATGAAAATTTTCCTCCCTTTTTTTTTATTTTTATTTTTACCCCCCCACCCCCCCTAGGCAGTGAAATCCAAAAATTTTTTTTTTCATTTATTAAACTTCCATTAATTGTTAAAAGATACAAACAATAAAAAACGTGGTATCAAAGTTGCAAGATATTTTAAAAATTATTGAAAAAATATGTACATTGTGAAATTTTGACATTTTTATGCCTGCAGACTAAAATAGAGAACTACAAATGATATATTCACATGGATGAAAATAACAGCAAAAATACAAATTGAACACACATTACATCAAGTTGATTCATAATTACATGAGTTTTTTCAACTCATTTTCTGGTAAAACATATTCTATACGCATTGTTCCTGGCTTTAAAGTTGGTGTGCTTAATAAACCTAAAATTTTATCTCTTGATATGTGGCATGTATCTCTAATTTGTGGAAAGTAATAGTAAACACTATATCCTGATGGGTGCAAAACGCTAACCTCAAAGTCATCAAATTCCTCATTATAGGAATGTACAAATCCCAACCATTTCTGATCATTGTAAGCACAAACTATGTACTCTCCTATTTTCGGATTAACTTCAACATTATCTTCACCCAGAAAAGCTTTGCTTATAATCCTCACCTCACCAACTTCATCAGAAGATAATTCAAATGTTTTTGTTATTTGGGTAATTCTACGAGAAATAGACAAATGAAGTACACGGTAACCTCTTCAAAATTCATGAAACTTGGTGAGAGGGTTGGTTTAGGTCCAAATTACAAATTTCTGAATTTTTTTGAAAATTGGTCAAGTTGGTCAAATTTTATGGCTTGACCAAATTTTGGTCAAATGAAAAAACCAATAATTTTCAAACGTAAATATCTCAGCTCCTAATTGTGGTACTGTAGTGTCTTAAATGATAAAATATGTAAAATTAACTGTAGTTTCTAAATATCTATAATTTTTTTAGGGTAACAAAAATAAAATTATGATTTTTTGGAAAGTTTTTTTTTTTTTTTTTTTGCGATTTGGCAGCGAAGATATCATTTTTCAAAAAAAGACCAGGAATAAAAAATGTTTATTTAATGTATGTACACCATAACAAGTAATAAAAAGTCAGCTTATCGACGATTATTATGAAAAAAAAATTATAAAAAAAAAAATCCTCCAAATTTTAAAATTTTTTGCTTTCTTTCCAGATTTTCAGTACATACCTAATTTTCTAGTATACGTAAATTTACCTAACCCTTAAAATGCCTCAAAACACAAAATTTTGTTGCGATCCTATGAAAAAACACTCAAGAAGAATTTTCTGTAACATCAAAAAAGTAAACTCTGCCATGGTAGCTGCAAGCTATGGAATTTTGGAAGAAAATCAATTACTATGCAGCAATTGCTATGTCACAATTAAAAAGAAGCCAATTGTATTAGAACATGTTCAACGTTCATCCAGAGAGCCGGAACCTGCACCAATACCTGAGCCAGACATACTTAACGAATGTATGGAGCGAAGCAGTAGCGATTCCACGAATCCACCACCATTGGAAGAATTTGTCGTTCAAGACAGGCAATTCAATAAAGATTTGCTCAGCGACAATATTTTACCTTTATTTGATGAAAGCCCTATTAAAACAGGTAATAAAACAATAGAGACTCCATTCAGGACATTTGTTTCTTAATGCCAAATTCGTAGTTTTCTGTTTTTAAATATTAGCATCAGCACTTGAATACATATATACAAAATATTTGATATTTGATTATTTCACGCAACCTAAATTTATGAATTTGTTTTACAGCTGGATTGAAGCCGGGACAAAAACAGATAAAGGCTTCTACGAAATTCAGATCGACAATGGAAAAGGTTAAACGAAGTTTTGAAGCTGCTTATGGGGCTCCTATTGACTATTCTGAAGCTGGTCCGTCCAAAAAAAGTTGTTTGGAAGATGATTTAGAGAGGCAAGACTACTTTTCGGACATAGTTATTGAAATTTGACATTTTAAATTAAATTTAATACAGTCATCGAAGTATATACTAAATTAAGTTTTATCTGTTTACATTTTTATAATCGGACAATATAATACATATACATATATTTTATGAAAAGTTTAATTAAAAATATACTAATTAAACTTAATGTCAAATACACTTTATTTCAGGTATCAAAAGGTTATGGAAGAATTAAAGGAGAAATTTCAAGCAAGTAACGATCGCAATCTTAGGTTACAAATACTATCATTGTATCCCTATCCCATTGAAAAAACTGCTGACTTCTTTGGAGCAACAAAGTATATGGTGCGTAAGAGCCGCAATCTTCAAAAACAGTTTGGGATTCTTCCTAACATTCCAAACATGACGAAAGGGAAGGTCATCACAGCTGAAATGAAAAAAATCATTCAGGAGTTTTATGAAAATGACGAATATAGTAGGATGTGCCCGGGAATCAAAGATTATAAGTTTGCAATAAATGAAGAGGGTGAAAAAAAAAAAACAAAAAAGACTGGTATTGTGTAACTTGAAAGAGTTATATGCTGAATATGCAAAAAATGATGAAAATCCCAAAATAGGCTTTAGTACCTTTGCTCATCTTCGACCGTCGTGGTGCGTGCTTGCGGGACAAAGCGGAACTCAGTGTCTGCGTATGTACGCATCACCAAAATCCGAAACTACAAATATCAGCGTTAGGCATTAAAGATTTAGACTACAAAAAATTAATGTCTTTATCCATCTGCGGCATGGACAATGAAGATTGTATGATGCACCGATGCAAAAGATGCCCGCGAGAGGTCGGAATCAAAAATTATTTGGAAAGTTTGGACTTCATGGCGATGGAAGAGATAAAATATAAACAATGGGTGTCCGTCGATCACTGTATGTTAAAAGATATCACCGAAACTCCAGAGGAATACGTGGAATCACTCACCAAAAAAATTGCACAACTGACAAGACACCACTTCACGAATAAATGTCAGTCGAGTTACTTCAAAAATCTAAAAGAAACTCTGCCCGAAAATGAAGGTGTTTTGGTGGTGATTTCGCGGAAAACTTCTCATTCATCGTACAAGATTGTGCCCAGGGGTTTCATTGGGAGAACTCGCAATGTACAGTGCACCCATTCGTTTATTATTCCAAAAACAATGCAGGAAAACTAATTTGCAAAAGTTACTGCTTCGTTTCAAACCGTCGCAGGCATGATACAATTCTGGTTCATAGTTTTCTCAAAAAATTAATCCTGTGCATCCAACAACAAAATTCAAACCTAACTAAAATTCATTATTTCACAGATGGATGCGCGGCTCAGTATAAGAATAAAACAAATTTTCTAAATTTATGCCATCATTTCGAAGACTTCAAAATTCATGCTGAGTGGAATTTTTTCGCGACATCCCACGGGAAGAATGCCTGCGACGGTATTGGGGAATGGTAAAAAGAGCAGTCGCCAGAGAAAGCTTACGACGGCCTCTCGACCATCAAATCTTAACAGCTGAGGACTTCTACAATTTCTGCTCTCAAGAATTCCTAACCGCTATTGACTTTTTTTACGTCTCTGAGGCAGAAGTTGTAGATGTAGAGCTTTCTTTGCAAAAACGTCTGAGTGAACCTATTACTTCTATCAAAGGTACTCAACAATTACATCGCTTCGTCCCAATTTCCAAGAATTCGTTGAAGGTTTATCCACTCTCTCAGAGTGCACAGTCAGTCGAAATAAGAGAGCTCATTAGAGTTTCTGCTTCGGATCAAGAACATAATACTGTCTCTCAACGCGAAATTGAAACAGGCTCTTTTGTGGGTTGTATGTATGAAAATAAACTATGGCTCGGATTAGTCCAGTCCTTTGACTGTGAATATGATGATTTTCTGATAAAATTTCTCCATCCTTCGGGCGTATGTCCCTCATACATTTTTCCTGCGCAAGATGATGTTTGTCACGTTCCAACAGAAAATATATTTGGGAGTATTGAAGCAAGTTTACGAGGAGGAACAAGAATACAATACATTTTTCCGCTTCAAGAATTAAATAACTTTTCAAAGAAGATAAAATAAATTCTATCGAATGTATACTATTTAAGATTGTCTATATAATATTTCTAAAATTTTTATCTAAGATTTGTGTATCTACTTAATAGTTATAAAAATCTTTTCAAATTCTTTTTTCTTATTATTATATTATTAGTGTCTAAAATTTGGATTCACTGGATGAGAATACTGTCTCTTAATTCATTCTCAAAGACTTGTGTACGTGTAGTATTAGGAAGAGTATTTTATACTCTGATAAGCGCTTTATAAATTAAACATTATTATTGTCAATATATTCTGTCCCTAAATATAAGAGAGGTTATGTATGTACATTGTACATATATTTTAAAAGATTTTTTCTCCTTTGGTTTATCTACATGTATTTTTTATATGATTTGAAAATTGTCTTTTTTTGGACCAACAAGTCTGTAATAAATCTTCGTCGTCTGAAAAAAAATTATTACTTAATTTCAAACTCAGTTTTGAGCCTTATAATAAACTATAAGCTGACTTTTTATTACTTATTATGGTGTACATACATCAAATAAACATTTTTTATTCTTGGTCTTTTTTTCGAAAAATGATATCTTCGCTGCCAAATCGCAAAAAAAAAAAAAAAAAATTGACATTTTTTCAAAAAAATCATAATTTTATTTTTGTTACCCTAAAAAAATGATACATATTTAGAAACTACAGTTAATTTTACATATTTTATCATTTAAGACTTATTACGCTACCACAATTAGGAGCTGAGATATTTACATTTGAAAATTGTTGGTTTTTTCATTTGACCAAAATTTGGTCAAGCCATAAAATTTGACCAACTTGACCAATTTTCAAAAAAATTCAGATTTTTGTAATTTGGATCAACACCAACCCTCACACCAAATTTCATGAATTTTGGAGATGGTGGAGTGTACATTTGGCACTTTCATTTGTCTATTTGTCCTGGAATTACCCATTTGCATTAATAGGTACAAATCTGTGGAATTTTTGTGTTCCTGTTAGCTGCATACTTTTTTCATATCTGTCACTTAAAAATTTTTCCATAGCTTCAATTTCTTCAGAATTTATTAAAAAAAAATTTATGCAGTCACTTATATTGTTTGAACAAAATTCAAACATGTCTTCTAGTGTTAATATTTGATTTGTGAATGTCTCTGCATACTCGCTCTGGCTACAGATCTTTTCACTGTACCCCCAATCCCATCACAAGCGCTCTTACCAGGCTTGTGGCAAAGAAATGCCACTCACATTCAGCCCAAAATCTTCATGTTTACAAATGTTAAAGTTGAAATGATTTTTATATTGTCCTGCACATCCATCAGTAAAATAATGTAATTTTTTGATGTGAAGGTGGGATTTTGTAATAATAGGTATGAGTGTATTTAAAAAAGTGTAAACCATTGTAGTGTTATGTTTTGTATTTGGAGATAAAAAAACAATAACTTGAATGTTTTGTTTCATTACTTTCTGGTTCCTTAAAATATAACACAAAGGGATGCACTGTGCATTGGGTATTTTCCCAATGAAAACCTTGGGCTGCATCCTGTACTACAAATGAGTAGTTTTCTGAAAAGTCACCAAGAACTACAACTGTATGGCTATTTAAATTACACAGGTCAACAAAAAAATTTTTTTGTTTCATTGCCAAGGAAATTCGTATGAGTTTAGGGTATTTTGGGGTTGCTGAATTCCAAAATGAAAGTAGTTTTTCCGATTTGGCTCTAGTTCTTAAGATAATGAATACCCTCAATTAATAGGAAACGTAACCATAACGCGTGCATATGGGAAACTACCGGAACATTCTAGATGGTGAGACACGCGAATATTCTTAGTGTTTACTCCGCGATCATTCTAGAATATTCCCCCTCTGTATATAAGTCATCGGCCACCCAACCAGTAAGTAGGCTCCGCCTGAACATTAAATTTTGTGCATTTTTACATGTTTCAATGGGGTACCAATTATCTCATAAATTAGAGCCAATCTAGCAAAACTGGTCATATTCGGAATCAGCACCACAAAGTTACCCCAAAATCACTAATATGATTGGCAATAAAATGAGTGTTGACCAGTGTTATTCTTCAAGTTTTTTAGAAATGCACTCTGATTCTTTGCTATAAAGTGATGATGTGTCAATTTGACAATTTTTGTGCTTAATGAATTTATAAAATCATCTACAGATTCTGTTTTTTCAACCATATTGCATCGATCTGTAGTAACCCATTGTTTATATTTTATTTCCTCACATTCAGGATCATTAACACTTTGAAAAGTGAGCAAAAAATTCTTGATACCTTGTTCTTTTGGATAGAGATTACATATTTGCATCATGCAATTCCTGTTGTTGACATCACACACTGCTTTCTCCATAAGAGTTGTGTATTCCAACCCTTTGACACCCAAAACTGAGAATTGTATTTTGGCATTCTGGTGGTATGCACATACATACACAGAATGGGTACCAGCAGCTCCAGCTAAAACACAATGTCTGGGGCGAAGGCTGGCAAAACTAGAGAAGCCAATTTGGGGACTATCTGGATTATTTTTATAGAGACTAAAAGCTTCTTTCAGATTCATTAACACATCTTTTCTGCATAGATTCTTTATACCCACTTTCATTTCTGATACTCAGGCAGTCTTTTGTACCTGGTCACAAACGACTAATTTCATCTGATTCAAAAAATTTCTGAACAGAATCTTTAGTACCTTTAGTACCTTTAGTACCTTTAGTTATTACTTTTCCTTTTGACATGGGTTCAATTTCAGGAATAATTCCAAGTCTTTGTTTTATATTTCTGCTTTTCTTAACTAAATATTCAGTTGTCTGAAATAGATTTATAGTTTTTGATATGGTATATGGAGATAATGTCAATATTTTGAGTTTCCTCTTATAACTGTCAGTAGAATGGAAAGCTTCAACCAGTTCATTTATGAGATGAATCATTGACCTGAAACAAATTCATGAATGTATAATAGCTATAAACAAAACATTACATGTGTATATTAAATTTTTTGGATTATAATATTGATTTCAAGTGTAACAAAATGAGCATTCTTTGAGATAGTCAAATTAAACCAAAAATTATTTTGTGACCAAATGAATTCCAAATGATTTAATGATTGATCTCCAATCTTTAGGGAGTTGTGCTTCTAGTTTCTACTATCAAAGGTGAATACCTACATTTTGTTTTTATGCTTCAGTTTTAGTTTAGGTATATTCCTACTTAATAATAGCGTATCATTTTAAAATTCATACCTTTGAGTTTCATGATCCAACTTTGTAGCTTTTGATGGGCTTGGGATCTCAATTTCTAAACTTGTTTCTAGCTTTCTTTTTAAAGAACGACGTGCTTTTTCTATTGTTTGAATAGCTTTTGCTTCTTTTCTTGAGAAACCCAAACCATCTGAAATTTTTTAATTAATAAATATTTGACTCCATTTGATATATATGGACAATAATAATTAATGTCAACATACTAATTTCATAAGTTTAATAAATTTAATATGTCAACATATTAATTTCTTTGTTTTTCAGCAACTGCTAAAAAACCGTCTTGAAAGTAAATGCATTATAAATAAATAATATAAATAAAAAAATTATAAATATAAAAAGTACTTATCGTTAAATACTTATGCTTCTTCACTGGAGTCACAGCAAGACTTTCTAAAACTTGAGAAACCTCCTCTTTGGCATTACTTGATATACTTGGATCATATTCATCGCTTCCCAGAAGACTGATTGTGATCAGACTCTTCACTTTCACTTTGTGATGTTGATAGCAACTCTGGTCTCTGGGTCAATAATTTTCTACAGTTGCTACATAGTACAGTATTCCTTTGTAGTTTCCATTTACATTGATCATAAAGTGATTGGCTGATAGTTCTTATATCCTTGTGTATCTTTTTCTTATGTTTTTGTAAAGGATCATCACAGTATCTAACCATTTTTCATTACTCAAAATACACAACTGTAAATCTCAAAAATAAGATATGATTTGACTCAAAATAAGCATATCTGTAATAAAAATAAGCATAATTAACAAACATTTGAGAGAGAGAGAGTGCGTGAATATGAGTTATACATAGGATGTAAATATATCATTTATAGTTCTCTATTTTAGTCTGTGTAAAAATGTCAAAATTTCAATGTACAAATGTCAATGTACATATTTTTTCAATAATTTTTAAAATATCTTGCAACTTGATACCCACATTTTTTATTGTTTATATCTTTTAACAATTAATGGAAGTTTAATAAATGAAATTTTTTTTTTGAATTTCACTGTCTAGGGGGCGTGGGGTCAAAAATAAAAAAGGGGGGAAAATTTTTATTATTGTTCTACACATTTGAATGTGGTATCATTTAATAGATCTCTTCATGCTGATTCTAAAAATGTATAGGTTTATAGGTCTATGGTAAGATGTTTGGGAGTTATTGCCCATTTAAAGTTAGGTGGTGAAGTGGGGCCCCCAAGAATTTTGGGGGCCCATATCTCAAAAACTATGGGTCATAGAACTTTTTTATTTGAACCAGTGAAATCAGCACCCGGAAGAACCCCATGTGTCAATTTTCATTAAAATCCGGGTCGGAGTGGTGAAATTTTTTTTAATTTTTGGGTGATTTGTCCTGGAATGCCCCTAAAATATATTTCCTGTTTTGGCTATAATGTACTTTTTGTCAAAATATTTTTCCTAATTAGGCTATTTTTTCGCTACTCTGCAACTTAATTAGTTGGTTGGGTGTTGTTCTGACTATTTTTTTTTTTTAATTGGATTCAGTTTAGTGGTGTTTGTGATAAAATTATGATGTGCCATTCATGTGATTTTGACTTTGAGAACTTGATTCATCATGTGCCCTAGATGAAGACAAAGGATTGGATATGTTTTTATCAATTACAGTGTTATTCTCTCATCCTTAACTTGCCCGAAATGTGACAGTGAGTGCCTAATACGAAAAGATCAGAAGATATTTAGGTGAAATAACCAATATTAACCTGTTAGGTTAATTGAATGCCTGGTTAGGTTAATTGAATGCCTGGTTAGGTTAATTGAATGCCCAGTTAGGTCAACTATACACCCTTGATGATTGGTTAAGTCCTGATATTTTCATTAGTTTAAATGAAAATAATGATGAGCAAACTTTTCTGCTTAATTTTGAGGTGTTTTGTACAAAATGGCCAATTGGCCATCCATTTCCTGTGCAAATGCGTAGTTTTCAAGATGATAATATACCGAAAACTATGCATTTGGACAGGAAATGGATGGCAGATTTGTGCAAAACACCTCAAAATTGACCAGAAAAGTTTGTTCCCATCATAAAAAACAGACTGGGTGTGAAAATGAATAATTACCAAAATTTTGACTGAATTAAAAGTCTTCTACCAATTCTGTCCTTGGTATAAAACAGTTAAATAAAGGTCGAGAGAAGATTCCTACTTCTCTTTTAGTACGTATGTACTTAATGGTGGGACTACTCTTCCTAGTAAACTATTCTGTGGATATTTACTGTAGCGTATGATGTCAAGTGGTATTGAAATGGGGGCGCGATGCCAGTAAGTGTATCTGTGTAAAGATGCGTTTGCGTTACTCACCTACCAGATACTCTGTTAGTGGGGTCACGGCAGCTGCTGCTGATTGCTGAGATGGGAGATTTAGCTGCCAGTGAGGGGACCACCCAGAGGGCCTTCAATTGAATAAAAATCCTTTGACTTCAGCACCACCTGCACTGCTAAGAATGAGAGAAATGAGGTGAGCAAGTTACCAATTTTAGTGTGGTTGAGATTGTCAGATAGGCGGCTCCTACCAATCTGAAACTGGGTTCTCACCTTTAAGATCTCTGGGGCATAGCCAGTCTGCCTCTTTTAACGACTTACTCTTCGGCTTATGGTGGGAGGATTTAAGAAAAGTAAAATGTCCTTTGCCTAATTTAATCAACGAAACAACAATAACACTTACAAGGTTAACTGCATCAGCAGGCAAGTTTTTATGTAACTAAAGAAAATATGAAAAATTTTATTGGTCATACACCAATGTGTATTCAGAACCAACTAAGCACAAAAATGTCAACATAAAATTAAACCATTAAATTATTGGCCATCACCAGCCCATTACCACACAAAGGAGACAAGACTTACAGAAAAAAAAAGGAACTTACATAATTAATGGAAAAAAAAAACAAAGAATATTAGTCACTAGGGCAAGGTCAATGAGTGTTACCCAAATTGTATAAACCTGATAAGTCCCAGATGTGTCATTTTAAACTCCACTTCATCTCACAATCATTAAAGGTATTCTTGGCTTCAGCATTTGTGCAGGCATTGGGGAAGAAAAAGCTTTGTCCAAATTCACTTCAATAAGCAAATGTCCCAGCCAAAAACAAATCCCTGATAAAGAGAAAAAAACAACAACATTTAGAGATTATCCCCCCCAGCACTGTCATCAGTGGACCCACAGGAATCCATGAGTGCAATGATGCCAGAAAAGGGAGCAAAATTGACAATGATGATAATTAAGGTTCTAAAATTTTGGGATATGTATTTGCATTAATATGTTGCTCATAAGGCAGTTAAACGTACAATTTAGTTCACAGCCTGAGAAAGCTCAACATCCATTGTGATGCATGTTGATAACTGAAGTTAGGTTTTTCAACAAGGTCTTTATAAAGGAAATCAGGCATTCAAAAATGATTACGATATTTACATGATAATTTTAAGTGATCCAAATATGTGAGACATGGTTCTTATAGCTAATGGTTAAGCAATACAAAACACTAATAATAAAAACAAGACTATAGGATCACCTACCACACCATCAAGGAGAAGTGAGATGCTTTCCCGTCTCTTGAAATGGGCATATGATTGCCTCAAGCTTCTGATTCTCTATACTGAGAGAATTTCAAAGCTGTTATACTCAGGCATATGATTGCCTCAATGTTTTTAACATTCTCTATATTGAGAGAATTTCAAATCTGTTATAATCAATTAAAAAGAGAAGAAAAACATTTTTAGTAACTGAAGGCTTGGCTTTCTAAGAAAGCTCTGGCCCAATGGGGATTATTGAAACCTCCCAGGCCCTACTGAGGGGTTTGGGAGCTCTCAGGAATCCTTCCCAATAGTGGAGTTCCCACCAACTTGGGGTGTTAACCATACCATCTCAGTATTACCCTAATCCCTTACTGTTGGAGGTATGGACATGGGACAAGAACCTGCACAAATAGTGACAGATGTCTTAAATGTGGACAAGATCATGATAAAAAGACCTGTGTATTATCTGATAGAGATGTTTCTTGTATTAATTGTAAAGCTTCTCATTTAGTTAATTCTTGACAGTGTCCCCATTGGATCAGAGAGAGAGATTATTCATATCAAAATTGATGATAATTTGTCTTTTCCTGAAGCTAGACGTAAGTACTTTTCTCAGTTATCCCCTCAGATCTCATCTGCGTCTTATGCTCAAGTAGGTACCCAGAATTTGTCTAAACCTTGTATCAGTTGAAACTCAGTGTGAATTGTATCCAGCCAGTAATGCATCTTCCAAGGCTACAACAAGTAATACTTCTTCTAACACTACCATTTCTCCCATAAAGAGTTTACTCAACTCGTCCAATGACATCCCAAACTTTTCTATTTGGGATATAATTAATGAATACAAGAAACTTTCTGAATTGAATCTTCAACCTAAGGCAATTGTTACCAAATTGGCCTTCATGCTTGGGAAACAAGGAATACCAAAGAGTCAAATAGATAGTAGGGATGGTTTTAGGATTCTCTTTGGAGATTACAGGTGATCCTCTGTATACACAGTTTCAGCTATACACGTCCATACACGTCCATACACGGTTTCCCGAGCTGACACAGCTGTGTGTGGTGGCCTGTTGCTCTACCCCTCCCCTCCCTACCCTAATTGTGGTGAGGATTCTATTACCAGTTTTGCAAATTTACAAAATTATACATCACATAAAGGATGTTATCCAATATTTTAATTAATCGTCATGTTAAATATATGCATCTGTAATGATTTTAACTTCTTTACAATGTATTTTTATACTTTATTAGTACTACAATTAAAAAAATAAATCCCAACAAATAATCACAATAAATAACAATACTCTCGCCAGTAGTAAACATCATCCGCAGCAACTCTACCCAATCTGCCTACCTTTATTTGTAAGTTAAACCATTTTTTCTTGTTACTGCAGTAATAATATTATGTGCAGTTAATATATAAATGTACATGTATGTATAGTATATGTTTTGGTGTGTCTGTACGTGTTTTAGTGATGTATGAGGAAATATAGTTGGTCATAGGGAGGGGGTCAGTTGGTCTAGGGATTGATCATATTTTTTCCATAAGGTATTAGTCCCCGTATGCACGGTTTCTGTTTATACAGGTGTTTTCATGAACCTAACCCCCGTGTATACTGAGGGTCACCTGTAATTTCTTTTCACCACTTTTATTCATCATGTTTGTTAGTTATGTCAGTGGAATTTGAGGAGCTTTCATAAAAGATATCCATTCCTTCAGACCTTGATAAGTGATCACAAACCTAGTATCCTTGCTTTGCAAGAAACTTATCTTTGTCACGATGCTACTAGTATTGGATTGAAGGGATATACTTGCGTTCGTAAAGATAGGACTAGGCAGGGTGGTGGTGTCCTTCTAGGGATACACAACTCCATCCCTTTTTCTCCTGTTGAAATTTGTTTGGATTTTGAGATTGTGGCAGCCAGAATTCACCTTAGGTAAGTGTCTTTTACTGTCTGTTCCATTTATCTACCTCCACATCTGAATCTTACAAGAAAGGAATTTGAGAATGTTGCTATGGTGGCGGCGTAGGCCGTAGTCCCCAAGTATCTGTTTTTCCAACCACCCAGCACCTTTTCACGTTTCTGGGTTCGGAATAGTCAAGAGACTGGGCAAAGATGTAATCTCCTCTGGTATCTAGGAAGGCCTCTCTGGTCAGTGGTTTATTTCCAGATTATTCAGGTCTGACTCGCACATTAACTGTAAAGGACTTCCCCTAGTGCAGGTGTCTCAATCTGACTCCACTGAGTAAGAGACCCAACCGCTCAGGGTCCAAGAAAGGGCTAGAATTCAAAGGTAGACCTAATAGAAGTAAACTACTTGTGTTTTTCTCTTTATTATATCTGAAATAAACAACTATTCAGTGTGACAGTATAAACATAACAAAAGGACTGGCAATGAATCGCACTTGACAAAACACCGGGAGCCCCAATAACCCTTAGTGAGATTTGGCAGAAAGGATAGAAAACAAGTGGGAGACAAGTACCGGAAATGACTTGCACAGAATGTTAACCCTTGTCCCAGCTTAGCTACCCTCCAAACTTGACCCCCCCCCTTTTATGACCTGAGTTCCAATTCCTTTATTGGTTGGCTAGTTAGTAGGGTTAGGGTCACAGGCCTGATTTCAGGGCAGATCCAGTGGCCAACAGTGGTTGACACGAAACTGCGTAGCTCCCACTGGATGGGACCCACAATCCAAGCCTGATGAATCCGGACCACGTGAGTTGAATCCCAACTGGTTGCCTAGACAACACAAGATTATTAGTTACATGCACCAAGCACCATTAATCACAATAATAACAACATAACAGGCAATTAACCACAAACATTAACTGGAATCATGACTTCATAATTGATCACTGGAAAACATAATTTACTCATGAAATCAAAGCACATAAATAATAAATAACCAACATAAAAAATAATAACTATAAACATTGACAATTATGGCAAACCTATCTCACATGAGTCAATCAACCTATAATCAGTGCCAAACAAGCATGGGCAAAAACCTAACTCTGGAATAATATGACTGGTGACCTATAATAATGATAATTGGCTCTCTAGCTAGTTACATGGCAGGGTGGTAAACCTATCTATACTCAGTCACAGTTTCAACAACCTATATATATGTCTACTCCTAATAATAATAATTAACCATGATCATGATGGTGAAATACAAATGACACCACCCCAATAACTGGGAATAAAGATTATGAACAAATCTATTATACTCTAGTCAAGGATTACAAAGACCCGTACCTTTATAGGCTTTCCACACTTCCTTGGCTTCCAACAGGACACCTCAGTTTTGTAAATAATCTGGAGGTTAACACTAGGTTTTTATGAGCCTAACTGAACTCCTGCGGGAGAGAAAGACTTGTGAGAAGAACCAGATAGGACTTGAAAATTAGGGTGAGGTTTTTGTTTTGTGAAAAACTCCACAACTCCCAAAAAAGGGGAATTTGAAAATCAAGGGGGGGTTGTGAGAAACTTCACAACCCCCACAGTGTCCTCTTGAAAGTGCCACAACCACTCCTACTGATGGGGGATTTCAATAGCCATCATGTCTCCTGGGGTTCACAAAATAGTTGTATTAAGGGTAACTTACTGGCAGAACTGTTTACTGATCTAGATTTATTTGTTTTGAACTCTCTAGTCCCAACTTATTGTGCTGAATTTAGGGGACACTTTTCAAGCATTGACTTAACAGTTGCCTCTTCTGGTTTATTTCAGCAACTATCTTGGACTGTGTTACCAGACTTATATGACAGTTATCATTTCCCTATTATTCTTGACACTTTTGAGTTGTTGTTGGTTTTTAAGAGGCCAAAATGGAAGATAGGTAGTTCTTTATTAACCTTTGAAGCCAATTTCTCTCTCCCTCCAGTTGATTTTTGTAGAAGTGCTGATGAAAATTGTTGTAATATAACAAACTCACTCATTGCTTGTGCATCTAAATATATTCCCCACTCTTCGTCAACAGTGAACTTTAAATATAGTAAATACTGGTGGAATGATACCTGTGCTGAAGCTCTTAGAGTTAAAAAGAGAGCATTTAGGCTTTTTGTTGGTAATCCCATACAAGAAACATAGGTCATCTATCAAAAAGCAAAAGCATTGGCTCGTAGGGTTGTCAGACTATCAAAGAGGAACTCAAGGAGGGATTTTGTACAGTCTATATCGTCACATTCCACAGTGAGTGAGGTTTGGAATAAAATACAGTGTTTTAGTGCCAATAGGGATTTAGGGGTTCTTTGGTTTTAAAGTCTGAAGGTGTTTTATATGCTAATCCAGTTGACACTGCCCAGATTTTAGGCAGCAGTTTTGAAAACACCAGTAGCCTCTCCTTTTATATTGAACCTTTTGTCTATCATATGGTGGAATCTGAGTTTGTCCCTATTCATTTTGAATCAAGTGATACTACTTACAACTCTCCATTTACCATATATGAACTGGAAAGAATTCTTAAGGATACTAAACTAACAGCTCCTGGTAGAGATAATATTGTATATCCTTTTCTATCTAAAATGACCCCACAAAATAAAGAAATTTTACTAAGGTTTCATAATTTTTTATGGTTACGAGATGTCTTCCCAGATTGCTGGAGAGAGAGTATTTTAATCCCTCTTTTTAGAAGAAAAGAATGAACATTTTGTCTGTTTCAGAGTGGGTTCAGGCATAGATTTTCAACAATAGATAGCCTTGTTCAATTAGAAAATGATATAAGGGAGTCTTTTTTGAGAAATGAATATGTCTTGACTGTGTTTCTTGATATTGAAAAGGCTTATGATACTGTCTGGCATCATGGTTTACTTCAAAAACTGTATAAATCTGGGTTAAAAGGCCATCTTCCAAGATTTATCCAAAATTTTATTTCTAACCACCGTATTAGAGTTTTAGTTGGAAATCACATTTCTAATAGCTTTAATGTTGAAATTGGCCTCCCACAGGGAAGTATTCTAAGTCCAACACTATTTTCCTTGATGATTAATGATTTATTTGAAGGAATCAATGACAGTGTCAGTTATTCCATGTATGCTTGATGACTGTTCCTTGTGGGTGGTTGGGGATGATTTGAATTTTCTGACATATGTGATGCAAGGTGTCCTAAATCATATTAGTGAATGGTCATAGGAATGGGGCTTAAAATTTTCCTCTTCCAAATCAAAATGTATGATTTTCTCAGAGACCATGGAGGAATGATGATTTAACATTATATTTATCAGGAAATCCTGTTCAGTATGTTTCAAGTTATAGATATCTGGGAATAGTTTTGGATCAGGGTTTGACTTAGTCTAAGCATATTCAATACCTGGAGGAAGCTTGTGTGAAAGCTATTTCTATATTAAATTTTTTTTCTAATTCAGTTTGGGGTTTAAGTAGATCAACTTTGTTGATGTTATATAAATCCTTGGTACATAGTAAATTAGACTATGGGTGGTTTTTGTACCATACATGTTCTAAAACCAATTTACTGAAGCTAGATAGAATACAGTATAAATGTTGTTGCGGGGAGAGCTAATGAACTTAATTAGAATACCGTAACTTGGCTACTTCTTGATGACGGGAAACGAGAAGGTCCCGGGCGGTGAAGTTTTTCTCACCTCCACTGACTGTCACTGAGGGGCAAACGAGACTCCCACATGGCTGAACCAAGAAATGGACTCGACCCGCTAGCTATTCCAAAGATTAACACTGTGTCTGAGTCGGGTCCACTTGAGAACCTGGAAAGCCTTGGCTTCAGGAAAGGTGTGTGCAATGTATACCTGGCAATACTTGAGGACTTCAACCAAATATGGGCATACACAACAAGCAAGCAAGATTTTAGCAAACTGATTGTGTAAACCAAATGTGGCTGAATGAGAAAGCAGATATTACCCTCTGAATTGTAAATCCTTGAAAGTAATGACCCTAGTCTATGAGGACAAAGGCTGAAAAAAAACTAGTTGGTAGAATTCTAAGGGTTTATTAGCAATTAACTTGAATTATTTACAAGAGCTAGAATGGGTTATGAGCTTGAGTCTAAACATGGCTTAAGATCAAGAAGTGGAAATTCAAAAAAAAACCTGAAAGGGTATGTTATACAATGGTAAAAATACTGGACAACAAAAATAGAATTTCTAGAAAAAGATAAAAAAAACTTAACCTATGCTAGAATGGTACAATTAGACAATACAATCGACCTCACTGGACCTAATCCTTAAGCTAGACTTGAGGTCAATCCATCACACCTATCTATTATAGTTAAGCCATGGAGAAGCAAAACCTGAAGATATTAGTCCTAGAAATACCTTAACCTGCACACCATTATGCACAGGCAATGTCCATTATCACAAGGCACTCTGTTTTTCTTGAATTTTCTTGTTAACAAATTGAGTTGGCAGGCTAGAACTTCCACAAGCGGAAGCCAACTATGAATTTGAAAAACATGCCCGTTTGTAAGCATTGAAGGCAAAATTTACTGATCAAAATGGATCTAAACAACTACTGAGCTAGTCAGGCATTAAGCAAGACTAACTCCAGCAATATGGGGGTTACATCCTGAAACAAGAAGAAGAAAAGATGTTAGTCAAGATAACCCCACTACACTCCCCCCTCTGAGTGGTGGGTACCACCACTCAAAAAGTGAGTGCAGCGAAGCCCTCTCCCACATCCAGTCTTTCAAGGAATTGCCACCTCCCCATCCTGACACCAAGCTCCAAGTTTTCCTTTCTCCATGGCTACCAAACACTAGACAATTATATATACAACATGAATCAATAATAAGAAGGTACTATCACCTTCAAAACCCTACCTAGTTACAATATAAATTTACACAATTAGTGCTGGATCCATTCACTTTTTAGCACTCCTTTATGAGGTCCTTTCCCTAAGAAGCTATACACAATCCTCCTTGCTTGAAACTGAAGCCACCTGCATGACTATTGTCCTTGATTAATATCCTCACTAGCCCATCACTATCAATGTACCCTGGCCCTGGTCCACCCATCCATACCTCCTGATTGGTAGACATCCCTACCAAAGGTGGGGTCTGCTTGCTCCAGGCTAGAGGTAACTGCGTGGGCTGGCCATGCCCCTCTTGATGAGCAGTCCTCCATAATCCCCTCCTTTGTAGACAAGAATGGTGGTGCAAACTGGAGCAAGGCCTGGAAGACCCCCCTCAAGCCGATTCTTGAAGAGTGGAAGAGCCAATAATGGCTCCCTCCCTGAAAACACCTCCCATGAAGTAGGAAAGCGTGATTTGGGGTGATTGGGGGAGACTGGAGGCAGGTAAGGACAGGGACATGCACTGGAAGCTGTATGCATGACAATCAAAGCAAGTACAAAGTGGGTGACAAGTGAGGGCATGTGCATGAGTCAGGCAGAGGCAAGCAAACCAAAAATTACCGCACTTAACCAAGCTCAAGGTATGGTATTCAGTATCACTATGTGCAGTCACTTTGTTCTAGAAACTTTACACTAGCTTCCTCCATGGCTTTACTAGCTAGGCCCTACCTATACATCATGGTACAGCAAGATATACCTATTTTTATATATATCTTAACCAAGGCTTCGTAAAGCTGTTACAAAAACTAGATACACCATTATATTAAACCTAGAAATACTTATTTTAACATCAAAAATATAATCATAATACCATCAACTTAAATACAATATATAATAATCATATATACATAATACTTAATTAGACAGGGTCTAAAAAATCACTTGATGGTTAATTAAATTAATCATGAACACATTCCAGAGGCCTAGAAGGTACTAATGGTAACTCCATTACAGGACTTCTGGAATGAGTTCATGGAGGAGAATCACCAGCCAACTCCTGAATTACTCCCAACCCCCTCCTAACAGACTGGAGTCGTTCATGAGCTAGTTCACTGTTAGCTTGTAATAAAGCCCTAGCTCCTGAACAGATATCTTTGACTGGGGATAAACTTAATCTATTGGGAGTCCTTGAACCAGTTACTGGGCTAAATTTGCCGCTCTTGAGAAACTAATTGCTGGTCTAACAGCTGGTAAATCTGCTCCTCATCATCCTGCACATGTTCTAAAGTGTTCTCCAGAGCTTCCACCAAGGAAGAGAGTTCTGGGGAATCACTATTGGGTTAAGGTTCATTCGGACATGGAGAACTCTGTCTTGGATCTATTGAACCACCACCTTCTGGATCTAGACTCCCAGGAAGTTCCTCAGGATCCATCACACCTTAACCGACAGCACTTGAAGGAGCACTATGAGGAATAGGAGACAGATCCTTGATTTCCTCCACTGGGGAACAAGCTTCCTTCTCTGAACCACTACCAAGGTAGTCTTGAACATTCCCAAAAGTGACATGTTTTGATTGAGAATGAGGCCTAGACAGAGGTTTGGGTGAACTAGACAGGATACCTGGAGGATTCCCTTTGGATGGCACCTCATCCGGGAATCCAGAAAAGTCAAGTTCAAAAGAACTTGAAGAGCATTCAGAGGAATCTGAAGAACTTGAACTTTCACTCAGATCATCAAGCCATGGTCTAGAATTGACCCTATTCTGATCTGGAAATCCTAGAAACTCGCTCGAATCACTACTAGAATCAAAGAGATCAGTCTCATCTTCTGACGAACTGTCCCCTGAAGAACTTTCACTTTCACTTTCACTCAGATCAGCAAGCCATGGTCTAGAATTAACCCTATTCTGATCTGG
The DNA here is from genome assembly GCA_023014485.1 of Bathynomus jamesi. NCBI lineage: Eukaryota > Metazoa > Arthropoda > Malacostraca > Isopoda > Cirolanidae > Bathynomus > Bathynomus jamesi. Next base: position 348,622 of record JAJOZX010000593.1, read on the forward strand.
AAATCCTAGAAACTCACTCGAATCACTACTAGAATCAAAGAGATCAGTCTCATCTCCTTCCAGCTCCTCAACTGAGAATGATGAACTCGACTCATGGATAAGTGTGGCTGCCGATCTGGATAAGCTGGTGAAATGACGTAGGTCACACCATTCTCTGCTGCTCGATCAACTTGAAACGGCCCACAGTACTTGGGCAGAAACTTGTTAGAAACTAGATTACCTTTTGGAACAACCTTTCGAATGACAAGTTGCCCCTTGGTAAAGGGACAAAAACCAGGATGTCCTGGATACCACTGTTCTTGAACTGGAGTGGGAATAGAAACTGGAATAGGATCTGGATGAGCGGATGATGATAAGAACTGGGCTGGAGACATAGTCAACTCAGAATGAATTGTACCATTGTAGGTCATAATGGCCTTTGGAAGATTCACATCCCACGAGCTAGAATCTTGAACAAGGTTCCGTAGAAGCTCACCAATGGTACGGTTGACCCTCTTGACTGCACCATTGCTCTCTAGATGGTTTGGGGTCGTGAAAACGTGAGTGATCCCATATTGAGATAACATCTGCTCGAACTCCTGACCCCTAAATTCTGGACCATTATCAGTTAACAACCGACAAGGCCAGTGCAAAAGAGTGGGCAACACTCGAAACTCAAAAAGACGGGCAATGGTACTGGAAGTCTTGTTGGGAAATGGAACAGCCATACCCACTTGGAGTAGTGGTCCCCACCACAAACATCCTAGATTCCCCCGAGGTGTTCTGGGGAACAATACTAGATCCACAGCCACCAACTCAAATGGTGCCTGGGTCACGATCTTCAGGGTAGGTGGAGCCCTGATCTGGTTGGAAACCTTATTGAGCTGGCACTGGGAACAAGATGTGACCACCTCTTGCACAACTTGATATAACTGAGGATGAAACACTTCCCCAGACAAAACATCTAAGACCTTGTTTCGGCCTATGTGTGCCATCTCTAGATGGATAGTAATGGCCAGCTCAATCAGGAAATTAAAAGGTACTAGAACTTGGGGAAACATTTCTGGTTTCTCGTACTTAACTAGAAGACCATTCTCAAAGTAGATATCTTTAAGATAGCGGCGATATCTCACTAGAGCTTTAGGACAATACCTAAAACAACCCTTATCTAGATAGGACTTAAGTTGTCTCAACACACGATCACTTTTCTGAAGAACCTCAAGGTTAACTTCATCTAGAAATGAACATGGACGCAAATTTCCAACTACCAGCGGTTCTTGATGACTGGAAGGTTCCTCCAACTCTGCCAGAAAAGTAGCGAGAATCTCACCCTCCTTCATGACTCTGTCAGTGGACAAATCCAGGTCAATCCCAGTGGCAGACAAGAAATTTGCACCCAGGAGAAAACAACAAGGAATAGCTTGATCTTCAACAAGAGCAAATGGGTGATCATTAATAGTTACTCTAGAGCCAAGTGACACAGTAAGTTGTACATAGCTATAAACTACCACTTGCTTTTCAGCCACACCTTGAATGTTAACCAGAATATCTTGTGAATAATCCTTCAAATTTCCTAAAATTTCACGCCAGGCTACTCGAGATATGAGGGAGATCTCAGCTCCAGAATCCAATAAGGCACAGTAGGTTTCGTCTTGACAACTAAGTGGGACAACTGCTCTAAAAGCACCTGAATGTGGACAAGCAATATCCACATCGAGGGTGGGAAACTTGACTTCACACACTACTAGACCATTCTCGATCTCCAAACTTGAGCAACCTGCACCTATTGGTTCTGAATCCAAGTCTCTCTCATACAAAGAATTTAAACAAGTCAAGAAGACGGGACAAGACTGAACATATTTATTGGATTCACTCAATAAATTGAAATGAACACCACCTAGACACTGGACATGCACCCTGTCTAGACGTTCTGAGGGTTCTGTTACACGCTGATTCTTGACTTCAGGGTGGTAAATTAGAGGGTTTTCAGTACCAAAGTGCAATACAACATCCACTTGATACATTTCACAGAAAACTTTCAAGATCTCTGGTGATGCTGGCTGCCCTGGAATTGTCATAAGTCGAAGATGTTGCTTCTGCTTGCTATTCAACTTGATTCCGTACTTTGTAGGATGACTTAGCAGTTCTTCCACCAACTGCTTTCGAAGAAATACTGGACTCTCTGGAACTTCACGATCTAAGTCATGAACAAGAGCATACCACAAACACTCGATCAAGGAATCACCTCCCCCCTCTGGCTTAAATCTTACAAGTAAGCCCTTGGGGAGTTCTGCTGAAATTGCTGTGGTGCCCTCTTCATGTTCAACCTGGAAGTGTCTGGAACGCATCTGCAGCTTGATTGTCTTTGCCTGGAACATAACGAAGCTCAAAATCAAACTCAGCAAGATCTTCAACTGTTCGAGCAAGCCTGTCATTGACTAATCTCATATTATGAAGATAGAACAATGCTTGATGGTCCGTGTTCAGAATGAATGGTATTCTGTACAGGAAGGCTCTGAAGGTCTTGACTCCCCAGCGCATCGCTGCTAGTTCACGCTCTGTAACCGAATATTTCTTCTGAGGACTAGAAAATGTCATTGATGCATGAGCAATGATTCAAACTTGACCATCCTGAACTTGAGTAAGACAGGCACCTGCACCAATGGCTGATGCATCCACCCACAAGTTCAACTTCTCTGCTGTTTCTCGATAATCAGGAAAAGCCAGTTCCACCTCATTTTGCATCTCTGCCTTGAGTGTCTCGAAGGATTCTTCCATCTCTGGTGTCCAGTGGATAACTGAATTCCTTGATCTTCCTGTAAGTTCTGATAAGGGTTTAGCAACTGCTGAACACTGTGGCAAGAACTTCCTTTGGAAATTCACTAAGCCCAGAAATTCTCGAAGTTCCTTGATGTTCTTGGGCTTTGGGAAGTTCTTCACCTTCTCCATATACTCTGGCGATTTTGACAATCCACTGGAACTGACTATATGACCTAGAAATGGAACTGTGGACTGGAACCATCTACACTTTGGTGGCTTGATCTTGATACCATGTTCTTCTAAAACCTTGAGGACTTTTTCAACTAGCTGGAGATGGGCCTCGAATGACTTTTCCATAATTAAAATATCGTCAATATACACTAGAACCTTCTTCCTTGAAAATCCCTTCAGTACATTTTTTTTTTTTTTTTTTTTAGTTCAGGAAGAACCGATTCGCCTCTATTTAAAGGGCATATCTCAGCGGAAAAACAAAGAAAAAGTGAGAGGAAAGACAGAGGAAAAAGAAAGGGTGGAGGGGACAGTCGAAGTGGAAAAAGACCAAGGATGACAAGGACTGCAGGGTCGAGCCCCATCATCCTTGGGTGCTAGGGCCGGGAGGGCGCACGTGAAACCTCCAGGAACAAGCACGTACAAACGAGCACAAAGAGCACTCAAGAGCACGAGCTTAGAACCCCCTTGCGGGGCCCTTCAGTACATCTTGCATTTCTCTCTGGAAGGCTGAAGGCGCGTTCTTCAATCCAAAACTGAGTTTCTTGAATCGCCAGTGTCCATGAGGGGTCGAGAAAGCTGTATAATCTCGACTCTTCTCCTCGATCGGCATTTGATAATAACCCCGGACTAAATCCAGGGTGGTAAAGAACTTGACACCATGTAAACTGTAGACAGAGTCTGTCAAGTTTGCCATTAGGAATCTATCAGGCTTGGTTACCTTGTTCAGTTTACGGTAATCTACACATAAGCGTATGGATCCATCTGGTTTCCTAATTGGTACCACTGGAGCACTCCACGAAGAAGTTGTAGGCTCGATAATTCCTAGCTGATGAAGTTCTTGACACTGATCATCGATGACTTGATCAATCAGTTCTGGAAATCTCCTTGGTCACTGAAATATTGGCGTGTCATCGTATAACTCAATACGGTGTGGAGTCATCTGAGCAGTCCCCACATCAGAATCTCCTCGACTAAGAATGGCTTTTCTGGAATTAAGCAAGTTATAAACTTGAGATTTCTGGTGGGAATCCAGCTCAGGTAAGTCAATTTCTGAAGTTAGACGTTCTGGTGTCCATTCCGGAAAAGATGAGACCAATTCATCATTTTCTGATTCCATACCTACACAATGTACTTGATGTGTCACTGTATCATTAGTGTCTTCTGGATTTGGTGTAGGATCGAGTTCAACTAGAGTGTAAATGTGTCCCATCATGTCTCCTGCCTTGATTCTACCAATAGGTTTCCCTGTAGTGTAGACTAGAATGGAAGGGCAATCTAGATTTACAATCCCTGGAACACCTACCACTTTCTCTCCAAGATGCACGCTTGAAACTGTCCCATCATAGAACCATTCCCCCGAATTTCTCGAACATGGACATGTACCATCATCATCTACTCCTTGATGTTCCTATTGAATTTTTACTTCTACAGGTCCACAATCATTCACCTGCACACCTTCTACAGCCCAACACTTAACCTTGTAACAAATCCTTTTGCACTCTTCTCCATTCGTACCTAGATAAATTTCCCACGTAGAACCATCAGTGTTCTTCCCTGAAACCCGTCTACGTGCTAGACTAATCTGTAATTTGTTGGCCCGCAGAAAATCTAAACCTAGAAAAATGGGATATTTAAAATCCAAAGTGGGAAGGATAAGAAACTTGAAAGGGGACATTACAATGCCATGCAAAGAAACTGTGAGTAGGATTGAACCTATAGTTTCCCTTGAAGCATCTGGACCTACACCTTGAATTGTGGAAATATCTCTAGTATCTATTGGAATCCCAAGTTGTTGTGCCAGTTCACTGGAAATTAAGCTAACTTGTGCTCCTGTGTCAATTAACCCTGGAATGTTAGTGTTTTGAAGGGTAACATCAATTGTTAACACTTCTGCAGGTTCAAGTTCGGCAAACCGGACACCTCGAAAATGACCTCCTGGAATATCTGGACCATGAACCGTCTCATCTGCAATGTCACACCTAGGTATTCGGGTTCGAGGTGCTGGTTTAGGTGTCCATGAAGATGCTAGAGGATTCAGTTCATTTCCGGTGGTTTTTGGATACTGCTGTTCTGAACTGGGTAATTCTGGATGTCCAGGGGTGGCATCATCACCCACCTCAGACACTAAATTCATGTTCTGGTTGGTATTCATCTGGAGAGGTTTTCTGTCATCTTTGGCTGGGATCTCATGATGATAATCGGGTTCTTGAAGATCATATCTTGAAGATTGGACTTCAGCTTCCAATGAGCCCCTGATCTCATTGGAACTGATTAGTTTCCCGACTGTTGTTGATTGTGGTGGGTAGATTCATTATTTTGGTTTCCTTGAAACGAATTTTCTTGACCTTGTCTTCTAGAAGGGCAGAACATTCCTGGATGAGGTCCTTGACACAAAGGACAGTGGTAGGAAGGTGATGTCCTGGAGCTTGATTGTCGTTGCTGCTGATTGCGAGGGCAATCTCGAACCATATGATCCAGACTACCGCACATAAAACACGCTCCTTTCCATCTTCTGCAGTCCTGTTGAAGGTGTCCCTTCCTTGCACACCACTGACATATCTTGACCTCTGTATTTTCTTGGGATCTTGACTGACTGGAGTTTCTTTCACACTCCTGAGAACGTTGTTGTCCTCCCTGCTGATTTCGATCTTGAGATTTTCGACGATCCCTTCCTTGACGTTGACCTTGGGACTTCTGATTTCCATTTTTATTCCCAGAATGGAAGACGCGAGTTCCATTCCATTGTCCTTTTTCATGACCTTGATTGTTTCGTCGATATTGCTGGTTAGGTGTCTCGTGTCTGGATGACTCTCTGGAAGTCTTTGGAGCTGGAGGGATCTGCACCGGGAAAACCTCAATGGTTTCTTGCCTTGGAAGGGATGGTCCATCACTTGAATGCATGGCCACAAAATCCTGAATGTTGGACCAAGTCACCTTGTTATGCAAGGTCTTGTTCTCATTGATGATCCGGGTCAGTTGTTGTGACAGCCCAGCTGGAACTGTCTCCAAGAACTTCCTCCTCAACTCCTTGCTTGTCTCGATTGCTTTATTTGGGAAGGCCTGGCGAGCCAGAGTCTCGAGTCTTGCAGCATATACATCTGGTGTCTCTCCAGGCTTCATTGTCGCGTTCTTGAATTCTGAAACCTTGCCAGTTGTGAAGGTTTTCTTCATTCTCTTGTAGCATACCAACAATCTAGCCTTCATCTCATCATATGCCACACTGCAACCCCCATAAGCATTATACAAATCTCTGAACTTTCCTGTCAGATGTTTTCCAAGTGTTCCAGTCCAGTCTCTCCGTTCGCAAGTAAACTTGGCTGAGCAATGACGTTCAAAGGCTTCTAGATATTCAGGAAAAGATCTTCCACTTGACACATCAAATTCATCAAGATCTGGAGCACTGGTAGGATAAACTCCTGGTGTCATCCTTGAACCATTGTTACTCTTGAAAGTGGAGGAACGCTTAGTACGTTTTACCTTCCTCTCAGCATCTGGAAAACTGGAGGTCTTATCTGAAGAACTGGAACTGGAGCTGGTTGATCTATTGCGTTGTGTCTTGATGGGTTTAGGAGATGCCAGCTTTGTCTTTTCTTTCTTGAAAGTTCGTGTTCCTCTGCTGGTACCTTCTTCCCTAATCAAGACATTCTCTACATCATCCAGATTCTCAAGCTCGGGCATTGAGTCATGAGAATCTCTAGATTCAGCCTATCCTTCTGCTGCTGCTTCCTCATCAGCTGGTCCACCTGTTGCTGCCAATATGAATTCTGAAAATTCAATTCGGCATTTTCCCTTGATAATTGGTCATACTTAGTCCTTAATCCTGTGTTTACATCCTCGAGTTGTTTCCACTTATGTTCCCATGCTTGCTTTGACTTTTCCATGGTCTTCTGCTGCTGGGTCATGAGAGTCATAAGCTGACCGATCTGGTCTTGCAATTCTTGAAACTCAGCCATCTTGGTTGTCTCGCTGGGTGCCTCAGTAAACTAGCCGGCGTAATTTCCTGGGTCTGGGCACCAAAAATATGTTGCGGGGAGAGCTAATGAACTTAATTAGAATACCGTAACTTGGCTACTTCTTGATGATGGGAAACGAGAAGGTCCCGGGTGGTGAAGTTTTTCTCACCTCCTTGAGTCTAAACATGGCTTAAGATCAAGAACTGGAAATTAAAAAAAAAACCCTGAAAGGGTGTTATACAATGGTAAAAATACTGGACAACAAAAATAGAATTTCTAGAAAAAGATAAAAAAAACTTAACCTATGCTAGAATGGTACAATTAGACAATACAATCGACCTCACTGGACCTAACATCCTTAAGCTAGACTTGAGGTCAATCCAATCACACCTATCTATTATAGTTAAGCCATGGAGAAGCAAAACCTGAAGATATTAGTCCTAGAAATACCTTAACCTGCACACCGTTATGCACAGGCAATGTCCATTATCACAAGGCACTCTGTTTTTCTTGAATTTTCTTGTTAACAAATTGAGTTGGCAGGCTAGAACTTCCACAAGCGGAAGCCAACTGTGAATTTGAAAAACATGCCCGTTTGTAAGCATTGAAGGCAAAATTTACTGATCAAAATGGATCTAAACAACTACTGAGCTAGTCAGGCATTAAGCAAGACTAACTCCAGCAATATGGGGGTTACATCCTTAAACAAGAAGAAGAAAAGATGTTAGTCAAGATAACCTCACTACAATGTATTAGACTGGCTTTGGGAGCTCTCAAATGCACAAGAGTTGATTATTTAGAAGCTGAAGCAAACTTTATGCCCTTGCATTATAGAAGGAAATTGTTAGGTGCTAGGTATGCTACTAAAATGTTAAGGTTTGATTCACACCCAACTAAAACTTGTATTAATAGATTTTATAATTTTCAATTTTATAGACTACGCCCATACCCAATACCTTTTAGTGGGTGGATCAAGGATTTTATTCATCAAGTGGGTTTAACTTTTGATTTGATAGCATCTCAGCAGAGTTCCTATTTAATTTATCACCCTGTAACAGTGAGTTTTGACTTTTCTATTCATACCACTAACAACAAATTGGCTTTTGCAAATGTGTTCCAAAGAAGTTTTCTGGAAAGGGTAGAAACGTAAAAAGAAAGAGGATACTTACCTGTATATACTGATGGATCTAAATCGGAAAGTGGCACAGGATGTGCATTTCTTTGGGATGGGGTGATTAAGGGTTTTTGTCTTCCAGAGCACTGTTCTATATTTACTGCAGAATTGTATGCTATATTACAGTAGGGTGTGTCAATTTTGGGGGTGAAATGACTAAATTGGTAGCAATTTAATGTAATCATTTGGCATGCAAAATAATATCCTTGCTTCAAAAACAATAAAAAATAACTCCTACCTACATCAATTTTAATTAAAAAATTCAATTTTTCCGTAAATTCGTAACAAAATAACAAATGTATGCAAACATCCTATCAACATTTAAAGTGGCAATAAGATATCATTCAGTCTTTATTTGAAAGTAACCAATGCAGTCATGTCCTTTTTGCTGCAGTTCCTTGACATCAGCATTCGGCTTGCTACTTGCGCTTTGATGTAGCCTTCTCGCCTCTCGTGACTGTAAACTTGACTAGTTGCTTCTGTGACCATTTTCACACATCTCTCCACACTCTAGTGTGAGAAGGCCACTTTGGCACTTGCATTGGGGCCTCTTTAAGTTGTGTTAAATCTTTGTTTGTTATACATGTTGTCAGTGGTGGCTCCAAAACTTCCGAACTCAAGTTAACTAATTCTGACAATTTCGTGGCATTGGCATTTATCGGAGGTACCTTCCTTGTCTGAACAGAGCAGTCTCCCAGCTGGTCATCATCTAGTGATGTTCCTCTAAGCTTTAGAATGATTTCCACAGCCTCAGTTCGCTCTTTGGTACATTGGCTCTAGAGTATTGCTTGCAAAACTGCCTCTGGCCTAGCATACCTTCTCACCACAGGTAACACGATGTCCACCACTACTTTCCTTTGGGTTCTCAGTAGCTGTAATTGAAACAAGATGTGGTTGGGCCCCTCCATCCACATTGGATTAAGTTTTACATTGAACCAGTGAGGAAGATAAAACCCAATAATAAATTCAACAATCAACATCAAATTCTGTAGCATTTTGCCCTTCAGTGCATGTTTGGAAACCCAAATCCTGCAGAAACGAATCGCTGTAGTTAACCAACAACTGTGACTTACGGGTCCAATCTCCAAGAGAGCCAGATTTTGAGGCAACTCTCCTGATTTGATTGCTTGAACAATACGATAAGCGTAAGATTGATCTGTTCTGAGGTCTTTGATAACTTCTTCAGACAACACTGGAAGGGGAGGGCCTACTTTGACCTTTGGAAATTTTGTATTTATTTCTAATTCCGTTGCTTCATCTAGCATGTTGCCAAGGGGGTCTGACCACTTGTTGCTCTTTGTAGGACCACCAAGTTCCTGGATGAGATGACGAAGAGGTAGTTCCCCTGTGTGCAAATCACATACAATCCAAACAAGCCTTCTTCCAAGTTTTTTCTCTAAATGCGTCATAACACTGCCCTGCTATCCAGTGTTCACCGCAGTTGAGTCTCCACCAACGGCCTGCAGTGAACTGTCAAGTCTTCTTTCTTGAAGCCAACATATTATTTGATCAGCAATTGCCTCTGCATGTTTCTTGCCTTCTATTTCTGCTTCAGGAACAAAGTGAAACAAATAGCAGCCACCAGGTTCGGAACACACAGAGTAGTGTTCTTCTTTGATGAGACTGGGAAACTTTCTGTCCATTCCCTCTACCTCTATGAGAACTTTTGTGTCATTTCTTCTTCCATCAAACAAAAGGCAAGAGAGACCTTCCTCCTTCAAATCTTTTTCATGCTGATCAGATATTTCCTTCATTATTTTTTCTTGTGCTCTTCTTATGTTATTATGATCTATCACTAAGGATGTATCCTCTCGGCTAATGAGGCCTGCATCTATCCAAGTGGCAGTGGCAATCTCTGCAGTCTCACGACAGTAATTTAGGCCAGGCTGAAACTCAAGATAGAATTAATCAGAGTCATTAACAGTTGGCTTTTGATATAAAAATAAGATTCCTGAAAAAAATAATTGGTGGCCACCAACGTGTGTCCAGCCACCCTGTTTTTGTAAAAACATCTAATGCCGCACTAGCAAAATCAGGAAAATGGCAATATCTCTTCTTCTGAACATGCTAGAGAGATGGTTTGCATACCAAAAGATGCAGAATTTGATTTAGAACAAATTATTAAGAGTGGTATTTTTTCATAAAACCTTTAGTTTTTGAGTTATTTTAGAAAAACTAATTTTTGGGGCCCATAGACCCCCTTTCGATGGACCTTAGTGACAAAAGAAATTTTAAAATAAGCATGATTTGGCTTTTTGATTACTAACATTGCCTAAAAGGATGTTGACATGGACATAGTGATCACACGATATGACTTTTCCTTGTTATCTTGCATCCATTATGCTTGATTAAAGAATAGAGGGTGGGGCTGCTTCATGAATTTTTTTAAACGTAATAAATTGAAAACTTGTTTTTTTTTCAGGTGCCTTTGTTATAAGTTTCCAACTGCAATTTGTCATTGAATTCAACATTTGCAATATAAAGTATGACTTCTACAAGGAAAACAGTTGCTAAAGTACTTGGTGATGTACGTTTTATGCCAGCAGAACAGTTTCCTTTAGGGAAATTGCCTACGTTGAAGCAAGTTATTGAAAGGTGTTTGTGTTTCGGAGACTATAAAACAGATGCTGTACTGAGAGCTACTTCTGAGGAATTGCATAAATTGTGGGTCACATATAATGTTTATCCAATATCAGTAAATGCCATACAGAGCTGACTGAAAACCCAAATAAAGGAATTCAACCGCCTTCTGAAGTATGATGAAAAGAAAAGGGGACCTAAATATCATCAAGATCTGGATGATTTTCTGAAAACTGTAAAACGTTTTATTTGACATATATCAACATGATCACAAACTGTTGGCAGATACAGAGAAAAAGCACTTACTAAAAATGACTGAATCTGATTACCAGTTTTATGAGGTAGGTCTGTTGATTGAATTTCAAGTTGTAAATTATTAATTAATATTAATAATTATCAATTATAAATTATTATTAATAATTTGCTACAATTTTTAAAGTGCATTTAATAAGTTAGTAATATCAATAATACACTATTAATGATGTTAATGATAAGTAATATTTTAGTATTTTCTCATTTTTGTAAGAATTTCAATTTACATATAGAGACCCATAGATAAAAGATACATTATAGTGTAATGAAATATAATCACTTTGTAGGACCAGAAAACAACTAGGCATGGTTACTGTACCCTGAAAGAAGTCCCAGAAACAGCCACTGACTTAAAATTCAAATCACGGGTTATTCAATCTCAAAAAGCAAAAGAATCAGTTCCTCCTCCTCATCCTCCTGAACCTATGGACATTCCTGAGTTGACAGATAGCGACAGTTGTAATGATTCATTTGATGCAGACTATGTTCCAGAAGTCTCAACATTACAGAACAGAACTAGATTACGCTCATTAGCTGAAGCATGTGACAGGTATAGTACTGAAAGATAAATCTTTTAATACAGCTTAAAGTGAAATCATTGTGACTAAGAGATTAAGATTACCAATAAATTATTCATTGACAATAGATATGTAAATCTACTTTAAATATCCTAACAGATATCAAGTAAGTGATAGAGCAGGAGCGGCTATTGGTTCTGCTACATTGGTGGACTTTGGAGTAATCACCCCAGATAACATACAAAATGTTATTGATAAGTATGTTTTTAATCACTCTAGATATTACATTTCTTAGCTTCTGCTATAAGTTCTAAATCACCAGATTTACTATTATTTTTAATTAGCGTCAAAATTTCTATTTTGTATTTATATTAATTAGTTTCAAACAGGACACTGACATTTGTATTTTGTATATTTGTATAATGCTAATGCAGTAATGCATGGCCAATATTTTTGAAATACTTTTCAGAAACAAGTTGAGAAGGGAGAGAGCTAAATTGAGAGCTGAAAGGAAGAAGGAAGAAGAAGTGATATTTGAAAAAGTGACTGGCATTGGCTTTGACGGTAGAAAGGATGCTACACTTGCTGTTAACAAAGTAAATGAAAAGTATTATACATCCACAATCCTAGAGGAACATTATGTCATTACTGGAGAGCCAGGTAAATGGAAATGATTGTCATACAGTTATAGGCGTTATGCTGTTATATTACTGTACTATAAAGTAATATTTCAATTACTTAAAAAATTTTCTTTTTAAGTGACAACTGTCCAGTTAACTTTATTCCTTCCTTTTTCATTTTTATTTAATTGTAAAATTAATTACATTTATTTTCAGATGATTTCTACCTCGACCATTTTACCCCGGAGAGTGGCAAAGGCATTGACATTGCTCATGGCATTTATAAGATCATTAAAGGGACAGAACTTGAGGCCAAATTAAACTTAGTTAAAGCAGATGGGACAAATACTAACACAGGACATATGCATGGGTCAATCAGATATTTGGAAATGTTTTTAGGGCAACCTCTTCAGTGGGATATTTGTCTTCTGCATCTAAATGAATTGCCACTTAGACACATCTTCATAACTTTAGATGGGACAACAAAAAGTCCAGACAAATTTTCTGGCCCTATTGGTTCTCAGCTCAATGGGGATGTGTCAGAATGGAATGTTGTGGACTTCAAATCTATACCTTATCCTGCATTTGTGCTTCTACCAAATGAGGTGGTCAATAATTTATCAACAGACCAATACTATGGATACTGCATCTGCTGGGCAATTATTACTGGTGAAGTGGATGAAGACCTTGCACTCTTAGAAGTTGGCCTGCTAAATCACTCTCGATGGCTCACCTTAGCCTGTAGAATTCTTCGCTTTTATGTTTCACAAAAAAGACCCAGTAAGAACCTCAAAATCATAGTAGAATTCATCATCAAAGTATACTTTCACAGTTGGTTCAATATCAAGGCTAATAAGAGGCTAAGTGATGGGTCAAGAAACCTATTCAATATGATCCAAAGAGTAAATAAATTCCCTGACAGGAAAATTAGAGAAATTTGTTATGACGTATTAAACAATAACAGCTATTTTGCTCATGGTGAAAATATTTTAGTTGGAATGCTGGCTGATGAAGATGAAGAGGTGAGGAGGTGTGCTGTCAATAAAGTTCTGTGTCTGAGGGGAGTTATAGAGGATTTTGATGATGAATCTGGTAGTAGCAATGATTTTGCAGGTGGAATAATTGAAAGTGATGATGAGAATGAAGAGGATCATGAAGGTGGTACTGATGAATATCCTGCTATAGATGAGAATGTTAGGGTCTTTAGAAAGCCAATCATCAATTTCAAAGCTTCTGCATACCACAAGCTGTCTGCTATGTCCCAATGGGAAACTGTTCCACCTGTATTAAAAGAATTCAGTAATGATGAACTGCGTGATATCATTAATACCGCATTGAAACTGGATCACGAGTGCCACAGTCAGAATGTTGAAAGGCACATCAAGCTTGTCACTGAAGCATCCTTGGCTGTTGTAGGTCATGAGCGTAGAGATGGTCTTATTAGAAACAAAATTAGATCACGTAAATTAATGAAAGATTTTGTGTCTAAAAAATATTTTAAGTTCTAGATTATTATTTATCATGCTAAAATATGACAAAATGACAATTTGTTAATTGTATAATTTAATGTTTGGCGTTTTGGAATGTCAAAAAGCATTTTCAATGAATTTAAAATGGCTGATTTTGATTGATTTTGATTGCTGATTGAAAACCACTAATACATGTCAATTTGCAGCTTGAGAATGTTTTATTGTGTTGACATTCAGTTGAAAGGGGGTCTATGGGCCCAAAAAATTAGTTTTTCTAAAATAACTCAAAAACTAAAGGTTTTATGAAAAAATACCACTCTTAATAATTTGTTCTAAATCAAATTCTGCATCTTTTGGTATGCAAACCATCTCTCTAGCATGTTCAGAAGAAGAGATATTGCCATTTTCCTGATTTTGCTAGTGCGGCATTAGATGTTTTTACAAAAACGGGGGTGGCTGGACACACGTTGGTGGCCACCAATTATTTTTTTCAGGAATCTTATTTTTATATCAAAAGCCAACTGTTAGTCACTCTGATAAATTAAACTCAAACAAAAATTATAGTTTCAGCCCAGCCTATATGATAGAGCTCTTCATCTCTTTGGGTGGCTTCTTCACTCTTTTTTTTCTTCCTTTCTTCCCTCTCTCAGATTTTTTCTCTTTTCTTAGCAATAACAATCTGTTTTTTGGTTTCTGAATAATCTGCCGAACCAATCTGCATACTTCCTTGGCCTCCTGCCTTTGTTCTCTGCGCCTTTATGAAAGCCAGCTCCAAAACAGGGATCTTCTTCTCATGAGGACAGCGACAATCAATGTGAGGGTGAGGTTCTCTTCTGCATGAGAGAGAACAATTGGCTTCAGAACACAACTCTATGGGACACTGGCAGTTAAAAATGTCAAGAAGAGTATCAAGTGTGTGCAGAAATTTATTTTTCTTTGCTAGTTTTCCTTTACCAAGTGATGTCTCAAATGCTTTGTGCCACAGCTTTGTTAATTTTAGCTCAATAGTTCTATACTGATTGAGTACAGGTGGTTTGAATAACACATTAGCTTTTTTCCACTGATGCAGAAGAGGGGGAATCATGTCCCTTATGAGCTCTCTCTCTGTGTAGTTCCTTCTATCCTTTGTATTTTGTTCACGAAGGAGTAACCCTAGTCTCAGCATGTCTCACACTGTTGGTAGTTCTGATATGGGAAGCTCCTTGCCTGTACCGACTAACAGGCTCAAGTGGCATGATGACTGACCTCTTGTCTTCAATTTTGGCATCTTAGGAATATCTGAAAAGAAAGAAAAACATTTAAGTATTTTATATCAATTACGATGTTTCAAAGTTTAGTCATTCGATGCTCTAAAATTCAATAAAAAAATATTTCATGGGATTACAACATAATTAGACAGAAGAATATGATGATAATAAATAATTGTAATAATCAATAATCCATACTTACAGTTAAACTGTAGTATTTGTCGGACAGCGTGAGGGACAGTTCTATTCATGTTGTGACTTGTACATTGTACAACAACTATATGACCTTGAAAACACTCCATATGCGATCAGTGGGATAATTCTGTGAAAGATGAATAGTTAATCAATTTATGTCCTATTATTTAGTAAAAGTCAATTTCTGAAACTTTAAGGTGAAATTGATGTAGGTAAGGGTTATTTTATTTCATTTTGGTTGGCCAATTTCAAGTTTTGACATGAAAAGACACTATGTTTTCACTACCAAAATTGACACACCCTAATACTAACAGGCTTTAATACTGCATATATTTGTCACAACTCAGACCTTACTAAGTTTGTTGTTTTTTCTGACTCCCTTTCTTCCCTGAAAGCTATACAGTCCTCTTCTGGGCATCATATAGTCATGCAGATTATTGAATTACTCAATCAGTATAATCTTGATGTTATCTTTTTATGGACTCCTGGTCATGTTGGTATCCAGGGGAATGATACTGTTGATGAAGCAACATGCATGGCTTGTAGTCTTGATGAAGTTCAGACCATCCCTTACTCTGTTGATGAATTTATGAAGCCCATTTCACATTTCATTCTCTCTGAGTGGCAGCAGGAATGGTCCTGATGCAATGGACTCCTTCCTCAGATGGAACCTGTCTTTTGGAAAAGGATGCCAGAAAAGAATCGCAGGAGTGATGTCATATTGACCAGGCTTGGGTTGAATTGTTCTAAACTGTCCTATGGACATTTTTTTGATGCAACTTTATTTAAAAGGTGTGGTACTTGTAATGTTCAACTCACCCCAGAACATGCGATCATTCATTGCCCTACTTGTAATCTTCTTAGAACTGATTTGATTAACTATTGTAATGGCAAAGGAATTTGTTTTTCTTATGAAAGTGTTTGGGAAATGAATTTCCATCATCCTTACTTTTGATCTTCTTAAAGAAAGCCAATTTATCTAACCTGATCTAGGTGTTTATCGTTTGATAGTCCTTTTGTAGTAGCTATAGTGTTACTCTTTTACTAACAGATTCCTTTTTCTTTTCCATCCTGTGTGTTGTAGAGTAGAACCCTACAACTGAAGTGTAGAGGTCTTTTTTCATTTCCTTTTGAGTTTTGGTGCCAATAATCCAGCAGGGTTGCAGCACCTTAAACAGAAATAAAATAAATAAAAATTGGATATTAATTTTGCATGTAACTGTATTTATGGTTTGTTTATATTAACAGTGGACCACCCAGATGGGCCGAAAGGCCCCTAGTGTGCCCACTATAAACTTCTACCATGTATGTTTAGCTTTGAGAGACATTGTATGAGGAGACATGATACAGATGTTTAAAATATTTTCAGGTTTGGACAATTTAGATGTACATAACTTTTTCTCACTAGAGGCTGATGGGATAACTTGCTGGCATAATAGGAAAATTAGAAAACAGACTTGTAGACTCGATCTATGAAAATACTTTTTCAGTTATATGGTAGTATATTTTTGGAATGACTTGCCATATGATGTGGTAAGCAGTAGCTCATTAGTTAATTTTAAGAAAAATTTCAACACTTTCACAAACGAAAGAGGGAGTTTGTAAATAGGCTACTGTATAGGTATTCTTGAGTAAGTTATGTAGGTTACTTTGGTGGTAGTAAATAGTTGTATATTAATTAGCTGACTTGAGATTGACATTTTGCAAGATTTTATTATACTATTATTATAAAATATAGGGTAGCTCATGACTTGGATAACCCTGTTAGGCCCCAGTAGCTTCATGTTTTCCAAATGAATTGTAATGATCACAGTCTACAAATTAGGCTAACTTGAGATTGTAAATGCTTCTAGAAAATTTTATATTTTTTGAAATTGCCAAAGTTAGTCAGTGAATAAATTTACAAAAGAATGCAGCCATCAAATTTCTTAGCTTCACACATGGGTCAAAATTTGCAAATCTGCATTTAAAAATTTAATTTATTCACAAGTCAAAAGTAAATGTTAAGTGTGCACTAACTGAAAAATTTGTTGAAACTATTGTGTGAAGTTATTAAATGTTTTAATAGATATATAGATTGACTAGATATGGGCCTAGATGAGCTTTGGCATTCCGTATTTCCCAGCGTATAACGCGCACCCTAATTTTGAAGAGAAAATTATTCTGAAGAGAAAATTTAGGAAAAAATATACCTCCTACCTCACTTCACATGTATAATTTTAACGAGTTCATTTTAACGCAGGGTGATTTTTAGAGTATTTTTGGGGGTGGAAAAGTGCACGTTATACGCGGGGAAATACGGTAATTTACTTTGGCCTAATTATTAATAAAGTATAAGGTAATTATTCGTTTTTACACCCAGTCTGTTTTTATGATGACAAACTTTTCTGGTCAATTTTGAGGTGTTTTGCGTGAATCTGCCATCCGTTTCCTGTCCAAATGCGTAGTTTTCGAGATATCATCATCTTGAAAACTACGTATGCATTTGCACAGGAAATGGATGGCAGTTTCATGCAAAACACCTCAAAATTAACCAGAAAAGTTTGCTCTCATCATCTTCATTTAAACTAATGAAAATATCATGACTTAACCTAACTAATCATCAAGGGTGTACAGTTGACCTAACTGGGCATTCAATTGACCTAACTGGGCATTCAATTGACCTAACTGGGCATTCAATTGACCTAACCAGGCATTCAATTGACCTAACCGGGCATTCAATTGACCTAACCGGGCATTCAATTGACCTAACCGGGCATTCAATTGACCTAACCGGGGCATTCAATTGACCTAACCGGGGTATTCAATTGACCTAACCGGGGTATTCAATTGACCTAACCGGGGTATTCAATTGACCTAACGGGGTATTCAATTGACCTAACTGGGGTATTCAATTGACCTAACCGGGGTATTCAATTGACCTAACTGGGGTATTCAATTAACCTAACAAGTTAATATTGGTTATTTCACCTAAATATCTTCTGATCTTTTCGTATTAGGCACTCACTGTCACATTTCCGGCAAGTTAAGGATGAGAGAATAACACTGTAATTGATAAAAACATCCAATCCTTTGTCTTCATCTAGGGCACATGATGAATCAAGTTCTCAAAGTCGAAATAACATGAATGGCATGTCACAATTCTATCACAAACACCACCAAACTAAATCCAATTAGAAAAAAAAAAAATAGCCAGAACAAAAACCAACAAACTAATTAAGTCGCAGAGTAGTGAAAAAATAGGCCAATTAGGGAAAATATTTTATGATAAAAGTACATTATACAGTAGCCAAAATAGGAAATATATTTTATTAAAAAAAGTACATTTGAACAAATTTGCACAACATAAGATATATATTTTTTTAGTCAGTTTTGAATGGCAATTCAATATACCATATTGTACTGTTTTAACTGCGCATGAGCGGGTGAAAAGACGAATATTAATCAAGTATAAATATGATAGAATAGGTACTGTAGGGTACTTAATTATTATCAGATGTATGGTATACTTTTAAAATAGGAACCCTGTTAGTCTCTTGCTTTAAAATACTTAGGCTATGGGTAGCCATAATATGGTGTCCACAAAAAAAATCCTGCAAATTTCATTTGAAGTAAGTTAAATTTGTACTTTTAAAGACACCCTTTTGAAAAGTGATCCCCCTGTTGCAGTTTGTGCCCTCTGTACCTGAAGACCTTTGAAACCTTTATTTGCCATTCTCCAGCACTCTTGAATGAAAGGGATTCATGCCAATATGAACATATTGAGGATTAGTACGCCTATATTGTGACCCCCTTCATGCAGCCTATGAAGACCCCTTTCTGATAGTCTTGCAGTTGAAGGGAATTCTGCTGAATTTTAGGGTGTAGCTATAGGATGAAGGTCTGGCACTATATCACCCAAAGTGAGAAATGGGAACTTTATTCTTAAAAATAAAGATGTGGTAATCAAACTTAACCCTCATCAGGAACCATGAAGTCAAAACATTGAAAGAGATATTATTTATTAAAAGTTCTTAAATATCAATGTTTCATTAAAGACTTTTTATAGCACCATTTTCTAAGATTTTAAGTCTGGGGTCATATAAACTCCATGGTTCCAACAATGTAAGTAAATTGAGGGTTAAATATTAAAAAGTTAATATTTATAAGTGATAAGGTAAAGTTGCCAATGGTTGCACATCAGTCCTAATATTGTCCTAATATTTGTAGACATTTGTGTGACATTAGGACTAATGTGTGACTATTGGCATCTTTACCTTAGTTAAAATTACTACATGCCAGTTTGTTTATAAATGAATCCCTGACATTTTTAAACTTTCCAGTCTGGATTTACTGTTGAATTGCACCATGATTTCTTAAATTCTGGGTTCATCTACCTGTAAAGTAGTTAACTAACTATTTCACATGTAGTGACTACAGTATTGTAATTACATAATTACGCTGTTTTAGAATTCATCCTTACAGAAACAACTGCAAGTGAAGGAAAACAGCTAGTACCATATATGGTGTGGTACAAATCTTTATCCATACCGTACCAAACACTTGTAATTTTTAATACTTATTGGCACTACTATGAATTTTTTTTATATAGCTATCTAATTTTTTTTTATACCCTTAGGTTATTCCTGAGATCAAGCTATGTCCACGAGTAGTCCCAAAACATTTTTGTTTGAAGTGTCATAGGTCCTGTGTCTGGCCCTTATGAATAGCTAAATTTCATTTTTATAATTTAAAATGAGGACATTCCTTTCATTTTCAACCTTTGTCATCTTTTTTAAAACATTTCTGGTTGTAGGAGATGAATTAATGCTCACAGAAAAAGAAATCCTAAGCATCAGGTATGGTTTATTTTGGTCCTTTTTTAATGCTTTCCTGGTAGGGTAGACTTAGTATAGTAGTTCCACATTACATCACATTTGGCTAGCCTGTATTGGCAGAGGATACAGTACAGTACTTTTTATGTAATTGACAAGTCTTGCTTTTAGTTTGTGGATTCAATAGAGAAATATGTTTGTGAATTCTTTTGTAAAAGAAAACAGTCCATTCCTATGTTTGCTGGCAATGTTTTTCTAGTTTGAATAAAGGAGAATCCTCTGGTTAAGTTTAAATCCTCCAGTTTGTGTTGGAGTTTCATTGAAAGAAAAGGTAGTCTCTCTCCCATAAGTATTACATAGCTTCTCTTCATGCTTTCCTCTCTCTCCTGAAAATCAAAAGTATATCATTATTACGAGGGCCACTCAATATATTTTGTCCCACCTTTTTTTTTTTTCTTTGCAAGTTTCCTTGTAAGTTCCAGAAATTTTGTACACAAGTAGTTACATACCTTTTTTACAAGTTTTTATTTTTCCACATAGTCTCCATCCTTTTATATGGCTTCCCTCCACCTTGAAACAAGGACCTTTATTCCTTGCTGGTAAAAGTCCTCTGGGTTCCACTGGAACCACCTCTTAACCCCCTCAACAACCTCGTCACTCCGAAACTTTCTTCCATGAATAGCATCCTTCATTGGCCCAAACAAATGGAAGTCTGAAGGTGCCAGATCCGAGTTGTATGGAGGGTGGGGTAACAGTCAAGCGCATTTTTGTAATGGCTTCTCTTGTTTGCAAACTGTTGTACAGTATGGTGTTGCATTATCATGTAAAAGAAGGATGTCTTCCAGTTTTCTCTCTGGTCGAACTTGCTTTATACATCTCTGGAGTCTCTATAGGGAAGCAATATATGCCTCTGAGTTGATTGTCTGTCCTTTCTTCATAATGTCCACCAGAATCACCCCTTTCATGTCCCAGAAGATGGTGGCCATAACCTTTTCTGTAGAGGGAGTCATTTTGAACTTTTTCTTGCGTGGGGAGTCTGCATGATGCCATTCCATAGATTGGCATTTTGTTTCAGGTTCAAAGTGGTGTACCCAAGTCTCATTCCCAGTCACAATTTGTGAATCCCCTTCTGTCTCATATTGAACCAATGACTCGGAAGCAGTTTCTTTTCTTTGGGCTTTGTGATCTTGTCAGTCAGTTCATGAGGAACAAACTGTGGACACACTTTTGAGTATCCAAGTTGCTGAATTATTGTATTCACACTTCCTTCATTAATTCCTAGCTCCAGTGATAGCTCCTTGTATGTGACATGCCAATTTGATCGAATAATGCTGTTAGCATGTTGCACAGTGTGAGATGTCACAGCTGATGCTGGGTGACTGCTGCGTGGCTCATCATCGAGGCTGGCTCTCCCTCTCTCTGATGCTCTCACACATTTAGACCAGCATCCAACTGTGCATTGATCAACAATAGCATCTCCGTAAGTGTTTTGTAGATGCTTGTGAATATTTCTGACTGTTTCCTTCTCTGAGGTTAAGAACTTGATGACAGCTCTCTGTTTACTATGCACACATCACTGTCAGACGCCATTTTCGAAACTGCATTAACCATTGGTTTTATACAAGGAGGGGAGGTTCAAACTGGAAAAATCCAGTTATGTGAAGTGCAGAAAGTTCAAACTTATGGCCCAAAAGACATTTCAGCCCCATGGCCGATTATTTAGTTAAGAAAAAGGGTGGGGCAAAATATGGTATATTGAGTGCCCCTAGTAGTATATATATATTATTATCCCTTTGCTTTGTCCGGAGCGATAGGGCGCGTCCCTCTGTGGCGAATGTGGGAATACACCTTTCTTCGGTGTAAGGGCTTTCTCTGCCCTCGTGGACCATTGGGCCCGTTTGAGGACCCGGCTGATCTCCTGCTTCTTTTTCTTTCTTTCTCCTTTAACCCATTTTTTCTGGCTTCTCCCTGTTTATTTTGGTGGTGTTCTTTGGACTTTGATTTTGACCCTTTCCTTGGCCCTTGGGTGTGGGTGGTGGTTGCCCTGCACCCTTGTCACTTTCCAACCAAACCCAAACCCTGTCCCTGCCACTTTTCACCGCGCGTTGGATGAGAGTGGCTGCCTTTCAGGCACAGGGACTGGGTGCGGGCGTATCTCCCCTGCGTGACATCTATCGGCGGTGGGACCAAGTGTGCCCACACTTCGCCTTTCCCTTGTTGGAGTCGGTGGTGGCTGGATGCGCGCGGGGGATGAAGTTCTTTTTTGTTTTGCTATGGACACTTCTCCCCCTCGGCCTACGACTACTGCTTCTCATTCCCGGACTACTCCTTCTCTCAACACTCGGGTGGTGGGCAACCAGGCCCTCGAGTCCTTTACCACTGGAAGACCGCAACCTAATGGGGTTGACCCCCCTGTGGAAGTGGAACGCTTGCACTCTCCTTTTCCGTTGCCGACCCTAGTCCGTCCCTCGACTACGCCCTTGGACCTACACTCTGGAGCAGGGGTCTCGCCCCAGCCACCTTCGGGCAAGTCAAGTTCCACCGAGGACTTGCCCCCACAACCTGGCTTCTTGCTCTCCCCATATGCCCCCCTCACCCACCGTCAGCCCACCTCCCCACGGAGAGAGCCTCGCGGCGGACGGGGGAGCCAGCATTCACGGCCGTCCTATTGACCGTTGAATATCAGAGTCTATTTCGACTCTACAGCCTCCCTCTCCCTCCCAAGTCTCCACAAATTCCTGGTGATTCGGCCTACATCTGGGTCCCTTCCGAACAACTCTGAACGGACGTTCCAGGCGATGAACCCACAGCAACTCCAGCCGCTATGATGTACGCCCACAGAGGGATGGCTCCCTCCTCGTAAAATCACGCTCAGCCGCAGAGATGAAAGCCCTACTCTCCGTCACTGAGGTCCTTGGATGCTCAGTGTCCGTTTCCCCACACCCTCGCCTGAACCAGAGTCAGGGCACTATTTACGCCACCCGCCTATTGTCGGTCGCAGTGAACGAGCTCCTGGAGGACCTCGCACCCCAAGGAGTCACTAAGATCTATCGTTTCACATCCCGACAGGGTGGCACCCCCTCCCCCACTCCATGTCTGCTCCTTACTTTCAACACACTAATCCCCCCCGGCCGCATTGTATGTGGTATGGGAGACCGCGCCTCATGCGAGTTTTCTATCCGCCCATATGTCCCAGACCCGACCCGTTGCTTCAAATGCAACAAATTCGGACACGTTAGCTCCGCTTGTCAACAGCTGCATCAATTATGTGTTCACTGTGGACGACTCGCTCACCCTGACAGGTGCCCCAATACGCCAAAATGCTCCAACTGTGAAGGTGGACACCCCTTTTCATCTCGAGAATGCCTTTTCTTCAGGTTCGAGAAGGAGGTCTGAGGCCTACAGGTGACGGACTTCCTTAGCCCCCGTGAGGCACGCGACAGGGTGCGGAGTCGGGAGGTGAGGCCGGGGGTGTCCTATGCCGCTGCTCTCGGCTCTATCATCTCGGCACGCCCCCCTGGCCTGCCGCCGAAACCCCCCCAAGCCACTGCTCTCTGTTCCCCTCAAAGAAAACCCTCGCAGAACCCAACGGTTTCCTGTCCCCCTGCCATTCCTCCTCTTCCTGCATCTCACCTGCCACGAATTCCCCAGGTGTCTGGGACCAGGACACCCAGGTCCCATCCACCTCAAACCCCGCCTTCCCAGTACCCCCTGCACACGCCCGAACCTGCCGCCCGGAGCAAGCCGTCGAGGTGGAGACGCCGGAGCGTGTCACTGGACCCTCCGGCCTTCCAATGTCTCTCTCCCTCTTCCCCTCGGACCAAGAAGATGGCTCGGATCCTCACTCCGCCCACCACGCCTACTACCATGTCCATCTCTCCCCATCGTAGAAGTCCCACCACTCTACCCCCACAGACCCTGACAATAGTGGCTGAGATCCACGACCTGCCCTGGACGACAGGACCCAGTCCGAACAATATCCTCTCCCCTGAGGATCCGGTGGATGCGGCCCTGGCGCGGCTGCACGGTGTGACCGAGGGAAGCTCGGCCGCGCCCATGCCCACGAGTCTTATGGATCTGCCCTTGCCTCCTGGTGCCATTTTCTCCACCCCTCCACGAGACTACTCTGATTCACCTCCTTCCACCCCTATCGTACCTATTCCCCCAACATCCCTGGCCCCCTCCTTGTCAGCTACCCTGTGTACGCACTCCCTCCCACCCGCCCGGTCCTTTTGGTACCCCTTATCACCACCTCGAGTCCGCCATGAGACCCCGGACAGGCGGGGTAGTGCCACTTTTGGGGCTGCCGTGCCCCCTCCTGGTCCAACCATAGAAGCCCATCACAATACATCCGACCCTCTCAGCCCACGATGTTCCTCTGCCTGCCATGATCCACGCCTCCAGTCTCGCTCGGCTGACTCGATCCCGCCACCTCCGCGGGGTTCGACAGGCCGACCGATTCCTTCCATGGTGAATTGTAGATAGCCAGCCATGCTCCCGACCAAGCCTTCAATTTCGCGAACTCCGGATCCCTCTTCATACTCCAACCTCCTACTGCGATCCACACTCGCCGATGGCCCCCACTTTTCAACGGAAGCGATTCTCCTCTTCCTTACTCACTCCCAGCTGTTCCATCGCATTTAAAACTGTACCCCTCCTACCCACTATCCAGTGACTGACCCTTACTCACTTCCCTAGTCTACCACCCCCAACACAGTAACATCACCCAATCACCGCCTCGCCGAGATATGTACCGCCCTTTTAGGTATGAATCGGCGGTAAATCAGAAAGGAAAAAAAATATATATATATATATATATATATTATTATAGGGTGTAGCTACACTGTACAGTCACTTCAGCCTGGCTAGGCTGTTATTAATGCCTTGTTAGAATAGTATTAATACTAGGTTAGGTTGGGGGTGGTCCAAGTTGAGTCAATATTAGGCCAAGTTGGCTCTTGGTCTGAAGTGACATCTGTAATTTATGAATACAGTAGATGAATAATCCAAGTGCATGTTGTTCCTCTTAATAAGTTAAATACAAAAACCAAATGTAACAAAACTGTGTGTGTTTAGTTCACCATAACTACGAGCTTGCAGTCTTCCATCAGGATTAAAACAGACAGAGTTTGTACCTACTGTACTTGGAATCCCTCAAATATCAGTGTTGGCTGAACACATCCTTACTATCTTGGATGATTGATAAAAAATACATTATTATTACTATGAAGATAAACTTGAAATAAATTATTGAAAAAAGATTAAAATAATTTTTTTTAACTTTAGTCTTACAGAAGTATATTATTAGGCCCATATGTAAATTTACCTATCCTTTTATTCCTTAGAAATGAAGTGAGGTCAATGTTTTATCATGCTTATGAAGGATACATGAAGTTTGCCATCCCTTATGATGAACTTCGACCTCTCACATGTGATGGGCATGACACCTGGGGCAGGTAAGCTGGTTTTGGCTTAGGAATCTTCTCATTCAAAACTTTAAAAAAAAACTTGTGTGGTGTACTGTTATTGGTTGTTTCTTTATGTAATCTAAATAGTGACAACTGGATAATTGTTGAATTATGTTTGAATAGGACACTTATGTCATGTGATAGTTCACTGTGAGAATAGTTTAGATTACTAATTCAAGAAATATGAATGATATAAAATAGATTTACCATATGAAAAAAGGTGTGGAGTGAAAAAAATCATTGGATATGAGAATAGAGGCTTGTATGCTATGTTGGTTTGGATATATGGAATGTGAATAATGATCAATGTGGAGTTGATGTGAATGTGGCTGGCACAAGAGTTAATGAGGAACAAAGAGAAATGGAAGTGGTTTGTTAGGTGTATAAATGGAGACATTGATCTCGCATGATGTACCATTAAAGGTAGGCTGTCAACATTATCATGAAAGGTAATGCTGGCTCTCTGAGGCTGGGATGGTGTCTTATTCCCAGTGGTGAGCTCTATATTTTTCTTGGTGTAAATGATTTGAATGTCTTCAGTCCCAAGTTCAAGCACTGCACCTACCCCCATGGAGAATACAGAGGACACCAAACAGCAACAGACTGGCTGGTCCCATGAAGATGGGATTTTAGGTACTACATGTATGCTGGCTTATTTCTTAAGAGTATACACACAATTTAGTAGGCAGGCATTTCTGTTGTGCTGTTAGCACCTAAAATCTGGTACGCTATAAAAGATTAGCCTACATTAGCCCCAGTAGGGAATGATTCTTGGTCATTCTGTGCCAAATCACCCAAAATCCAGAAATCATCCAAGGTGACTATATCCAATTTTTATGAAATTTCACAATGTGCACATGTATGGAAATGATGGCTGCATGCAAAATTTTTACCAAATTCCAATTAGTTAGAAGGTTATGGTTGATTGAATTTAAGGGGCACGGCACTTTTGTCACACTTGGGACACTGGTGAGTGGTTTTGGAGGATTTTTTAATGCTAATAATTTTCTTTATTTTGAAGATACTAAGCTGCAATTTGCTATAATACCTAATTTGTTTCTGGGGAATCTGAATTTGAATTTGTTTTGCATATCTGTGATAGATAGTTTCAGAGGTGGAGACACCAAAAGTTGGGCTTTTGTTCATTCCAGATTTTTTTCTTCTTTCTTCAGATTTCAGAGTACCACTACTACCTAATTATTCATCCCAGATACTGAATGTTAATTTAATATAAAGTATGTACCGTACCTATAGGTGCTTCTCTAAAAGAATGCTTACTTAAATCAAGTCCAATATTAAGTATGGCCAAGGTTCAAATATGAGAAGAGGAGAAGAAATGCAAAAATTGTGCCCTTATACCAGGGGTGGTTTGACCATGTGGGCAATTATGTAGCATCATGAGCTTTTAATATGATTAACATACATATATTAGCTGTATATGTACCAAGTTCTGACTTTGTGGCTCTGTTCTTTCAACCTTAAGTAATTTTGTTTGTACCCCCATTTCCAGAGCTTGTGACCAAGCTAAGCGATTGTATCAGTTAACAAAAACAATACTTTCAGAACCAAAATTATTTTATTTGGTCCTTAAGCTTTAGGGTTTACTGGGCTCTTAATTCAAAATAAAACAGATGGTTATTATTATTAATTAATAATACATAAATCATGAATAAGAATTATTAACTAAGGTATGTATTAATTTTAAATTATCATCATCAGTATAACAAATGCAAGGTCATTATTGAAGGCATTATAGTCCAGGGGTTCCCAAAGTGGTCAATATCGACCCCTTGGGGTTGATGGGACTGTGCGGGGGGTCGATAGGGGGTCGATAAAGTTCTAGGAGTCTAGGCTTAACATCGATGAACATGGTGACTTAAGGTTCAAACTCTCAAACCTACAGCCTAATGTTCATGCCCTTTTTAATGCCCATCAGTCCCATCCATCTCATTAGAGAAGATTTAATTGTAAAGGTATTTAGCAGTCATTAATTTTCACTTAATTACTAATAATGGTAATTGTATAACTATAATGATTAATAAATATTGATTATATTTTGATGTTTCTTGAGTTCATTTCATTTAAAATTATTTTAAATATTGAGAATTTGGGTTAGGGGTGGTGATAATTTTATAAGCTCATCAAGGGGTCGACAAGCTCGGAAGTTTGGGAACTTCTGCATTATACCAATACCATACAAAGAAATCAATATACATGAAAGATGAGAGATGAACAATCACAAGTTATATCTCTCTAATCCTAGATTACACATGAGAAATGAATAAACAATAGTAATATGCATTAATCCCAGACTTTTATTAGTATGCTATTATTAAAGATTTCAACTTGGTTTTAAATGAATTTACATTCACAATATTTTTTTTTATCAGCATTTAAATTATTCCATAATTTCAATCCAATGAAAATGGATAATTTTTGAGATGAAGACAATCTAAATTAAGATATAACATGCTTTGATCTGTTTCTGGTCTGATATGAGTGGATTTTTTGAGTTACAAAATATTTATTTACCCATTGTAAGTTAATGATTGTGTTCTTACACTTGTAAATAAAAATAAAATGTGCCAGTTTGATTATATCATTGAGCTTTATTAGTTTTAGCTTTTTAAATAATGCACTAGAATGATCAAGGAAATCTGCATCAGATAATACCCTTATTGCTTGTTTTTGGATGACAAAGATACTGCTTAAAGCATTGTTACTGGAGTTTCCCCAAACAAGGGTGTGGTATGTTATAGTATAAGGAAGTACACGTGTATGATACAGAGTTAAAAGAACCTGTTTAGGGACTACATTTTTAAGTTTAAACATTATAGCAATGCTCCTTGAAATCTTTTTTGTAATATAATTTATATGATCCACTCCATTGCAAATTCTTATCTAGCATTACACCAAGAAATTTTGTTACAGTACACTCCTTTACAGCGATTTCATCCACATTAAGTTCATCAAGATACAGTACACATTTCTTTTATTAGTACAATTCATAAAATTTGTTTTACTGGTATTTAGGAAGACTTTATTGGTGGTCAACCATTTCACTTCACTAGTAAATTCTGATTTAAATATATTCTTAGCTGAATTAACATCTTTGCAAGAAAAAGACAGTTGTATCATCTGCAAACATTATGAAGTATATCAGATGAATGTCATTTATCTATAATAAAAATAACAGTGGGCCCAAAACTGAGCCCTGTGGTACACTATGTTTGACAAATGCTTTAGTTGAGCAGACCTTATTTACTGATACAAAATATCTATTGGACAAATAACTTTTAAACCAATCACTGATTATAGTCATCTGGGTGAAAAAAAACATAGGGTATGTTGGGGTGAAAACGAACAGGCCCCCTAAAATAATTTTTAATATGAAGAAAATTTGTAAGAAATTTTTTTTCAGGTAGCCCACTATATCCTTCAAAAGTGTTGGTAAAATGATGTCTTTATGTTTGTTCATTTCCAAGAAATGAGCACTGGAAAAAAAGTGTCAAAAATATGTAAAGAAAACTTTTTGCATTTATTTTTTATTTGCTTGGCACTGAATTATTTTTCACTAAAATATTTATACTTACGTTGAAAAGTGTGAAGATGTGTATCTTGTAATGCATGAGGAGAAATAAAACAGTCTGTGGCATAAGCCTTGTGAAGCTATGTTTTCTTTAACCCCATGCAGTTGAAGTCTCTTTGGGGTTAAAAAGAACCTAGGTTTTATGTAGTAGTATGGGTGCAAAATGGGAGAGTGCAGGAATGTCGAAATACAATTGCAAATGGTCAATGTTGCAAAGGGGGACATTGGGGTATGCAACACCAATGTTGCAAGGCATGTGCAACATCAATGCTGCAAAGGGGGGAGGGTTATGCAACAAACCAATGCTGCAAAGGGGGAGAGGGGAGGGAGTTAAAAAGAACATGTTTTATGTATAAGTATGGGTGCAAAATGGGAGATTGCAGGAATGTTGAAATGCAATTGCAAAGTGGTTATGCAACAAAGGGTTTATTATATCTCTGTAATTCCATTGACACCAATATTGTGTTTTGAGGACCATATACCAGAGTTAATGCTATATTTTTTTTCACCCCAAGCACAGTTTGTTTTCATCCCTTTCCATGGGGTGAAATTTTTTTATATTTTTTATTTTACCAATTAAATATTTTTTAGGAAAAAAAATTCTATTTTCATGTTATGACACCTGGCCTTTATAATGTAAACATTTACAGGTTTGTGTCCATCCCTAATAATAAAGTCTGTAGGCCTAAGTTAAGGCAAATTGTTTTTTTTCACCCCAGATGACTATACTCCTCTAAAGCCATAACACTATAATTTATTAAGTAGAATATTATGGTCTATTACATCAATCACCTTACTCAAATTCACCAAGGTAGGTGGTGCACAGCCTAAAATTATTGAGTTTTTCATGAGCAGAGTGGGTAGTGAGAACAGGGGAAGCATTTTTTCTTCAAGACTGTATACAGTACAGTATATGTTTTGTACTTGCATCATCTCCTTTTCCTTGGCACCCCCCAATTAACTGTGTTTTTTCATCAAATGGGCAGGTTGACTGCCCTATTAACCCCGTTAATTGAGACCCTAATCCATGGCCGTAACTACCTATGAGGTCACCGAGGTCCGGACCTCGGTAATTATTTCCTAAAAAAAAAAAGAGACTGAACCGTGAAATATTGCTGCAGCTTTAATAAAAGTATTTTTGCTAACAGGTCCCTTTGTACAGTATTTAATTATAGACAAGGGTTTTGTGTTTAGTGTATAGCTTGGGTTGTGTTTGTAGATGTCATTTTGGTCTGAATTTTGCTCGTCCTGCCGCGCTCGAAAAAAATCTGGACCTCACTAATTTCTAAACCCTAGTTACGGCCCTGCCCTAATCTATTCTAAATATTGCTGCATTCTGCTTTTTACAATTTTTCCAGAAACTTTTCTGAACACAGACTGGCCAACAAAATGAAACTTTTTTTTCTCATCACAAACATGATCATACTTTTCTTAATGCATTTTCGTGCTGATTCCGGATCTGGTTTTATTTCTTTTCTAGCACGTATAGTTATATAGATACACTGGTTTTGATATTTTTAAGTTTTTGATATTGCTATAAGAAAATTTATGGATGTATAGATCACACTTAGGAATGCTAAACAACAAATACATCATATAGCTATTCAATGTACTTATAAATAAAGAATATATACATTATTTTATTAAAAGTGCCGTGAGTGTGATTTCCTTTTGTAAATTTGGCCTGGATTGTCACGATACAGCATCCAACAATGGTCCGCCATCATGCTTTCATTCCAATATCCTTGGTAGCGCTTCTCCATCATCTGAATATCTTGATGGAAGCGCTCTCCTTGCTCGTCACTCACTGCACCAAGGTTTTCAGGAAAGAAATCTAAGTGGGAATGCAGGAAGTGAATTTTTAACGACATTCGACACTCCATTTCTTTGAAGGCATCAAGGAGGTTCTTGACTCCATCCTTATACGCAGGTGACTTGTTGCTTCCAAGAAAGTTTTCACACATCCATTTGAACACCAGCCAAGTCTTCAATTCCAGCGGATTTAGGACTTTTTCAAATTCAGTGTCATTCAAAACCTCCCTTATTTGTGGCCCAACAAAAATTCCTTCCTTCAATTTTGCTGCAGTAACCTTTGGAAATTTCCTTGAAAGGTATTGGAACCCTTCAGAATTGACTTTACCCATTGCTTTAACAAAATTCTTCATTAAACCAAGTTTAATGTGAAGAGGTGGCAGATAGATCTTTTGGGGATCCACTAAAGGGACAGACTGGACATTGCTTATCCCTGGGACATATGTATACCTAAGTGGCCAGTCACTTTTGGTGTAATGTTCACAGAGCTGGGCAATAAATACATTGAATGTATTTAAATACTAAATACTAAATACATGGGAGAAATGTATTTAAATACTAAATACTAAATACATTTTACGAATGTATTTAGATACTAAATACAAAATACATCAATTGTATTTAAATACATTTGTAAATACATTTTAAATACATACAAATTTTAACATATGCATTCACTAATTCACTAAACCATGACACGCACACGATAAAGAAATCAACCGCTTTCGACTAAGAGTGGCACACAACTGATTGAACTGACACGTTGAAACATGAACCATGCTGTACTACACTGTCGACGCGTCGTACTGTGCTAGTACAGAACGTGTATTAAACCAGTAAAAGTATTTACATTTTTATATTTTGAGTATTTAAATACATTGTATTTAAATACTCATTAAAGTATTTAAATACTGTATTTAAATACATGAAAAACAATGTATTTATAAATACAGTTCTAAATACACAAATGTATTTAAATACGTATTTAAATACAAATGTATTTAAATACTGCCCAGCTCTGAATGTTCATCACTTTCCATGTCATCTATGATAGAATCTAGCCTATCACTTGGGGGAATTGGAATGGGCAATGTTTCATCATGTTTTACTGGTCTACGTGCTGAATCCAAGTTTGGATATACAATCTGGTGTTTGTTCTTGGCAGAAAACCCCATTAAGTTCACACTACAAAAATAACAGTCTTCATGATGATCTCTTGGCTCCCTCCATATCATGGGTATGGCAAATGGCATTGAAGCTTTCTTTTTGTTCAGCCAATCACGTAATCCATTTGAACAGCCAGAACAGATTTGATGTGGCGCCCATGGTTTATCTTGGTCACCTAGATGGCAACCAAAGTATAGCTTGTATATTTTCTTAATGTCGGTTGTAATACTTCGTCGCTGTGTTTTAGTTGTCAACTGGCCGCATACGAAACAGAACTTGTCAGGGTCATTCTTACATTGTTGAGGCATGTTGACTGACCTGAGCAAACTATAAATTAAAAAAAAATGTACACCAACTTGACACAACAAGTTCTTGGACTGGACTGATGTTTTGACACACAAAGCACGGCGTTGTTGCCTGAATCACAATGCTGCTAGACGTAAAAGCTCACACCTGAAATACATAAGATGTATAATTAAGATAATTGAAATAAATAAGATGAATAAACTAAAAAAACACAATAAAATAAACACAATCAAATGTTGAAATATTAGTATTTTGCCTATTTAAAATGGTTAAATCTGTGTAGTTATATATATGCCTTCATCTTGAAAACTATACGTGCTAGAAAAAATCTGAATGCAGTTTTGGAATCAGCGTGAAAAATGCTATCCAGCCACCACAAATTTTACTCTGATGAAAAATCTTTGTTGACCAGTGTAATGAACACATTGGCATGTAATTAGTTGCTAGTGCAGAATCACCCCCTTTAACCCTTAAACTGCATGTTGTGTTTTTCAAGAGCCTTGTGTGCAAAAAATCAAGGTACAGTATATTAAAGTATCAAAAAACAAAATCGTCAGTTGACAATATTTGCAGTTAGCAGTAAATCATCAATTGATGACCATAGCAGTTTAGAGGTTAAGAAAGGGTGTTATACAACCAATTTTTAGCATTGATGGGAATATTCCTTTGGAAATACTTTGATTGATAATTTTAGCCAAAGTTACAGGTAGCTTATCTTTAACAAGTTTCAATATAGGTATAGGAATACTTTTTTTTTGTATTTTTTAATATACCAGTAATATTCCTGACCTCAGTAGAGGTAGCAGGAACAAAAGAAAATTAATTCATATTTAATATAAGAATAAATAATAATAATAATATTTAATATAAGAATAAATAGATGTTTACAAAATCCACATAATTGTGAAAATGCTAGTAATTTGTTGAATCTGAGTGTCATCCTGGAGTGCTTCATGAAGTCATTTGGTTTCTGGCCAGGTTTTAAGTTGAGCTGCAGGGCTGTTCTCTCATCATTGACACTTAATGACTCTGTAAGGCATAAAGCTAAAAGACTACCTAGTTACTTGAAGCTTCATAGTAAAACTGATAACAAGATAAGATAAAATATTTATTAATGCTGATCTGAAAACACTTTTGGACAAACATTGTAATTTGTAAACATGTATGAATCATAGAGCAGATGATGAATTACTTGCTGTACAGAAAAATGAATCAGAACTGTGAAACAGATTCAGAAAATAAAGCTGAAAGCTCACTACAACTCTCGGAATTTGTGAACAAGGGTAATATTTTGGCAGTCAAACTTTATTAATAAGATGTTGAACTTACTTGTATTATGCTGCTTATGCACAGAAAATGGGTTGGAGTAATACTTCTGTAGGCTTTTATAACATGACAGATACATTTTTCATGATGGAGGCAAACTTAGTCCTGGTGGGTAAAATTAATTTCATATCTCCATTGCAGTAATTGCTTATCCTCTTGTTTTAATTCACAAATAGTAATGTGTCGTGTTTTTCTACAGTAGGTTAACTTGTGACACTCCTCATTCAAGTACTTTCCTATTTTACAGTCAGATGAACTGATTAAAGCCATGTTCTTTATTTTGTTGAATAAATGCCAGCTAAAAATAGCAAGCAAACAACTAATATTAACCTTCATCAATGTTATGAGCTCTGGAAAAGGGAGTAGAGAAACATAAAATTATTAAAGGTTGAAGGACTTTAACCACAAAGTCAGAACTTAATACATATACAGCTAATGTATGCATGTTAATCATATTAAAAGCTAATGATGCTAGGTAATTGCCCACATGGTGAGGCCCCCTGAATTCAATCAACCATAACTTCATACTAATTGGAATTTGGCAGTGAAATTTTGCATGCAGCCATCATTTCCATAAATGTGCACATGGGTGAAATTTCATAAAAATTGGAGATGGGAGATGTGGACCTCTGGGGGTGAGGTGGCATGAAATGACCCTTCAAGGTAATATTGTCATCTGAATTTCAGTTCTTAATGTAAACTTGATAATACTTGTGAAATGTAGGTTATATTGAACCTTTCATTGCAATTAATATAATAATATATTCATCATTCTGTATAAAATTGGACCTTAAAGCCTTGTATTTTAGGTTAAAATTAAAATGTTGATTGTGAAAGGGTTAATGATATTTTCCTCCATTTACAAACTGTTATTTAAAACTTCATCCAAAGAGAAGTAAGGAAAATTTTAGTTTTGGTACCAAAGAACCTCTAAGGGAAATTCATTATCTAGGCTAAAATTCATTATTTAGGCTCTTCTTTTGCAGAAAAGATGTCTAATCTATAATCTGAAAGAAAGATAAAGTAATTAAGAACTTAAAATACGATACTGTTTGTAAACTCAGATAACTTCTAGAATGACAACTATCATATGCTATAATGAATTTAAACCATGAACATCCTTATTACTCCTATTGGCTTATTTTTATTTCAGTTATTCCTTAACGTTAATTGATGCCTTGGACACTTTAGCTGTAATGGACAACAAAACAGAATTTCAGAGGGTATTCAATCTTATAGCTGAGAGAGAAGATTTTGAGGCTGACATAAATGTTTCTGTGTTTGAAACCAACATTAGAATTGTTGGGGGGCTTCTGAGTGGACATTTAATAGCGAGAAGGTAGGTAATAATATATAGAGCTATAGCCAAAAGAGTCAGAGCACCTTAAATTTTTTTGGAATGAGAGAGTTTAACAGAAATTACCCATAACATCACTGATGTATCTTGAGTAATGATATGAATTTAGCAACACTTAAGTGAGTATATTTGAACTACAAAGTGGTATGAAATTCAGTAAATCAACAGTACATCATTATTCAAAAACAGTAAGCAGGTTTCATTTGACTTTATCAGTTAAAGTTAAAAAGTTTTAGGGTGATGCAACACTTTTGGTCATGGCTGTATATGCCATAATTAGTTTTTCAGGTGTTTTCTTTTAAATGCTCTGGAAAATAAAAGAAGACACCTTATAGATATATTTAATGTCATTTAAAACTCTGACAGTGACATGAATCAAAGGATCAAAAATAATCAATAAACAAATAAATAGATTCTAAGGTGATGCAATTCTTTTGTGCAAGGTTGGCTTTGGCCAAATTGTTTAAATTGTTGCATCACCCTAAAACTTCTTAAGTTTGACTGATACAGTCGAGTGAAACCTGCATGCTATTTCTGAGTAATGATGTCATTGAGGCATTGAATTTCATTCCACTTTGTAGTTCAAATATACTTACCAAGTAACAGCAAAAATTGAAAAAGTATGACATAATAAAACTAATATAACAAATAATAATTACACCAAATCTTTCTGAGACAGTTCACAATAGGGTTTCTCATATTGGGGGGGGGGGGGGGGGGGTATCTTTGTCCCGGGATTCCGGGACAAAATTGGATTTCATCCTGGGATTTCCCGGGAAATTTTATTATATCTAATTTGTGTGTAGTTATCAAATTATATCTAATTATCTAACCTATGTGATATACTTTATCTCACACACACACACACACACACACACATATATATATATATATATATATATATATATATATATATATATATATATATATATATATATATATATATATATATATATATATCAGTGGCGACTCGTGGTATAAATGTATGGGGGTGCGATTTCATAAAATTTTTAATTTTTAGAATTCTCATACATAAACAATCACATGGTGCTTCCGTATGGTACTTATATGAATTTTTAAAATATATTTCAAGAATATTTATTTTAATATCAAAATTAATATATTTTTTATCTGTTAAATTAATATTTATCGTTTCAAGCAAGGGGGAGCGACCGCTCTATCGCTCCATCACTCCTATACGCCAGTTGCCACTGATATATATATATATATATGATACACACAGACTGTGCATGGAACAAGGAACTCTTCTGGGATAATTAAATCCACTATAGTCTGAATAAGTAATGGTAAATGACAAATACCATAGTTTTTCTTTTTCATGATGCAAGCCCAACGTGGGCAATGGGTCCCTCGCAGAGAGGTCCCATAAATATAGCTTCCCTCACCAGCTATCTGCAAAACAGACAGGATCCAGCTGCTTTGGGACATGGATCTAGGGTTTAAAGCAGCCTAGCCCCACTACATTTAGAACCTCAATGAAACGGACATGTTATGTGCCTTAAAAAGTGGACGCTCAATTCTGCCAGTTGAGGTTTAAGTTTTGGTTTTGGCTAAAAATATAATAGTTACCCCCTTTTCTTTGATTTATTCAATTCGACGTGAATGCAACGAGTCTTTTACTTATATTGAGGTTCTAAATGTAGTGGGGCTAGGCTGCTTTAAACCCTAGATCCATGTCCCAAAGCTGGATCCTGTCTGTTTTGCAGATAGCTGGTGAGGGAAGCTATATTTATGGGACCTCTTTGCGAGGGACCCATTGCCCACGTTGGGCTTGCATCATGAAAAAGAAAAACTATGGTATTTGTCATTTACCATTACTTATTCGGACTATAGTGGATTTAATTATCCCAGAAGAGTTCCTTGTTCCATGCACAGTCTGTGTGTATCATAAAAAACTCAGGAAACCATTCTGAGTCCATTCCCATATATATATATATATATATATAATATATATATATATATATATATATCAAAAGAAGAGTGGCAATTTTTTAGACGCAGCCAACACATTTCAGCTGCTAAATACTCTCCAGCAACTACAAAACCAGCTGACAAATATAAATATAGAAATCCGAGAGCCAGACAGAAGGTACGAACAAAGACACTTCATGCGTTATCGGGACAACAGGTACCGACAAAGATAAAAAGAGGTAAATTCTCGGAGGACTACAAGGCAATGAAACTGGCACCCCCATTGGAAAACAAAGCGGAACCACCTGTATGCGAAAAAGAAAGAGAAAAAATAAAAATAATCCTAGCCAACATACAGGGCCTTAAATCAAACCAGTCCACAAACAAAGTTGCATACCTGAAAGGACTCATGCAAGAAGCCGGAGCAGACTTTGCATGCCTCACGGAAACTCATCTAAAGGACTGCCAGGCGAATTGTGAAAATTGTGAGTACTGTATTGACAAAAAAGAAATACAAATTAACAACTATAACATCCTCCGAGCCGACAGAACAGTGAGACGTAAAGGAGGATGTGCTATTTACACACGCGAAAGGCACATAGCAGAAATGGCTATAAGTACCTCAAACAACTACGTAGAATGTGTAGCAGCAAAAATTGAAAAAATAAATATGGTACTAATTGTAATGTACAGACCCCCAAACACACCAACCTCAAAATTTTCAGATTCCATTACAGAGGTAAGAAACTTAGTAAAAGACCTACACTCTCCAACCCAAATATTTTTCTCTGTGGTGATTTTAATTTCCCATTCATGAAATATAAAAGGATAGGAAAAAATATATGTATACACCAGGACAAGGGGGGCACACGAGAAGACCAGGAACAGGTAAAAATGCTATTAGCTTTAGCTGATGAATTTATGTTAACGCAAGAAATAACAGAAAACACAAGAAAAAACAACTGCCTAGATTTGGTATTCACAAACAACAGCAACCTAATTGATAATGTAGAAATAACCCCAACTATGATATCAGACCACAGTATCATTGAAATAACAACTAATATAAAGGCAACAGGAAAGGAAAGAACACGCACAACAGAAAGAAGCAAATTCGAAATTTTTAATTTTCACTCCAACGCTATAAACTGGGAAGATGTGACATCCAGCATGGAAGTAATAGATTGGAAAATCATTTTCGAGGCCAAGACAATGGAAGAGATGCTAATGATATTAGAGGAGAAGATGCTAGAAATTGTGGAAAAACATGTCCCAAAGATACAACAAAGGAAAGACAAAAGAGGGCATTGTTCTGAAAGAGAAAAAGAGTGACTGCAAAATTAAGTAATTGTAAAGATGATAATGTCAGAAAAATATTAAATGATAAACTACAAACTATCAATGTCGTCATACAGGAACAAATCGAGAAGCATACAGAAAAAGATGATTATGCTATAGAAGCGATAAAGGCTAACTCAAAGTACTTTTATAATTTCGCAAAAAGAAAGTCCAAAAACCAAGTGACTATCGGACCTTTAAAAAATGAGAACAGGGATTTATCTGATGATCTAACAGAAGTATCTGAAATATTAAAAGCTCAGTATGAATCATCTTTCAGTATCCCAAAAACTGACAAATTGATTTGCGATAGAAACGCATTCCTTGAAGAAGAACCACAAGGGGAAAGTATAATGGATTTTGACTTTACAACGGATGATATTACACAAGCCATAGGGAAACTAAAAACACACTCAGCGGCAGGACTGGATAAATGGAATGCCACACTGATCAAAAACTGCAAGAATGCAATCGCTGAGCCCCTATACTGGATATGGAGACACTCATTAGACACGGGAGAAATACCAGGCATCCTGAAGAGCGCGAACATAGTCCCAAATATATAAAGAGGAGATCGATCTGAGGCCAAAAACTATAGGCCAGTGTCGCTTACATCTCATCTCACTAAAATATTTGAAAGAATAGTTAGACAGAAAATCTATGACTTTTTGGAAACTCAGAAAAAATTCAATGATAACCAACATGGGTTTCGATCAGGCAGATCATGCCTATCACAACTAATGGAACACTACAACAACATTATTGATTCACTTGAAAGTAATGAAAACTATGATGTACTATACACAGACTTTGCTAAAGCGTTCGACAAGTGTGACCACAGAATCATAATACATAAACTGAAATATATGGGAATAACAGGAAAAGTAGGGAAATGGATATATAATTTCCTTAGTGAGCGGAGGCAAGTCGTTACAGTACAAGGAGTATCTTCATCAGAATCAGAGGTCCTCAGCTCAGTACCACAAGGAACAGTATTAGCTCCACTACTCTTCATAATCATGCTAACTGACATAGATGAGGACATTACCAGAGACAGCACAGTAACATCCTTTGTGGATAACACAAAGATCAGTAGAAAAATAAGAAACCCAGAAGACATAGGATCTCTACAAACCGACATAAACAAAATCTACAAGTGGACTGAAGACAACAATATGAAGTTTAACACCGAGAAATTTCAGCTATTACGGTATGGAAAAAGAGAAGACCTAAAGTCCAAGGAATATTATACTCCAAATGGACAGGAAATTCAGAGAAATTCCAGAGCAAAAGATTTAGGGGTTGTAATGACGGATGATGCGAAATTTGAAACACAAAATAAGATAGCAGTAAACAGAGTAAAGAGAATAACGGGTCAGATATTGAGAACCTTTAAATGAAGGGATAGGAATGTAATGATTCCTCTACTGAAAACCCTGATAATACCCAAATTGGAATACTGCTCGGTCCTAACATCCCCATATAAAAAAGAAGACATTAGACAGCTGGAGGGGATCCAAAGAAGGTTCACAGCCAAGATCAATGGGTGCAAAGAACTAAATTACTGGGAAAGGTTACGAGAACTAGACCTATATTCACTGGAAAGGAGAAGAGAGAGATACACCATTATTTACACTTGGAAAATAATGGAGAAACTAGTCCCTAATCTTACTCTGAATCCCATAACTCCCCAAACAACGGTGGAAAGTAGAAGCGGTAGACTGTGTCGTATTCCCAAATTGAAGGCGAGACAGGGAACATCCTTAACCCTGAAAGAAAATAGTTTTGTAGTGAGAGGACCAAAACTGTTTAATCAGTTGCCCAAAGACCTAAGAAACACGAAGGGAGTTGCAGTGGAAATCTTCAAAAGACTAGACTAGACGCCTGGCTCAGAACAATCCCCGATGAGCCGGGTGTACCTGGCTATGTGAGTTGGAGAGCGCAAGAATCCAACTCACTACTTCACCAGGCCAACTCGAGAGGAGGGGCGACAAGCTTGACCTTCGCGAAATGAGAAGTCATCGCGCGGAACCTTTGTAAGGTTGTAAGGTATATTAAGGTATATGAGTCAAAAGTCTCCATACATAGGCAAAATGGTCATGATAAATAAATGATTATTATTATTATTTTTTTTTTTGCAGGTGATGTGCTGAGATGCCTTTGTCCCAAGAAGAGCGTATAGAGATCATTCTTCTGGCAGGATCAGGAAGATGTTGCAAGGTTGCTGAAGATTTTAACAGGAGACACGCCCCCGGCACGCACATCACACACGACACCGTTGCCAAACTCATTGAGAAATTCAAAAAGACTGGAAGTGTTACAGACCAACCGAGAAGTGGCCGTCCACGAACAGCCACCGATGAAGGTACAGCGACTATGGTGCTGGCAGCGTTCGCAAAGAGTCCCCAAAAAAGCACTCGACGGATGTCTGCAGAATGTGGTGTCAGCCAAAGGAGTATCGTCCGCATTATGAAAGAGCACAGATGGCATACATACAAAATGCAAATGTTGCAGTATCTTAGCGAAGACGACCCGGACAGGCGGCTGGAATTCTGTGAATGGGCAAGAACAAAAGTGGACGAAGACAGCGTTCTCGGCTGGCATCCTGTTTTCAGATGAAGCCAACTTTTATGTTCATGGAGAGGTTAATCGTCAAAACGTACGTTATTGGAGTGATGACAACCCGCACTGGATGAGTCCCTCAAAGACGCAAGGCGCTGGAAAAGTGATGGTGTGGTGCGGAATATGGGGCAACACAATTGTTGGCCCTTTTTTCATTGACACCAATCTGAATGCCGAAGTGTATCTAAACATGCCGCAAGACACAGTCATGCCGTCCCTGCTGAACGAGGACGGGGGATTTCCAGCGTACTTTCAGCAAGACGGGGCGCCACCCCATTACGGTATCTGCGTACGCCAGTGGCTGGATCAGCAGTTTCCGGGTCACTGGATTGGCCGCTGTGATCCCGTGGAGTGGCCTCCGAGGTCCCCAGACCTCACCCCCCTTGATTTTTACTTGTGGGGGCACTTGAAGGCCATGGTGTACCAGGTGAAAATACAAAACACGGACCACCTAAAGGAACGCATTCGTGATACGTGTGCACACAACACCAGACGTGTTAACGCGCGTTTGCCATGACTGGGAGGAACGCATCCGTATGTGCATTCAGTGTAATGGTGCCCACATAGAGATATTTTGTGACTTACAAGTGATTGCATAATAAAGTGACCATTTTGCCTATGTAGGAGACTTTTGACTCACCCTGTATATATATATACAGGGTGTCCCGTAAGTCTGGAACCATAGGACAAAATGATAAAAACGGCAATAAAAACGCCGAAGAGACTTTTGGGGACTGTTTGTGAAATGAGCGAGGATGGTAGCGGCTGTGTCATCGTCGGTGGATGTCCTCGGAGGTCCACTGCGTGGTTTATCTCCTATGGATCCCGTTTCCCTGAACTTTGCTACAAGTTTGCCGACACAGCTGTGTGTTATCGGCGCGCGGTCCGGATGCAATCTGTTAAATTCCTCAGCGACCTCCCTCTGATGGGCACTTGCATAAACGAAAAAACATGAATTACTTACGTTACCCTATGGTTCCAGACTTATGGGACACCCTGTATATATATAATAATTTTTTTTTTTTTTTTTTTTTTTTTTTTTTTTTACGTACATGTTTTACCAGTTGTATCGGACAATGAAACACTTTCAGAATTTTTCTGTAGCTTTATTGCAGATTGAAAATTAGAAAGTGAAATGAAAAATTTATTGGCGATTGAAAATTAGGAACTGAAATGAAATATTCTACTCAGCATTCTTGAAATGACTTTTTAGGAAGGAAAGGCAGTCGATGCTGCGGTCATTTAATCTCGTTCTCATTTTAGTAA
This sequence comes from Bathynomus jamesi, assembly GCA_023014485.1. Lineage (NCBI taxonomy): Eukaryota > Metazoa > Arthropoda > Malacostraca > Isopoda > Cirolanidae > Bathynomus > Bathynomus jamesi. The sequence goes on from JAJOZX010000593.1 coordinate 390,657, forward strand.
CGAACAATCCCGCAGCCGAAAAAGCACGCTCAGATTCAGTCGATGTAGGTGGAACTGATTTTAAAGCGTTGAATAATGAATTAATGTTTGGTGGTCGTTCACCAATGGCTTCAAACACCTCGAACTCTTTTCCAAGATGCTCGCTCTTGCTAGCATGGCTATCGCATTTCCCGCTTTGCGGTGCTTGTATCGCTGCATCAAGTTTTTCTGCCAGAGTCGTCGTTGTTTGAGGCTGTTGTTGCATTTCATCTTCTGATTGAGACGCGCTTCTAGATCTAGATGAGCTACTAATTAACATTGTGCGGCTGTGCCGTCACTGAACTCAGTCTGCTGAAGGGGGAGTGTGGGACTCGGTAGTGAGGAGGGAGTGATGCCGTCCCTCATTACAGTGACAATACCAGACTCGACAAGTTGCCAATACATGAGCCAATACATGAGATGATAAAGTAATTTATTCTTTTTTAAGATAAGAAACAATGAAATTCTTTAAGTAGTATAACAAGAAAATTTCCCGGGATTCTAATATTTTTCCCGGGATTTGAAATCAGTATTTATCAACCGGGATCCCGGGAAAGAAACCCTAGTTCACAAATCTTGAAAAGTGTAATTATGATAAATTCATTATCAGTACTCAAAATACATCAGTGATGTTATAGGTAATTTCTGTTAATACCCCTTATTCCAAAATTTTTTAAGGTTTTTCAACTCCTAACCGTAACTGCAGTTGAACATTTGGGCATATAGTTTGTAGCTGTGTTGACAATCTAAATTTTAAAAAATTGCCGCAACTGAAGCAGTGGTGATAGACTTCACAACCAATGTTAACCACTTGTTAGAAGCTGTATTTCTCATTGTGTTCCACCAGGCAGTCTGTAGTTAAGATTTCTACTTGTATCCAGCTGGTTCATGTAAAGGCTAAGTTTGTTGGATGAAGTTGCATGAAATCGGTGGACCTACGTCGTGGCCACGTCATAACACCGCTTCGCGACATTGTCTGCTCATGAGTGAGATGAATGGCTGTCGTGTTCAAATGATGTGACGACCCACGTAAAGCTTGTAGGTCCCCTCTATCACACGGCTTTAGATGTTACTAAGGAAGTTAACAAAACATTATTATTATTATTATTATATGGATTTTGTGGGCTAAAATGGTTTGTGAGAATTTATTTGACGTCACTACTTTTTGTACGATGTTCTGCTGGAAATTTCTACACTTCTACATTAAAACCCCGTTCATCGCTGTTTTAAAGAATGGGTTTAAAACTCGAGGAAGGCTGGCCATGCAGAGGACCTCTGCTGAGGTTAGCTGTGGATGCTGCAACGCGACTCCTACCCGCTTTTGATACTCCAACCGGTCAGTCAGTAAAACATTTTACTTTTGAGACTTAAACGGAATAGTTGCTCCAACGCTTAATTTGGATGAGTTTGTATTTTTTTTTCAGGCATGCCTTATGGTACAGTGAATTTGCGTTACGGTGTACCGGAAGGAGAGACTCCTATCACTTGCTCCGCTGGTGTAGGAACGTTCATCATGGAGTTTGGCACGATATCACGTCTCACCGGAGATCCCGTGTTTGAGGAGGTAGGCTTTGTAAAACACGGGAATGAACAATATCAAACTGAAATGAAAATTTGTTTGTGTTCTTCGGAACTTGACTAAATTAAGACACTCTTGAGGATACACACGCACCTCATTGCGACACGACACGAACGTTCACCTAGCGACGTTAGCGGTGGTGTTATAGTTTGACTTTTTTTTTATTGCAATTCATTAAATGAGGGGTCCTGCGTCTTAAAGTACCTAACCGCCAAAAATAAAATTCGCCAGAAATCGCCTGCTAAGTTCAGCAATATTCTCGCAATAGTATCTCTGTTATTAATTGAGCTAGAACGTTCATTTTTGGCTAAATTAGAGTTCTAAGTATGCTAATGAAGATGTTGATGAGTTTTTGGAATAGATTTTCATATTTTATATTTTATATATATTTTAAATTTTTTGATTTTCTTATTATGCCGAACTTTGGGTGAACTTTTGGCTGGCGACAGAGGTGAAAAAAGTAGTTCGCTTCATAAGGTTTTCAACCATACTTCTAGTGTCGTAAGGTCATTATAACCCAAACCACGCGATAGAGGAAGGGTGAAAATAGTGATATCCATCAAAAACACGTTTTCGCCTGTGGTGGCGCTTAGGTACGTTAAGACGCGCGACTCCTCAAATATATAAAAGATATAATAAAGGTTAAGATAATTAAGTTAGTTAGATTAGGTTAGGTCGCCAAGCACGACTAGAAATGTGAAAATGCTGCGGTTTTGCAAGGCAGCGAAACGGTGTGTGCGCGCGCGCATTTGATATTTATATTCATTGTCACGTTTCATATGTAAATTTGCTCTTTCAAAAGTGGAAGAAATTGATTTTAATAAATATTAGGTAATTAATTCGATTTATATGCCAATAAACGTACAAATTAAAATAATTTTATTCCTGACATGATGATTCAGAATTTTGCTTCTTTCATTGTTAGACGAATGGGTCGACATTAGGCTGTAATAAACTGTTGTTTTGTAACTGAAAAAAAAAAGCATTTATGTTGGTCTTCAACATTTTCGCACCAATTTGAAATAAAACATCATAAATTAAATACTTTATTTCAGAATTGGCCACTCTTGTTTCATAATTCGGACCAAAGCTCATAGATTATATTAGTACACTCATAAACCTGAAAACGGTGGTTTGCTCAGCGAATATTTCAGAAATGGTTCGTAGCCTTGTATAAATTGAAGCTTTCTGAACGTGTCGACTTTAACCCTTTAACGATGGATGGTACCTTAAGGTCCACCAGAAATAATAATATAAATTGTACTACAATGCCTCGTTTCTATAAATGTTTTTACGTGTTTATATATAGATGTCATTTAGTTGTCGGGAAAGGAACCCAAAATGTGTATCATTTCAGTGACTAGTTACTAAAATATTTAGTTTTGAATAACAATAAAACCTATACGTTCTGGTAACAAGAGTGACCGCATATGCTGCGGACTCGTCCGTAAAGGGTTAAACAGAATCATCTGGAGGATAAGAGTGAAAAATTCAGTTTTGTAACCATAACAGTCATTGTTGTCATTCGTGGTGATCATTTGAATATAGAGTAAATTTGTGAGCGTGGCACTGATTCATTTTGTCACCCAAAAGGTAGCACTGAAGGCGGTTCATTCCCTGTGGCGGAGACGGTCCCGTCTCAATTTGATTGGTAACCACGTCGACGTTCTCACGGGCCACTGGACTGGAAGTGACGCCGGGATTGGTACGTTTCCGATCTCTGCTCGAAATGAATTTGAAGACACTCCATAAAAATAATGTTTTGGGGTTGTTTAACCTCCTTCGTAACGGTGAAAAAGGTCACGTCACGAAAGGAACCTACGGCTTTACGTAGGATCCAAACCATCTACGGGTCGCAACATCATCCGTACGCGGAGGACGGTCACCCATCCAACTACTAAACAGACACAATGTTGCTTAACCCTTTCCCCGTGATGCGCAGCACAGGAAAAGTGTTAACTGCTGATCTAATGGGAAGTGGTGTTGTGACGTGGCCATGACATATCCCCATTCGGGTATAGCTAATTTAAAGAAGTAAAAAAAAAAATTTTTGATGACAATCTTGCGAAATATTATACTTTTTTTTCCTACTAAAAGACAAAAGCAATAAAGCAACCTCTTACGTTTACTGTAATATTTATCTACGTTGTAACCCCTGGTTCACCACTGTGTATTGGTCGGGGAAATTATAGTAATGAAATTCGAGTAGGCGCAAAATTTGTTCTATAAAACGGTTATTCACTATTCACGTTCAGTCAAAGGAGACTTGGTATTGTCTCATTTTAGGTGCTGGAGTGGACTCTTATTTCGAGTACCTCGTGAAGGGAAGTTTCCTCTTTCAGAAGCCCGAACTGATGGCCATTTTCAAAGAAGCTAGAAAGGCTATCGATAAGTACTTAAGGCACGAAGATTGGTACTTGTGGAAGTCGATAGAACGAGCCCAGGTCACCATGGCCGTCTTCCAGTCCTTAGAGGCATTCTGGCCAGGCGTCTTGACATTAGTAGGTCAGTATTTTTTTTTTTGCTTGCGACGTGTTTATTTTTGTTAGTTATGCCCCCAACCAAATAAAGTTGGAGAGGCCATACTGAATTGCATTTGTCCGTTACCGTCGTCACACTTTTGTGTCCCGGCTGTAACTTTTGAACCGCTCAGCACAAATCGATACCCCTCACACACACACACACACACACACACACACACACACACACACACACACACACACACACGGCTCATCACAAGACTCGGGTTCCTCTATTAAAGGTCAAGGTCGCAGATAGAGGTCAATGGTCGAATAAAGATTCACTCAACAAAGTTTACATGGGCACACACACCATATGGATTGGATAATCACAAGACGATGTTTTTATGAAGACTCGGGTTCCTGAATCAAAATTCAAGATCACGAATAAAGGTCAAATGAAGGTACATGCCATAATTTTTTAACGAAACATAAATTCATAAAACTTTACACACATATGGGTCATAACAAGGTCTTGTGTCGCGAGCGAGACTCTGGTAGACTCGGTTCTTACACCAAAGGTCACGGTCACAAATGGAGGAAGGGACAGTGATGTCGTTCCAATAATAGTTCGTTTTTATAGCTGAGGGTGAGGGCATACATTTTGCTTTGGTTCTCATTCAACAATTTGCAGTTCTTCCTAGAAAACCTTTTTATCTGATTGATGACCCAAATTTTTTTACCAAAATATTATGCATATCAAGAACCCCATCCCCCCACCACCCAAATATCGTGGGAACCAAACTTTTTGTAACTCATTCCAGATAATTGCTACATTATAAAATGAGTAGGCTGTGTTCGTACTTTAATTTCTTATACATATGGCACGCGTTTTATCCGAAATTTTGGTTTCAAAGTGTAGATTTTCATTTAAGTAGCGAAGTAATCTCAAATATATTTTGTATATTGGCCAAAAAGTCTCTGAAAGTTTGGTAGATTTTAAGGTTGATAAATAATTGCCACCACTTATAAGCGTGTGTTACAGACATACGTTACACTAAGATATGTCCTCTGTTATGACTTTATTTTAATTTTAGGGGACGTTGAATCTGCTCAGAAGACCCTTTTCAATTACCATCAAGTGCTGAAGCAATACGGGTTCACTCCAGAGTTTTACAGTATTCCTCAGGTAACCATTAAAAGACGCTAGTATTTAAATTTATATTATAGGAAACTATTAGATAGGCGAGGTCAAGCGGCGTTGGATTTGTTTGGTAGTTGGATGGGTGACTCTCCTCTGCGCTCAGAAAATGTATCGACCCGTAGACGATTCCGGTCTTAGGTAAGTCTGTAGGTCCCCTTCGTCACTTGACCTTTGGCGTTACGGAGGAGATTAAATAACCCCCAATTATTATTGACAGGGCGCTGCTTATTCGAAGAGGAGTGGATATCCTCTCCGTCCCGAATTCATCGAGTCTCTGATGTACCTTTACCAAGCGACTAAAGACCACACCTTCCTGAAGATGGGAGCGGACCTCATCAGAGCCATCGAGCATTCTACCAAGACGAAGTGTGGCTACGCAACGGTAAGGAACCGTGCCAAATCTCGTATCAAAAAAGGCATTGTTTAATTAGCAGTAGAAAGGGAAATACGTGACTGGAGTGGAGAAATGGTGATTCGGAGTCTTGAGTAAACGGAATGGTTTTGTGCTCCGGTTAAGTTTGAACCGATAGCACTGCACTGAAGACTCGCATATTAAATACAGTAATAGAACTTGTAAAGGGAAAGAAATTGATAAATCAGTTTTGGGTTGCATTATGGTTGCGTAAGAGGGTGGGTAGTAGACGATTTTATAAATGAAAGGTATATAGTAATTAACATTGAACGCATACTTTCCTAAATTTAAGAACCAAATAATGAGAAATAAATCAATTGTGTATTAATTAAAAATATTGAAATTAAAATCTGTCTAACTCCCAAATTCTCATTCTTAATTACTTCTTGGGTGGAACTCTGTTCTTTTATTTCCCGTTCTTTCCTGTTCTGTAGTTTCCTGTTTCCCGACTTTAGGTTTCGGTGTTTTTGAAGTCGAGGTTTGAGCATTGTAAAAAAAAGACGTTTTCGTTCAAATGATTGAACGGAGTCGTCGATTTTGAGTCGGATGTGTTCTTCATTCCTTCATTGATTATACGACCTTCTTCCCAATGTAATACGTAATATCGGGAATTCCTCTTTTTCCGTCCAGAGGGGGTGGGGTTAAACTTCCGAGAGTCAGGCGGTAGGTGACAGGCCTAAACCCGACCTCGGCGTGGATGGGAGTCTAACGAGTGCTCTGGCAGTCTGAGTCCAATGTCGAATGAAGAAGCGACGGGATCTATCGGTAAAAATATTCTATTTAAATAGATTGGTCTTCGTGGCAGACAGTTCTTACTGCGCGCCATTTAGTCATGAGAGTTATTCAAGGACTTTCACGATGTTCAATACTGAAAGGAGGTGAAACCGAACTTCGTCAGTCCCTCACTTGGGCGACGTCGCAAAGCTACTTCCTAATAGGAGGTAGCTTTGCGACGTTAAACGGCTTACGGTCTGCTCAGTAATTGGGTGGATGACCGTCCTCCACTTTCAGATGATGTATCGACCCTCAGATAGTTCGGATTCCACGTAAGTTGTAAGTCTTCCCCGTAACATGATCTTTTACAACGTCACGGAGGAGGTTAAACAACCCCCAAACATTATCGCCCACTCAGAAATAAAGGAAAATAATACGTTTTTTCATAAAGTCCAGAAATTGTTTTTTTTTTTAATAATGAAGGAACAAAACTGAGGAAACTCCTTTGATGGGCCTTTGGTGTCGCGGTTGTACCCGTTATAAAATTGCGTTATTCATATGGCGAATTATACGCTCTAATCACGGACACACGCCTGTAGACTAGGCTTAAATGGATTATTCTTCATCATGACTGAAAGAATTCAAGTTGTAAAGTGGGACACCATTTACCAGAATGCGGCTGACGTTGCTCGTCACTACCAGTCATTACAACGAGACTGTTACAACATTTCGAACCTTGTACAGAAATTTGACAGAATTTGGTGTCAATGCACCCAGGACTGGCTGATCTAGACCCGCTAGAATTGATGGTAACAGAGAACGCATTCTTGCCGTTTTTCGAACGAGTCCCGAAAAGTCATAAGAAAGAGCTCTAGAGATGAGTCCGTCTCGAATCAGCGTTCGACGGATCTACAGATCTGCAGAAGTTAAGGCTAACAAAGACCCTAAGATCCACTCTAAGGTTAGCCCGAGAGAAAGAAAAGAGTAGGGGGTTAAGAGAAGAGAAGAGAAGAGAATAAGGGGTTAAGTAAGGAGGAACACCTATCACTCGTGGGTTAACATTCATTCAGAAAAAGAGAAAAAAGACTCGCCATCATCATCCGCCGGCCACTGCCGACAAGTCAAAAAATAGTCGGAGAGAATAGGAGAGGGGTGAAAGATGAAAAGAAGTAAAATAAGAACGCTTACAAACCATGCAAACACAGTCTTAACTCACTGTCATACCATGCAAACTACAAACATGCAAGAAAAGAGAGTTACAGACATGCAAAGTAAGGAGAGGATAAGAAAAAAAAAAAAGTAGCTAACGTTAAACAAAAAGTGGGTTTGAAAATAAAAACCCACTCTAATAGACAGAGTTTATTTCACAACAGTTTCGACGCCCACTGGCATCCTCCTCGGGTGGATACAGAAAAACAGTCCAGGGACCGACCGTTAAGAAATTCGCACCTAGGTTAGATCCCATTCTCCCGACACCGGAAGGGCATTTTCATTAAGTACATTCGCACAAAGTTAAAACTATCTTCCTGTTCTAAACATACAGATTCTATTATTTTTTTACATAATTATTACATTCATTATTAAATTTATTACATTTAATATTGCATAATGTGGAAATAAATATAAATGCAACAGATGTAATAATAAAGGTAATAATATAAATTTAATAATTAGGGTAAAGGTAATAATAATAAATGTTAAAAAATGTAAATGCAATAATAAATGCAGTAATTATGTAAAAAATATTAGAATCTGTATGTATAGAACAAGAAGATAGTTTTAATTTGTGCGAATGTACTTATAAGCGGGACCCTGTAATAAAATGCCCTTCCGGTGTCGGGAGAACGGTATCTAACCTAGGTGCGAATTTCTCAATGGTCTCTGGATTGTTTCCTAATCGCCTTTTTCATTCGTTTTTCGGTTTATAAGTTCTGTATAATAAACAACAATGTAATAACCAATGTAATAATAAATTTATAATTTCTGTAATAAATAATTATGCAATATTAAATGTAATAAATTTAATAATAAATGTAATAATTATAAAAAATAATAGAATCTGTATGTTTAGAACAGGAAGATAGTTTTAACTTTGTGCGAATGTACTTAATGAAAATGCCCTTCCGGTGTCGGGAGAATGGGATCTAACCTAGGTGCGAATTTCTTAACGGTCGGTCCCTGGACTGTTTTTCCCTCTTGTTTTGGTTCATTCGTTTTTCTGTATCCACCCGAGGAGGATGCCAGTGGGCGTCGAAACTGTTGTGGAAATAAACTCTGTCTATTAGAGTGGGTTTTTATTTTCATATTTTGACCTTCAAGTAGAAAAAGTGGGTTAGTTTACGCTACGAGCTACATCTACGTTTGTGTTAGTCTAATTTTTTTTTTTAATAATTTTATTGCTGGCATCACACGGTGGCATGTCACAAGCTGGCATTAATCGTCAATAGACTCATCCTCGACCGCCACTCCAAGAGCTCCTGTTGCTAGTTTTTTTTTTTTATTATTTTAAACAACGTTAATATTTTTAAAATGTCTGTCAAGACGGTTCTTAAACACATTAACGCTGATAGAGTTCACGACGGGCGCGGGAAGATTATTCCATTTATCAATTACTTTAAACGTAAAAAAGTTTTTAGCGATATTAGTAATGAAACGTCTGCCACGCAACTTAAATCCATTATTACGAGTATTACTATTATCGAAAGTGAACAATTTGTCAAAATTTACGTTTATCGATGTTATTAACGATTTTGAAAACTTCAGTAAGCTCCCCCCTTAATCTCCTAGTTTCGAGTGAATACAGGTCTAACTCTTTAATCCTATCTTCATAAGGCTTGTTGCGCAATGACGGAATTAGTTTCGTGGCACGACGCTGAACCCTTTCTAACCTATGAATATCCTCACGCAAGTACGGGCACCAAAACTGAACGGCATATTCTAAATGAGACTTGACTAGGGACTTGTAAAGGGGCAATATAATATCCTTCGATTTAAATTCGAAATTACGCGCTATGAAGCCTAACATCCTATTAGCTTTTGCGCAAGACTCCAGGCACTGGTTCCTAACCTTTAAATCCTTAGATACGCGTACGCCTAAATCTACTTCCTCGTCAACTCCCTATCATCCATCGTGTACGTGTAATTATTGTTACGAGAACCTATATGCAAAACGTCACATTTGTCTACGTTAAATTGCATCTGCCACTTATCTGTCCACTACATAATCCTATTTACATCGTCTTGGTGCCTATTTCTATCGTCCTCGTTAACGACCTTACCGCCTATTTTAGTATCGTCCGCGAATTTCTATTTCTATCGTCCTCGTTAACGACCTTACCGCCTATTTTAGTATCGTCCGCGAATTTTAACACGTTACTAGTCAATCCTACATCTATGTCGTTAATATAGATTACGAATAGCAATGGGCCTAACACTGAACCCTGTGGGACACCGCTACCTACATCTAACCACCCCGATTCACTACCATTAACTACGACCCTCTGCCTCCTAGCACGAAGCCATTCTTCTAACCTATGGCGTCGAAACCCATGCTGACTACTATTAATCAAATCTCTACTTTCTAAGTGATCGATAATACGATCCCTAACTACGGATTCCAAAAGTTTACCGACAATTGACGTTAAGCTAATGGGCCTATAATTGCTAGCTACTGCGCGGTCGCCTTTTTTAAAAATAGGCGTGACGTTAGCTAATTTGAAGTCTTCAGGAATAATCCCCGTTTTGAGTGACTGATTAAAAATCTTCGTTAAGGGGCCTACGATAACGTCTTCCAAATCTTTCAAATGTCTGGGATAAATAGCGTCAGGGCCTGGAGCCTTACTAACTTTTAGCCTATCGATATAATGCACAATCTCAGCCTCGTAAACAGTTATTTCATCCAAAATAGTCTCGCTACGAAATGGAACGATATCGTCCACGTCGGGGACATTATTTACGTCTTCTACGGTAAAAACTGTCGCAAAAAAGTTATTGAAAATACCCGCCATCGCCTGAGCGTCAGAAGCCAAAGCGCCATTAACATCCACTAGAGGGTCTATGTTATCTTTTATCGGCTTACGATTATAAACGTATTCAAAAAACTTTTTTGGATTATGTTTACTATCCGCAGCTATAAGTATCTAAATTACGCTTGGCATTCCTAACTGATCTTTTAACCTGACGTCTAAGCTCGATATATCTATTAAAGTTAGCTGCCGTGCCATTGCGCTTATTAAGTCTATACGCTCGTTTATGAACTCGCCTATTTCCCTAGTCCACCACTTGGGCCTACTATGATTTCTAGCGCGCTTGGACCTACCATGATTTCTAGCGCGCTTGGGCCTACGAGGAATAAACTCCCTTTCAATATTCCTAAAACTTTCTTTAAACGCCACCCAATACAAATTTGTGTCATTACCCATAAATAAGTTATCCCAGTCCACTACTCTCATCCTATCCGCAAAACTATCAAAATTAGCCCTACGAAAATCAGGGACTTCTATTACGTTACTATCCTTAGTGTTTTCTATCAATAACTTAAACCTAAGAATTTGATGATCACTACATCCTAAACTCTCGCCTACTTCTAAACCTTCGACTATATTCTCGCCGTTCGTCATCACCAAATCTAAAATATTATCACCGCGCGTTGGTTCGGTAACCATCTGTCGTAAAAAGTTATCTTCCATAAACTCGATCAATCTCAAACCCTCCTCATTACCAGTAAAAGTCTCATAATTAACATTAGGGCAGTTAAAATCTCCGACAATTATACTCTTCCGATTGTCAATAAAGTTACCAAGAACTGAGTAAAATCTAGTATCTGTATCGAGGGGTTGAACGGGAGGTCTATAAACAACAACAACAATTAAAACTAATACTACGCGCCCTAACTTCAACACACATCGCATTAGTTGCTGCCGGAAAATCTAACTTAACCTCGATAGCCCTAAGGGAATTACGAATGTACAGCAAAACGCCGCCACCAAACCTATGTAACCTATCATTAGTAAAGAGTTTAAAACCCGGTATATCAAGTTCCCCCAACAAGTCCCGAGTCATGGTATTTAACCAAGTTTCAGTAATAGCAACTATATCGTAGTTACCGGAATAAATTATCGCCTTAAATTCATTTAATTTATTTCTAATACTACGTGCGTTACAATAAAAGACGTTTAAGTTATTTTTTACCACGGCCCGCGTTTTAAACTATTTTTCACGTCGGGCCCGCGTTCCCCGGACCCACAACGTTTAAAGAAGGCTTCGATCTATACAGCTTTCGCACGTTTTCATCTATTAACCTACCTAGCCTAGCATCACCTATTTCATTAAAATGCACCCCATCTTTTATAAAAAGGCTAGGATCACTGAATCCGGACCACAGCTTTACGAAGGGTACATTTTCCTCAGCACAAATCTCTCGTAATTTATTATTAAAAAATATTGTTTTTGACGTAATCCTAAGACCCAACCCTTGCCTAGGGGTAATACCTAGAACTAAAGACCTATCTGACCTCGCCTTCGGGGACCTAATTAACCCCCTATATCTCTCCAAAAGGTCAGGCACTCTCGTATCGGGCCTATACGAGTCGTTGCCTCCTACCATCGTCACCAACATCGAGTGACGGGAGGCAACGTCAATCCTATCCACTTCGTCTCTAACTCTGTCAACCCTGGACCCTGGGAGACAGACCCTCCTCCTCTTGGTTGGATGCCGTTCAACGAACTCTTTGTCCATGTGGCGCACTAAAGAGCCCAATTAAAATAGTTTCCCCCTCATTCACGTCCCTTTCCAAATGGGCGAAAGGGTTCGAAACCTCGATAGGGGGGGGATTCCTATCACCTAACGTACGCGGCCTAGCTCCACCCTTAACTTCTCTAAATCCCTCCCCATCTACTACTCTCGGACTAACCTTAACCCTTTGACGACTAATATAAGTTTCTTTTAACTTAAAAGTGTAAGTTTTATTTTTATTTACAATTAGATACGTAGTAACTATAGTCACTTAAATGACTGATATTTGGGTTAATTTTCCCACAACTAAACGATACCTATATAAACATGTAGATGTATTTGTAGAAACGTTGCAGCATTGTACAATTTATATTATATTTCCGTTGGGACAAATATGTCCCTTGGTCCTCAAAGGGTTAACCCCTTCCTCAACTCTATCCAACCTTCCCGACAAGCTACCTAAACTAGGTTACGCACCTCACCCTTCAAATTACTAACGTCTTCAACGTTAGTATTGGTTCGGCTTCCGTCAACTGTAGCCCTACCCCTGCTCTCATCAAGCGTTGCAAGTCTTTCCGTTACCTCACCTACACTGCGTTTTATGTCAGCTATTTCCTCTATTAACTCGCAAAAGAAACAAACTGATCTCTCGGTAATCGCCATAGGACCGCCGTTATAATCTTTAAATTCCGAATACCACCGGTTTACCCTACACCTAACACACGACGCTTTCTGCGACGGCATCGCGCAGTTAAAAATTAGTTTAAACCGTCACAAGTTTAAGTTAATTTAAGCCGGCACGCTATGAAAAGTTCTAAATCGCTGAAAACCACTAATATTTAATTACTTTAACAACGTGAATATAAACGCAAGTATATAAAATTCAAAACTTTCCAAAAGTAAAATTCTCAGGAATATGCAAAAGTAGATGCAATATCAGAGAGCTCAGGAAATGCGTCCGTTCAATACAGAGTCTGGCTGACAAATGATGAAAAAGGGTCTGAAACTGAAGCCATATCGCCTTCACGTGAGCAATGATGACCCCGATCGACAGTGTGAATTTGCTGAACTCTTTCTGAATCTGGTGGTTTTTGCCTGACTGAATTGTTTGGACCGCTGAGGCCAAAGTCAAACTGAATGGGCTAATCAGACTCCCGTTATTATGCTATTCAGAATCTTCGTATTTTGATTACGCAAGAGCTGGATGCTTTGAGAACAGATGTATGAACTAGAGTCCTGTCAACACGTTTGCCGATTAATGCCATTAACACTGCAGTTGTGCAGATTTGAACACATTGAACAGATTTCGTGAAAAGCTTTATTGCTTGAAATGCTTCCAAAACTTATCTGTCCGTATACCACTTTCTAATTTTATATCTGTTCAGTGAATTTTTATTAGATTTCAGGCGTATTTCCATACTTTTGGCCCACCCTGACTAAGCATATAAAAATTATTGGAACGAAAGAGTTTACGTCAGAAACTTTATGAAAAAAGTAGAAAATTGTTTATATTGGGGCAGGGACAATTCGACGTGGCCGACTCGATGCGACCCGACTCGATGTGGCCGACTCGATGTCAGGACAACTCGATGTCAGGACAACTCGATGTCAAGCCAAGTCGATGCCAGGTCAAGTCGATTTCATTTTCTTTATATATTTAATGTGGGTTAACTGAATGCCAGGTTAGGTCAACTGTACGCCCTTGACGATTGGTTAGGTTAAGTTGTGATATTTTCGTTAAAACTAACGAAAATATCCTTTAGGGATATCACATCGAGTTGTTCTGACATCGAGTCGGCCACATCGAGTTGTCCTGACATCGAGTCGGCCACATCGAGTTGTCCGCATCGAGTCGGCCACATCGAGTTGGGTCGCATCGAGTCGGCCACATCGAGTTGGGTCGCATCGAGTCGGCCACATCGAATCGTACCCAACCCTTTATATTTTGGTGCCTTGAAGCTTGCATATAGCTGGATGCTGCTTCGTGATGTATTACTGCAATTATGATGCGTAGTGTCTGATAGGTTTTCCTCCAAACTATAAACGTACTTTCAGCAGTTTGTGTTAGGTCGATCATTACGAGTATAACGTTACATTATATGTGGATAACACGAATCCACTCTGGCTTATCGAGGTCATGACACCAGATTTGAAAAAATTTACTGGAGCACAGCTCTGAATTTACTTTTTTTCCCCTTACACCACTAGATAGGTTAATGATAGTAAACTCTTGAATTGACAACATACCAATTACAAATTGTTTTAGCTAAACATAATAATACAATAATGTACAGTTTATAACTCACCTTAAGTTTATTTATTCATTGCAGCAGCAACAGTGGACGATGTTAGACCTTGCATGTAGGCATTTGTTGTGAATTTACCGCCATGTATGCTTGGCCACTGATCAATGGCTTTCTGTGTGATCATTACAGCAGATCTAGTGCCTGGAGCTGGACCCTCCTTCACAATTCTGCATAGCTTAGTCAAATGAGATGGCTTAATGGATCCTTTGTGTTCAACAATGTAACCAAGAATGGAGAATGTCCCTTCAGCTGGTGCTTCACTCCAGGCAGTTGATCCATCTTTATCAAAATGCTTTAATCTCTCTGTGATTCCTTTCCACAGCTGTTCTATATATTCTGTCAGCCAATTTATCACTGAGTCTTTTGTAAAACTACTTTCAGATCTGGTTCTGGATGGTCTAGCAACTTCAGCAACCTGGTAGTAATCAGAACGTTTCTTGATGTATTTGTAAACTTCATTTAGGATGTAATCCTCAGCTGTTAGTTCCTTTTGCTGCCCTGTGGTATCGTGTTTAAATTCAGAAACTACATCATTTGCATTTCCTCCATTAGCTAATTTGGAAATTGTTTCCATCACTCTTAACATAACAGTTTTCCCTCCTTCTTTATAAAATATATTTTCTACAAATTCTGCACGAACTGTGGTTTTTTGAGCTACTTGCAACATAATCTTTGTTACATAGGAAATCAATACATAGAACTTGGCACTAATTTCTTTCTCTTGTGGATGATCAAAAAACACAATTTTCCACAAATCTGTCAAATTGATCAAATTCGTAATTAACCATGCGAGTATCAGATTTGAGTTTTGGTCTCTTAAAACCAATGATATTGTCAAGAACCATATTGGTATAGTCAAGGCCTGATCTCAGATTTGAAGAGTGATTCTGAATAAAGTCTAAAAGCTCACTTAGTTTACAAATTTTCTTCAATGCATCAACGTGGGCTCTGTTCACAAGATGCATTAAGTCCCATCGAAATTTGAAATTTTCTCCAAACAACTTTTTCATTTCGTTTTTAAATGGCTCGTTGTCCTTACAAAAAGCCCCATCTCCAACCATTCCAGATACCTTGGATTTAATTGCTTCTTCAGATAGTTTCAAGTGATTAGGAGACTTCAACACATCAAAAATTTCATTGGCCAAATAAACTCCTGATTTGCTGCGTACTAAATTTATCCCAGCAAGTTTTACAGTCTTATCTTCTTCACTCATAACTAATACAACTAGCATGCTTAATCCCAAAATTGTTCCAATGTCAGCTGTTATTGTTACTGAAGTTTGTTCTAAGAACCACTTTACAGTTTGTTCTTTAAGTTGATTATCTAATAGCTCACAAATTGTCTCGCACGCATGTGTGCTATGATTCAAATTTCCAACCTCACAACCTGACCTATGTAATACAGCTAGAAG
Source organism: Bathynomus jamesi (assembly GCA_023014485.1). Lineage (NCBI taxonomy): Eukaryota > Metazoa > Arthropoda > Malacostraca > Isopoda > Cirolanidae > Bathynomus > Bathynomus jamesi. The sequence continues at coordinate 406,495 of JAJOZX010000593.1, forward strand.
TACTGGATATAGAGGCCATGCAGTGTTTGTTTTCATTATGTAGTATAAGATGTTGCCACATAAGTCTTCTATGCGTTTAGTAGTGTTCCGAGAAGATGTTTTCATCACTTCATAAACAGCAGCTCTTTGATGATGCTGAAGTTTAATTAAATGTCTCTTCAGGTGGGTTTTCAGATTTCTAAACCATCTCTCTTGATTTTCTCCTTGTTTGCATACATAGGTTAAATCTTTAACATTGAAGTAACCTTTTATGTTAGAATGTTTGTCTGAAGCACATGCTTTGGGGTCTGTGCAAGCTATGCAATATAATGTAAACATTTTATCATCAGAAGCATCATCAATATCTTCTTGATTATCATCATCTTCATCCTCAACAGCTATATCTACATCAGGCATATTAGTGTCACTATTTGCAATGTTTTCCATTATATCACTTGGTACTGAAAATGAATCATCAGCATGCCCTAGATCCTTCTTTTCCACCAATTTGAATGTAGATTTGATCAAATCATTGTTCAGGATTTCTTGTATTAATTTACACTTGCTTAAATGGGCTATGGAAATGTCAAATTTGTTGGTTTTTGCTTTATTAGATTTGGATGCAACACTTGAACTTGAAGGCATATTTTGACTCTTCTCTTTATTAACCACAACAGCTTGGTGAGTTTCTTTTGTTAGGCGCAAAATTGCTTTCAATGTCTTCTGGATTTGGGAATTTTCAAATTCCTCTAAAGCAGTTTTGTTAGTCTGATGCGCAGATTCCTCACTTACCTTTTGTTTCTTAGGTGGAGGAGAAGCACTTTCTTCAGTCTGTGAAACATCTAGTGAAAAAGTTTCATTTTCTAGATTAGCAGTTGATGAAGTTGGTTCATTTTTCTGAGGTCTAGCACTAGCACATTTTGTGAACAAACTAAATGACTGCTTTGCCGTATCTCTTTGCTGCACTTCATCCTGGTATTTCTTTACTGCAATATCTAAGCTGTGGGCCCAAACTCTGGGACCTCTTGTATTGTAACAAATATTTTTTTTGGAATTAAAATGTTCCTCCCAGTTTTGCTTCTTTGAATATTTGTTCTTGCATTGACCACAAAAGTAACCCCTTTTAACACCCTCACTTTTCTCTCCAACTTCATCAATATTAGGATCCATTATTGATTATTGACTACCTGAAAAAATACAAAATAAGTAAAAGTTAGTAAATATAGTATGGTAAAAGTGAGTAAAAGTAAGTAGATATAGTACAATGAAAGTAAGTAAAAGTAAGTGCTTTAAACTTAGTAAAAGTAAGGAAGAGTAAGTAAAAGTAGGTAAGTTAAAGTAAGTAAAAGTAAGTTTAAACTTAACTAAACTTTTCAATTCTAGAGTCATGGTGGATTACTTAAAACCGCACAAGTAATTATCTGGCCAATTTATCAAACCTGGCCGAGTTCAATGGAACATAGTCCAATCCTGATAATTTTATATTAAAAAAATATACGTTTTAATAAAATTTTAATTATCAAAACATTGAAGCTTAACAAAAAATAAAAATAATTGTTAAATATGGAATTACCAACTAAACTTAAAATAACTAAATTTGTAATTTAAAAAAATTGGTTTGTACAAGAACGTATACGCAAAAAAATTGCATAACGTCTAGCGGATGAACAAAACCCAAACCCAAATTTACTTTTTCTCATGGTCAAATTTACTGGAGCAATGCTCCCAAGATCCCAGGAATCTGGAGTCATGATCGAGGTAATCCAAATCACGTAATTATGAGAGATCTTATTGTAGTTATATTTTGTGATAGAAGTTTTCAAAATACTTGAAGTCATCTGATGAACACTAGGCTATTTTGAAACTACTGTACTGACAGTGTTCGAAATAAGGAAAAAAAAGGGCCGATATGGACTTTCACCAAAAATGTTCGAGAGTAAAGTAAGTCACAAAGTACAAAAACTGCTAACGTGTTAAAATTGCTTCATATAATTAAAGGTTGGTAGTGGTTCAATTTTCTCGGTTTCAATATATTGTGTCGCTTACATCTCATCCCACTAAAATATTTGAAAGAATAGTTAGACAGAAAATCTGACTTTTTGAAAACTCAGAAAAAATTCAGTGATAACCAACATGGGTTTCGGTCAGGCAGATCATGCCTATCACAACTGATGGAACACTACAACAACATTAATGATGCACTTGAAAGTAATGAAAACTACGATACACAGACTTTGCCAAAGCGTTCGACAAGTGTGACTTTGGAATCATAATACAGGGTGTACATAAAGTCAGGATCTATTTTTGTGAAGCACTTGGAAATTATATGGAATTTTATCATAAAATGATAAAGTGGTAACATTTATTAAATAATTAAGAGTAGGATTCGACGTGACGCCCATCAGTATCCCTGCGCAGCTCAAATCGTTCTGCAGCATTTCTAAACACATTCTGGAGCATTTGCGGGGTTATGTTATCTGCAGCAGTTCGTATACGTGTACGTAAGTTTTCAAGACTCGTAATCTTCGTCTGATAGACGTGCGATTTGATAAAGCCCCATGCAAAGAAATCTAAAGGGGTTAAATCTGGTGATCTCGCTGGCCAAGGTCTGGCTTCCGCGTCCGATCCAGCGATTTGGAAAACGTCCATTTAGATAATCCTGAACAATTTTGGCAGTGACAAGGAGCACCATCATGTTGATAGACGACGGTACTAACAATCCTATCCCCAATCAGCTGAGGTTCAAGGAATTGCTGCAACATGTCCAGATAAATAAGCCCCGTAACTGTAGCTTCAGCAAAGAAAAAAGGACCATAAACCTTAGATTTTGTTAAACCCATCCAGACATTAACTTTAGGCGTCTCTCTTTCCCAATTTTGGACGAAATCATTCGGTCTTTCATCTGCCCAAATTCGACAGTTATGGCGATTTACTTTTCCACACGTATGGAAAGTGGCTTCATCACTAAAGAGAATGTTGTCCATTAAATTATCACTCCAGATTTGTTCTACGAGATCAGCACACACAGCACTTCGTCGAGGGAAATCTTCCTCATGTAAATCATGTAAAACCTGCAAATGATAGCTTTTCTTCTGCAAATTAACTTTCAGAATTTTGTGCACAGATGACGTCGGGAGGCCGAGTCTGTGTGATGCAGCACGAACGGACGTATGTGGCTCCTCAGTGATAATTCCGCGTATTGCATTCACGGTAAGATCTGACATACACGGTCGTCCTGATCTTGCTTCATCATTTACAGATCCCGTTCGGTTAAATTTGTTCACCAATTTTCGTATTGTCTTGTCTATTGGCCCCGGCTTATGAAATCTCCTTCTAAACTTCTCTCTGATGTCATTGTATTTCTTTCCCTCGATTCGCCAAATTACTATTGCCACACGCTCTTCTGTATTCATTCTAAGGGCTTCTGAAAAGAAAAATAGAAAAAAATAATTATTTCACAAAAATAGATCCTGACTTTATGTACACCCTGTACATAAACTGAAGTATATGGGAATAACAGGAAAAGTAGGGAAATGGATATTATGGAAAAAATAGGTCCTGCTCCAACTAGAGTAGCCTAAACACAGCCTAGGCTACGTTGAAGATGGAAGACCTAGGCTAAAGATGAACCAGCCTAGCTATGTGTCCATGAACTGGACTTCCATACTCTATTGTTAAACAATTACAGCTGAAATGTCAGCTTATTTAACCTAAATTTAATAACCGAAGGGAAATTTATGAACTTCTTACCTTAAAATGATATAAAATCTTAAATTTAATTTTTTGACATATGTAGTTTCCTTAGTGAACGGCGGCAAGTCGTTACAGTACAAGGAGTATCATCATCAGAATCAGAGGTCCTCAGCTCAGTACCACAAAGAACAGTATTAGCTCCACTACTCTTCCTAATCATGCTAACTGACATAGATGAGGACGTTACCAGAGACAGCACAGTAACATCCTTTGCGGATAACAAAGATCAGTAGAGAAATGAGAAACCCAGAAGATATAGGATCTCTACAAACCGACATGAACAGAATGTACAAGTGGACGGAAGACAACAATATGAAATTTAACACTGAGAAATTTCAACTGTTAAGGTACGGAAAAAGAGAAGACCTAAAATTCATGGAATATTATACCTGAAATGGACAGGAAATTCAGAGAAATTCTAGAGCAAAAGATTTAGGGGTTGTAATGACTGATGACGCGAAATTTGAAACACGAAATAAGATAGCAGTAAACAGAGCAAAGAGAATAACGGGGCAGATATTGAGAACCTTTAAACGAAGGGATAGGAATGTAATGGTTCCACTACTGAAAACACTGATCATACCCAAATTGGAATACTGCTCGGTCCTAACATTCCCATATAAAAAGAAGACATTAGACTGCTAGAAGAGATTCAGAGAAGCTTCACAGCCAAGATCAAGGTTACGCGAACTAAACCTATATTCACTGGAAAGGAGAAGGGAGAGAGACACCATTATTTACACTTGGAAAATAATGGAGAAACTAGTCCCTAATCTTACTCTGAACCCTGTAACTCCCCAGACAACGGTGGGAAGTAGAAAAGGAAGACTGTGTCGTGTTCCCAAATTAAAGGCTAGACAGGGAACATCTTTAACCCTGAAAGAAAATAGTTTTGTTGAGAGAGGACCAAAACTGTTTAATCAGCTGCCCAAAGACCTAAAGTACACGAATGGTGTTGCAGTAGACATCTTCTCTTTTGAAGATGTCTACTGCAACACCGTTCGTGTTAGACTCGGAACAATCCCCGATGAGCCGGGTGTACCTGGCTCTGTGAGATGGAGAGTACAAGAAACCAACTCACTACTTCACCAGGCCAACTGGAGAGGAGGTGGCGACAATCTTGACCTTCGTGAAATGAGGAATCATCGCGCGGAACCTTTGAAAGGTTGAAAGGAAAGGTATATATATATATATATGATGCAAACCTAAAAGGAAAAAGAAAATGATTCCAAGGTCTTTCGTGTATTCAGAAGTACATCTCGTCAGGGAATGAAGAGAGACGGCGAGATGACAAAAATATATACCACCGGACAGAAAACAAAAAGATTAGCACATGATTAACGAGAGTTGATTAAAGGCAAAAGGTATTTTAACAGGATATTGTCAATTTTATACATTCCCGCACTGTTATTGAAATTATTTTTAAAATGGATAAATGCATATTCTAGAATATTCCTTTCTATTATATATATATCTGTTTTTAACGAGCGCTTTAGAACTGTCCCACTTGATACTATGATTACAGCTATACATATGGTTAAACAATGCATTAGAATTATTTGTTGTTCTACACGCATATTTATGTTGTTTTACCCTAATATCTAACGCAGAGCTTTCCAAACTGTGTGTCGCGACACATTAGTGTATTTTGTATTTTGAAAATTTTGATTTTTCCATCAACAAAATCGGCTACAAGATAAACTACCTACTGAAAAATTATCTGATATTTGATAACAAAAATTAATTAATGTGTCGTGAAAATTTTTATGCTAAATAGTGTCGCCAACGTGAAAAGTTTGGAAAGCTCTGATCTAACGTTTTACCCGTTTGACCTATATATACTGAGTCACATTGTGTACATCCGATCGAATACACAATCCAACCACATTATCCGGGCTATTCTTTATTAGGCGTGATTTAACAGTATTATTATACTTAAAGACTACATTGTTACCATTGCTTTAAGTAAAGTCGGAAGATATTGAAAATTTACATGGTAAGGTAGGCTAAGGATATTTTTATGCTCAAATTCCTTTATAGTTACAATATTATAATGCCTATTCTTGGCTTTCCTATGGCAGTTATCTAAAAAATGAAATAGGATAACGTAATTTAGTACCAATATTCATGATATTGCATAACTCGGAATCCAAAAATTCAGGACTGACAACTCTCAGTGCTCAAGAAACATAGAGAAAATAGAAGATTTAATCGAGGGGTGATGGTCAGAATAAAAATACACATAAGAGTTATTATTAGTAGGCTTACGATAAACTTCAAATTTGAATTGATTAAAGCATCTCCGAATTTTTAGATCCAGAAAAGATAAACTTCCATCATTTTCTTTTTCATCCGTGAACTTAATACTAATAGCTAGGACTAAATTGTTAAGCCTACCAAGATATAAGTCATCATCCAAATTATTAGGTCAAAGGCATAAAATATCATCTATATACTTGTACCAAACAAGGTTAAAATTAACAATAGTAGGCAAAATTCTGCTTTCAAAAAATTCCATATAAGCACACCGGACAAAAAATTGTCACCCCTCTCAGAATGTACCTAATAACGTGTGACGGCGCCTCTGGCCTTGATAACCGCACGAATCCGGCGAGGCAGAGACTCTACGAGGTTGTGCATGTACTGAACATCGATTTGCTGCCACTCGTTCATCAGCCGGTCTCGCCAGAGTCCGTGGGTGTCTATTCCTGCGCTTCACTTTCTGTTTCCAGCCTGAACAACACCTTCGACGCATTCAGGATTAAAGGCTTCATTGGACCTGCGATGTACTCGTCGCCTCCCATCATTGGAGAACAAACAAAAACGGGACTCATCGGACCAAATTACACGTTTCCAATCTGCCGCAGTCCAGTTTTTGTGCCTCTGAGTCCATTTATAACGTGCCAATTTGTGACTTGCTGTTAACAGCGGCCTCTTCCGTGGTACCCTGCTCCAGATGTTCATCGCATGCAGTTCTCGTCGCAATGTCCGTTCGGAAATTGGTCGCTGGAGAACCTCATTGGTTTCTTGGAGCAATTGTTCTCTGGTTTGAAAACGATTTGCAGTTACTAGACGAGAAACATGGCGGCGGCCCCTATTGTCGAGAATTGTTTTCCGGCCACAGTTACGCCGTCGATTGTCAGTTGATTGCGAACTACACCACTCTTTGTAAACTCGCTGGACAGTACGCGTTGACACACCAACAAATTGGGCTACTTCAGACATTTTGTGTCCGTGGGCTCTGCCAAACACGATGGCTCCTTTTTGCCACTGAGTAACGTCTGCCTCACGACCCATTTTGCAGACTATATCCAACACACACTTTGTTCTTCACCACCTCACGAAACAGATCTGATCCTGTGTGCTACGTCACCGCTACTTGTCACTTACCAATGCTACATCAGCGCCCTCTGTGTGACCTTGAACTTCCTAATTTTTTGTCCGGTGTGCTTATAAGTTAGCTAATACCGGTGAGAGGGGATTTCCAATCGCCAATCCAAACCGACATAGCATAAAACTTATTTTCAAACTAAAATTTACAATCTTTGATGCAAAGTTTAATTAACTCAATAAGAGTGTTGTGTTGAACAGGGAAAGAATATTCAGAGATCTTATCTTTTAAAAAATCAAGTAGGTCATCAAGAGGGACTTTGTGAATAACGAGCATACATCAAAGCTTACCAGTTTGAAATTAGGGTCATTAGGAAACTTCAGTTTGTCAATAAGATCCCTGCTATTTACAATACGTGACTTTGAAATAGAGCTAACTAACGGCGTTAATAAAACTAACTGACCATTTAAATAGCTTATCGGTTACGGAGCCTACTGAACTGACAATAGGCCTCATAGGATTATTAACTTTGTGTGTTTTTACTAAACCGTACAAATAAGGTAGTGACGGATTGATATTAAGAAACTGCTTGGAAAGCCCATTATAGTTATTTTTAATATTTCTCTTCGTTTTCTGTTAAACATTTTATTAACATCCTCCAGTGGGTCTCTGTTTAGAGGTTTGTACGTATCGCGGTCACCAAATAAAGTATTCATCTTTTCAATGTAACTGTTTTTGTCCATGATGACGATCGAATTAGATTTGTCCGCTTTAGTAATATTTAATGAATCGTTATTTTTAAGTGTTTTTAGGGCTTTTTCAAACCTCAAAGGATAATTCGATTCATACCTCGTATTAAAATAAAAGTTGTGTAAAAGTTGTCCTGAATTTTTGGATTCCGAGTTATGCAGTATCATGAATATTGGTACTAAATTATGTTATCCTATTTCATTTTTAGATAACTGTCTTAAGAAAGCCAAGAATAGGTATTATAATATTATAACTGTAAAGGAATTTGAGCGTAAAAATTGAACCGAAGGTTGAGAATGATTAGATGTTGGAAAAATCCATATTAGAAATGTTAGAGAGCCAAACGGAGTGATGGTAGATTTCTTTTCCAGTGGTAAGGTATGAAAATTTATCTGGCTATGTTTAAGTTAAAGACGGAACTATAGTCGTTGAGGGTTGGTATAATACTGAGGATATATTGGGATTCGAGAATGCGGAGGTCGGTTAGTTGGTTGAGTTGATAATTTTGAAATTGTGTAAGTTGTTGTTGTTTAGCCGATCAGCACACCCTGATCGAGCAAGCCGGCGGCACGCAGGTAACCGTTCGCCCTCTCCGGAGTGAACCAGAGGTTCAGCGCACTAGTGATGTTGTGCTGTGTTCGTTGTTGTGCTAGAGCGGTACAGTCTGTCATAATGTGTTCAATTGTTTGTGGTGTGTCCTGGCACAGGTGGCAGGTGTCGTCTATGGAGTTGTCTAGTCTGTGTTTATATGTCCGTAAGTTGGGGTGATGTCCACATCGGAATCGTGCTAAGTTAACTCGATCCGATCTGCTCAGGCTGATCTCTGACCTGTTAATGGGTGGCGGCTTCGCACCTAGGACCGCATTCGGACCGAGTCGTGTCAGTGCTTTGTGGGTTAGGTGTGTGTGTGTGTGTGTGTGTGTGTGTGTGTGTGTGTGTGTGTGTGTGTGTGTGTGTGTGTGTGTTTTCTGTACTGTGTGATGTCTGTGGGGCGTGGTATGGAATGGAGTATTTGGTTATAATATACAAAGGTGGGCAGTTGCGGCGCAACTTGCGGCGCAACATTTTTGGTTGCGCTTGCGGCGCAACTTTTTGAAAAGGGTTGCGCTTGCGCGTGCGGCGCAACTATTTCAGCAGAGTTGCGGTTGCGGTTGCGGCGCTACAAAAATTGTTGCGCGTGCCCACCACTGCAGATATACGTTAAATGCAAAGGTGGGCAGTTGCGGCGCAACATTTTTGGTTGCGCTTGCGCTTGCGGCGCAACTTTTTGAAAAGGGTTGCGCTTGCGCGTGCGGCGCAACTATTTCAGCAGAGTTGCGGTTGCGGTTGCGGCGCTACAAAAATTGTTGCGCGTGCCCACCACTGATAACACTGGGGAACAAATTTCAACTTTTTGTCTATTGAATTAGATTTGACAGTTAGTTCTAGGTAATTTGGGTGCACTGAGCACGAATTTTTACTCGGTTTTGCTCTATCAGGTCCTGATTTTGCTCAACACCCCTCCTCTTTCGTCGTATTCATAAAAAGGTTTTTTTCTCAATACTCGCTAAGTCTTTTTGCAGTTACACATTATGCAACTAGGTTTTTATCTAGGTATTTGTACCTATTGTTATGGTATTGTTGTATTATGTATATTTTTATATGTAACACCCTAAAAATATTTTTAATTTTGTCATTTTTAACCCATTTTAATATTAGTAAATTAAGCTAAAAATATCATAGAATTCTAAAATTTTCTCGAGCGTTCCTGTTCTCTGTAGAGTATTCTAGAGGGACAACTAAAATATATAAAAGCGACTCGTTTCCAGAGTTAATCAGTCAATTCAATCAGTCAGTCAGTCAGTCAGTCAGTCAATCAGTTGAGTTAGTTGAGTTAGTTAATTAAGTTTGGGCATTAACATAATTTTGAATTGGCATATGATTTAGTGAGTAATTTTGTCATCGTGATTTAATATAGTTGATTTAATTAGACGTAATTTATATTGTACCTACTCATCCGTGTTTCTAGTTTAATTTCATAGATTGTAAGTACCTATTTCATAATAAGTACCTATTTAAACTAATTTTTGTGTTTATATTTCAGATTTTCTTAAATTTATATGAATTAAGGGCTTTAAATACCTTTACAAATTGGCAGAACAATCAAGCAATATGTCATCAAGCACTAGAAAGTTCAAATGCAAAAACAACCCTGATTCCTTCTGTTATATATATGGAAATTTTACACTTCCACATCAACGAGCAAATATAACTGACTTCGTAAAAAGAGCTTACTTAGCTTATTTTGGCATAAAACTGGGGGACCAAGATAAATCGTGGGCTCCACATAAAGCCTGCACTATATGCATTGAAAGACTGCGACATTGGACGAAGGGTTCGGATTCAAAAATACCTTTTGGAGTTCCGATGGTAAGTTTATGATTTCATAAAACTACGTAATTTAATCACTAGTATACTGTAACTTACCTAAATGTAATTGTAACTTAGGTACATAAACAAAAATTTACAGAAAATGTTTATAAGAATCTCAAATATTGCATAAGGTTGAAACACATAGAAATGTTAAATGTTTGGGTGATAACTTTTGATAAAATTCATAAAAACAAGTCTCTCGTCGCTTTTGTTAACGCTTTACAATTTTTTTTCCATATCAGGTGTGGCGAGAGCCTACTAACCACGAGACCGATTGCTACCTTTGCTTTGTCAAGACTTCGGGCTTCACTAAGAAAAATAAACATTGTATCGAGTACCCAAATTTCGACACCGCGATACGACCTGTGCTACATTCAAATGAGATCCCCATTCCAAAATTTAAGGGTCTGCCAACTCAAGAATTAGTTGAAGATGTTCCTGAAAATATTGTTATGCACTTTGAGGAGTCAGACACCGATTTTGACCCCAGCGTATTTGAAAGTCAAAACGATCCGCAAAAGTTTAACCAGGCCGAGTTGAATGATCTTGTAAGGGATCTAAATTTGCCAAAAAAGGCTGCGGAAATTTTAGCTTCAAGACTTAGAGAGAAAAACTTGCTTACTTCAAACACATACATTTCATTTTACAGAAAAAGAGAAGAAGAACTTGTTAAATATTTTAGAACAGAGGATAGTTTAGTATATTGCTGCGACATAGTTGGTTTGTTAAAGAAGATGGGGGTTGAGTCTTACGATGCAAATGATTGGCGCTTGTTTTTAGACAGTTCGAAAAGAAGTCTTAAGTGTGTGTTGTTGCATAATGGCAATCTATACGGCTCGATACCGATTGGGCACTCAACAAAATTAAAAGAAAAGTATGAACATATAGAAAAGGTTTTAAATCTTATCAAATATAGGGAGCACGAGTGGATCATATGTGTTGACTTAAAAATGGTTAATTTTCTGCTAGGACAACAAGGAGGGTATACTAAATATCCCTGCTTCCTTTGCTTATGGGACAGCAGAGGCAAGGAAGAACATTATTTCAAACAAATCTGGCCAGCACGAACATCACTTACTGTCGGAGAAAAAAACGTAATTAATCCACCTTTAGTGAGCAGAGATAAAATCATATTTCCTCCTCTGCATATAAAACTAGGCCTCATTAAACAATATGTAAAAGCTTTAGATACGAACGGCGAGTGTTTCAAATACATAACTTCAAAATTTCCAAGTTTAAGTTATGAAAAAATCAAGGCGGGAATTTTCAACGGTCCACAAATAAGAACAATGATTAAAGACAGCAATTTTCCTAATGTCATGAATGAACGCGAAAAAATGGCTGGTTCTCATTCGTGGACTTGATAGAAAACTTTTTAGGCAATTATAGGGCAGATAACTACGAAGAAATCGTAAAAAAACTTTTAAGGGACTACAAAGAGTTAGGTTGCAATATGAGCATAAAAATGCATTTTTTGAATAGCCATCTTGACCAATTTCCAAGTAATTTAGGTGATGTAAGTGACGAACAAGGGGAGAGATTCCACCAAGATATCAAAATTATGGAGGAACGGTACCAAAGCCGCTGGGATTCCCACATGATGGCTGATTACTGCTGGTGCTTGAAAAGAGACCTGCCATCAACAAGCAAATACGCTAGAAAGTCTTACAAAAGAAAATATTTGCCACAGTGAAAGCTTCATATCTGTTTGTTTTTTTATTTTAAGTCATTTCTATCGTTATAATGTAATTTTACTGTAGTTTGAACTGCTTGTATTCATGAAACTTGAAAAAAAAATTTAACACATGACTTAATTTTTTAGTCCTAATTTGAAAAATCTGGAAAATGGCACATAGGCTGTCGACAAGAATCAGGACCTGATAGAGCCAAACCGAGTTGAAATTCGTATTCAGCGCACCCAAATTACCTAGAATCAAGTGTCAGATATCATTCAATAAAATACGTGTTGCCCAGTGTAATATATGTCTGGTGTTACCTTAATGGTGCGAGGTGTTGGTGCATGATTGTACATGTAATGGCAAGGGTGTTGTGGGTTAGTTGTCGCTGCTGCCATGAATTGTGTTCCCCTCATGTCTAAATGTTCCCTAACTTTTAGTATTTTTGTTTCTGTGTGCAGGTGTTCTATTGGTGTTGTTTGAGTGCATCCTGTAATGATACGAAGTGCGTTGTTTTGTATTGTTTGTAAGGTGTTTATGTGTGTGTTTGAGATAATGGGTGCCCAGCATGGGCTAGCATAGTCCATAACTGAGCGAATATATTGTTTGTATATGAGTGATGTTGTTTCCTGCTGGTGTCCAAAGTTTGTGCCTGTTAGTACCCTAAGTGTGTTAAGTCTTGATGTACATTTGGTTTTAATGTCCTGAATGTGGTTTGCAAAAGATAATGATGTGTTGTATGTGACACCAAGTATTTTGGTTCTGTGAGTGTGTGGAATGTTGATGTTGTTTAGTGTAAGCTGTGGAATTACCTGGTGTTCTTTTGTGTTGCTTGTAAGCAAGGTGATGGTTGATTTTGTGGGCGCTACTTTGAGTCTATTGTGTGTGAGCCAGTCTTGTATACTGTTTATGTATGTTTGTAGGTTATTTGTAGCGGTGTCGATGTTGTTGTGGGTGGATGTTAGAGTGATATCATCTGCATATGATGATAAGGTAAGCTTGTTATCTATGGGTGTTGGAATGACATGCATGTATAAGTTGAACAGTGTTGGGTGAGAGAACAGAGCCTTGAGGGACCCGTTCGGAAAAAGCTTGTTTTTGGATGACTTGCCATTGAATGTGACATGTGAGTATCTTCCTGAGAGATAGTTGCTCAGCCACCTTTTGGTGTTATTGTGCATGTTTGTGTTGAGTATTTTGTTTATGAGAGGGAAGCGTGGGATAGCATCAAATGCTTTACTAATGTCTATTGTTGCTAATAGTGTACGTTGAGCTGGTCGTCTGGAGTTGATGCCATCCATGATGTGCTGCGTGAGGTTAGTGAGTAATGTCGTGGTTGAGTGGTGAGGTCTGAATCCATGTTGAGTAGGCGATAGTGGAATGTGTGGGTTGGTGATTTGTAAGATTAGTCTTTCTGTTACTTTGGAAGGTGTGCATAGTAAAGTAATGGGTCTATAGGAAGCTGGTTCTGTTGGATTTTTGTTTGGTTTGAGTAGTGTAATTTTACCTTGTTTCCATATGTCAGGAATAATACAGTGTTGGTATGAATATGTGCTGATATTTGTGAGAGCAAGTATTCCTTGTGGGCCCAAGTGTTTAAGGTGTATGTTAGATATGTTGTCTGGTCCAGTAGCCTTCGAATTCTTAATGTTTTTGATGATCTTGGTGGTCTGGCTTATATTGAAGGGTGTAATAGTCGTGTCGAGTCTGTAGGTTTTCTTGTGTCTGGCTGTTTGTCTGTCTGCGTGTTTCTGGTTGTTGTCTCTGTTTAAGTGACTTATCTTTGCGTAGTGATTAACTAGAATGTTAGCTTGTTGTGTGTATGTTGGGATATTAATTTGGCTGCGACAGATAGCCGCGTGTGAGGTGTGAATGCCGCTGTTAGAGTGGGTAATGCTGTTTATAGTCTTGTATAGCCTGGATGTATCTGTGGAGTGGTTTAGTGTTGTTATGAATTCCCTGAATGTTTCTTTGTTTTTCTTTGAGTTTGTTGTTTATTTCTGTGTTGAGCTGTTGTATCTGCTGTTTTATGGCTTCTGTGTGTGGTGTTTGTGTGTTATATTTGAGGTTGTTACGTTGCCTTATGAGGTGGGCTATTTCTCTAGTGTAATTTGGGTTGTATTTCCTAATGTTGCCCTTGGGTATGTTTGCATTATTGATAATCTGATTAAATGTCTTGAGTGTTGTATTGATGTTTATGATGGGTGTGCTGTTTAATGTGGTGAATTGTTCCTCAGTCTGTATTTTGAACTGTTCCCAATCAGCTTTCTTGTAATTTCTGTAAGTGTGCCTAAGGCTGTTGGGGCAGAGTGTAGAATGTGTTGTAATGATGATGGGCAGGTGGTCTGATGACAGTTGTTTTTCTGTTCTCCATTGTGTATGTGTTGCTAGTGAGGGGGAACAGAACGTTATGTCTGGGGAGGAGTTTGAGTATCCTGCTTGATGTGGTATGTGTGTATATTCTTCTGTATTGTTAAGAATGAAGAGGCTGTTTAGTTGTGTGGCTATGTTGGCGCCTCTGGTGTTGTTTTGGTTGTGCAGGTACCAACTAGTGTCTTTGGCGTTCAAGTCTCCTCCTAAGATGACATTAGTGAGAGAGGCAAGATTGTGTAACTGTAGATTGTAATTGGCTGGCACCTGAGGTGAAATATCTGGTGGGATGTAAATGTTGATTAGTGTGGTGTGTTTTGCGCGTGTTTTAATGTTAACTGCCTGTATTTCTATCGTGTTATCTGCTTGGATTGTGTTTGTAATGTTTTGGGTAGCATCAATGTAGCTAATGCTTTTACGTATGTAAGTGATGAGTCCACCCCCGTTACCCCCAGTACGATCTTGACGGATCGCCGTGAAGTCAGGGATGGTGGGTGTTTTGTGTGTGCGTTTTAGTTTTGTTTCTTGTATAAGTGCTATGTGAATGTTTTGTTTGTGTACGAATTCCCTAAGCTGCATGATTTTGTTTGTGAGGCCATCTACGTTGTACTGTAATATGTTAATATTATACTTCTGTATGTGTCTCATGGTGCTATTGTGTCTATGTCTTTGTGTATGGTGACATGTGTAAGTTGTAGTGGGGCCTGGATTAGTCTTAATGTCGCCAGAGAGTAAGAGTAGTTCGGGGAGCACGCAATTGCTCCCTGTAATTGAAAAAATAGCACGCTGAGCATAGGTCCGGCCCCGGGAGCCGATCGGCACTCTGACCGTGCCACGCAACAGGCCGTCGACTGCCAGTCTGGCCAACCGTAGACAGCCCGCTGCACGGAGATTTGAGGAAGTTTGGCCACCAGCGCGTTGATGTTTTGGTTTGACGTCGCCTCTTCGCGTTGACGTGTCCTGCGCTGGAGGATGCAGCCACTGTTTAGATTTTAGAAGCTTCCTCGTCAGCTGCAATTGTGTAAGTAGTGGGTGATTGTGAAGGTGGTAGTGATCCCTTATTGCTGATTTGGAAGGTTTATTTAAAGGTTGCGATGTTCTGGTAGAAATACCGCGATGCTCGTCCACTCTTGCTTGATATTGGCGAATGCCAATATAGTTCGCTTTGCAGTGGACACAGTTGAAAACGTAGGGGGATGGGTTTTTTTTTCCTTTGTGATTGAAATATGATTTGATGCTGTTATTGTTGGTGAATACGAATTGAAAGTTAATTTGAGGGTAGAGACGGGTGAGTAGGAGGTGAAGTTCTGAAAGTATTTTGTGGCTGATATGGTCGTAATAGGGAAAAGTATCGTAGGTCTTTTTTAACGGTGGGGACTTTAAGGGGGGGAGGTGATAAATATTATTAAGGAAATTTCTAGTTAAAGATTGTAGCAGATGTTTTGGGAAGGAGTTGTTTGCTGAAATTATGAATGAATTCTATTTCGTTGTGGAAGGATAAGTACGAAGAGCAAAGTTGATAGGTGCAATGGATTAGGATTTTGACGCAGTTATACAGGGTGTTACGAAATGGTTTCAGAAATTAATATACATATTCAGGACATCAAAGTGAACAAAAAAGTCCCTATGAACATAAATCGGCAATCGCTTCGTTTCCGAGATGCATTGCTTTTTTGCCGACGACGATCCAATTAAAATGAAAGTCGTTAAAGTTTATCAAGGTTTATTTACGGCAAGTGCGCAAAATGGTTTCCTCGCATGAGCACATACATCGGCGGCATGGTCCCGTCGTTTGGCCACCCAGGTCTTCAGACCTAAATGCAATTGACTTTTTCTTGTGGGGTTATTTAAAAAATCTTGTTTATGCGAGAGAAGTCAATAACCATAGCACTGGCCAACGAGTATTTTTCATAAGATATAATTGTGGGTGGGCTAGATAGCTGTTGGGACGTTGATTCCAAATCTGTTTTCGGTTTTCCTCTAGCACGTCTAGTTTTCGAGATGAAACCGATCATTATATATATATATATATATACTGTATATACATATAAGCACACCGGACAAAAAATTAGTCACCCCTAATAGCACCGATAGTAGGAAGTTCAAGGTCACACAGAGGGCGCTGATGTAGCATTGGTAAGTGACAAGTAGCGGTGACGTAGCACACAGGATCAGATCTGTTTCGTGAGGTGGTGAAGAACAAAGTGTGTGTTGGATATAGTCTGCAAAATGGGTCGTGAGGCAGACGTTACTCAGTGGCAAAAAGGAGCCATCGTGTTTGGCAGAGCCCACGGACACAAAATGTCTGAAGTAGCCCAATTTGTTGGTGTGTCAACGCGTACTGTCCAGCGAGTTTACAAAGAGTGGTGTAGTTCGCAATCAACTGAAAATGGACGGCGTAACTGTGGCCGGAAAACAATTCTCGACAATAGGGACCGCCGCCATATTTCTCGTCTAGTAACTGCAAATCGTTTTCAAACCAGAGAACAATTGCTCCAAGAAACCAATGAGGTTCTCCAGCGACCAATTTCCGAACGGACATTGCGACGAGAACTGCATGCGATGGACATCTGGAGCAGGGTACCACGGAAGAGGCCGCTGTTAACAGCAGGTCACAAATTGGCACGTTATAAATGGGCTCAGAGGCACAAAAACTGGACTGCGGCAGATTGGAAACGTGTAATTTGGTCCGATGAGTCCCGTTTTTGTTTGTTCTCCAATGATGGGAGGCGACGAGTACATCGCAGGTCCAATGAAGCCTTTAATCCTGAATGCGTCGAAGGTGGTGTTCAGGCTGGAGGTGGTTCCGTGATGTTCTGGGGATGTTTTTCGTACCACGAAATGGGCCCTCTCGTTCCAGTGACGATGAATTTGAACCAGCAGGCGTACCTCCTCATACTAAATGATGAATTGGTACCCTTTGCCCTACATCTCCAGGAGCAGCATCACATTGCCACTCCTGTCTTCCAAGACGACAATTGCCGTGTGCACAGGGCGAGAAGTGTGTCTGAGTGGCACGACGAACATTCTGCAACACTGTCTCGCCTCGAATGGCCCGCCAAATCCCCTGATTTAAATCCTATTGAAAATCTGTCGGATTATTTGGAACAGAATGTGAAGCGCAGGAATAGACACCCACGGACTCTGGCGGAACTTCGGGACCGGCTGATGAACGAGTGGCAGCAAATCGATGTTCAGTACATGCACAACCTCGTAGAGTCTCTGCCTCGCCGGATTCGTGCGGTTATCAAGGCCAGAGGCGCCGTCACACGTTATTAGGTACATTCTGAGAGGGGTGACTAATTTTTTGTCCGGTGTGCTTATATATGAAAATTATTTCACGAAAGTAACACGTGAAAAATATTTATGATGAATAAAACCACGAAGGAAAGGAAACAGAATGGTGCTCAAGCGCTTTCGTCTAATGAAATCCTCAGGAACACTGAAATAAATAGAGTTCGAGACTATATATAGGTCACAAAAAAAATAAAAATAAATATATATATATATATACAGGGTGTCCGAGAATTATCTGTACAATTTTTGGCTGTTATTAAAAGTCAACCATGAAGTGTAGAAATTCCAGTGTTGTCCCATTTTACAGAGAATCTCATTAAGTTTTTTCTGATACCACGTTTTGACAAGTTTTTTAGAAATGTACGCGGGTGACAGACATTGATGATTTAAAAGCAAGAATCACAGCTGCTATTGAGCGAATTGATGTGGATATGCTGCAGCGTACATGGCAACATTTGGAGTATCGATTGGATGTTTTTCGAATCACTAATGGTGCACATATCGAATGTTTGTAACAACGTTGCTTTAATAAAAGAAACTTTTGAAAATACAGATTCTAAATAATCTTGTTTAAGAATTTTACGTGTTATCAAGAATTTTATTAAAAGATGAAATTGTACAGATAATGTTCGGACACACTGGAATTTCTAAAAAACTTGTCAAAACTTGGTATCAGAAAAAACTTAATGAGATTCTCTGTAAAATGGGACAACACTGGAATTTCTACACTTCATGGTTGACTTTTAATAACAGCCAAAAATTGTACAGATAATTCTCGGACACCCTGTGTGTATATATATATATATATATATATATTATATTATAGAGCTTATAATATTTGCTCAAACTTTGCTCTGCTTCATAATGAGTTTGAATTCCTTACTGATTTTTTCTTTAAAAATGGTTTTCCACGGGTTCTTGTACAAGGTATTATTGGTAAATTACTTAATAATGTTTATTCCCCCAAACTTATCCCAACGTATGATGTTCCTAAGAATTGTAAATATCTTGTTTTACCTGATCTCTACCAATTTAACACTTTTGTGAAAAAGCAATTGTTGAGTGTGGTGAGGAAATTTTATTTTCACACTGATTTTAAGGTTGCTTTTGTGAATAATAATACCCTTGAATGTTTTTTCCGTTGTAAGGACAAAATCCCCCCTGCGATGAACTGTTCTGTCGTTTATTTGTTTACCTGCCCTGGGTGTTCCCAGGGGAACTACGTTGGCAGCACAGTTCGTTCTTTGCAGGCAAGATTTTGCTCCCATATGGGTATTAGCCATAGGACAGGAAAAGTTTTATCTAAAAAGGAACAGTCTGCCATTAGAAATCATTCTGTTAAGTGTAAAGTTGATATTTCCGTTAATAACTTTAAAATTCTTAAATCATTAAATGTCCGTCCTCTCTCCGTATTTATGAATCTTTGTGCATTAAATTTCTGAACTCCAGCTTAAATATTGATTCTAGCTGTTACCCCCTTTATATTAATTAGAATGCCTACCAACTAAATTTTTCTGTTTTTCCCCTTGACCCTGTCTCCTTTTCGCCTCAGTTGTTTGAGGATGTCAAGTGAGCATGGTATGTTTCGTGCACTTTTGCGTTTTTTCATTTAACTTTTTATTAGTGAAGTTTTTAACTAATTTGTTTGAATGTTTTTAGTTTTAAAGTTTTACTTTTATCATGTTATTTGTCATGTATATAATTTTTAATTTTTGTTTTTGGCTTATGCTTGTTTTACGCTTTTTAATTTTTATTCTTTAAGTGGTTTTATTCTGTGCTATGAATTAGTTTGTTTTTGACATTCGTATATTTTTTTTTTGTCATGCATTAATTTTAGCTTTTTATTTATTAGGCCTTGAAAATGGGTAGAGTTGCCCGAAACGTCGGCTGCAGCCAAATATAATGACTTTCTTGCTCTACGTCTTCGTTTTTATCCTATATATATATATATATATATATATATATATATATATATATATATATATGTATAAATATAATATGTATATAATATAATATATATATATATATAATATAATATATGATGAATAAAACCACGAAGGGAAAAGAAACACAAAGGGGTGCTCAGTGTTCCTGAGGATGTCATTAGACGAAAGCGCTTGAGCACCCCTTTGTGTTTCTTTTCCCTTCGTGGTTTTATTCATCATAAATATTTTTCACGTGTCACTTTCGTGAAATAATTTTTCATAATATATATAATATAATATATATATATATATATATATATATATATATATATATATATATATATATATATATATATATATATATATATATATCCCCGCAAGGGGGTTCTAAGCTCGTGCTCTTTGTGCTCATTTGTACGTGCTTGTTCCTGGAGGTTTCACGTGCGCCCTCCCGGCCCTAGCACCCAAGGATGATGGGGCTCGACCCTGCAGTCCTTGTCATCCTTGGTCTTTTTCCACTTCGACTGTCCCCTCCACCCTTTCTTTTTCCTCTGTCTTTCCTCTCACTTTTTCTTTGTTTTTCCGCCGAGATATGCCCTTTTAAATAGAGGCGAATCGGTTCTTCCCGAACTTAAAAAAAAAAAAATATATATATATAATATATATATATAAATAAATATATATATATATATATATATATATATATATATATATATATATATATAAATATATATTATATATATAAAGTTCGAGACTATATATAGGTCACAAAAAAAATATATATATATATATAATAAATATAGAAATAAAAATTGTGGGAGGAGCATACAAATTTGTAAGGAAAACTACCAATTTCAGCACTTTGCCCTTCTTGTCTAAATCCGTTCTGAACGAATTCAACACAAGATCAAATGGATTGTTTACAACCAATTTTATAGATAATGCCTGAATGATATATAGGTCACAAAAAAAAAAAAAAAATATAAAAATAAATTGAAAAATAAAAATTGTAAGAGGACCATACAAATTTATAAGGGAAAACTACCAAAGTTTTTGCACTCTGCCCTTTTTGTCTAAATCCATTCTGAACGAATTCAAAACAACAGGACCAAGTTGAAAAAGACCTTGGCTCATGTTAAAGTTATTTGTAAGTTGGATAATATCATACTCAAGAATATTTCTATTAACAATGTTGCTAGAGTGAAACAAAACTGAAGCATTATTCAAATCAATACAGTGGGATAACTCTGACAAATGGACTAAAAGGGCACTGGACGACTGTCCCGTTCTAACGGAATATTGATGCTGTTTTATACTCGTGTGCAAATCCTTTCCCGTCTGACCATTGTAAAAGGAATGACATTGTTTACAACTAATTTTATAGATAATGCCTGAATTATTGGTAGGGCTATTTTTTACTATATTTTTCACAATATTGATATATGAAAATACTAAATTACAGTAATATCCAAAAGTTTAAATACATTAACAATGCCTAAAAAGCCCGGGAGAAATGGAAGTACTAAAATATTCTTTGACAAAGTGCGAGTGTTATTATTCACACGATAGAAGGTTCGTTTTGCCTTATTAAGACAAGATTCCATAAACGCAGGTGGGTAGCACAGATCACTTCCAATACCGTTGATTTTTTTCAATTCGGCATCGATGTATTCCGGACTGGCGATCCTAAGAGCGCGGAGAAACATTGTTCGGGAGTACCAAAATGAACGATTTCCAAATCGGTGGCTCGGACGTGGAAGCAACAGGTCCTGGGCGGCTCGATCTCCTGACCTAACGCCCTTGGATTTCTTTGCATGGGGCTTTATCAAATCAAACGTCTATCAAACGAGGGTTACAGATTTACAAGATTTACGTGCTCGTATTGTAACAGCAGTTACAAAAATAACCCCTGTCATGCTCCAAAATGTGTTCGCAATGCTGCTGATAGATTCGAACTCTGTAGAGATACTGATAGTGCTCATGTACAGTATACATACATACATTAAATGTATGCCTTCTATTATATTGTTATTGAATTTTACCCTTTTTGCTACGTTTTCACTGAAACAGATAGGGACTTTATAAACACCCTGTATGATACTATATATATTAATATAATATGCATATAACATATTATATAATACTATATGTACAATATGCGTCCTTTATACATGTAACGGAGTATTTTGTCGTTGCAGCTTAGGCGTAGGTTTTTACTTTACCGTTTCTGTACCCTCATGTATGGCATTTTGTCGTTTCAACTTAGGCTTTCCGCAGGTTGTCTTGTGGTATTTTAGGTGAGAGCAGTTGCTGGCCACAAATTTGCAAATGTTGCACATGTACACCCTTTTATTCTTTGGCGTAACAGTCACGTGTCTAGTTGGTTTTTTTTTTTTTTGTGTCGCCCACTTACACATTTTATTTTTTTAGGTTATTTACATCAACCCATTCATCAATCATCATCGCCTCGAAAATGTAAAAATCATCCCGACAATTTCTGTTACCTGTGCGGCTCGTTCGCGACTAAATCACAACGGCGTACAATCACGATGGATCTTCGGAAAACTTACCGGTTATACCCCCGCTATCCACTAGGCGACCAAGATGAGGCATGGGCGCCGACGAAGGCCGATCTTGACCACACCTGACGAAGAACAATCGGAGCCGGAGAGGCTTACCCAAAACGAGTTGAATGACCTCATTAGAGACCTAGCCCTCTCCAAAGAGGAATCAGAACTTCTCTCCTCGAAACTCAAGCAGAAACACTTACTTGAGAAGAACGTCCGAATGTGTCACTATCGAAAACGAAACCATGATTTGGCGACATTCTTGTCACAGGTACACACGCCATCTGAGTAGCGCCTCTTCATTGATTCCTCACAGCGAAGCTTGAAAGTGGTTCTCCTGCATAACGGGAACTTAAAGCCGTCCATCCTGATCGCCCATCCGTTCATCTAAAGGAGACGTACGATAACATGAATATACTACTCGAAGCAATCCATTACAGCACTCATCAATGGAATATCTGTGGTCATCTCAGTCATTGGTATGTTAATGGGCATGCAAGGAGGGTTCACGAAATACTGTTGTTTCCTATGCCTATGGGACAGCCGTGCTACCGCGGATCATTACATCAGACGTGACTGGCATCAAAGAAGCACATACGAGCCAGGAACGGGCAGTGTCCAGTGTGTTCCTTTAGTTGATCCAAAGATGATTTTCCTGCCACCACTCCACATTAAGCTCGGTTTAATGAAAAATTTTGTGAAAGCGATGGGTAAGGCGAATTCGAGAGGGTTTCGATACCTTGTTGAGAAATTTGCAAGCATCAGTGCCGCGAAAATGATGGAGGGAATCTTTGTGGGGCCCCAAATCAGGGAGGTTCTACAGGATGATGGCTTTGAAGAAAGCCTCAATGCCTTAGAACTAAAAGCATGGCAGGCTTTCAAATGAATTTGTGGAAACTTCTTGGGTAACCACAAGTCTCCAGCATACAAAGATGGAGTTCAGAAACTGCTCGATGCATATCAAGAAATGGGCTGTCGCATGTCCTTAAAAATACATTTTTTACATTCGCATCTAGATTTCTTCCCCGAAAACCTTGGCGCGGTGAGTGACGAACGGGGAACGCTTCCATCAAGACATCCAGTCAATAGAAAATCGCTACTCGCAACGTTTTTAGGTACCGTCTTGAGCCAGGCATCTAGTCTTCTCTTGAAGACTTCAACTTTGACTCCTGTAACGTTTCTGAGGTTCTTAGGAAGCTGGTTAAAAAGTCTTGGCCCCCTGATAACTAAGCTATTTTCCTTCAGTGTTGAGGTCCCTTGTCGCAGTTGTCGGGCCTTTAGTTTGGGAACACTACACATTCTGCCTTTCCTATTGTCCAGCGTTGTTTGGGTGGTAATTGGATTTAGTTTGAGGTTTGATACCAGTTTTTAGATCATTTTCCATATATAGATTATGGTAAACCTCTCTCTCCTTCTTTCCAGGGAGTACAAATTTAGTTTACGTAGTCTTTCCCAGTAGTTGAGTTCTTTGCAGCCATCAATCTTGGCTGTGAAATGTGTCTGCGTTTCTTCTAGTTTTTAATTTCTTCCTTTTTATATGGGGACGTCAAAACTAAGCAGTGTTCAAGTTTTGGTATGATCAGTGTTCTCAGCAGGGGAATCATTACTATCTTGTCCCTCCTTTTGAACGTTTTTAGTACCTGTCCCGCGACTCTTTTTGCTTTGTTTATTGCTATCTGATTTTGTGTCTCGAATTTGGCATCATCGGTCATTATTACCCACAAGTCGACCGCTTTCGTGCTTCTCTGAATTTCCTGTCTCTGTGGAGCATAATATGCAGTCTGTGTAATTTCTACCATATCTCAAGAGCTGAAATTTTTCGGTGTTAAATGTCATATTGTTGTCTTCTGACCATTTGTATATTTTGTTTGTGTCCCTCTGCAAGGCCTCCACTTCATTTGCTTTGCTGATTTTTCTGCTGATCTTTGTATCGTCCGCAAATGATGTCACTATTATGTTGCTGTTAACTCCACTGTCTATGTCTGTTAGCCTGATAATGAACAGGAGTGGGGCCAGCACTGTACCTTGTGGCACTGAGCTGCGTACTGATTCTGATGATGATACACTTTGAATTTTGACAACTTGTAGTCGTTCTCTGAGGAAGTTATAGATCCATTTTCCCACTCTGCCTGTTATTCCCATGTTTCATTTTATGTGCTATTATACCATGATCGCACTTGTCGAACGCAGCAAAATCCGTGTATATGACATCATAGTTTTCATTACCTTCAAGTGCATCTAGGATATTGTTATAATGCTCTATAAATTGTGATAAGCATGATCTTCCCGATCTGAATCGGTGCTGATTTTCGTTGAATCTTTCCAGTGTCTCCAAGCAGTCATAGATTTTCTCTCTGACTATTCTTTCAAATTTTTTTGTGAGGTGGGACGTCAATGACACTGGTCTATAGTTCTTTCCTTGAGATCTATCCCCGCCTTTATATTTTGGGACAATGTTTGCTCTTTTCAAGATGCTCGGTATTTTCCCAGTGTCTACAGATCTCCATATCCAGCATAAAGGTGTAGCTATTTCATTTTTACAGTTTTTAATTAATAGTGCGTTCCATTTGTCCGGACCTGCAGCTGAATGTGATTTCATTTGTTCTATAGTTCTCGCTACATCTTCTGGGGTAAAATCAGAGTCTGTTAGACATTCTCCTTGCAATTTCTCTTCGAAGAGTGCATTTATGTCAGGTATCGCTTTGTCACTTTTTGGGGTACTGAAGACCGATTCATATTGGGTTCTCAATGTTTCAGATATTTCTTTTGATCGTCTGTTAGTAAATATATATATAATCACACTTTTTTTTTTTTAATAAAACTTTTTATAACTCTTATAGTAGTAGTCCCGTCTTTGAAAAATGTTCAGGAACATTTTTCAAAGATTTCTTCTCATGATTGTTTGTTCCTATTTTTCTTTATCAAAATCTCGTCATATTTGCTAAAAAAAAAAAACTGAACTTAAAACGAGGATCTACATACGCTGATAACATGACAGTTTGACAGATTCAAATTGGGTCAGCCGATTTGTCGTTTGATCTTGAATATATTCCCCGATATCAGTTTCTGTCCTTGAGCCGTCGGTTTCGTTCAGATGTTTCTTTATTTCGATTATAGTTAGAATTATGTTAGAAGACTCAAGAAGAGGTTGGGTACTTAGTCCGACAGAGTGCCTCTGTAGTTTCTTTGAAAAGCTCGAAGAGTAGACCTAAAATCTTCTTATTTTTGAGTTACAGATGGTGTTGAAATTTTCAGGTGCTTGCTCAGTTATCCGTTTTATCTTTAGCAGAGCAGAGTTGCGCCTTGTAGGACACTGTAGGGTGTGTCAATTTGGGAGGTGAAAATTAATTTTTGCCAATTCCTTCACTGAGGGGTTTTAAAAATATGTTTTTGGATGTGAAGAATTCAAATCTGCTATTATTTTTGTGATTGCTCAACACTTAGCTTGGTAAATCTACGTTTGATTAAAAAGCACATAAATTGCTCGGAAAACAACATTTATTAATTTTAGCTTCTCAAAATGTCAGGTAATGCTATAAAAATTTTAGTTTCTCTGCATAAAACATATCCTAGTAATCATAAAACATATCCTTATAATCATAAAACAACATTAGAAAGTAATGACCAGTAAAAAAAAATATTTAAACAACAAGTTTCATCAAGTCTTGCTTTGATTCGTTCTTGGACATCAGCCGCCGACTTGCTTCTTGGCCTCTGATATAGCCCTCACGTTTCTCATGTGTATACACCCTGCCTGCTGCCTCTGTGACTTGTTTCACACACCTCTCTATTGACTGAGCATGACAGGGCCACTGTGGAACTTGCATAGGCTTGTCAAAGAACTTCTTTACTTCCGCTGTAGTCAGTTTACATGTCAAAGGAGGTTCAAATACCCCGTCAGACCAGTCTGTCAGCTCCAACACGGAAGAAGCACTGGGGTTGATGGAAGGTGTCTTCCTGGGACGTACAGAAAGATCTCCAAGTGTGTCATCATCTCCACCCCTCATGTCAACAATCTTTTGGACACCAGCTCTCCTCTCCTCACTGTCATCTGAGCACAAGAGTGTCTGCATTATCGTTTCGCTGAATGTATACCATGCTGAGTGCTCGATGGTTGGCAAAACAGCATCCACTACAGCCTTCTTTTGCAGCCTAACTAGCCGCAGCTGAAACAAGATGTGGCGTGGGCCTTCCACCCAAGAGTGTTTTACTTTGATGTTGAACCAACAGGGGTAGTACACACCAACAATGTATTCCACTATCAGTCTTAAGTTGTTGAGGGTTTTGCCTTTAAGGCCATGTTTTGAAACCCATATGCGACAAAGCCTGTTTGCTGTTGTCAACCACCTTGAATGGCTCACTGGACCAATTTCAAGAAGGGCCAGATCTGTGGGAAGTTCTCCTGTCCTTATGGCCTGTGTGATCCTATACCCGTACGCTTGATCAGTAGAGAGATCCTTTACGACATTGTCACTCAGTGAAGTAAGAGGCTCTCGAATTAAGAGTTTGGTGAATGAAGGATCAATTTCAAGTTCGGTTGCAGTGTCTAGCATCTTGCCAATGTTACCTGTCCACTTGTTGTTAGACAAGGTCTTCCCATCCAGTGCTGTGATC
This sequence comes from Bathynomus jamesi, assembly GCA_023014485.1. NCBI lineage: Eukaryota > Metazoa > Arthropoda > Malacostraca > Isopoda > Cirolanidae > Bathynomus > Bathynomus jamesi. The sequence continues at coordinate 433,169 of JAJOZX010000593.1, forward strand.
AAGTGTCGCAGGGGTAACTCGTTAGTGTGGAGGGCACAAACCAACCAGATCAGCTTACGGCAAAGCTTGACCTCTACCCAATGCATGGAACCACCCTCCCAGCCAGTGTTAACATTTGTAGAATCACCTCCAATGGCCTGCAGGCTTTTATCAATGCCCTCCTTCTTCATGAAATCTACAAGATTATCAGCAATAACTTCAGCAGGTTTTTTTCTCGTTGAGCCTTTCTCAGGAGTGAAGTGGTAGAGATATCTTCCACCTGGCTCACTGCACACAGAATAATGCTCTTCTTTGATGATGCTGGGGAACTGACGATCTGAATTGTCTGCTTTCAGCATAACTTTAGTTGTATCTTGACGGCCGTCAAAGAAGATGCAGTCAATTTCACCCTTCTTACAAAGATCATCAAATTCCTGATCCAGGGATCTCATAACTTTTTCTTGGGCCCTCTTGACTTTATTGTGATCAACTACAAGTCTCTTGTCTTCTTCAGTGATCAAGCCAGCATCCATAAAGGCAGCAGTGGTGATGGCAGCTGTGGCACGCAGGCCAACACCATATCTGATGCTATGCATAGCAACATTAGGTATTTCTAATGTGTTGTACTCTGGCTTTTTATTGGAAGTTGAATACGTGCTTGGTATTTCTAATGTCACTTCATAACTTCCATCCTTTCCATCTTGAGCATCAGCTATTTGTTCTTCATTTTCATCATCAGAGAAAATTATTTCATTTGATGGCATTGAAACATCCTGCTTGCTTGTCTGCTTATATTCAGCAAGCCTTCTTCTTTCGTCGTCTTGCCGCTTCTGCTTTTTGACTTGTCTGTTGTGCTCAGGTTGATCTGGCAAGCCAATCTGATGTGGTCCAATAGAACCAGACTTGTCTCTCTGACCTTTAATGAAAGCAAGTTCCTTCACATGGATCTTCATCTCCCTAGGGCATGTACAGTTAATGTGAGTTTCGTTTTTGCAACCAGCATCTGCAAGGCAGCCAAATTCAGAGCAGAGAACAATTTTACACTTGCAACTGAGGATGTCAAAAAGCTTGTCAAGTTTTGCAATGAAAGCCTCTTTGACATGTAGCTTTCCTCTCCCAAGAGATATGTTTTTGGCCTGCTCCCAGCTCTCTTGGATCTTGTTTAAGATTGTGACTCGTGAATTTACAACGGTGGCTACAAAAGAACTGTTTGCTCGTTCCCACTTTTCAAGCACTTTAGGGTAAATGTCCTTTGCAAGACTGGCTGCTGGGTAGTTTCTCACATCCTCACCACTTTGTTCTCTTAGCAGTAGCCCATATTTCAGAACGTCTCGCAGAGTTGGGAGTTCAGAGGGCAACAACTCTCTACCAGTTCCAATTAGGTTGCTCATATGTGTGAATGTCCCCAGTCTTGTCCTCCTTTTAGAAGCCATTGTAGGTCAATTCCCACTGGTTAGGATGGTAGCACTGACGGACAAGTAATCTTCAGCACACTGATGAATATGTTTCAACCTGTGAAATAAGCAAAAACAGCAGTGCATTATATATACAGCATATATAATTATTAATATAATAATAATTATATAATTCCACAAAAAAAGTAAAAAAAGTCACTATTTTTATGTAGCTTCTTACCAAGCAAAACTAAATTATATTAAATTAACAAAAATATCTTTAGAATTCCTAAGTCATGCTGCAACTTTTTAGCACCCCTCATATTTGGAATTTGAAAGTTGAAAAATTCGACACACCCTACTAGGACAGCCTCTGGGTATTTTGCGGGTTGGTTGGTTGGTTGGTTGGGTTGGTTTGTTTGTTTGTTTGTTTGTTGTTTGGGAATTTTTAAATTCTGCGAGTATTCCAACGTGAATGTCGTGCCTTTTGGACCTTTTAAAGAAGGATGGAATGGATCTACCTTCACCCACAACGGAAGCAACTTCCGTACTGAGACGGAGTACAGTAGTTGGTTAGATTTGGGAGAGAGAATAGGGTTTAAGAATAAATTTAATGTGTGCGCTAAGTAAGCATGTTTTTCGTTTAATTGAGAGAATTTAACATCTTTTTGACTGAGGGTCGCGCGGTTTAAACCATTTAAAAAACTATTAATTAACTTTTATTTTAGTTTTATTAAAAACAAACTTTGAAAGTTCTTAAAGTAATTGAACTTGTAAAAAAATTCTATGAATTGGTATTCGATAAAACTACTACTGATTCTTAATCATTCCGGGAAGAGGAAGTCACCCAGAAGTGTATCAGACTCGCGTGGATCCTAATCTGTAGCTTCGTAAAACTGATCTTGATAATCTAAAGTAGAGTTCATTTTGGGATTGTCTCGAAGCTACTTCATTTTATTACCATATTCCTTTGTTTAATATTTTTTGTAGGTTAGCCTCTTCACTAATAACATTTCTCCTTTAATAGAAAACTTTTTGAGTTTACGCTAAAAGTACCAAAAGATATTTTTGAGGCCCTATACAAATACTAAATAAGCTACGAGTAACATTGAACATTTGTAGAGACAGTAGGCGAGCTACTGTGTTCAAGACGCCGAAGTTGCGACGAAGCATAGGTAGAAAAATTGGATAATATGTGGTGAAAATATAATAGAGTAACTATACAAGAAGGAAAATAGTACTTTGTCTTTTTACCTCAGTGCGAGCTAGTCTAGTTACTCCAAGAAAACTTCAAAGTTTCTATGATCCTCCAAATATGGTTCCATCCCTTAACTTTCCCGATTTACCCTCGTATATTGATTTTTTTTCAGTAATACATAATAAAAAAAACTGCACTTAGGCCTAAATAAACTGCAAAATTACCCGAACAATTTACGCACCACAATTTCGAGAAAGCAGTTCGAAAGTGAGACTGCAGAAGATGGTGCTACTGTAAACTGCAGTAAAATAACATCATTGTAGTAGCTGACATATTTGGAATTGAAACGGTTACTTATAAGACACGATAATTCGTTCGATTATAAGGTCCGATGATCTCTCGTCAAAATGTAGTAACTTCAGTTGCTACACTGATCGCATATTTTCCAAAATATTTTTTTCAGGGGATGAAAATGACTGACGTTAATTTCAAGAAAAATAAGCAGTGGTGGGCACCGTTAACCAAAAAGCTAACTTCGTTAACCGCTAATCCGTTAACCAAAAAGTTAACTTCGTTAACCGTTAATCCGTTAATTCGTTAAACATGTAACGGAAGTTACCGATAAACCGTTAACGTTAACTTTTATTATAAAAAAAATGAAAAGCACAATATATATATAATTTAATTTTCCCTCTTCTTCTCGTTCTCCATTTTGTCCATGAGATGCATGTTGCCCTTCATGAAAATTAGCATATCAAAGTTTTCATCAGACAGGGATGATCTCTTGGCCCTCAGGATGTCCTTGCCCATAGAGAACAAAGTGACATGAGAATTGAAATCTTACCTGATCAGTTTTATGGTTCTTGAAATGTATCAAGGAGACTACTAATAAGGTACTCACAGACATATTATAAATATACATGACTTACTTGACAACGATTATTTTTAAATATTCACTAGCACAAACATGTTGCGCAAGAGACAGACTGCAAATGAAACGAATGTAGTTATTTGTTGTAATTGTTACATATATATTATTGAAAGTGCCTTAAAATGCTCGTGATATTTCTTGAAAGAAGTTGAAACATTCAACTCAAATGGCAAATCTTTCCGCCTGATTTTACAGTCGACCATGTTTTGCTCAAACCAATGCCATAAATAACTACCATATTTGGTAAGACACAAATTGTGGCGACGGAAACAAATATATCGCCTGATTTTGCACTGCGGAAATGGAAATTCGTTCATCACTATTAACAGTGGCGGATTAATTGCGCACCTGCTCAGCACTGAAAATAATAGAAACTTTTAAACGTTTATTTATGAATTTTTGGGGTTAACGAACTTGAGTTAACGGAAGTTAAATGTAACGGAAGTTAATTAGTCCGATAATGATTTTCAAAGTTAACTTAAAAGTTAAATCGTTAACGAAAAAGTTAACTTCGTTAATTAACGATTAACGGATTAACGGTTTGTGCCCAGCTTTGAAAATAAGTAACTTCATATGGTAAATTGATAAGATTTCTAAAATGGAGTGACAGAGAAAATGTATTACCAGTTTATCATCACATTTTTATTTAATCCTTTTTACCGAACAAGACCCAATTGAGTCCGTCGTTCATCGGTAGGTGGAAAACGTGGTGGATCACACTCTCGAGAACAGAATGGAAAGCTTCTTCTTGGCCGAAACCACCAAGTATTTGTACCTCCTCTTCGACGAAGACCACTGGCTTCACTCGTCGGGTGACCGCGGACGCCCTTTTAAGGTGGGGAACCGCCACTGCGTCGTCGAAGCTGGAGGATATTTCTTCAATACAGGTTCGAGTCAATGAAGGTTGAGACGGGTTTCTCATTCAAAGGAGTTTGAGTGATTTGTTGAGTGTTCAAACGAGACTCGTTTTATTTACTTGTATAGCTGTGGCTGGGCTTTGGTACCTTTGTATTTTAGTGTGTGGAATTGATTTGAACGTTTTCAGTCCCGAGTTCAAGCGTTGCGCCCGCACCATTAAGAATGGGAAATGGGTTATTAGATTGTTTGTGCAACTTTTAATGCATGACATCTCAGAGTAACTAATTACCAGATATGTCAGTCTTATAAAAACACTCTTGCCTAACAAGCAGCCGTTGCTAAGAACTTCCGAAGACAATGGCCAGATTACCCGCAATGAATTTAAGTCATTAATACGAGTTTCAGAATTTTCATTTTTTAATGAATTAAAGAATAACGATTTCTTTGAAATGTTTCCAGCGACGCTTGGTTGCTAGGCAAGACCTAACTGTACTTAGTGTTTTATACGATCATTATCTAATCTGTGATAAAATAGTGACATTTGTTAAGGAATTTCTCACGAAGGAATAATCAATTGCAGAGGCTCATCCGATCGATTCTGGCGCTCTCGCGTGCTGTTCCGGCCCCGATGAGAAGGACTTTGTCTTGTCGCAGGAGGACCTCGTGAGTCTGATTCTGGACCCGACAGTGTTCCCTGCCGGCGGTGAGGGAGAACCTCTGGAAGTGACTTATAAGAAAGAACTACTACCGAAGGACGACTCGAGTGAAGCTCAAAAAGAGAAAAAAGGGCGAAGAGACGTGGAAAAGAAGGTCAACGCCAAAGTGCAATCCAATCACTCTTTCGGAATTAATTCCGAAGTCCCGAAGGAACCTACTGACGCTGGAGACGGTACAGACGAAGGTTCCGCGAAGGAAAACAGCGTGGAGGAGACGGAACCTCCGCAATCGCTCTCTCCTGACGAAGAAGAAGCGACGAAGAGCGCGTCAGATGCCAATGAGGTGATAATGGTGGAGAAAGATCGGAATAAGTCCGAGTACGAGGGAAGCGTTTCCGACATTCTGAATTCGTTCGAGGCGAAGCAAGAGAGCGAGGAGGAAGGGTTGCCGTGGGGCCCCCGTTTCACAGCCATGGTGGAAGGGGACACGGGGGCAAAGGAGAACTCGGTGGCAGAAATGGTGGAAGTGTCCTCAAGCGTATCTAGTTCGAAATTCTCACTCGGTAGTGAGAACAGAATACTCGATAAGGAGGTTCAGGTAGATTCAAAACCTCCGAAAAAGACTTTTTGTTTACGAGACTTCAGGAAGAGTGTTCGCGCAGACGTTCTTTCACTGCGGAATTGGACCGAAAATTTTCCTCCTTCGCTGCTCTCATGTCCTGTGTCCTTTACGGAGAACTTCCACTTCAAAGGGCAAATGATCAACCCTTGACGGACCAATAGCAAAGGAATGTTCTCTTTGACATAGTTCAAGATCAATTCCTATTATTCTCTTACCTTAAGTGACTGACAAGGTGTCATTTCATAGAAGTCTGCCACTAATCATCGAGCAGACAAGCGGTAGTCTTTCTTCCAAAATGTACTGCAACAACGCTTTTGTACCGGGTGTGTATAAAATAACGCAAGTGGCGAGACAAATCCGATTTGAAGTTTTTTTTTTTTTTATTTTTATTTTTTTTTTCCACACCTCTTATAAACCTTACTATCGAATATACAGCTGTTATAAAGTCCATGTGATAAAGATCTTGGCCACGTACACTCGCGTTAATATAATTCAAATCTAATTTCGCTCTCCACTCGCGTTACTTTATACACACCTGTTACTTCAAGATAGGTACACTCGCAATTTAGATATTTTTTTTCCACTTTTATGTTCCTGTATTTATTGAAGTTGTAGATGGTAATAAGAGGAAACATCTTTCTTCAGAAAAGGTGTTTCATCCTCGACGGAACTTTAAAGACATTTGTAATCCTACCTCACCGTTTTAAAAGGCTGTGATCTTGGAATAACGAGTCAGTCCGAACGAATTACGCTCGTAATGTCGAGTACTTTTTCGTTCGAATGTTAAGTTGTTTAGCAAAATGTCTGAACTTGTTTCCGTTAAAGGGACCAAAATTAACATCGAACGGTGACCATAGAATGTGTTTGGGGAAATATTCAGGAATTTACGAGCATTTAACCCTTTAACGCCGAACTTTTTTGTAGGGTTAAGTCCAAATGCGTGTATTTGAAACTGTACGTATTCGACCCAGTAGGCTTTAAAGGGTTAAATAATAGCGATTTCTTGCGTTATCCGTTTGATGTGTTTCCAATGTTAAGTAGAGTGGGAAACTGTGTTTTAAAAATCAAAGTCAAATTCGGTTGAAGATCTTCGTTTGTAAATTCTTCTCCTTCTGCCCGTTTGGAATTAATTTACTGATATTAGAATGATATGCAAGTATTTGAAAGCCTTCCACTCGCCTTTTAATCGTTACCAGTCTGATTTGCCGTTGGAGAGAAGAAAGTCTTCGGGGTTAACGGACAAAACGGCGCGAATTGTCGCACATCCGCTTTTTCGCATTAACCCCTTTATGTATAACCTCAGTCATTGTACATCACCTCCCAATCGTTGCACTCTCATCCCACTTGCCCCCTCCCCTTTTCTTTCATGCTGGAGTATGATAACGGCTTGGCCTAACTTTAAGGCAATTATCCTTTTGATCGTAAAGATGAGCAAAGCTGTTTTACTGAGCTTGTATTACGTACAACCTCGTCCGCAATTTTCGCTTCGTCTTACGCTTCGACCGCCCATTAGTGCGACGATTCGCGAGTTGCCTGTACCATGTTCACGGTGATGACTACAATGAGCTGCACTGCAATCTCCAGTCTCGAGTTTGGGCATCTTGCCCAACCTCCAGAATCCGGCAAAGAACGTTTGTAAATGTTAACCACCGACTCATACCGAAGTAAAGCTGACGATATTTTACGTGTTATTCCGCCAAATGAATATTAGGTACTAGTCACCTGGCCGATAGAGTGGAAATTAGATTCTGCAAGGACACGCATATCGTCAGTCATACCATATTTTCCTAAGTAATTTTTTGTGGTTTTGAGAAAAACATTCTAAATTAAATTACTTATGACTTAGGAAAATATGTTTTTTTGCAAATATCACTCTTATAGTTCATCCTACAAGGACGAAATTTGTACCAAAAGATGCGCAATTTTTTTTACATGGCATTAGCAACAAAAACTCAAAAAGTGACTTAGGAAATTTTGTTTTGACGCTGACGATATATTTTTGTTTTATTTTAAAACTGCAAGCCAACATAGGTAAATATAGCATAAGTGAAATAGCTATGGAAAATTAAAATATAAACTCATGAAGGATTTTTATCGGTAATTTAGTTTTCCGTCTGAACATTAGATTACAAGAGCGGAAAATCTAACTCAAAGGTTTGGGTGGAGTTACCGGTCTCGTAATCTTTGGTCATGTATACCTCAGCCGTGTATGTTTGGGGTGTGTATATATATGTTAGTCAAAGTGTGTAACCAGCCATTTTGCGTAATTGCTGAAACTGTGTCATTTCGCAAAATGACTAAAATCTCTAGCCATTACGTGAAATGGCCGAAATTCCATCTTGGTCATTTCGTGAAATGGCTAAAATGACCGTCATGAATTCATAGAAATAACAAAGTTAAATAAAGGTTTCCAATTTTATTGTGATAACTAAGTCTGCTAAAATATACATAGATCCACAGGTTTGTTCAAATAAGTGAGAGAAACTTCAAATACACATTTGAATTTTCAATATACACTACGTTCTAAATTATTAAGCAGATTACATTTTCTTCAATATTTTCAAAAGTTTTTCACCGATTTCAATGAAATTTATAGCAAATAATCACTATATATAACAGCATTGATGGTATTCATTTCGATAAAATATTTTGATAAAAATAATTATCTCGTTTTATTGAAAAATATTTAAAATAGGGTAGTCCAAATTATTTAGCAAATATTCTATTTACAGATCTAAATGGTGAAAATGGGTAAGAAGAAAGATTTGACCCCAACTGAGAAAAGAAAAGTAGTTAAGCTACTCTCGCTGAAAATATCAAATATATTGAAATTGCTTAGCAGCTAGGCAGGGATCATCGAACTGTAAAGAAGTTTTTAGCAGAGGGTACCAAACTGAGGCAGCGAAGTGATTTTAGCTATAAGAAAAGTGACAAGGCGGCATATATCTGTAATCAAGGCCGAAGTTGCGAAGCACCAATTGTCCTCGAGTAAAGAGGTTTCTGAGCAGGCTGGCATACATGATGTACCAAGAATATCTCTATGTAGAATCCTCCAAACAATTGGCAAGACGCGTAAACCTACAATTCAGCCACCATTAAAACCCAGACACAAGAAGCAGCGTGTTGAATGGGCGCGTCAATACATGAAAATAGATTTTAAGACTATTGTTCACCGATGAATGCAGAGCAACCCTTGATAGACCTGATGGTTGGTCAAGAAGATGGATTGCTAAGGGTTAATCTCTACCATGGAATGAGGTTTTCTTTTAGAAAGTTTGTATAAGACTGGGCATTCATTTTTATACCATCAGGCACTCTGTATGGGCTAACAACTTCATTGCCTATCAATCCTGCTCAAAATATGACACCACCTCCACCTTGTTAGCGTCTTAATCTCGATGGTAGAGATTGACTTTTAGCAATCCGCCCTCTTGACCAACCATCAAGTACATCAAGGGTTGCTCTGCATTCATCGGTGAACAATGCAGTCTTAAAATCTGTTTTCATGTATTGACGCGCCCATTCAACACGCTGCTTCTTGTGTCTGGGTGATAATGGTGGCTGAATTGTAGGTTTACGCGTCTTGCCAATTGTTTGGAGGATTCTACATCGAGATATTCTTGGTACATTATGTATGCTAGCCTGCTCAGAAACCTCTTTACTCGAAGACAATGGGTGCTTCGCAACTTCGCGCTTGATTACAGATATATGCCGCCTTGTCACTTTTCTTATAGCTCCTTTATCACTTCGCTGCCTCAGTTTGGTACCCTCTGCTAAAAACTTCTTTACAGTTCGATGATCCCTGCCTAGCTGCTAAGCAATTTCAATAGATTTGATATTTTCAGCGAGTAGCTTGACTACTTTTCTTTTCTCAGTTGGGGTCAAATCTTTCTTCTTACCCATTTTCACCATTTAGATCTGTAAATAGAATATTTGCTAAATAATTTGGACCACCATATTTTAAATATTTTTCAATAAAACGAGATAATTATTTTAATTATCAAAATATTTTATCGAAATGAATACCATCAATGCTGTTATATATAGTGATTATTTGCTATAAATTTCATTGAAATCGGTGAAAAACATTTGAAAACATTGAAGAAAATGTAATCTGCTTGAAAACATTGAAGAAAATGTAATCTGCTTAATAATTTAGAACGGAGTGTAGAGGTTTTCAAATACTAATCGGGCCTTCAATGTTATTCCGATGTCCGCCATTGAAGGCCCGGTTGGGTCAACTGTGTGCCCTTGACAATTGGTTGGGTTAAGTCGTTATTTTCGTTAAAACTAACAAAAATAACACAACACAACACAACACAACCAATTGTCAAGGGCATACAGTTGACCTAACCGGGCAAATGATCTTGTACGAAATGACCAAGCCATTTCGGGAAATGACAAAGTTTCAGCCATTACGCGAAATGATTGGTTACACACTTTGACTAAAAAAAAAAAAAAAAAATTATTTTTATTTATTTTATGTATTTATTTATTTATTTATTTATTTATTTTCAGATCTAGTGTTCGGACGGAGAACTAAATTACCGATAAAAAATCCTTCATGAACTTACATTTTATTGTAGTTATTTTAATTTTCTATAGGTAAATATAGCACGAGTTAGTCAAGTAGTTATGTTGGTTCGCAGGTTTTAAAAAAAAAATCGTACAAATCATGTCTTGGGGGTTTGTTGACATACGAAACAGTTTGTTTAAGTATTTATTTGTTTGAAATATTTTTTTAATAAAATATCCATTTTAAAGTCTCTCTCTGTCATTATTGAAAGCTAGGTAATTGAAGCAGTGTTTGACTACGCTTTGATTGTACTTAAAATAAAACGAGGAACGGTAGTTTAGGCAGTTTTCCTGCAAATTAGGTTACCTGCTTCAGATTATTATTTCGTCCTTGTAGCGCGTTCAAAACAATTGAGGCGATGCGAATACTAGTGACGAACTAGACATGGGTGAGACAATACATTTTCTATACCATCATATATCTAGACTGTACTCTTAAATGGATAATAACGCATGATGCAAGTTTCTCACTAGTCCTCAAAATTTAGTTCTTTCAAAGGGGAAAACCAAGTGCTCAGTGCAGATTATGGGAGAATTCTGCGGATAGTAGTGACGAACTCTCCCTGTTTAGCAACTTGCGGAGTGCAGTCTAATTATTAGAATCTACACCCATTTCCGATCAGAAGTTACCAATTTCTGGCAACGTTAGTTCTTTTAGGTCCTACCTTAGGGTTGCTAACTGTGTGGGCCTACTTCAGGCCTCGGTTGCATAAAATCGAGGAAAAAAAAAACGAACGGGGCACTATTTATAGTCTTCTTCCTAAACCTTGCAACAATCTTGTATCTAAACGACCAAACTGAATTGCAAGAGAGCTCTGTATAAGACCACGCCCTATAACTACCGCATTCAACAAAATAGTAGTAAAGAGGCGCCAGTGCCCCCAAAAAAATGATGCCACAAGAGCCCAAAAATGCTAGCTGTAAATTGAGTGAATTTTTCAAATTATGAGATGGATATATAATATACACCTTAACACAAGCAATGCTGTATAAATCAGCTTAGTCATCATATCGCCTTGGGACAACAATGGCTCTTCCTCTTCTAGATTTTCTAACAGCTATGGTGATTTCTAATTTGCAGAACTAGTCCAGTCTACTCCAAACAGGTTTGCCAAGTTCGTTAAGTATTTGCAACGCCTCAATTGTTGAAGCAACTTGAAGATAATTAATTTGCCTCCATTCTTTAAATAACTGCTTTAAATGCTCATTATATTTCTCAGCATACTGCGAAATGTGTTGTTTTTGTACTGTAAACAGACTTCAGTCGTTTAATTTTATACATGTACTCTTAAATATTTTACGTGCATCTTATTTATAGCGCACACTTCCAACTTAACACATTCACCATCAACACTTTTTAAAAAGGTAACTAGCCACCGCCAGAAATTTTGCAAGTTTCTACCCAACTACAAGGTCTCACCAAATATTTAAAAAAAATTAAAATTAGAGATATCCAAACAAAATATACCAAAATAAAGCTTATAATGTATACGTTCAGGACGAGATTTCTCGTCTTTGGCAGCGAATGTGTTAATAATATGGCGGAGTCTGTGTTCTTTCGATACTTCATTTTTTATTTGCAGGATTCAACCTCCCTAATAAAAGTCAAGGTAATGGGACAAAGGGGCTCGCTACATCTGAACGTCGAGGGGAACACCAACACCTGACCCCACATCTGACGAAGCAGTATTGGACACGTGACCACGACATAACCATCACATACTATTTAATATTCAGTGTTGAATGATTGATTGATTGAAACATTGATAAGTGTTAGAAAATCTAGAAGAGGAGCCATTGTTGTCCCAAGGCGATATGATGACTAAGCTGATTTATGCAGCATTACCTGTATATATTAAGGTAATGTATATATATCCATCTCATAATTGTAAGGTTAGTGAAAAAACATTTAATTTCGAGCTAGCATTTTTGGGCTCTTGTGGCATCATTGTTTTTGCACTCTTGTGCCATCATTTTTTTGGGGCACTGCACGTCCTTTCTACTAGTTTGTTGAATGCGGCACTTAGAGGGCGTGGTCTTATAGAGAGCTCTCTTGCAATTCAGTTTGGTTGTTTAGATACAAGACTGTTGCATTGTGCAGGTTGTGTTGTTGCAAGGTTTAGAAAGACCATAAACAGTGCCCCTTTAGATTTTTATCTTAATTTTATGCAACTGAGGCCTAATGTGGGCCCACATCGAGTCAGCAACCCTGAGGTAGGACCTAATAAGACCTCCAAGTCCGTAAATCTTAGTCTAGCTTAACTTGGGCTGTGTGGCCCTTAAGAGCTTGGCCGTTCAGGGCTCAGCTGGGATTCTGAAGCCAATAAAAAATTTAAAAAAATAACCATACCCACCATCCGAAAGAGTGAAGAAAATATACGTACTATTTTCATGCAATATATTTTTATTTATCATATGTAAATATCATTATTTTTATGATTTTATTATGTTCTTATTTCATATACAATATAGGTAGGGAAATTCATTTGTGTGTGAATTAAAAAATGTATGAATCTAAGGATTAATGGGAGACTTTACTAGAGTTGCACCGATACCAATATTTTGGCCGATACCGATACCGATACTACAAAAAAGTGCCGATACCGATACTTTTTAATTAATTAATAGTTTTAAAATTGATTATTAATGAAAGTTCAAGTAAATATATAATATCTCAATTAACTTAAAATGCCTTTCCCAATCCCAACTTTAGTTCCATTTAATTTCATAATAATATAATATATTATAATATATAGCTAGAGCCTGTAATTTAATTATGTTTAAAATTGAATGTACTAAAAAAGTAAAAAACATTGCAAACAAACAACTTATAAAATTATGTCTACAATAAAATGTATAAATTTTTAATATACAGCTCTTCAAATACAATAATTATACCGGTAGTTTAATGAGGTTTGTTAAGAACATAAGAAATTTTTATAGTGGGCACACTAGAGGCCACTTCGGCCCATCGAGGTGGCTCCACTGTGTAAAAACTACCTGTACATTGGCAATAACCAATTAAGCATTATAAAGTTGTTTTTTTCATTTCAATAAATAAAGTAGAGTGTAATTAAAGTAATAGTTTGTATTTTCAAAGTTTTTATTAATAAAAATTACAAAATTCAAATAAATGTAGTACATTAATAAAGTCCTATAAAATATTATTAAAAAAAACAAAAAACTTTCTACTGTACTGGGCCACTGCAACAATTGTAGTGTAAAAAATAAAAAATTCAATATAGTATCTATAATACATTGATAAATCCTTATTATAAATTAATAAAGAAATTTATTCATTTTAATTATAGAATAGTTTTCATTATAATAATATAGCGGAGCAATGACTACATGCTATTAGTCTAGCTTAGCCATTACTTTTACAATTAAGATATATATATATTTGAAATCAATTAATAAAAAGACAATATATATCTTATTGCTGTAAACTATTAGCTATCATATATAGCCTACAGTAATGAGACTAAGATCACAATGGGCTCGTGTAGTTTACTTAGGGCCTTGGCCCTAAAGCCATTACTAATAAAGTTAGGAGATGTAAATTTAATGTTGTATAAAAATATTTTAAATTAAATTAATACAAAGATGATAATTTTATAACTTATTACTGTAAACTATATTATCATACACTGGTATATATTGGGGGTATATACAGTAAAAGTACTGCTATCACTGTAGGCTGGTCTAGCTTACTTGGGCCCTATAGCCATTATTAATACATAAGAATTGTAAATTTATTTACCAGAAATATTTTTTATTTTATCAATATACCGGGTGTCCGAGAATTATCTGTACAATTTTTGGCTGTTATTAAAAGTCAACCATGAAGTGTAGAAATTCCAGTGTTGTCCCATTTTACAGAGAATCTCATTAAGTTTTTTCTGATACCACGTTTTGACAAGTTTTTTAGAAATGTACGCGGGTGACAGACATTGATGATTTAAAAGCAAGAATCACAGCTGCTATTGAGCGAATTGATGTGGATATGCTGCAGCGTACATGGCAACATTTGGAGTATCGATTGGATGTTTTGCGAATCACTAATGGTGCACATATCGAATGTTTGTAACAACGTTACTTTAATAAAAGAAACTTTTGAAAATACAGATTCTAAATAATCTTGTTTAAGAATTTTACGTGTGTTATCAAGAATTTTATTAAAAGATGAAATTGTACAGATAATGTTCGGACACACTGGAATTTCTAAAAAACTGTCAAAACTTGGTATCAGAAAAAACTTAATGAGATTCTCTGTAAAATGGGACAACACTGGAATTTCTACACTTCATGGTTGACTTTTAATAACAGCCAAAAATTGTACAGATAATTCTCAGACACCCTATATATTTGAAATTAAATTAAGAAAAAGAAAAATATATATATATATATCTTATTATATAAAGTTCTAAACCAATGAATGCATATAATGGTAGTGAATTATCAATAACTTTACACACGAGATTCAAGCATTCAAGCATTCAAGCAACTGAATGGTTTATTATGATTATGCATGCCGCGTGGTGCCATCTATGAACAACTTTACAAAACTTTCATTTTTACTGAAAACTATTACTGTAATTTGAAATTGTATATTTATATGATACTGTGTTGAATATTTGTAATCTTGTATAGGGGCCTATAGTTACATTTTATGATTTTTTTGTTAGTAAATGTAAACATTGCTAATTTTGTAAAATATATATTAAACAACTAAATAAGATATTACTGTATAATAATAAAAAAAATTTAATTTTATATAAAAGATAATTTCTTCAAAAAACAGTAATTAAAGTATTGGTATCGGTTTTCAGAACAGTATCGGCTGATACCGATACTTTGTGAAAAGTGGCCGATACCGATACCGATACATCGGTGCAACTCTAGACTTTACGCGGCTGCGTACACGTATTTTCATTTATCCCAAAAGGAATTAAGTTTGTTCAACGCGGATTTACCTAACGCGCCGTTCTCGAGGAACCGAACCACCACGTTGGATGAGGGTTTAATACACATACATTAGGGTGTTTCATAAATTAAAAGTTTGGAAAAATTTTAATCCACATGGATCCCCTTGTTCCATTTGCTGAGGAGACTGATAAACCGAAGTATTAATTCAATAGTTTAAAGTTTACGGGTCCCCAGTTTGATGCTCTGGCAGATCATAAACGGAAAAAATTAAACAAAAATCTGTCAATGAATTTTTTTTCAACAAACGAGTACCATTTCACTACACATTTTCACAAAGATACAAAAAACATAACCACTTCTTGCGAATCATTTGTCCATGAAATCCTTCTTGGTTTTATTCGGGTATTTTGCCCTATGCTGCATCACAGTTTTGAGCAAATACTGCTTCTGCTCTTCGTTCTTCGTCAGAGAACAGTTGAACTCTTTGGTGAGCGCGATGGCTCTTTCGGCCCGATCGTTGACGACAGAGATTTTGTTAACAGTTGCCGCTGCTTGCTTGAAGCCCTCTACTTCAGTCCACTCGGCAACTGGCTTTTTCAAGAATTCTGTGTCCAAGTCGAATGCATGGAAGAAAGCCATCGTCTTTCCTGTCACGAACTCCGCCAGGTGTTTCGAGGCAAGATTCCTGACGTTCTTCCCTTGGGGTCGCTTGAGTTCCTTTTTCGATGCGGGCTTACCCAAACTGACGACCATCTGAGCCTTTTCTTCATCTGCCACATCTGCGTCGAAGAACGCCATGGCAATAAGAGTCTCAGAGATGTACCATAGGTGTCGAGACATGGCTTCTTGCGCAGCGTTAACACACGAATATCCCGACATGGCAAAGGCTTCCGCGTCACGCAGAAATTCCAGATCAACTGCGGCAGCCTTGCTTGAGGTTGCAGCACGAGTCCAACCTCGGATGTAGACGAGGGACACGAAGAGACCTACGGCTGTCAGAGCTTCCAACTCGTGACTCGACATCTTGAACTGCTTCTTCAGTAGAATTACTTTCAAGGAGTAGATGGCTATCGCCATCCATCGAGCGTGATGGTAAGCGCCAGGGGCTCTGAGAGGGAAATCCACCACTTTTGCTTCTCCCAGGAAGATGAGAACCAACTGTAGCAGTTCCTTGTAGTCATCGCGCTGATGCGACGTGCTCACCATCCCTCTCACCAGCAGGACTGACTTCTCCCTCAGTTCCCTCATAGAGTCATTGACTTGAGCAAAATCGTACGGCCGCACGTCCAACCGGTCGATGAACTTCCATTGTGCCTGAAACCTCTTGAAAACGGGTATATCGGGGCAACTTGAAGGGCCGTATGCACGCTTGAAGACGGAGCTGAGGATGACTTCATAGATGTGATGCCGACAGGGGAAGTACATGAGTTCTCTGCCAAGACCTTTCTCAATCAGGACGCAGGCCCCGATATGAATCCCGGTGTTCGACGCTGTCGTGTCGAAAGAGCCCGCACGCGCTCTTCCATCCTGTGTTCCTTGACCAAATCCAAGCAAACTCGCGCTATCTTCTCGCCGGTTCTGGACGTCACCTTAGGAACGCCGAGCAACTTCTCCTTGCCGTCGCCAGAGACGAGGACGGCGATCCGGTCAACGCTCTCCTTCCATTGCTCATTGTCAGGTAGGAGCTTACCGTCCCAATGCAAGACAAGAGGCTGACCAGGACAAACTTCGTCGGATTGATAACTTTCAGCAGCCACCTTCCTGAGAGCCTTGCGTGTGCGGTACATGGTACTGGCAGAAATGGACAGTTCATCCAAGTCAAAACCTAGTGATTTAGCCGCTGCAGCGTACGACATAGCTGAATCGCGGTACGAAATATTCAGCCGATCGTAGTAGTCGTCACATCCTGTGAGATCAGATTCCTGCGTCGCTTCTTGGTATTTCCCTTGGAGGAGGATGGAAAAACTTCCACGGTTGGGTCAACGACATCTGAGTCAGTCTCTGACGAAGTTGAAATCACTAAAGCCCCCGTATCTTCTGCAGCTCCTTGTTCCTTCCTGGCCTTCTCCTGTTGTTCCTTAATCTTGTCCAGCCTCTTCCTTATCTCCTTATAGTGAAGCTTCATGTCAACAGGGCCCATGCTGCAGGAATTTGGATCTTCACGCTGCACGTCGAGAAAGTGGATGTCCTCCTGATTCTTCATCATTTCCTTAGCCTGTGAATGAGCAATGTCCATGATCTCCTTCGCTATTGCCTCCTTGAACATCGCCTCCTTCACTCGGAAGGACTCTGCTTTATGTGACTTGTGCTTCACAAGCCGGTCGTATTCCTTGAGAAGGGATTCCATCTTCCTCAAGGCCGAATCTCGACGCATCATGGGGATTCTCGCTCTCTCCCAAAATATGAGACAGGCATCCAGGCACAGGTTCAGGCATTTAGTACGTCCAAATTTTTGCTCCTTTTGGTGGTAAAAGTACTTTTTGAGTACTTGCAACTGAGTTGGAAGGCCACTTGATGTGATGTTCGCATCCGTCTGGCCAATAAGAAACACTTCTGTTTTCGCTCTGGTAGACACCTGGAAAAGAAAACAAAATAATTCCACAGAAATAATTTCACATCGTAATTAATTTCATTAATTAAATAAAGAAAAGCAGTAACTGGGACTCGAACCAGTGTCATAGCCGTTTGGCGGCATCGCTCAAGTCGGCGTACACAGCACGCTATCCACTACACCATCTATTAATCGGGATTTTAACTTGGTTTTAAACAAATTTACATTCGCAATATTTTTTATATCGGCATGCAAGTCATTCCATAGTTTCAATCCAATGAAAATGGGTAGTTTTTGAGATGAAGACAATCTAAATTGAGGTATAACAATCTTTGATCTATTTCTGGTCTGATACGGGTGGATTTCTTGATGAGTTAAAAAATATCTATTTACCCATTGCAAATTAATGATTTTGCTCTTACACTTGTAAATAAAAATAAAATGTGCCAGTTTGGTTATATCATTGAGCTTTAGTAGGTTTAGCTCTTTAAATAATGCACTAGAGTGATCAAGGAAATCAGCATCAGATAATAACCTTATTGCTCGTTTTTGGATGACAAAGATACCATTTAATGCGTTGTTAGCGGAGTTAACCCCAAACAAGGGTGCAGTATGTTATATAAGGAAGAACAAGAGTATGATAAAGAGTCAATAAAACTTGTTTAGGGACTACATTTCTAAGTTTAAACATTATAGCAACGCTCCTTGAAATCTTTTTCGCGATATAATTTACATGATCACTCCATTGCAAATTCTTATCTAGCATTACACCAAGAAATTTTGTTACAGTACACTCCTTTATGGTGATTTCATTAACATTGAGTTCATCAAGATATACATTTCTTTTATTAGTAAAAATCATGAAATTTGTTTTACTGGTATTTAGGAAGAGTTTATTCGTGGTCAACCATTTCATTACACTGATGAATTCTGAATTAAATATATTCTTAGCTGTATTAACATCTTTGCAAGAAAAGGAGAGTTGTATCATCTGCAAACATTATGAAGTTCAGTATATCAGATGAACGTGGAAGGTCATTTATATATAATAAAAATAACAGTGGACCCAGCACTGAGCCCTGTGGCACACCATGTTTGACAAGCGCTTTAGTGGAGCAAACCTTATTTACTGATACAAAATTATATCTATCGGACAAATAACTTTTAAACCACTGTGGAAACAAATTTTCAACATCGTTTCTCTGCCAATGTGTGGTGCGGTATCATCGATGATCAGCTGATTGGCCTGTTACTTTAGAGAATCGTCTTACAGGACAAAGTTACCTAGAATTTCTGCAAAATGAATTGCCAGGACTATTGGAGGATGTTCCTTTGGCTACACGCGCTGGAATGTACTTTCAGCATAACGGAGCTCCTCCACATTCTACCCGTCTGGTGATGCAATACCTAAATCAAACTTTCCCTGGTCGATGGATCGGCCGCGGTGGTCCCATTCAATAGCCACCAAGGTCTCCAGACCTCTCTCCGTTAGATTATTGTTTGTGGGGGTGGATGAAAAGTCAAGTTTACAAAAGAAAGGTGGATACACGAGAGGAATTGCTCGCGCGCATTTTGGATGCTGCTGCCCGCATAAAGGAACGTCAGGATGAACTCAGACGAACAACACGCGATCTTCGCACACGAGTTGCAAAGTGCATTGAGGTTGACGGTGGGATTTTCGAAAACGTATTGTAAACTGTAACAAATTTGTCATTTCTGTATCTGATACCATTCAAAACGCCAATGTTTAAACATTACATGTTAGAAACAGTAATTGGTTTCTCTTTCTTGATTACCATTAACAATGCCTTTGTATTTATAGATTCAAACAGCTCTATCTCCGTAACCATTCATAATTAGACACATGTTCATATGAACTTTTTTTCTCACAATGACCGATACTATCACCTCTCGAAGTATTGACCTTTTCTCCTGAAACACCCTGTGTATATATATATATATATATTAGGGTGCATCAAACGCCCTTAGGTTCTTGGATTTTAATGTCTATTCTCTCAAATGTTATACTTGTTGCTAGAAGTGTGTTTGCCAAACATTAATTAAATCGGAGGTGGTCCTGGGCGGCCACCGGTCACTTTTATATTTTCGCGGCAATTTTCGGGGGCCGCGCTATGTAAAAATATCTATTTTTTTTATTTACCAACCAGTTGACTACTTACATTGTTTCTTTTAATATAGAGTTGCTAAGGGGTGATTTACATAACATTTGAGAGAATAGACATTAAAATCCAAGAACCTAAGGGCGTTTGATGCACCCTAAAGGGGTGATTTACATAAAACATGTACCATAAACGAAACTTCACTTATAGTCTAATAATATCCTTTATTGTCTTTCAGAAACAATGGAAGCTGTAACAATGGAAGCTAAGAAGACCAGATTAGCAAGTGCCATTTTTGGTCTTGGCAATGCTCTTACAGAAGGAGATGGTACATTGACAGGAGTCCGCCTCCCAACTTGCCGGCAGGTTCTTCGATGCGTGATGTGGCACATCCAGAAAGAAATATGTGAAGGCAAACAAACACAGTCACTCAAATGGAAATCTGCCAGCATAGTCCTTATCCAGCTGAAAACATTCTACACTAAAGCAAATATTCTTATGCTTTCAGACCATCAATGCTGCAAACTAATACTTGACCTTCTTAATGACAATAACAAATTGCGTCAAATACCTGTTTCTCGCAGAGAATCTCCAAACACTTTGGCTAAGTTGCAATCCATGAATGAACGTCTTGATAAGACCTTTGGTGTATGGACAAAAGATGCAATGACAAACATTAAGAATGAGGAAGATAGAGCATTTTTAGAGTCAATGAAATCTGACAGAGTAGCCTCATTTGGTAGTGTTGACAAGAAGAAAGCTGATAAAGATCGTAGAAAAGAAAAACGCATCTTAGCGGAAGCTTCAAGACGAGAACGTCATGAATCATCCAGTGTACAAGAGATGAAAAGTTCTGTATGCTCTGATGATAGTGCCTCTGCAGATAGCTTGGAAGAAACTGAAGAAGAGGCGATTCCAGAGCTTCAAAGGAAGCGTAGTCACCACAGATCAACATATGCAGGTACGTCTGCCTTTATTCCTCATGATATTCTGAAAAGGCCTTCAGTCGTGTCTGTTGCTACTCGACTAAACATAACTCCTGTTCAACAGGCTGTGCTCACCGAAGCTGTAATTCAAGAGGCAGGAGGTGATCCACGTCGTGTGGCCAAGTCGTATTCAACTGCTGATAAGGCTCGACGATCAATAACAAGTGCTATTGCCAAAGATATTCGAGAAAATTGGATCGCCCCAACAGCTGCAACACTTCACTGGGATGGCAAGCAGATGCATACGCTCACAAACAAGAATGGCAAGGAAGAAAGATTGCCAGTGTTGGTTGGGAATGCCACTGATGTAAAGCTACTGGGAGTGGCTAGATATCCTCGTGGAAGTGATATGTCATCAGGTGACATCATTGCCGAGCACACTTACACGTTTCTACATTCATGGAAGTGCAAACAGTCAGTTGTCAACTTATGTTTTGACACAACAGCATCAAACACTGGACACGTTACAGCTGCCTGTGTTACCATTCAATCAAAACTGGACCGTGCTCTTCTGTGGTGTGCATGTCGCCATCATGTTGGAGAGGTAATCCTGGATCATGTGTTTGACGCTCTCAAAATTGAGACATCAAAGTCTCCAGAAGCATCTTTGTTCCAAAGATTCCAGAAGAATTGGGAACGCATATCGCATGCAAAGGATGAAAGTTTAACCAAAATTGACATTTCAATGTACAATGACGATGCACAACAACTGCTTTTATCCTGCAAAAACAAGGTTTTAAGCACAATCCGCACAAGCGCTTCATACTGTAGGGAAGACTACAAGGAAATGGCACAACTCTGCCAGGTAGTCCTCGATGATGATGTCACAAAACAAGGAACACTCCACAGACCTGGGGCCATGCATAAAGCAAGGTGGATGTCAAAGATTCTTTATTCCATCAAAATATGCCTACTTGAAGAGCAAATTTCTGTACTACCTCGAGGAACTGTAACAACACAACATCAACAGGAAAAACTGAAGGAGTTTGTTGTTTTTGTTGTTTATATTTATTGTGATTGGTGGCTCATATGTCAGTCTGCTTCAAATGCCCCATGGTTTGATTTGTGCTTATACAAGACTCTGCTCAACTATAAAGCTGTCAACTCAATCATTTCAGTCAGCGCTGTGAAAGCCTTTGATAGACATTTGTGGTATTTAACCCCAGAACTGGTTGTTTTGGCACTGTTCAGCAATGCAGTACCTCAAAAGGAGCGTCGTGCCCTTGCAGATGTGTTACTGGCCATACAACCAGATGAAATGCCAAGCACTCCAAAACACCGCTACGGTTCTGGATATGGCAAACCGTCATTTCCAAAAATTACAGAAGCGACAACCCTGGCTGATCTTGTGAACGAGGACTCGTGGTTTACAGTGAACCTTCTTCACCTGGATATGACCTTCCTAACAGAGGATGTTGACAATTGGCAGAACAATGACCACTTCAAGGCAGCCAAGTCCATTGTGGATGGGTTAAATGTTGTGAATGACCCTGCGGAGAGAGCAGTAAAGCTCACAACTGATTTTGTCTCAGCTGCAAGAGGAGAAGACCACTTCCAAAATCTTCTTCAAGTGGTTGAATGTGACCGCAAAGCGAGGCCAAATTTGCGGAAACGAGCAAAGTTGGAGTAGTGACATTGGCGTTGTGTTTTATACATTTTCAACTTTCAATCAATGTAAGTATAGTAATACCGAATATTTGTATATTAGTATTATAAGTAATACCGAATATTTGCCGCATATTCGGTGCATCACTACAAAATATATAAAAGTGGCCCGTGGCCACCCAGGACCACCCTCCAATTTGATTTATTTTTTGCATACATACTTCTACCAACAAGTGTAACATTTGAGGGAATAGACATTAAAATCCAACAACTTTTTGAAAATCATGGGGCGTTTAATGCACCCTAATATATATTATGCATTTAACTGCAATGACCACGCAGTATATAAATGAATAGAAACGACATAAGTATTAAGGAACGTTCGCCTCATTTTTCATTTATTCGTGATTTCTCTTCCTCGTGTGCAGAAACGTTCCTTAATACCTATGTCGTTTCTATATATATATATATATATATATTATATATATATATATATATACGTAGACGTATATACAGTGATGTGAGGCGAGAATATTCGAGAATTTTCTTTTTTCTTAGTTTTCAAAACATTTTTAGATTGTTTTGCAGCTTTTTAGAGAATTCTAGAATATTTCAGAACCTTATGAACTTTCTAGAATGTGTGAGAAGTTTCAGTACTTATAGTACTGTTCACTCGGCAAAAAGGAACAGATTAATCATAGAAAGAGCGGGCAAGTTAACCTACATTTCTCATAATCTAAAACTTTTAACACATGGGGATAGCCAGAGCTGGGCAGTATTTAAATACATTTGATTTAAATACGTATTTAAATACATTTGTGTATTTAGAACTGTATTTATAAATACATTGTTTTTCATGTATTTAAATATAGTATTTAAATACTTTAATGAGTATTTAAATACTCAAAATATAAAAATGTAAATACTTTTACTGGTTTAATACACGTTCTGTACTAGCACAGTACGACGCGTCGACAGTGTAGTACAGCATAGTTCATGTTTCAACAGTTTGGGAAAACATCCTCTCATAAAAAGACTGTTCCTCCGCTATAACACGACATTACCATCTTCGGCACCGGTAGAGCGAATATTCTCATTCGCGGGAATCACTTTGACTCCCAAAAGAAACTCTCTTTCAGACAAAACTTTTGAAAGATTGGTTTTGATCCGCAGCAACCGTGAAATAAAAGAGAATTCGTAAGGTGCCTTATGTTTATGTTTACGTCTTATGTTTACGTTTATGTCTCATCTACTCATTAATTGTTACTCATTTTGCAATGATATAATGAGTATAATATGTCACTGGTTGAACATCGTAAGTTCTAAGTTCTTTTGTTTTTGTTTTGTTCTAAAAAGGGAAATATATAATCGGAAATTAGATTGTACTATTTCTTTATCCTTTATCAAGCATTTTATATTGTTGTTACTCATGAATTAGTGAATGCATATGTTAAAATTTGTATGTATTTAAAATGTATTTACAAATGTATTTAAATACAATTGATGTATTTTGTATTTAGTATCTAAATACATTCGTAAAATGTATTTAGTATTTAAATACATTTCTCCCATGTATTTAGTATTTAGTATTTAAATACATTCAATGTATTTATTGCCCAGCTCTGGGGATAGCCCAGAAAAGTCTCATGTTCCAGAGAAGTATACGGAAGAATGCAAAGAGCAAAGATCAAGAAAAAGAAGAACAGCAGAAGAAGAAGGAGGAGGAAGAAGAAGAAAAAATAGACAAAGAAGCCGATGATGACGATGAGGCAATGATTGATGAGTCAGAGAGTAAATACCACGGTAACCAATAATTAATTTCTATATAGTTTTGAAAAAATCAAATAAACAAAAAAAAAATATTTTTTTTCATAAAAAAGCTATTATACTGAAAAACTGAAATTCAACACTTAATTACAAGGGATATTTTTTTGTTTCTGAACTGTTTTGTATGATATATTTTATTAATTTCCATAATTTTGAAAAAAATAAAAAAAAAAAAAAACGATTTTTTTTCATAAAAAGCTATTATACTGAAAAACTGAAATTCAACACTTAATTACAAGGGATATTTTTTTGTTTCTGAACTGTTTTGTATGATATATTTTATTAATTTCCATATAATTTTGAAAAAAATAAAATAAATAAAAAAAAACGATTTTTTTTCATAAAAAAGCTATTATACTGAAAAACTTAAATTCAACACTTAATTACAAGGGATATTTTTTATTTGTTTTATTTGTTTCTGAACTGTTTTGTATGACATATTTTATTAATTTCCATATAATTTTGAAAAAAATCAAATAAAAAAAACGATTTTTTTTTCAGAAAAAAAGCTATTATACTGAAAAACTGAAATTCAACACTTAATTACAAGTAGGGATATTTTTTTATTTGTTTCTGAACTGTTTTGTATGATATATTTTCTTAATTTCCATATTAAAAAAAAAAAAAAAAAAAAAAAATTAATGAAAAAGCTATTATACTGAAAAACTGAAATTCAACACTTAATTACAAGGGATATTTTTTTGTTTCTGAACTGTTTTGTATGATATATTTTATTAATTTCCATATAATTTTGAAAAAAATCAAATACAGGGTGTACATAAAGTGAAGATCTATTTTTGTGAAATAATTATTTTTTCTATTTTTCTTTTCAGAAGCCCTTAGAATGAATACAGAAGAGCGTGTGGCAATAGTAATTTGGCGAATCGAGGGAAAGAAATACAATGACATCAGAGAGAAGTTTAGAAGGAGATTTCATAAGCCCGGGGCCAATAGACAAGACAATACGAAAATTGGTGAACAAATTTAAATGAACGGGATCTGTAAATGATGAAGCAAGATCAGGACGACCGTGTATGTCAGATCTTACCATGAATGCAGTCCGCGGAATTATCACTGAGGAGCCACGTACGTCCGTTCGTGCTGCATCACACAGACTCGGCCTCCCGACGTCATCTGTGCACAAAATTCTGAAAGTTAATTTGCAGAAGAAAAGCTATCATTTGCAGGTTTTACATGATTTACATGAGGAAGATTTTCCTCGACGAAGTGCTGTGTGTGCTGATCTCGTAGAACAAATCTGGAGTGATAATTTAATGGACAACATTCTCTTTAGTGATGAAGCCACTTTCCATACGTGTGGAAAAGTAAATCGCTATAACTGTCGAATTTGGGCAGATGAAAGACCGAATGATTTCGTCCAAAATTGGGAAAGAGACTCACCTAAAGTTAATGTCTGGATGGGTTTAACAAATCTAAGGTTTATGGTCCTTTTTCTTTGCTGAAGCTACAGTTATGGGTCTTATTTATCTGGACATGTTGCAGCAATTCCTTGAACCTCAGCTGATTGGGGATAGGATTGTTAGTACGGTCGTCTATCAACATGATGGTGCTCCTTGTCACTATGCCAAAATTGTTCAGGATTATCTAAATGGACGTTTTCCAAATCGCTGGATCGGACGCGGAAGCAACAGACCTTGGCCAGCGAGATCACCAGATTTAACCCCTTTAGATTTCTTCGCATGGGGCTTTATCAAATCGCACGTCTATCAGACGAAGATTACGAGTCTTGAAAACTTACGTACACGTATACGAACTGCTGCAGATAACATAACCCCGCAAATGCTCCAGAATGTGTTTAGAAATGCTGCGGAACGATTTGAGCTGTGCAGGGATACTGATGGGCGTCACGTCGAATCCTACTCTTAATTATTTAATAAATGTTACCACTTTATCATTTTATGATTGAATTCCATATAATTTCGAAGTGCTTTACAAAAATAGATCCTGACTTTATGTACACCCTGTAAATAAAAAAATAAAAATTTTTTTTTCATAAAAAAGCTATTATACTGAAAAACAAATTCAACACTTAATTACAAGGGATATTTTTTATTTGTTTCTGAACTGTTTTGTATGATATATTTTATTAATTTCCATATAATTTTGAAAAAAATAAAATAAATAAACGATTTTTTTTCATAAAAAAGCTATTATACTGAAAAACTGAAATTCAACACTTAATTACAAGGGATATTTTTTATTTGTTTCTGAACTGTTTTGTATGATATATTTTATTAATTTCCATATAATTTTGAAAAAATAAAATAAATTAAAAAAAAAGATTTTTTTTCATAAAAAAGCTATTATACTGAAAAACTGAAATTCAACACTTAATTACAAGGGATATTTTTTATTTGTTTCTGAACTGTTTTGTATGATATATTTTATTAATTTCCATATAATTTTGAAAAAAATCAAATAAATAAAAAATATGGTTTTTCATAAAAATCATTTTTATTTATTAACTATTTATTAGCTATTATACTGAAAAACAAATTAAATACGTCATTACAAGGGATATTTTTTCTTTCTAAACTGTTCTGTGTGATATATTTTTTTAATTTCTATATATAATTTTGAAAAAATTCAAATAATTAAAAAAAATCATGATTTTTTCATAAAAAAGCTGATACTGAAAAATTGAAATTGAACACATAATTACAAGGGGTATTTTTTTTATTTCCAAAGTGTCTTGTGAGATATATTTTATTAATTTCTATATAATTTTGAAAAAAAATCAAAAAAAAAATCGTAATTTTTTTTCATAAAAAATCAATTGATTTAATCAGGTGATTAAATCATTTTGATTTAATCACTGCCATCCCTGGTAAATACTGTACTTTGAATTGAAATACAGTCTTTATACAATGATTCAATAAATTTTTTGCATTAGTTAATTTATTTATTTCTTCACTCATGCTATCATTCACTTCTGACTTAGAATTTCTCCATTTTGACAGGGACTGAAGTTAAGTTGTATCGGAATAGTTGAAAAACTCCTCAGATGTTCTAAGAAAGAAAATTCTCGAAAATTCTCGAGAATTTATTTATTTAAACATAATTGTGTGTGTATATTTCTGCTATATTGATGGTTATATTATTTATTTTTGTTTTTTTTTATCATTCCAATGTATATTTATTTTATACATATTTCCACAATATAATTGTGTGTATATATATATATATATATATATATATATATATATATATATATATAACGTAAAGAACGACGCTTGTATAGGAGAATATTCCGCGCAAGATGAGGAGAGAGAACGAAACAATTAAAAAATGAGGTAACCACCCGTGAATCGAACCCGGGATCTTCCGATTGCCGGTCAGATATGATAACCATTACACCATGGGCCTCACTTCATCAAATGCCGTAATTCTCCTGCATACGGCATTTGATGAAGTGAGGCCCATGGTGTAATGGTTATCATATCTGACCGGCAATCGGAAGATCCCGAGTTCGATTCCCGGGTGGTTACCTCATTTTTTCATTTGTTTCGTTTTCTCTCCTCATCTTGCGCGGAATATTCTCCTATACAAGCGTCGTTCTTTACGTTAATTATACTGCGTGTTTGCAGTTAGATATATATATATATATATATATATATATTATATATATATATATATTTCTCCTGTCCTGTTATATTGACGGTTATATTTTCTGATTATATGCATATTCCTCATTCATATTTCTTATACTATTATTATTTTTAATTGATCATTCAAATGTATATTTATTTTCTATATATTTACAATATTTAATAAACAGAATGATGTAATGTTGTTTTATTTAATTCTTTTGGTTGTAAACAATTATACCAAATGGCTGGTTACGCCTTCTAAACCTACTGGCGGATTTCTAAGCCAACTTTTAAGAATTAATTAAATAAATGGTACAATCCTCAACCTAATACTGTATACCTGAACAATTAAAACACTATTTCACTATTTGGCAACTCGTGTGAAATAAAATAAATGGTGGTATCTATCAACTCACTCTAATAATGTATACCTGAAAAATTAAAATAAAAAGTGGTATCTGACAACTCAACCTGTACAAGCCATTTACACCTTCTAAGCCAACTGGCTGATTAGGGGCCTATAAGAGGACGGCGGGTTGATTGAAGTGTTAATATGCACTTGGCTCCTGCCAGGTCAACACCTCTCTTCCTTTCTCTCCTTTTCCTGTCTTTCTTTGGGGATAACGCCGCCTCCAAGTTTCATGACCCCTTGTTGCATCTGCAGCATTCTCCCACCCCCCTTCACTGCATACCCACATCCCCCTCTGCAACATACCCCAACCCCTTTGCAACAGTGATCATGATCTCTTGCAACATTCTTGCATTCGTCCATTTTGCGGCTATAGAACCGTTAAGCAATAGCGATCACAATATGGTAGAGTTTGTCCTCTCAGTAAGTCACTCGAAACCAGCTAACTCGACTAAAATTCCTAAATTCCAGCACGCACTTTTGTAAATTTCGAAATAAATTGTCACTCGTAAATTGAGAAAACGTAATGGGGAACTCGAACGCAAAACTAATGTGGGAATCGTTTGAAACAGTATTTAGGACTATAAATGAGGAATGTGTACCGTACAAAATTAAGCGTGCGAAAGTAAACAACAAGCCCTTGTGGTTTACTTCTAGAGTAGGAGACATTATAAAGAGTAGAGATACGGCTTATAGGCTACATAAGTGCGAAAAAGACAATTTGTGGTTACGAAACAACTACATATCTCTAAGGCGTGAAGCGAAAAGTGTAATAAAAAAGTCCAAGCGCGAATTTGAAATCTCCATAGCTCGTGACGGTAAAGAAAACCCCAAGCGATTCTTTCAATACGTCAATAATAGAAATCTAGTAAAAAGTGTCTTGGGGCCGTTGAAAAATGTTAACGGAGATCGTTTCTGAAACCAAAGAAATGGTTACCTTGCTAAACGAATTTTTTACGTCAGTTTTTACTATAGAAGATGTAACGAATATCCCTACGGTCATAGACATAATATCTTTTGATAATGGTAATATTTTGCATAATATTGTGGTTAGTGAAGGGGAGGTAATGCGCTATATTTATAAAATGAAAATGCGTAAATCACCGGGGCTGGATTCCATATCCATACAGCTAAAAGAATTAAAAGATAACATTGTTGTGCCGCTAACAAAGATATTTAATGCGTCTATTTCAGAGGGGTGCGTACCAGATAATTTTAAATTAGCAAACGTAACACCTATCTTTAAGAAAGGTGATAAAGGTGCGGCGGGAAATTATAGGCCAATCAGTTTAACGTCTGTTGTAGGTAAGCTACTGGAATCAATAATTAGGGACCGTATAGTCGAACACTTAGAATTGCATAACTTAGTTAGAAATACGCAGCACGAGTTTAGGCGAAACAAATCTTGCTTAACTAATCTTTTAGAATTTTTTTCAAAGCGTGGTTGACATTTACGATAGTCATCGGGCGGTTGATGTAGTGTATTTAGATTTTCAAAAAGCGTTTGACACCGTACCGCACAAAAGACTCATTGAAAAAACTAAGGTTCATGGAATCAGGGGTGTAGTAATAAATTGGATAGAAGAGTGGTTGCGAGGTAGGAAACAGAGGGTGGTCGTTGATGGAGCGGAGTCGTGTTGGGCTAATGTAGCGAGTGGCGTTCCTCAGGGTTCTGTATTGGGCCCCTTGCTTTTTCTTATATATATTAACGATGTAGATGTCGGCCTAGTCAGTACAGTTTCAAAGTTTGCGGATGACACGAAGCTGGGTGGTACGGTGATTAATGACGAAGATAGAGGTAAAATCCAGGAAGATCTGAATAAAATCGTTGATTGGTCAGTCACATGGCAAATGAGATTTAACGTCGATAAGTGCAAAATTTTACATATAGGTTCGCGTAACGGTAATTTTGCGTATAGTATGTCAGGAAAAGAGTTAACAAGCGTAGAGCAGGAAAAAGATTTAGGAGTTATAGTCACTGGTGACTTAAAAGTAGCAAAACAAAGTACAGCAGCGGTCAATAAAACGAACAAAGTGTTAGGTTGTATACCTCGGAATTTTGAGTACAAATCGCGCGATATTATAGTTCCTCTTTATAAATCATTAGTTAGACCCCATTTGGAGTACGCGATCCAATTTTGGAATCCGCATATGCGAAAAGATATAGACAAACTCGAAAGAGTTCAAAGACGAGCAACTAAGATGATTCCGTCGCTTAGGTCAAAGTCGTACAAGGATAGGCTTAAGGAGTTAAAACTGACTACACTCGAGACTAGAAGGCTAAGGGGTGATCTAATCCAGGTTTTCAAAATTATGAATGGGTTCGATAACGTAGATAGAAATAGCTTTTTCGAAATATCTCAATATAATAGGACTAGAAATAACGGGTGTAAGTTGACAAGTAGAAGGTTCGAGACAGCAGTTGCCAAAAACATGATTCAACACTGAAAAACTAAAGGACCCTATAATAAGAGAAGAATATGAAATAAGAATAGGAGGGAGATTCGAACCCTTATTACAAACCGAAGGCAGCACAGACGAGATATTTAAATCAGGAAGAGACATACTCAAAGAAGAAGCGGAGAACTTGCTCGGGAAGAGAAGCAGAGTGAAACAGCAATGGATGACACCAGAGATACTGCAAAAATGCGATGAGAGAAGACAGGCAAAAAAGAGGAAGAAAATATCACCAACTCACGAAAATCAAAACAGTTGTAGAAGAATATGCAGAGAAGTAGAGTCGGAATGCAGAGAAGGTAAACGGATGTGGATAGAACAATTATGTGAAAGATGTGAATCAAGCTACAGAACAGGACATTCAAATCAGCTGTATAAAACTGTAAAAGATCTGACACGGGTATGGAATCCTCAGACAAATATAGTTAAGAATGAAGTAGGACAGAAAACATCTCTACCTACAGAAGTGGAGAAAATATGGAGAGAATACTATCAAGGAGTGCTATCCGGAAATAACACTCAAATTGACGGAAGACTGTACCCAGAATTGATGACGGAGGCTGACAGAGATCAAACGCCTGAAATAGTGATAGATGAAACCGAAAAACAGATAGCGTCATTACTAAACGAAAAAGCACCCGGTGTCGATGCTATCACAGCTGAATTACTAAAGGCAGGAGGGAAACCAGTTGCAAAATGGCTTAATGGATTAAATCAACGCATAATGAATGGAGAAGCCATACCAGAGGACTGGGAACAAAGCATAATTGTACCAATCCACAAGAAACGTGACACATCGTTATGTAGTAATCACAAACCAATTAGCCTACTACCACATGCATATAAGGTATTGGTCAAAGTGTAAGAGTCCGGTTTTATTTATTATAGACCTTTACAAGTTTACGTAGATAATTAACTAAATGCCAGGGTCACCAGCGCCCAAGTACTAGATGGCATCCAGCAGTGCGGCGCAAAGTTAATTTTAATAAAAGAAGGGAAGGACTGATTATTAAATCAATATGAATTTTTATATTTTATTGACAACAATTAATGAGTATATGCAAGGGGGATTTTTACCCGTAACAACTTTGATGGACATATAATGGTGAGATTAAATAATGGCCCGTTTGGCTAATATATAACAGTCTGCAAATAATACTGATTATAATAATGAATATGCAATATACAAATAATACAAATAATAGAATAATAATAATAATATAGTAATAATAATAGTAATAATAGTAGTAATAATAGTAATAGTAATAATAAAATAATAATAAAATATAGTAATAATAATATAATATAATAATAAGTAATAATAATAACAAAGATAATAGCCACAATGACAACCTTGTCTGCAAAGAGACAGACAAGAATACTGTAAGTGATATTTCAGAGAAAAAGAATAATAAAAATGGCAATAATTAATAATTAAAATACATATAGGTTATATAGGCCCCAGTAACCTGTGGATGATAAATTACAGTTAATTCTGGTTATGGGATTGTGTTAAGTTGAATGGGAAACTAAAGGAAATATGTAGGCTACAAATGATTAGTAGGCCATCTGCTAAGAAAATAACTGAAACATAATAGGCTTATAAAGTAAAATATACTAAGAAATTTAATAGGCAGGCCTTTGCCTCTTCAACATATTGAGCTGAGGTTAATCTAAAACAAAGACTATGGTAGGCCTCAGTTAGGCTAGTTACAATTTGGCTTTAGCCTAGACCTAACTTAGCCTAAGTAATTTATTATATGAATCTTACATTACTATTTGTAGTATGAATCTTAGTACTAATTGCAAACGGTATAAGGCGTTAGTATCTGCAGTATGCGGTATTGCATACAGATATGAAATAGTAAAGAATATATATAAATACAAAACATACCACAAAGGAACTTTGCTTGCTGGCGGGTGATTTCGAATATAATGTTTGGCGTCCTTTGTGTTGTCGTTGCACACAAGTTTGTTTTTACTTAATTTTACCAACCAGCCAAAATAATCCTTAAAAGCCCATTCATGTCTAGTCACCACACTGAATTCTTAAGAATTAAATTTGATCACTGGACATATTTAACTTGTATTTATTTATTTATATTTAAATATTTCACTCATGCCAATTTGTGGCAGTTTTCACTAATAAAGAATATCTTGTGGTGCAAGGCACTACAAGTACTGCCCCCCAAAAACATGGTTGTCAGGGGTAAAAAAAAAACACTTAAATGTCAAAACGCACTGGCTTACGAATGACTCTTCCAGAACGAGTCGTTGTTTGCTTTTGGATGGCAATATCCTGCAGCACTGGTTCTGAAGGCATGGATGGTGCTACAGGTGCAGTAGGGACATTGGGGGAAGGGGATTCTTGGTGCCTGTGCGATGGAGCCACTGGCTGGTTCAAAGACAGTTGGTTGCGATAATGAAGGAGAATTGGAAGAGGGATGATAGATTGTTGTACCCTCGGATGAGGTGGTGGTACATAGGATTTAGGAAGGGTAGATTGCTGTACCTGTATATGAGATGAAGGTACAGAAGATTGAGGAGGGATAGGTTGCTGTACCTGTATTTGAGGTGGAGGTACAGAAGATTGAGGGAGGATAGGATCTTTTGTTGGAGAAAAATCAAGGTATGCTGGTTTCAAGCGGTCCACAGAAACAGTTTCACGCTTGCCCACCTTGTCAATGATGAAAGTTTTGGGTTTACGGTCTAGCACAAGGAAGGGACCATCATAGGGGCAGTGAAGAGGGTAGCGGTGAGCATCATGTCTCAAGAAAACATGTGTGCAAGTTTGTAAATCAGGGGAAACGAAGGTAGTTTGTGAAGTGGAAGTTCTAGGTGCTGTGGGACGAATTTGCTTCATAACAGAGCGTAATGTCTTAACATACGAAGCAGGATCACATGCGGGGTTAATGGGTGTAGGTGTGAAAAATTCTCCGGGTAACCGGAGTGTGGTACCGTAAACTAATTCTGCTGCAGAGCATGCAAGATCAGTCTTCAGAGCAGTACGAATTCC
The DNA here is from genome assembly GCA_023014485.1 of Bathynomus jamesi. Classification (NCBI taxonomy): domain Eukaryota; kingdom Metazoa; phylum Arthropoda; class Malacostraca; order Isopoda; family Cirolanidae; genus Bathynomus; species Bathynomus jamesi. Next base: position 466,893 of record JAJOZX010000593.1, read on the forward strand.
GAGTAGGATTAGGGGTAGCCTGTCCACCCATGTAGTAGATGGATCAGTGGCTCGCAAGGAACTTTTAAGTTGACGATGGAAGCGTTCTATCACCCCATTGGATTGCGGGTGATAGCTTGTTGTTCTGATGCGCTCAGTCCCAAGAAGGAGCATGAGTTCCTTCCATAAGGCCGATTCAAACTGGGCACCTCTGTCTGTGCAAATGGTTGCAGGTATTCCAAAACGGGAAACCCAACATGAAACAAAGGCGTGAGCTACTGCAGAAGCAGTACAAGAAGTCAAAGGAACAGCTTCTGGCCATCTTGTGAACCTATCAATGACAGTGAGAAGATAGGTATAACCTCGAGAAGAATAGAGGGGGCCGACTATGTCTAGGTGTATGGCCTCAAAACGAGCCTTTGGCAAAGGAAAGGTACCAATTTCTGACTTTGTGTGTCGGTGAACTTTGGCACGCTGACATTGAAGGCAAGATCGAGTCCAATTGCGGATATCTTTGTGCATACTTGGCCATACAAACCTAGCTGCAATTAATTTTTGGGTGGCCTTAATTCCCGGGTGAGAAAGGGAATGGAGTTTAGCAAAAACAGCTCTTCGCAGCCCTTGTGGGACCAACGGTCGAATATGCTCAGTCGAGACGTCACATAAAATTAGTAAGTCTGACTTGGGTTCAACTGGTAAAGAGCGGACTTGCAATGAAGTGGGTGAATTAATAAGAGTTTGGAGGTCTGTATCCGTGGACTGAGCCTTAGCCATCTCTGAAAGGTTGATGTGAGAGTGTCCAGGGTCAGAAATTGCTGAGATGCGAGACAGCGCATCCGGCACAACATTCAAAGAACCTGAAATGTGTCGAATGTCTGAAGTAAATTGAAGAATAAAATCAAGGTATCTTCGCTCATTAGGAGCATGAGAGTCTGATTGAGAATGGAGAGCAAATATTAACGGACGATGATCCGTAAAAATGCTAAAGTCACGTCCTTCCAGGAATGACCTGAAATGACGGATGGAGAGGTATATCGCCAGCAACTCTCGACCGAAAGTGCTGTACCTCATTTGTGAAGGTGAGAGCTTGCGTGAAAAGAATGCGAGAGGTTCCCAAACGCCTGAAACAAGCTGCTGGAGCACTCCTGACACGGCAACGTCAGAGGCATCAGTGGCTAAGTTCAGAGGAGCGTCTGGTTGAGGGTGAACAAGGCATGTAGCTCGTGCTATAGCCTCTTTTGCTTGTGAAAAAGCGTTGGTAGCTTCGGGGTTCCACAGAACTGCAGTGGATCTGCCCCTTTTTGATTGGCGAAGAAGAGAGGTTATGGGTGCAAGAATGTTTGCACACTGAGGAATGAAGCGATGGTAGAAGTTTACCATCCCTAAAAAGCGGCGAAGTTGCTTTTGAGTTTGCGGTTGTGGGAAAGACCTTATGACAGATACTTTATTTTCGAGAGGAGAAATGCCCTTCGAAGTAACTTTGTGTCCTAAGAAGGTGAGTTCATCTACAGCAAAGACACATTTTTCAGGGTTTAGCAATACACCATATTCTGCCAACCGAGAAAAAACTAAGCGTAAATGTTGAATATGTTCTGAGGGAGAAGAACTTGCGATGAGAATGTCATCGACATATGTGAAAGTGAAGGAGAGACCTCTCAACACTTCATCAATGAAGCGTTGAAAAGTTTGGGCCGCATTACGCAGTCCGTATGGCATTTTTGTCATTTCAAATAACCCAAAAGGGGTTGTTATAGCAGTTTTATGTATCATCAGGGTGTACAGGAATTTGATGAAAGGCTCGCACCAAGTCAAGGCGTGAAAATACTGTGGTGCCATGGAGAGCAGAAGTAAAATCGTGTAAGTGAGGAAGGGGATAGCGATCTGGAATCGTGTTGTCATTCAAAGCACGATAATCTCCACATGGACGCCAGTCTCCAGGTGTAGGTTTTGGGACCATGTGTAAAGCAGAGGCATACGGGCTACTTGAAGGCCGTATAATACCGAGTTCAAGCATGTGTTCAAACTCTCGTCTCACAATTGCAAGACGATCTGGAGCTAAGCGACGTGGGCGGGTGAAAACAGGTGAGCCTACCGTATCAATACGGTGGACAACAGAGTGTTTAATAGGGGTATCCTTAGAACAGGGTTGAGTAAGGAAGAAAATTCATTTAGGAGCTGCTCTATAGCAGGTGAGCACTGTGGCAGAGAACTTGCCAATAATGAAGAGGGGTGCACGGTAGGAGAACCAATTACTGAAAGATGTGTGACATTATCAATTAATTGTGCTCTACGAACATCAACTAATAAATCATTAGCAGAAAGAAAATCAGAGCCTAACATTGGAGTATATACATCCGCGACAAGAAATATCCAGCGGAAAACACGTCTAAGTCCAAGAGAAACTGAAATAGAACGATGTCCATAAGTGTGAATAGATGAAGAATTAGCTGCACGTAAAATGAAAGGAGAAGGTCCGTTTGCACGGTCTGCGGCTGTTGCAGGAATAACACTGTATTGAGCTCCAGTGTCAATAAGGAATGCATAGCCTGAAAGTGGATCATGCAAGGTGAATGTTGGACCAGGTGGTGCAGTAGTTTGTGAATCATTAAATTTTTGTGGAAGAAGGTTAGTATTGCTGTGGGAAGGAGTTTGTGTTGTATTTGGAGAATTAGTTGGGGGTATTAAATTAGCTGTGGTTGAATAAGTAGGTTGCGATTCTTTAACTTTACTTGCGTACGTAGGTGTTGGTTTGACAGTGTTAAATGAGGTAGTGGTAGGGTTAGTTGAAGTAAGGATAGGAGGAGAGGCTTGAGAGGCTGTAGCGTCAGACGCCTGTGACACCAGCCTGGTTAGTTTAAAGGAGGGTTAGGAGTCCATGGGCAAGGTGTGAGACAGCGCGTTGCACGATCTTTAAACTTTTCATGATACCAGCAAGGAGGGGTATGAACAGTAGACTGTGGTAAGGAAATAGGTTGAGAATGGGGCTGAGTAGTGGGGATTGAGGATTGAGGATGAGGTAAGGCTAATAGATTTGGATTAGGAGCAACCAACTGACCTGTTTGCGGTGGCTGTGGTTGTAGGAGAACGAGGCGTTGTCCAGGTTCATATTGGGAGGCTCTAATTGGACCAGAGGGTCGTCCTGTCTTGAAGAACTTCTCTCTCGTTCCCTGTTGTTAGCTAGCTCTATTCGGAGAGCTTTAAATTCTTCTTTAAGTGTTGTAGAATTTCGTTGGATACTTTAAGACCTTGTGCAGCCGGACTCAGATTGTCCTGCGTGGCACAGATTTGGGGGTGATGGGTGTGGTTATCTACTTGGCCAAGGTGGATTTCAATCATCATCTTATCAGCTGTTTTGGCCATTGTGAGGAGGTCTGTATCATCTGGCATACAACGGAGCATTGGCCGTAGGGCAGTAGGGAGACCATTGAGGAAGCGGCGTCGCATTAAGGGTGAGTTTTTATCGTCTTCATTGGTCTGTCCAGCCAGGTCTTGCAGATGTCTCAGGAAGGCTGTTGGCGTTTGATCCCCAAGAACTTGGTCCTTGAGTAGAGCATTGAGTCGCTCTTCTTCTGATTGGCCGAGTCTCCTGACTAACTCGCTGAGGAGGCTCTCAAAAGCTTGGTCAGACGGAGGCAATAGAGTTACATCCCGCACTACTTTGTATACTTGTGTAGGCAGGAGGTTCTTTGTGACAAGGAACTTGGTTCGTGGGTCCGTAACTCCTTTTATCTCGAAATAATCCCGCAGTTGACTCACAAAGATTCCAGGCTCTTCAGCGGTGAATTGTGGAGTGGTAGGCTGATACATTGTGAGAAAGTCCGTTATAGGTGGTGAATTTGGAGTACCACCGTTGGATGACCCTAGGTTGTTATTGGTCATTGTGGCTATTATTTGTTACAAGGTACTAAAAAAAATTTAAAATGTGTCACAAACTGACAAGATTTCAACAAATGTTGTTGAATGTAAATAATGGCTTCAGGTAAGCTTGGTTGAGTATGAGACTCAATTGAGTTATGAATGCCAATAACAAAAAGTTACGTGAATTTTTTTTTTTTTTTTTTTTTATGATGTAGCCCAATATTAGCAGAAAAATAGTCTGCGTATAGGCTATTTTTGCACAAAAAAAACTAGAAAACGCTGATTTTATAAAAAGGCAAAATAAAAGGAATATATTTTGCAATAGAATACACTTGCAGTACAGGTGAGTGCTTAGTACTAGTGAATTTAATAAAATTATAGATGCAGACTGAATATATTGACAAAAATTGAGAAAAAACTTTTTTTTGCATAAATTACGGTGTTTGGTCACTCCAGGAGGTTACCAATTGATAGAGTCCGGTTTTATTTATTATAGACCTTTACAAGTTTACGTAGATAATTAACTAAATGCCAGGGTCACCAGCGCCCTAATGCTAGATTAGCATCCAGCAGTGCGGCGCAAAGTTAATTTTAATAAAAGAAGGGAAGGACTGATTATTAAATCAATATGAATTTTTATTTTATTGACAACAATTAATGAGTATATGCAAGGGGGATTTTTACCCGTAACAACTTTGATGGACATATAATGGTGAGATTAAATAATGGCCCGTTTGGCTAATATATAACAGTCTGCAAATAATACTGATTATAATAATGAATATGCAATATTACAAATAATACAAATAATAGGAATAATAATAATAATAATAGTAGTAATAATAATAGTAATATAGTAGTATAATAGTATAGTAATAATAGTATAGTAATAATAAACTAATAATAATAATATAGTAATAATAACTAATAATAATAATAATATAGTAATAATAAACTAATAATAATAGCCACTATGACAACCTTGTCTGCAAAGAGACAGACAAGAATACTGTAAGTGATATTTCAGAGGAAAAGAATAATAAAAATGGCAATAATTAATAATTAAAATACATATATGTTATATAGGCCCAGTAACCTGTGGATGATAAATTAGTTAATTCTGGTTATGGGATTGTGTTAAGTTGAATGGGAAAACTAAGGAAGTATGTAGGCTACAAATGATTAGTAGGCCATCTGCTAAGAAAATAACATGAAACATAATAGGCTTATAAAGTAAAATATGCTAAGAAAATTAATGGGCAGGCCTTTGCCTCTTCAACATATCGAGCTGAGGTTAATCTAAAACAAAGACTATGGTAGGCCTCAGTTAGGCTAGAGTTACAATTTGGCTTTTGCCTAGACCTAACTTAGCCTAAGGTACTTTATTATATGAACCTTACATTACTATTTGTAGTACAAATCTTGGTACTAATTGCAAACAGTATAAGGCTTGTTAGTATCTACAGTATGCAGTATTGCATACAGATATGAAATAGTAAAGAATATAAACAAATACAAAACATACCACAAAGGAACTTTGCTTGCTGGCGCGATGCTTTCGAATCATATGATGTGTGAACAGCGTCCTTTGTGTTGTCGTTTCACATAAGTTTGTGTTTGCTCCACAATTTTACCAACCAGCCAAAATAATCCTTAAAAGCCCATTCATGTCTAGTCACACCACTCTGAATTCTTAAGAATTAAATTTGATCACTAGACATTTAACTTGTATTCATTTATTTAGATTTAAATAATTCACTCATGCCAATTTGTGGCAGTTTTCACTAATAAAGAATAATCTTGTGGTGCAAGGCACTACAAAAGTGATACAAAATAGAATGCACATGAGAAAAGAGAGGGTGTTGGGTGAAGAGCAAGCTGGATTTCGACTGGGAAGAGGGACTACAGACCAAATATTTAGTTTCAGCCAAGTTTTGGAGAAAATGTGGGAACATGGTAAAGACCTGTATTGTGTTTTCATTGATTTCAAACAAGCATTTGATTCGGTATGGAGAAATGGTATGATACAAGTACTGAGACGATATGGATTTGAGGAGTCGATAGTCGACACTATAGGAAGAGTGTACGGAAATACAAGTGCTAGAGTAAAAAAGGGAACAATAACGACGGAGAGTTTCTCGACTGATAGTGGAGTTATCCAAGGATGCCCGCTGTCACCGCATCTCTTTAACTTGTTTTTAGAAATGGTGATGAGCGAAGCATTGGGCGACTTCGAGGGGGGTCCGAAACTTGGAGGAGAAACTATTAATAATCTCCGGTACGCAGACGACATTGTGCTGATGGCCGAATCCGTAGATGAACTACAACGAATGACTAGTCTATTGGAAGTAGAGTGTATAAAGTACAATCTAAAAATAAATGTAAATAAAACAAAAGTGATGAAATTCGGACGAACAAGAGAAGATGTCGAGGTGAATTTAACAACAGGAAGAATAGAACAGGTTGAAGAGTTCAAATACCTGGGAGTTTGGTTTACACAAGATAGAGACACATATCGTACAGTGCAAGAAAGATTGAAGCTTGGACATGTAGCAATGAATAGACTCTCGAAGATATGGAAAGACAGAAAGATATCTCATAGTTTGAAAGTGAGACTATACAAAGCAATAGTATTACCAATAGCAGTTTATGGGGCAGAGAGTTGGGTATTAAAACAGAAAGAGAAGAAAAAGCTACTTGCGTTCGAAATGTACCGTTTGAGACGAATCAGTAACATAAGATGGTATGACAGATTAACAAATGAACACGTCAGAAACATAACAGATATGAATGTCACCATAGTCGAGAGAACCAATGACACACAAAGAAGATGGTTTGGTCATGTCGAACGTATGGAGGGAGGAAGGCTGCCAAGAAGACTATTGTATGCAAGAACTCACGGAACACGACCAAGAGGACGACCTAGAACAACATGGTTGAAGACGGTGGAGAGAGAGAGTAGCGAGTTAAGCTGGCGAGAGCGAGTGGATCTGGCCAGAGACAGGAGCGAGTGGGAAAAGTATCGACGCATCAGACGGGACCCAACCTGGAGACCTCCAGATGGGACATAAGTCAGTCAAGTCAAGTCTATAAACACGTTTAAAAATCGATTAGACGCATATGTTGATAGATTGGGTATAATTTAAGGGAGTAAAATTAAGGCTTTGTGGTTCGGAACCCACGTAAAATTGTAGGTCCCCTCCGCCACCACGGAGGACATGCACAATATACAATTACGAACACATTAGGTAGACCAGCCATGAGTGGATCCTAGGGTCTTTGTTGGTCTGAAACATTATAATATATATATATATATATATATACACACACACACACACGTATATATATATATATATATATATATGATAGCTGGGCACTTGCGGTTTTTTTGCGGTACTGCGGTACTGCGGTACTACCGCACTACCAAACCGGTACCGCATAACGCAGTACCGCAAAGGATCGCTGAAAGTACAGCAGTACCGCTACCGCATTTTTGCGGTACTGCGTTATGCGGTACCGGTTTGGTAGTGCGGTAGTACCGCAGTACCGCAAAAAAAACCGCAAGTGCCCAGCTTTGATTAATGATACACACAGACCGTGCATGGAACAAGGAACTCTTCTGGGATAATTAAATCCACTATAGTCCGAATAAGTAATGGTAAATGACAAATACCATAGTTTTTCTTTTTCATGATGTAGTGGGGCTAGGCTGCTTTAAACCCTAGATCCATGTCCCAAAGCTGGATCCTGTCTGCTTTGCAGATAGCTGGTGAGGGAAGCTATATTTATGGGACCTCTTTGCGAGAGACCCGTTGCCCACGTCGGGCTAGCATCATGAAAAAGAAAAACTATGGTATTTGTCATTTACCATTACTTATTCGGACTATAGTGGATTTAATTATCCCAGAAGAGTTCCTTGTTCCATGCACGGTCTGTGTGTATCATAAAAAACTCAGGGAACCATTCTGAGTTCATTCCCATATATATATATATATATATATATATATATATATATATGAAAATTATTTCACGAAAGTAACACGTGAAAAATATTTATGATGAATAAAACCACGAAGGAAAAGAAACACAGAGTGGTGCTCAAGCGCTTTCGTCTAATGACATCCTCAGGAACACTGGAGTAAATAGAGAGTTCAAGACTATATATAGGTTAAAATATATATATATATAGTAAGTAGAAATAAAAATTGTGGGAGGAGCATACACATTTGTAAGGAAAACTAACAATTTTAGCACTTTGCCCGAAATTTAACATAAGCTCAAATGGCTTGTTTACAGCCATTTTTTTGTAGTTATTGTCTGAATGATACATAGGTCACAAAAGAATAAAGAAATAAAAATAAATATAAATTGGAAACAAAAATAAATAAAAAATTACAAAATGATGCCTAAATGATATATAAAGAAATATAAGAATATATAAGAAATATATAAGATATATAAGCAATATATAAGAAATATATAAAAAATATATACATATACATAAGAAATATATATATATATATTAGGGTGACACTTATTTTCGAAAGTTTGAATTTTTATCGGGACGGGCGCGTTTCTGGTTCCATTTTGTCAAAAAATATCGTGTGTAAAATATTTTTGAAATAAAACAATATTTAGAACTGCCTCAATACGGTCAAAGTTTGTATATTTTCTCGAAAAGTAGAAATTTTAGATCATGATGTTCTATGCCTCTAGCAAATAAAATATCACTTCTAGTTTGTTCAAGCTACTAATCTTGACCTAAAACATATAACTGGACTTCATACTTTCAACTCTAGGTCCCCCTCAACTCGAGTATTAGCCCCTCAAGGGGGGGGGGTATCATGGGCGCCCATCTCCCTCTCATTGTTGCCTACTTTGCAGAGGTCACGGTGGACTTGCGGGCGGTTGGGAAGTCACAGCGGTGCTTCTCGACCACTTGTAAGAGGAACTGCCTTTGGTCTTCACTCTTGGTAAGGGCCAGGTTGAAAGACTGCATCAACGCCACCCCGCGCTCCGCGAAGTCATTGACAACTTGAAGGGCCTGGACTCGGCGGGATGCGGCGATGAAGGCTGGGTCCGTCCGCCACTCCTCCGGATCCTTGAGCAGGAAGGCGGTGCTGATGTCCAGAACCTTGAAGAACTCCTTTGATGTAGTCGTTGTGAACTTGGCCAATGTATTGTTGGCGATTGAGGCGGTGGACAGGTCCACATTGATAGGCCGCGGGGGATCCTCCGATCCTTCCTCTTCTTCCATCGCTTTAATCATCTCCCGCTTTGTCGCCAAGTCGATACCCTCGTCGAAGATGGCCAGGGTGACGAGGCGCTCGCTCAAGTACCATAGGTGCCTGGCGAAGACTGTCGCCGTCGCCTTGGCCACCGCTGAGTCCGGATAATAGACGAGGGCCTTGAGCAGCGCGAGGTCCGCGGCTGGGGCCGTTGCCGGGAGCGGCGCTTTGTACCAGGCCGTCACGTAGATGGACACGGCGAAGATGGTGAATCGCCGGATTCCAGCCGCTTCGCCTGACGACATCTGAAACTGTTCCCGGAACAGGAACAGTTTGATGGCATAGATGACTTTTGCCATCCAGCGAGCGCGATGGAAGGCGCCGGGACGAGCGAACCGGGCACCCCGCTTGTTCGGACCGCCCAGCACAATTACAGGGAGCTCCAGAAGTTCCCTGTAGTCATCACGTGGATGTTGACCGTCGAGGAGGCGGCTGAATTCGATCAGCAGGTCGTCGCGGGCGTCCTTCAGGTGCTGCGGCATGGTTCCATCCTCGAAGGGCTTCGCTTTGGTTTGATCGATGAAGTCCCACTGGGCGGCGAATCGTTTGAACAGGAGGATGTCAGGACCAGTAGAGGGACCGAGGCACGCCGTGAATGCCTTCTCGCACACCAGTTCGTGGATGTGGTGGCGGCAAGCCAAATGAAGCACTGTCTTCTCGAGTTTCTGCTCAATGATATAGCAAGCTCCTCCTGAGAGTCCTGTGTTTGAGGCGGTGGTGTCAAAGAGAGGGCACAGATCCGTCCCTTGATGTCCCAATCCTCGAGGGCAGAGAGGACGGCTTCCGCCATGGCGCGGCCGGTGCCGTCGGGGAGGCTGGGCACAGCCAGAAGCTTGTCGACGTTCTCCCCAGACACCAGAACTGGAAGGCGATCTTCAGCAGGGCCTCCGTCAGCCGCTGGTACGATTTTCCCGTCCCAGTGAACGGTCAGCGGCACAGTAGGATGGAAGGCTGCCTTCATTTCCGCTGCTGCCATAGCACGGAACTTTGCTCGGTCGCGGCGGGAGGATTCGCGGTTCAAGACCAGCTCCTCAGGGTCGTGGCCCAAGCTCCTCGCAGCCGCCGACAGCAAAAAAACACCTTCTCGGTCGGTAAGTTTCGTCCGATCCATCGCTGCGGAGAGATCAGGGGTGATCATCTTTTTCGACGCGCGGAATCGCTTGGGTGGTAAAGGGGTCGTAGATGCTTCTGCATTCGACGTGGACGGGCCCGGGAGAGAGAGCTCTTCCTCTTCTTCTCGGCGACGACGCCGTGTCGGTGACCGAGTCGGGCTGCTTGCACCTGAGCTGGAGCTCGATGCCAGTTCGACGAGTTCTTCTCGGCTCTCTCTGTTCGCCCTTTCATCATCTTGCCGGCGGCTCCTTTCCGCTTCCTGTCTCCTCGCACGCTCCTCCTCAGTGTGCAGCGTCATGTCACGTGTGGAGGAGATGCGGCCGCGCCGCACCTCGGCCCTTTGTCCCGTCAGGAACTCCCTGTCCTCTTCGATTGTGATCATCGACATCGCCTGTTCGTGTGCGATGTCGAAGAGGCGGTCAAGGGATGAGAGGAACTCGGCCTCGTTCCTGATTTGGGTCACAGTGCGCCGTTTCGAGTTCTTGTTCAGAGCCCGCCACTTCTCGTACATTCGGAGAACCTTGTCCCTTGCGCGTTGGTCTTTCTGCGTAGGAACGGAACCGCTCCCAGAATTCCTTGACTGCGGTCACTGTCTCAGCGGCTGCTTCCTTGATCGGCTTCTTGACGTCAAGGTGAAGGTGGAAAAAGTACTGAAGCGCCTGCTTTCCCGTAGGCAGCATGCTTCCTGTGATGCTGTGGTCCACGGTCCCCAGGAGATAGACTGCTGTTTTAGATCTTGTTGCCGAAGCCATCACGTCGTTTCAGAACTCACTGAAAAAGAGAATGAAACACTGTTAGTGTTGGCAAAACTCGTCCCAACCCATTTTCTACTTAGAATAACATGTTCTTTCGCCTGTATCAATATTTGGATAAACTCGTGTTACACCCTGTATAATACCTCATTTTAGTCTTCTGTACACCAGTGCGGAAGACTAAACCAACGACTCTGACCGTCCGTCTGTCTGTCTGTTATCATTTTTCAACTCAGAAACTACAGCAGCTATCGAAACGAAAACTGACATGATAACAGAACGCCATGAGTACTTTTCGACAAAAAGTATAAACTTTGACCTCGTTGAGGCAGTTCTAATTATTATTTTATTTCAAAATATTTTACACACAATGTTTTTAGACGGAATGACACCAGAAATGCGCCCGTGGCGGTCCTAGCTTACATGACGCCCTGGGCGAACCTCACCTTCAGCGCCCCCCCCCCTGTTCGCCAACACACACACATTCGAATCCCCCCAAAATAAAGGACAGACATAACTCTTTCACAAAATAACTTTTTATTGGACTAATTGTTGGAACTTCAGAACCAAAACAAAGACTCAAATTTCTGAATTTTACAAATCCTTCATCACGTAAATAGAATAACTCACTTAAGAGAATGTAATTATGATACTATGAACAGGAAAATACAAATTAAATTGCACAACTGCCATAAATAAACTAGAGAATCAAATTTCTAAATTGTACAAATGCTCTATCACATAAATAGAATAAGACACTTAAGAGAGGGTAATTATTATGCTACACTTTGAACAAGAAACAAAATAAATTGCACCACAGCACAACTGCCATCTAAAAGCCTGACTCTTCTTACCTTCCTTGATGCAAAGTCATGAATTAAATCATCATATGAAATCTGCTCAGCAATTGTATGATTTATACTGATGATGGCCAGACCGGTAAGGCGTTCCTGTGACATAGTTGACCTCAGGTAGGATTTGATGAGCTTCAGCTTTGAAAAGCTCCTCTCTGCTTCAGCAACAGTGACTGGAAGAGTAAGACCAATTCTGAGAGCAGTCCACAAATTTGGATATATTTCAGAGAGCTCCCTTTCATGGATAAATGTCAGCAGTTCAAGCAAGGATATGGTCTTTGATGGCAAGTCAGGCAAGTTCTTCAGCTCCTGTGCAAGCTCTCTGCCATCCAAGTCAGATTGTCCCTTAAAGTGTAGTGTAGTACTAAGGTTCACACATTGTTCTGTCAGCTCCTCAAATGTGAGATTTTGGAAATGTGTCAGCACTCCAAACTTCTCTCCCACAATTTCCAACGTGGAAAATCTTTCCTGAATGGCTGATGTTGCAGCATCAACCACTGCATTGAAAAATGTCACCTCCAGCTTCTTCAAAGCATCAATCAAGGGCTCATCAGATGCTTCATAGGAGAAGTGCCGCTTTGTGGACCTCAGCCATTTTTGTTTTAACACAGCCTCCACATTCATTTGTTCACAGATATCTGTGGCTGCCATTTGTGCAGCCACAAAACCTGTTGCCCTGTAATTGCGGAGACCTCTCTCTGTTTTTTTAGGAGATTTACTGCAACATCAACGTGCATGCTAGGAGACTGCATCTGCTTGCTCACATGCTGAATTTGGCACAACAGGTCATGCCACACCACTGAACAAATGGCGAAGCGGTATGCCCCAACCTCCTCTGACAGAGATTGAGCCTCGACCTTTATTACAGTCTTTGGTGTGGTCCCTCACCTCGATCAGTGCATCTCTCACTGCAGCTGCCTGATATCTCAGGGGCTCCACACTCTTGATCTTGCTTTCCCACCTTGTATCAGACCACATCTTCAATGTGATGTTCACATGTTTTTTCAAAATGGCCCATCGTTGTGTGGAGGCTGAAAACAAGTTGTAAAGCTTCTGCAAGATGCCAAAGTAACTTGTGGCATCAATAGATCCCTTAGCAGCATCGGCCACAAGCAAATTCAGAGAATGAGCCCCACATGGAACAAACAGAGCTCTGGGATTAATTTCTAGGAGCCTGGATTGAACACCCTTGTTTTTTCCCCTCATGTTGGCCCCGTTGTCGTATGATTGTCCTCTACAGTCCATGAAAGGAACTTTTAGCTCCTCCAGTCTCTTCAGAATCAGAGATGCCAAATGTTGACCAGTGGACTCCTCTGCCTCCAAAAACCCCATGAAATGTTCCTTTATATGGGGCTTCCCCTCCAGTGACACAACCCGAATCACAACTGACAACTGTTCAGTGTGGCTGATATCTGGAGTGCAATCTAGAATTATTGAAAAAAAAACTTTGATTGTTTGATGTCGCTCACCATTGCTGAAATGGTCTTGCTGCTCGACAAATCAATGAGTTCGTTTTGTATGTGGTGGCCGAGGTAGCTGGTGTGACTGGAGGTCCCTTTTTGGACACGGTTAATGTGCTCTTGCATTATAGGATCAAATTGTGCCATCAGTTCAACTTCTTTCAGAAAATTGCCATTTGATGGTGAGAACAATTTTTCTGTATGTCCCCTTAGTGCCAAATTCCTAACTGCCAGAGAATGCACAATAGCAGTGAGACGTGTCAGCACCGCTCTCCATCTCAACTTCTCAGCCTCCAGAAGTGCCATCTCCTGCTTGTTAATGGTCTCCCCCTTTCTCATCCTCACTGCCAGTTCTTTCCAGATTTTCATAGAATTTAGGTGTTCTGAACTGTTGTCATGTGATGTGAGCAATGAGCTTGCATGCTTCCAGTCCGAGAGTCCCAAACTTGTTAAATTTATTTTCCTCTTGGAAAATAATGTACAACAGAAACAGAAAAGGCTGTTGTTTTTTAAGGAATAGACCAACCAACTTCTGGTTATATTTTCCCCACTAACCAATGACTTCCTGAAGTATTGATCGTGGAAACTTCTTCCGTCACTGTCTTTTCTAGGGAATACAAAGTCAGATGGTACTTGACTTGGTCCCCTGGAAAGCAGTTGTGTCCGAATTCTCTCAGTCAGAACTGAAGGCCAGTTAGCAGGGTCGGTGGACAGAGACTCATCCTCAGGAGGCGATTCTGCTCCAGGCCTTTCTAATAGAAAGAACAAGAGCATTACTCATTAGTATACACACCTAAGTTAGATAACACATTATTCACAGCACTTTGTTATGGTGGTGGTGTTATGGAATTATGGTGGTGAAACACCACACATACCCAGTAACCCAGACCCAGTGATAATAACATTATAATTTATAACTGTTTGCAAAATGCTTTGCAGGGATGCACACACACACACACACACACATACACATACACACACACTCACAGACATATGTGCACACAAACTCACCTGAAGAGTCCTGCCGGGGAGAAGTAGAAGCAAATGGGTCTTCATCCTCAGGATCAGACTGCATTTGTGGAGACATATGTGAGGCTGAGGAGGTAGATGGCTCCTCAGCCTCAATAATGGCAGAAGTAGACGGCTTCTCATCCTAGCTAGTGGCAGAGGGTGTTCCAAAATATTTCAAAAGTGCCCCTGCAAATAGTAAAATAGAACATAACAGACCAATGCATGAATAGGCTAGTACAATTAATTTAACATGTTATTAAGCACAATTTATTAAACTTTTAGAATAGGAAACAAATGAATAATACAACCACCTTGGTTAATGGCTAATTATATACATAATAGTACACTTCAAATGACTCAGAAAGCTATATCACAAAATAGCAGTGCAATATAGCAGTGAAGAGTAGATGACATAGCTCTATACCTTTATCTTTTGCTCGTTTCTCCTCTTCTTCTTTCCTCTTTTTTCTAAACTGAGCACCTGATAGCTTTGACCTCTTCTTATCCATTTGCGGTTATTTGACAGACCTTAGTGGCTTAGTGTGAAGATTCGTTCTGTAATAAATAATATACATTTCACTATTTAACCAAACCCAGAAAAATAACATTACATATGTTAAAGTATGGGCCTTTATTCCCAATAATATTAATCTGGATGCATTTTGCATTGTTTAGGTCTTTTATGGGAAGGTTTATGGAAAATGCAATAGATGGTTTTTTATTAATAAAAATATATTTATTGATCTTTTATTATTTATTTTATTATATTTTTTATTTTTTTTTATTTCTTTATTTATTTATTCTTATTTTTATTTTTATTTTTTTTGCAGGCGCTCATGCCGCCCCTCCACAAATGCCGCCCTGTGCGGCTGCCCATATTGCCCATATGAGGAACCGCCACTGTATATAGCGGACAACTGCAATCATCTTTGCAACTTTCAGCAACAAGCCATCAACAATGCGATATAACTCATTAAACCAAACTCAACAAAGATGACGTCACAGCGCGGGAACCTCAAGATGAGCGTCGCAGCGCTTTCGCTCTTCAAAGCAAGGTTGCCAGATTGGGCTACTTTTCGCGAATTGGGCTACTTGGAATGGGCTGGCGCTACTAAAATTTAAGATTGGGCTACTTGCGACTTTTGGGCTACTTCCAAAAATTGTAATGCTATTTTAGGCTATTTTGAAAATCGATAAATTTTATTGAAATAAAATATTAATATATTAGTTGAATATATACATTAATATGAATTCCATATTAATTTAAATTGTATATTTTTTATGTTCTGTGTATGGTCGACTCGTATACCGCAGCCGTACTATATAACTATACCAGATGTTCAGATCGACCAGAGTCCATCGTGACTCAGTGACTCAATTGTGGGTCTACATCGATGTTAAAATATAATTCCGACATATACAAGAAATCTAACGACGAAGTTGAAAGCAATGAAGATGAAGAAGAGGAGTTATTAAATTCCATACAACTGTGATTTGTGAATCATATAAGGTAAATAAAATTTAGTATTTAAAATTAAATATAACGAAATTTTATATATATATTATTTTGGGCTACTTTGAATTCTATTTCGCTACTTTTGGGTAGTGTTCTCGCTACTTTTCTTGAAAAGTATCTGGCAACCCTGCTGAAGTTCAAAGACAACTCAGTGACCCACGAGCTACCACTATGTGAACATCATTCGTGCAAGGTCCCATTGGCCTTTTAATATCACTCAATTAACTTTATATGTATAAATCAATTTATTTTGTATTAAAATAAACGGAAGAAAACTGAACCTATCAATCAACCTAATTAATAACTTAATTAATAACATTATTTCATCTGCAAAGATCTGGTGACCTCAGCCTAAGCATTTATCATTAACAATCAATCATTATCAGTCAATTAACCATTATCATCTTTATTATTATAATTTATAGTGCTAAAAACATTACACTATACATGTGTGTGTATATATATAAGAAATAAACATACAACAATAAATTGAAAAATAAAATTGTAAAAGCATACAAATTTATAAGGGGGAAAAAAAAAATTACCAAAGGTTTAGCAACCTGCCCTTCTTGTTTAAATCCATTCTGAAGGAATTCAGAACAACGGGATCGAGTTGAAACAGACTTTTACTCATGTTAAAGTTATTTGTAAGTTGAATTATAGCAGACTTAAAAATATTTCTATTAACAATGTTGCTAGAGTGAAACCTAACTGAAGCATTATTCCAATCAATACAATGGGATAACTGACAAATGGACAAAAAGGGCACTGGACAGCTGCTGTCCCGTTCCAACGGAATATTGATGCTGTTTTACACGCGTTTGCAAATCCTTTCCCGTCTGACCTATGTAAAAGGAATCACATTGTTTACACCCAATTTTATAGATAATGCCTAAATTATTGGTACGGCTATTTTTTACTATGATATTTTTCACAATATTGTTATATGAAAAAACTACACTGATATCCAAAAGTTTAAGTACATTAGCAATGCCTAAAAAGCCCGGGAAAAATGGAAGTACTAAAATATTCTTTGACAAGGTGCGACTGTTATTATTCACACGATAGAAGGTTCGTTTTGCCTTATTAAGACAAGATTCCATCAACGCAGGTGGGTAACACAGCTCACTTCCAATACCGTTGATATTTTCCAATTCGGCATCGATGTATTCCGGGCTGGCGATCCTAAGAGTGCGGAGAAACATTGAGGAAAATATGGCCTTCTTAATAGAAGGGTGTCATGTCCAGAGTAAAAGTGTACGTAGCACAAATTGTTTGTTTTTCCGATAGATACTAATCTTAAAACCGGGGCTATCCCTATGTACACGCACATCCAAAAACGGGATTGAATTGTCTTGTTCCACTTCTAAAGTAAACTTAATGGAGGGGACTTGATCATTTAACTGAAGAGGAAGTCATCCAGGTCACGATTCATGGGCCAAATACACAAAATATCGTCGACGTACCGCAACCATGGGATGCTAACCCCCAGGATTCTCGGAATGTAAGTAATTTCAAAAAACTCCATATAAATATTGGAGAGGAGGGGCGACAAAGGGTTGCCCATGGCCATCCCAAGCACTTGTTGATAATGCTCGCTATTGAAAGTGAATTTACAGTCTTTGATACAAAGCTTAATAAGTTCCAAAACAATGTGTGCAGGTAGTGGCAGATCATACTTATGTAATTCTCGGGCGAGAAAGTCAAGCATATCGTCAATCGGCACTTTTGTGAACAATGAACAAACGTCAAAACTGATCAATCTATCGTTGGTATCAGTGCGAACATTATTCAATTTTTCAGTAAGATCCATGGAATTTTTTACATGTGAATCAGAGATAGTTCCAAGAATGGGGGACAAGACATTGACAAGCCATTTGGAGAGTTTATAGGTAATAGAACCCACCGAGCTAATAATAGGGCGCATAGGGTTGCCAGGTTTGTGGGTTTTAATAAGACCATAAAGGTAAGGAAGAGAAGGTGAAGTTGACAAGAAAAGGGGAATTAAGTCCTTATGATCTTTGAGAATGCGTTTCAAGCCACTATTGAATGATTTGATGACATCATCCTGCGGGTTCTTCCTAAGTTTCCTGTATGTGGCGGGGTCATGAAGCAGCTCGTTCATCTTTCTAATGTAGTCCACTTTGTCCATAATGGCTATGGTGTTAGCCTTGTCTGCTTTAATAATATGGAGCTCACCATCTTTTTTTAATTGTGAGAGGCTATTGCGAAAACGTTTAGGAAAGTTAGTAAGTAATATTCGCAGCACTATAGACAAGGCCTTTAACTATGTTAACCAAAGACTGAGGAAGGTTACACTGTTTTTCAAAACAAGCAAGACTATGACAAATTTGTAAAGCAGTAGGTTTTTTAACAATAAAAAAGGACATACCAAATCCAAGGGCACTTTTTGCATCGTCACTAATGTTTTTGAAGAAAGGTTCACAACACATTTTGAGCTTGCTTTTTAACTCCACTGACTATTTCGAATGAGACTTTTAATTTTGCGATCCAAAATGTTACGAAGTGAAGAAGTTCTCAGACGCAACTCGTTGTAAATTTCATCAAACAAAGGTTGGATCCACGGTTGGGGAATAACGGTCACAACATTACGTTTGGCAATGCCTAAATTTTTTAAGGTGGACCACTCATTTTGTCTGGTGACTTCAATATGTTTCTTTAAAATTAATCTGCTAAAGTTGTTGAACGGATGGTCGTCAATTTGTCTGAGGCGAATCGGAAGGAAGGACTTGGGAAGGACCTGCTCCTCTAGACAATTAGTAAGAAACTTTCGTCGGATACGAATTGCATGCCCCCTTCATTAATGTAGAAGAAAACACAGACACAAACGGAGACAAAAGAGGGAACAGCAAGGCGAAGGAACGCGTGTTCATTCTATGAAAATTATTTCACGAAAGTAACACGTGAAAAATATTTATGCTGAATAAAACCGAAAGCAATTCACCGATGAAAATTCACCGACGAAAATTCACCGACCATCAAATTCACCGACGGAAAAATCATCGACCCTCAAATTCACCCCCAGAAAATTCACCGACCTTTAAATTCACCGACAAACCAACCAACTTAATTAATTAGTTTAAAAAAAACTTGACAAATATTTCAAACCGCGACAAACCAACCATCTAAACTAAACATTCATTAGTACCAGTTGAGTTGGATAGGTTACTACTCCTTTTGACTCATTCGTTCCCCAACACCCTTAAGAAATGGCGCTTCGTTTTGTAGAGTCCGAGAAAGGAAAGAAAAAGCTTTGTGTTGAAGGTCACCTGTACTACAAAGAAAAGCAAAATCACGATACAGTTCATTGGAAGTGTGACCAATACCAGAAAACTAAATGTCGTGCTCGAGTATCTACAGTTGGTGACAATATAATTAAGCATTCAAATGAGCACAAATCACCATGCAGATGCAGCAAGCGTCGAAGCAGCAAGTGTTAGTGAAATGATTCGCAAGAAGGCTACAGATACAACCGATTCTCCGCATTCAATATTATCTGATGCCTTTGCTGCATGTAGTCAAGCAGCAATTGGAAAACTTCCTAGTACAGAAAACATCAAGAGAACAATGAGAAACATGCGAAGCAAGAAGCACGCAGGACCGGTCATACCAACCCTTTGCGAAGACATTGTTTTTCCTCAAGACTACACAAAACTGCCGAATGGCGAAGAGTTTTTATATTTTGACACGGGGAATTATGAAAATCGCATTATAGTCTTTGCCACTGTGCAAAATCTTCAAATGTTAATGAAAAGCAAACACTGGTATGCCGATGGCACATTCAAAGCAGCGCCGTTGCTATTCAAGCAATTATACACACTGCATGGTTTAGAAGATAACGTTTCAATTCCACTAGTGTATGCTTTGCTACCCGACAAATCCGAAGAAACCTATAAGATTTTTTTGGAAAGCATCAGAAGATTTGATCCCTCTTCAACCCCGTTAACAATAACTACTGATTATGAAAAAGCCATGATTAAAGCTTCTAAGCAAGTGTTCCCAAACACGAAACAAAGAGGATGCTTTTTTCATTTTTCTCAATGCATCATGCGAGTCATTCAAGCACATGGTCTGAAACAACGATATGAAATGGATGCAGATTTTGCCCTAAACCTTCGTATGCTATCTGCATTAGCATTTGTTCCTCCGCATAATGTAGTTGAGGCTTTTGAAATTTTGTGCGACAGCGATATTTGGCCTCCTGAAGCTCAACAAGTCATTGATTATTTTGAGGATACGTGGATTGGTCGTCCAGATCGAAGGCAACGGCGTCGACCACCACAGTTTCCACATGAGATGTGGAACGTTCACGATGCTATCGTAAATGATTTGCCAAAAACGAATAATAATGTCGAAGGTTGGCATAGGGGATTTGAAGAGCAGCTAACTTCCTGCCATCCCAATATTTGGAAATTCGTGGAGTGCATAAAAAAAGAACAAACTTTAAGCGAAGCCAAAATTGAACAATATATTGCAGGTCAAGAGCCACCGAGAAAGCGAAGAAAATACCGGGACTATGCAAAAAGAATAAGAAGAATTGTACTAAAATACGAACCTGACCAGTGTGTCAAAGCTTTGCAAGAGGCATAGCTCATAATATATCGTTTTAATTTTTAATGATTGTTAAAGTACCTTGCATAAAGCTTTTAATTTCTTTTAATTCTTTTAATAAACTATGAATCTTAATGAATTATGAAGTATCCTTTGATAAAGCTTTTAATTTTGCGTATATTATTTTAATAAATTATGAAATATTTGTACAGATTGGTAAATTAATAAATTACAAGTATTTGGCGGTAAATTTGCTCGTCGGTGAATTTAATGGTCGGTGAATTTTCCAGCGATGAATTGTTCGTCGGTGAATTTGATGGTCGGTGAATTTGATGGTCGGTGAATTTTCTGTCGGTGAATTGATTTCGGTGAATTGATTTCGGTGAATTGATTTCGGTGAATTTACCGCACACCGAGCAGGCAGTGTACTGGCGATCTAAAAAGAGCCGCACAGCCACAGCCTGCAAGGAAGTACGAAGAGGCACACCTCGCGAGGGTAATGAATGATGTACATAAATCGCCGCACCCCTCCGGCGTGTGTGCTCATCCGGGGTGCAAGGGAAACCAACATAGCCAGAGAGACGAGGGAGCCCCCGCGCAGCCAGGATAGTCTCCTGGAGACAAACACAAGAAGGCCGCTCGCTCTCCAGCAGGGAGGCAAGGTTCTCCCAGTTAGCTAAGCCCCCTACAGTTCCAATGCAAAATGGAACTGTAAGGGGAAGTGGCATTATAAGAAGCAGAGAAAGCAGAGAAATAGCTACGGACCAAGCTGAACAGCAAACTCAACGGTCCGTAACCAGGGACGGAATCGGCTTCCCCGACTACCCCGAACGGGGGGGGGGGCCACCGACCCTGCAGCTGCTTCATCCGTAGTAGAACGAGTGGTGGAAAGTGGAACAGGGAGTTCAGAGGGGGGCTCCCCTGAAGGGGGGAGAGACGACGAGACGGGCCCAGCCGAAACCCCCGACTCCCCACCAGAGGGGGGCCGGGGAGAACCAGATGTTCGAGGGCTCGTCACACCAGACAAGTGCTGACGGGGGGTGGAGGAAAGGTCCACCACAGGTGGGAGAGGTAGATCCAGGAGAGAGACCCGACCACTCTCAGCAGGAGCCGAAGGGAGAGAGACTCCACGAAGAAGGGCCAGGCTCCTCTCGACCGGGTCCAACATGGGAACCGAGTCAGTAATCGAGGGTGTCATGGGGCGGTGTACCTCAACCGACACCCGGACACTAGTCGGGGCACCGGGAGGTGACGCCTCACCAGCCCTCCGTATAGGGGGGGGGGGAGTCCCGAGCGGATCAGGAGCAGCGCGCCGCTTCCCCTCCGGTGAAGAAGGGGAAGCAGGGCGAGCAGCAGTCATGATCGGGTCTGGAGGACTCCGACTCCGACCACGGCGACGCTTCCTCCTCCCCTTCGGGGCATCACCTTCCCCACCCGAGGGATGAGTAGGCAAGGATCCAGACCCCAAGGCCGGGGAGGGAGAAGGGGCACTTGTAGGCAGGGAATCAGATGGGATGTCTGAAAGTGAGGCAGAGGGACAAGAAGATCCCGCGGCGCCAGGAGGACCATCAACCCCCGGAACTTTCAGGGGGGGCACCACTTCGGTAGGCGCCGGGGTAGCACGGGAGGGGCCAGAGGACCCGCCAGGGCCAAGAGCCGCAGCATAGGACAACCCCCGCCGCGGCTTCCGGTAACGGACCCTATCGCGCGCCTCCCGCGCACTAAGGAATTCGGTAGTCCTTAAGGACCGCACCTCGAATTCAAACTTGAAAACGGGGCAGTCCCGAGAGGAGGAAGGGTGGGCCCCCGAGCAGTTCGAGCACCGCGGGGGCTTCGTGCACGGGGTAGGGTGCACAGGCCCACCGCAGCGGACACATAGCTTACCCTCACGGCGGCACGCAGAGCTAACATGGCCGAACCGGTTGCAGCCAAAGCAGCGAACCGGGTCAGGCACATACGGTCCCACCGAAAACTCACACGACCGGCGATCACCCACGCCCCAGAACACCTGGGCCGGAGGCACAAGGGAGTCAAAGGTTAGGAGCAGACGAGCGGACGGGGTAAGAGCACCATCCCGGCGCGACGAAAAGCGGAAGACCTTCGTTACCCCCTGGGGGGCAAGATCCTCCTGCAACTCGCCAACCGGAATTGACAACAAACGGGAAGCGAAAATGGTGCCCTGACAGCTATTCAATTGCGGATGGGGAGTCACAGAAACTCTGCAACCCAAAACATCCTGCAATTGTAGAAGGGACTCAGTCACCCCCGAAGAACGGGACTTCAAAAGAAGAGACCCATCCTTCAGAGGGCGGATATCATAACGACAGGGAACCCCACCGTCTTAACCCTTTAACGACGGATGGTATCTTAAGGTCCACCAGAAATAATAATATAAATTGTACTACAATGCCTCGTTTCTATAAATGTTTCTACGTGTTTATATATATATATGTCATCTAGTTGTCGGGAAAGGAACCCAAAGTGTGTATCATTTCAGTGACTAGTTACTAAAATATTTATTTTTGAATAACGATAAAACCTATACGTTCTGGTAACGAGAGTGACCGCATATGCTGCGGACTCGTCCTTAAAGGGTTAAGACGCTGAAACACCCGTTCCGAGTTGCCCGGAAGGGAGCCAGCGGAAGGGCGGAGAACAAGGAACCTGTCCACCGGACAGAAATTGACAGCAGGGACAGGTCCATGTGTAACGGTAACCGAGAGTGGGCGAGAAAACGAGGGCCGCGAAGACCCCGCCCTACGGCCACCACGAGTCCGGCCATGAGAGCCAGTCGCCGCAGAGGACGAGAGGGGGCCATACGGCTTTAAGGTCAATCCAGCGGAGGCAGAGGCCGCTGAACGACCAGAAGTAGAAGTCTTATCCAAATCCATGGGCGGGCCAGAGTCGTCAACAGGAGGGGATTGAAGTTTTGAAATTGAACCCATAAACAATAGCTTTACAAAAACGACAGCCTCGGACCCAAGGCAATGCACCATCCGCCGCTGCATCCTTCAAGGCGCAGGCCCAACGTCCCGGGTAGCCCGCCCCCCAACCTGACTGTCATTTTAAAAACAGCAGAGTGGCTCTACGGAGATTTGTCCGTTAAGGGCCTAGCAAAGACCCAATCCAGACGCAGCAGCGGTCCGGGCGCCCGTACCGTCCCCAGAGCACGGCTCAGCCACGGAGCGATGCCCCCCGGCGGGTGCACCCGATGACCCCAAGGCTGCAAAATACAAACAGAGGGGGGTGGATACTACAATTGACAGAGGCTCAAGACCGAGTCAAGACAAAAAAATTCCGGGAGTGACGGAAACGGAAAAAAAGGGGAGCAAAAAAAAAGGGGGAAAAAAAAAAAAAAAACGCAACTAGGTAACTCTTTGCCCACACCCCGCGAGGAGTTGAGGAAACCCCAACAACCCACGAGGTGTACGAGCCCCCTCGGCTCGGCAAGCCGGAGTACCTAATCGAGGGGGTCGCAGAGTAACATGACGTCATACCACCCCCGACTACAAATACACTATATATATATATATATATATATATATATATATATATATATATATATATATATTTCTTATTATTATTTTCTACAATAGTTTGCACAAAAAATGAATGACAAATTTGAATAAAGCGACTAAAACTACCTCATAAAAAGTTATTTTGATTTACAGGTCCAGCCCATGTCATTTAAAACATTAACCCTAAGTTAAACTATATTCGGTACCACTCAATATGAACAATACACCGTCAAGCACATTACATGTACATACAGTATACTGTGCACAGGGCCGGCCCTAGCAAATGAGAGGCCCAATTCGAGATTTTTAAAGTGGGGCCCTAAGGTTAAAGTTACCTAACCATAGTGGGTGCATGCTTACTGAAAGGAAAGAACAATGATTCAACAACAAATATTTATTTTGGATGTGATCACAAGGAAACCTTTCTGGCTTTCATAGTGGCAAATTCGGCAATGAGGTCTGTATAGTTACAGTTTTTCGCAATGTCGTTTTCAATGGAGAGGATCGCCAGATTACTGAGTCGATCCTGCAGCATCGTCGACCGTAAATACATTTTTATTAATTTCAACTTTGAGGAATTTCTTTCCCCAGATGCAACAGTAACTGGAATAGTCAGTAGTATTCGCAATGAAGTCGTGAAATTCGGGAAATCCACAGAACGTGGCATGTGCATGGAGTGAAGAATGCTCTTGAATTCATTTCCAGAAGTCGCGCTTGAACGCCTGATGAGTGTCCCTTCATGTTCGCACCATTATCGTATCCTTGTCCACGAATATCACTCATTTTCAGTCCAAGTTCGTGAAGTTCTCTCATCAATACCTCTAGTAGGTTTTCTCCTGTGGTCTCCTTCACCTCAATGAACTTGATGAAGTGTTCAAAAATTCCACTTTCAATACCTGATGATCCATCAGAGACATATCACAAAGTAAGGGACATCTGCTCCTTGTGACTACTGTCGGGTGTGCAATCAAGGATCACCGAGAAATACTTTGCCATTTTAATTCTGTGTACAATAGTTGCTCGAACTTTGTTGCCCATGAGCGAGACGAGTTCATTCTGGATTAGTTTTCCCATTTTCATGAATTTCGTCACTGACTATTCTTCTAAGATGGTCTTGCATGACGGGATCAAATCTTGAGATAAGCTCAACCAGTCCAAGGAAGTTGCCATTATTCCGTCTGAAGATTGTATCTACTGATCCTCGGAATGCCATGTTGTGTTCAGCGAGGTACTGTACAATGGCGAGGAGGCGCTCAAACACATTTTTCCACCCAAGCTTCTCCGTATTGATTCGTTCCTGACCGAGTTGATCCACAGTGCAACTTTTGATCAAACGTTGTTCGAGTTCCATCCATTGGAGAGTCGCCTTCAGATAGCCCTGTGATCTTTCATGCTCAGACAGTCTGGAACTAGTATTCACCCAGTCACAGAATCCTCCACACCCCAAGGCATTGTTGGAGTTTCCAAATAACTTGCAACAGAAACAAAATATCCGATTCTTAGAGATTTAATAAAGCAGCCATTTCCGTATACCAACTTCTCCATTTTCCATCCGTCTCTTGTAATGACTTTTTGAAAACTTGCGGCCATTGTCATCTCTGGGAAAGTTATAGTCTTCCTCACACTGTGGTGGGCCTTTACTCTCTAGTAAATCTGACTTCTGTGCTGACAGTTTCCGGCCATTGACCTGGATCTTTGAGTGCATCCAGAGGCTGATTTTGCAGAATTGGAGTCTGATCCATGGGTTCTTCTTCCTTCTGGATATCACTTTCATCTATCAAAGCTGATGATGATGATGCATGTGACGGCGCAGGCACATCTTGTTCAGTTTCAGCCTGTAGATCGCGTTTCTCTAAAAAAAATTTCAAATGACCCATACATATGCTGAAGTTCCGATTTCCGCTTCGCTTCACGCTGTCTCTTCTGGTGACCGCCGAGATATTTCCGAGCAGTATCTCGCAATCTCTTTGGAGGCATCACTGTCAGTCGATATCTGAAATATAACAAAATATATAATTAATACGGAATACTATTATATATGAATACTACTGTATATGAAGTTATTATGACAAGCCGTATTTTAATTTACCGCTCAAAACCAAAATATTTTTTTAAACTGTACTCGTATATTTGCGGGGCCCCTAATAGCGCGGGGCCCAAAGCAGCCGCTTTGCTTGCTTCGCCCAAAGGCCGGCAGTGACTGTGCATGTACATAAAAACAATTCATCCAAGCCTTGAGTTTTGTTAACACGATCAAACTATAAACATGCTCTAAAACCCCTTACATAAACGAGGGTATCCACATTCAAGTAAATAATTTAACTTGCCTCCTAATTAGGCAACTGGCAAAAAATGAATGGGCTCGTTTAGCAAAACCAGCAAACACCAATGAAATTTTTATATATGCTAAAAATTATAAGTTCGGGGGATATATTGTTGACGGGATACACTACACTATGTTAGGTTAGGTTAATTGAATGCCCCTTTAGGTCAACTGTACGCCCTCGATTCGTTTGGTTAAGTCGTGATATTTTCGTTTAAACTAACGAAAATATCACGACTTAACCAAACCAATAATGAAGCGTGTACAGTTGACCTAACTGGGCATTCAATTAACCTAACTGGGCATTCAATTAACCTAACCGTGTAGTGTATCCCGTCAACAACATATCCCGCCAATTTGTTGGCGTAAACTTAAATCCTTCCAAATTGTAATTTCTTAAGTAAATTTGAAAAGGCAAATAAACAAATTTGCGACGAAACGCTATAAAGTATTATTTTTTTTTTATCTATCTCCCTGTATAAAAATCAACATAGAGTTCTGTCCATGTGCACTAACGAATCTTTACCCATACTTTCAATCACCACGATTTCACCCGAAACTTTATTCATACAGGATTAATCTCTGCCCGAAATGCACGTCTTCAGATGTTGAACCATGCAATATTTGGTTATAGAAAGAAAAATCTGTCGCAAGACGGCAGTATTTAAGTACCTCATTTGATATAACCTATTACAACTTATTCTATTGTTGTAACTTGTTTGGTGCTCAACCTTTGTACAGTTGTGTATACCTACAAATAATGTTTTTATAAAAATATTACTTAAAAATCTATTTCCAGTTTAGCTTATTTTTTTCTGGCAAAACTTACTTGCCTCCCGCCCCGACAAAATGGGGCCCCTACACCTATGATTATAATCGCATTTAAACAATTACATTCATTAAATAAACTCACCTCACGCAAATGACAATGACAAATGATCCAATTTTCAATAACACGTAATGGATTAAGAAACCCAACAAAATAACCTACAGGACAATTACTTTAAGTTACTAAAAGAAGCTAATATAAAGGTCACAATATAGGCACAAAATATTTTAGCGAAATAATAAATTACAAAACACCTTCAAATTAGAAAACTTAGCATTCTGATAAAAATTATAAAATCCAAGAGTTTGCCAATCACTTTAATAATCACGCAGTACCTTCCGTTTCAACTACCAGTGCAGTGTTGCCAGATTTCAAGATGAGAATTATCGTACACATACCCCAAAATTATCGTTTTTTCAACAATATTATCGTACATTATTATCGATTAATACTCTGCATTATCGTACACTTCCATACTCTAATGAGATGAATTAAAATCCAAATATATTACTAAACTTTTAAAGGAGGTAATAGGTATATATTACTAAATTTTTAAAGGAGGTAATAGGTAATATGCACAGCTTTTTGAGAAATAGTATCTTATCAGTGGCAAAGTAAGGAAAAATATAAACACAAATGTCATAATGCAAACATATATTTGTAACGTTTTATTACAAACATATTACAAATTATTTACAAATTTTATTACAAATTATTAAATTTTATTACAAATTATTAAATTTTATTACAAACATATATTTGATACGTTTTCATACAATTGTGCACTAGACGTGCGAGCCAGCATATCATTAGATGGGACAAAATTTACTCATGACTCTGACCTCTTTAAACACTCAGATGAGAGGATAGCTCCGTCAACAGTAACAGTTTTCAATTTATTTCTTTGCTTAGGTTTGAAGAGATTAACTTTGCTGAATACTCTCTCACACTCGGCATTTGAATGTGGTAAACTGAGTGTGGTCAACGCAAACTTTGCCAGATCTACTAAATATGGCTCTTTATGCAACACTGCAGCCCAGAATTTATCAGGTGACTCTACTTCATCAAAGGTTAATTTCTCACAATACATTGGCATCATTCACCATTGGTGATCTAACTTCTGCATTAATGACATATCATTTGGTGACACGATCAAAGGAAGTTCAGCAGTGAGGGACAATAAAGGTGATGCTTTCCTAAAATCTGATGACGTAGCATTTTTTGGTGTAAGATAGCACAGTTTTGAGATTACACTGTCACTGAAATCATATATTTTCTTTATTTCACTACATCCTACTACTAGGAAGTTTCGACATTGCTGAAAAAAAATCCCGTAGCTGAGTTTTGCTGTCATTTACACTAGGATCTTTAAGTGTTTGTAACACTTTAACACCTGCGCACATTTCATTGTCCCTAAGATGTTTATCATGCCTAGCAGGATCTATACCACTGAGTTCTGTCTTTATTACATAGTCTCTTTCCATGAATGAAAGGAGAAGGTCTTTCAAAAGGAGACTGACCTTTTCATGGAATACTGTGATTACTGCCTTATCTTATCTGACTGGAAATACTTGTTAAAATCAGTAAATGCATCCACACTTCACATGTGCATCCACACTTCTCCACACTTCACACCTCCCAACTGGATAATGAACCAAGGAAATTATGTGAATATATATTAACACTCTGCTACAATTGCACATGCTACAACATTGGGGTTGGCAGATTTTTATTTTTATTTTTTAAAATATATATTATTACAAAATATAAATTTTATTTTTACAAATTTAGTATAGTTTTATAAGATATAAACAAAATAAGGGGGAGAATTATTATTATTATTATTATTATTATTATTAATTAATTAATTAATTAATTAATTAATTTAAAAATATGTTTTTATAGAATATCAAGTTGACAAATTTCCGACCCAAAATTATCGTACGGTTTTATAGAAAATGGTATCATACATCGATTTGAGGGTGAAATTATCTTACATGTACGATAATTATCGTACGTCTGGCAACGCTGTGTAACCAGTGTTGTCTGATATTTATGTCCAAATTTATTCCATTCTAAACATTATTGAAACAATAGTTAACAAGATGCTTTTCCAGTGACGTCATCAAACTATTAGTTTACATTCGTTTACTGCGGTGGTTCCCAACGTGAGAGCCACCGCCCCCCAGGGGGCGTTGGAGAAACTTAGGAGGACGCTAGGAAACTGTAAAATTGTTACCTTCTTTTAATAAATCACTTATCACTTATCCTATTTATCCTTATTATCTTTATGAGGGGGCACCAGCAAATATTGATGGATATAAGGGGGCGTTGGCCTAAAAAAGGTTGGGAACCACTGATTTACAGCATTGGTTTCCAACGGGAACGGTACCGCCCCCCAGTGGGTGTCTGTAAAGTTTAGGGGGACGCTCGGAGAAAGGACTAAATGACATGCAAATTTAAGTATTAACTCCACTTGTAAGTTGTAACAATGTAATGTAAAATTAGATTATTAGACCAATAAATATTAATGTATTCATCGCACTGCGATTAATTTTTAAATAGTTGCATTCACTAATTATCATATTGCTTGCTAAGTTTTATATCCATAAAGGAGGCGTTCAAAAATAATTTGGTGAAAGGGGGAGGTGGCTTCAAAAAGGTTGGGAATCACTGGTTTACATTATGAAGTATGTAACATCATCTTTCTGCTTACGTTTCCGACCATTCCTGCCATCGTTAGATACAGACTAGATTTTAGGCAGGACCCGATAATCCAGAAACGAATGAACCCAGGCTGAAAACTAAAGAATGCTGTAAATTGTACTCTACTCCTACATACTGTACCCTAGAAAAAGTTACAAAATTGGACCCATGGCCATGGCCTACGCTAAAACTAGCTGAACAACCTAAATTAAGCCATAATGGCAGTCCGAGAAAGATTTAGCCAAGCAGTCAATGATATAAAAAGAAAATAGCTCTATAATACCTTCTACACCCCAAAACACAAGACCTAATTTAAGCAATATAAATTGGCATTAAAAAATCTCGCAGTACGACTCACCTTAGGACAAAAAATCCAAATCCAAACTTTTGTATGCCGGCAGTGGCGTGCCCAGGGGGGTTTCCTGGTTGCCCGGAAACACCCCTAACATCCTAAATTAATTAATTATTATTAAGGTTGCCTGCTTCAGGCAAAAATTTATCGATAGAGCAAGCCCCTACAACTACGCAAATAAGTGTTTTCGAAAAACCGTGGACGTCACGAAGGTTCAATTATGGAAACTCCCCCTTCTAAAATCCTGGGCACGTACCTGTGCTGGCTATCTTAATGGTTTTAATGAGTTCAAGATAAAGTAAAAAATACGCTCATTTCAAACTTGGTGACAAAAATGACTGGGGGGTATTAGTATCCTTAGTAACATAGAATGCTGCGCAAGTTTTGCAAATCTCAAACGAATCACTCCCAATCAACCATTACAAAGCGTCAGCATATCTTCACGAAGCTGATGCATACACTAACTCGTCATTCTTATCGTATACAAATATATAGTTATATCTTAGAGTAGTTTTGCAAGATATTGAAAATTATGGCAAACTGGCTTTTAATAACACTGGTCTACAAATTTTGAAAAAGTTTGTGCTTCGGAGATAAAATGTGTTTCCTATTATGGATTTTGGGGTGCTGAAAACGAATATGACCATAAAAACAGTCGATTGGCTACAGTTTCCAAGAAAATTTAAGTTACACATTTTGCATATACAGGGCGTCCCAAAAAAATGTATACACACTTTAAATAATTATAAAGGCAGTGTTTATTAAAATACATTTCATTTTCAAAATGTAATAGAATCTACAGACATTATTTAATTGTTTTGTCAACGCCTGTTTTCAAACTGACGTCCGTTCTGGTCCAGGCACTGCTGATAACGCGAAGCAATGGAATCGCAAACATCACGAAACATTTCGTTTGGTATTTGTGTGCATTCTCGTTCAATGGCTGCTCTCAATTCAGCGACTGTTGCAGGTTTTATAGCGTAGACTTTGTCTTTTAAGTATCCCCATAAAAAAAAGTCTATTGGTGTGAGGTCTGGTGAACGCGGAGGGTATTCTACGAAACCCCTTCGTCCAATCCACATCCACATCGTGCCAAGTACCACTCGCAATACTCCACTCTTCGGTCCGGATCATCTTCATTAATAGCATGGACTAATCTTGGAATGTAACTTTTCCATTGACAGCGCTTCAAAATGCGTTGGACAGACGATTCTGAAATTCCTACCTCACGACTCGCTTGCCGCACAGATTTTCTTGGACTTTGGTGATACGTTTCCAGTACTCTTTCTTGCTTTGTGGGGCTTGTCGATGTCCGTGGTCTTCCGGAACGCTTCTTGTGGACATTCTGAACAGTTCCATCGGCTTCAAACTTATCTCTAATTCGAGTGATGGTAAGTCGCGTTGGTGGATCTGTTTGAAACTCCCTCCTAAACTGTCTTTGCACTTCAACTGCGTTTTCACACTTCCAGTAGCATTTTAGAATTAATTTCCTTTGTTCAAAGCTTAGTCTGACTGCCATTATTAATTCTAATGGGTTTAACTTGGAAAGAAAGAAACATCAATTGAGCTATCAGCTGTTAAAGTGTGTATACATTTTTTTGGGACGCCCTGTATGTATACCATATATTAGTAACATACTTGTATAATGCAGTCACTTATATTATTCAACCCGTCGCTTCTTTGCTTGTTTCTTGTATTCAACTTCTGGAACATCTCTTGTTATTGTCCAGCAGTAGTCTGCTAACAATGATGGACTCCATTTCCCCTGGTAGCTTTTCTCCATCGCTGAGATATCCTGGTAGAAACGTTGACCATGTTCGTCGCTGACTGCTCCGCAGTTGGCCGGAAAAAATTCCAGGTGCGAATGGAGGAAATGTATCTTTAAAGACATATTGCAGCCCATTTTTTGATAGGACAACAGCAGGTTTCCCACCAGCTCCCTGTAATTGTCAGCTTTGGTATTTCCGAGAAAATTGGTTGCTACTAACCGGAAAGCATTCCACGCTGTCTTCTCCTCACCACCTAGGATACGGTCGAACTCCTCATCTCTAAGAAGCTCGCGGATCTGTGGACCAACAAATACACCCTCCTTGATTTTTGCTTCACTGAGCTTTGAGAATTTACCACCGAGGTACTTAAAAGCTGCCCCCGTTTTATCCATAGCCTTAACAAAATTTTTCATGACGCCCAGTTTGATGTGTAAGGGTGGTAACAAAATCTTGCTCGATTCTACAAGTGGAGGATACTGAACATTGTTTGTTCCAGGTTCCAATGAGTGTCGGAGTGGCCAATCCTTCTTGATGTAATGAGAAGTCCTAGCCCGACTATCCCATTCACACAGAAAACAGCAATACTTAGTGTAGCCCGGCTGCAGTCCAAGCACTATAGCAACAACTTTCAAGTCACCACAAACCTGCCACTGATTTTTGTCAGTTTATGCAGTTCAAAAGTTGCTTCATGTTATGTTTCCTTCATGTGGACTGCATGACCAACTGGAATTGATGGCAACACGTTGCCAACATGCAACAAAACATCTTTTAGACTCAACTTCGATGAATCAATGAACAGCTAAGCGAAATCAGGATTGTCTGCAACAGTTGGTCATTTGGATCTCCTCATCATATTTAGGTCAGTCTTATAATTTTGTTAATCAATGATTTATTATTTATTATTTATTTCTTTATTTAAAAATGTGCACTTAATATTTTTACATATGTATTTATTTTTTTTTTAAATCTATACCCGTCGCAGATGGGGCATTTTATTGGGTGTCTTGTATTCCTTCTCGTTCTGTGCTCGAGTAATTTTACGATTATATATTGTTGCCCTTCCACCATACTACTGATGCTGCGACCATATAGTATTACCGGTCGCAGCCAGGCGCAGGGACAATAAATCTCCCATATAAGGGCATAGACGCTTCATAAGAGACGCTAATAATAAGAAGTCAACCGGATGTTATCTAGACAGAGAAATTATTAAGCCTAGATAGCCTTACAAGTCATTTCCGTCAAGAACATAATTGAGATGTATATCTTGTATGAGTCACGTCCATCAGTCCATAAATTGAGTTACGTACGTCAGTCTAGTCGAATTCGACCATATAAAGAGATAATATTGATAATGCCGGCCATAATTCATCTCATGGCAGCCTCGCAGAGTTAGAGCCTCGCCAGAGTTAGCCTTTAGCCTCGCAGAGTTAGAGAAAATGTCGGCAAAGCTGTATTATGTTACGAAGATATTATAATTTACGTTAATGTGATTGGCCAATCCTTCTTGATGGAATGAAAAATCCTAGCCCGACTATCCCATTCACACAGAAAACATCAATTACTTCAGTCTAGTCGAATTCGACCATCTAAAGACTAAAGAGGTTGTATAGAAAATGCCGGCAAAAATTCATCTCTTGGCAGCCTCGCCAGAGTTAGGCTGAGCCTCGCAAAGTTAGGTAAAATGCCGGCAAAACTGTATCAAGTTACGGTGATCTTCAGCTTCTTGCCCCATTATCCCTTTGACATAGAATAAAGTCCTATACTTTGTGTATCCCGGCTGCAGTCCAAGCACGATAGCAACAACTTTCAAGTCACCACAAACCTGCCACTGATGTTTGTCATAGTTTATGCAGTTCTAAAGTTGCAGTCTCATGTTGTCATATGATTCCTTCATGTGGATTGCATGACCAACTGGAATTGATGGCAATACGTTGCCAACATGCAACAAAACAGCTTTTAGACTCAACTTCGATGAATCAATGAACAGTCTCCACTCATCAGGATTGTGAATAATGTTGAGAGCTGCCATCAGACCATCGATGTCGTTGCAAGCTACAAGGTCACCTTCCATGATGAAGAATGGGACAAAATCTTTTTGACGGTCACGAAACTTACACACTCTAACATTCTCAGCGAAGAGATTCCACTGCTGCAATCTGGAGCCCAACAGCTCTGCCTTACTCTTTGGCAGTTCTAAGTCTCTGATAAGGTCGTTTAATTCATTCTGAGTTATCATGTGCGGTTTAGATGTCAAGTTATAAACAAATTCAGGGTCTTGTGAAGTTGAAGGCTCACAAGTTTCGCAGGTTCCTTCATTCTCCTCGTCCTCTGACTCCAGGGAGAATGAGTGTGGGGGCTCAGGAACGGGTAGTCCTTCGCCGTGAGGTACCGGGCGTATAGCAGAGGGTATATTCGGATATTGTAAAATCCACTTTTTCTTCTTGCAAATACCTTTCTTAACTGGAGGCACCATGCAGAAGTAACAATTGCTGACATGATCTGTTGGTTCCCTCCACACCACTGGCACTGCAAAAGGCATAGATTTCCTTTTCCGATTCAACCACTGGCGAAGGTTTATTGCACAAGTATTGCAGCATATGCGTGGGGCCCAGCTCTTGTCCTGATCTCCACTCTTACAGCCAAAATAAAGGTGATAGGCTTTCCTAATCACGGCGGTTATAGCACGCTTTTGTGATGCAAAAGTCAATTCTCCACAAGCATAACGGAAGTTATCTACACTGTTCACGCAATTACAAGGCATCTTTATTCAAATTAGGCTGAAAAAAAATTCAGTTTCAAAAGCAAACACTAAAAAGAGAGTGACAAGGGTGCACTGTATGACTTCCGCGAATGAACTGATGCTGTGGCGTAATATGTAGACGCCTGTGACACATCGACACCTTGACTCTACTGCGCATGGGCGTAGTTATATTTTTTTTATTTTAATAAATTAATGTAATTACATTGCATTTTAATAATTTTAAATTAGGTAAGGTTGAGTTAGGTTAGTATTCCATTTATATTAATATCAAAAACATTATGGGAAGCAATATGTTAAAATGATCCAATCTATTTTTTAATAAATAATTTACAAATACATAATGTAATAGATAAATTTAAAAATACATTTTATTGTATATACTGTATGTATATATTTACATTAACTTATTAAAAAAAATATAACCACGCATGCGCAGTAGAGTCAATGCGTCGATGTGTCACAGGCGTCTACATATAACGCGACAGATGCAGTCCAGTTAGTAGGGTGCAGGGTTGCCTGTTATCTTTATAAATAGAGCCAATTCGCAATTTTAGGCATTATTTTCGTATTCAGTGACCCAAAAATTAGTAAAGATTGACTACTTTTATTTCCGAAGCATTTTGGCTGTAGACCAGTGTAATTTCTAGTACAGTATTTTCCCGACAAATGAAGGTACTGTACTATTGTAGTCCAAAAGATATCGCCTCATATAGGATTATTTTATTTCATCATTTTGACCAAACAAGAGTTCCAAAGGTCATTCAAAAATACCTGCAACACCAAATTCCTCATTTTAGAAGAGGATCGATGGTTCAATTCGTTCGAGATGGAATTTTGAACACCATTCTCTCGTAGTTAACCGGATTTCGAGGAGGAAGAGTTGCTTACTGTTGTTTTGAGGTTATCTAACCAACTCTGTAATATGAAAGGTCATGTTACAGAAGGGACCTACACTCACTGTCCTACAGCTTTACGCGAGCTCGCTTAACTTCGCTAATCGACAGAGAGCAGCGTTGCAGCATGGCCACGACGTTAATGCTAATTAGATTAGATTTGATGGGTTAATTTAAATTACTTCTCTACACAAGGTTGTAAATTAGTCCTCGGTCCTATTCTGGTAAAAAACGATTACTCCGACAAACGTCCGTTTATATAAACCGATGGAATGAACTATCCAAATTACCGATTTGCTCATCATATAAACTACGACTAATTTTGAAATCCTTAGACTTAGAGTAAAATCGCTCATTCACAAATACCGAGCAGTAATTTTGCAACAGTGAAGCCTTCAGAAAATGTGGATGATCAGGCGTTGTTGATCAACCGTTATCGTAAAGGAATCAAATGAAACAATTTAAAATTAGAATATAAATGATGTTTTATAATATAAAATATATAAATAATTCTCCTAATATAAAAACTTGTATTTTTATAATAAAAAAGTATGAACTATTTTTAATAAAAGGAAAATGAATAAAACAAAACATTTTTCAATTTTTAATAGATTTTTTTGGTATTTTGCATTTTTTTTATTTTTTTTTTGTGCAAATAGGTACTAAATATGATTGGATTCATTCAACGAACGTTATCTTTCAACAACTTTGAGAGATAAAAGAAATTACCCTATATTAAAATAAGTCTAACAAATCATTAAAGAAAGAAAAGACAAGCTGCAATTTCCTTTTTCACGTCTTGTAATCGAAGGAGATGAACAGATCGACAATGAAGAAATGATCTACGATAAAAATGAACTGTTCTTTTACATCTTTTGTGTACAATTAAGCTTAAGACTGGAGGCGAAAAAGCGATACAATGTTTACTGCAAGGGGATAATGCACCCTATGTACAAAATTTCTAAAACTTTTATAGTCATTGTACTTTTCTGTAACTTCGTCTTTTAATGTATAGAAATACATTTTCTCTACTAAGCATACAAGACATGAATTCAGCCGGAGAAAAGGTAAAAAGGAGGTTACCTTTTGAAACTGATGTCATGGATTCAGTCAACGAACCTATCGCTTAAATTCATGTTTTTTAAAATTAAGAAAACCGGGAAAAGAAACAAAGTCGAGAGAAAAACTACGGACAGGATTCGTATCTTAAATAATCACACTTGTACTCGACTAACCAAGTCAATTTTAATGGAATGACAATTCTCTCTTAGAAGTAGGCGTGGTCCTTCACTCTGCCTCCGTCGCCTTCGGACACAAAGCGCTTTCGGCCTCTGAAAAAAGGTAGTCTTTGTCAACTTTCACCAAAAACATCTAAGAAAATTGCAATAAAATTCTTTCCAGAAAAATAACAAGAAATGATATTTGTAATGATGAATTAGATAGATGGTGAAGTAGCCTTATGTTCAAATCCGTCTTTGCCTTTCATGATTACAACAATCCTGCATCCCTGAAACCACGATTGTACTCTACTCCGAATTATGATAAGCTACCAATAACTGGATTGCCTATTTCCGATTTGAAGTTCAAGCGTTAAGCTTACATTCAAACCCCAAGCCCAACGAAAAAGTGACATCAGGTTTTGATACAGGAACACCACAATCCACAAAATAAGAAATCTTTCGCCAGTAACTGACATAATAGAACTAAAAACGAAATGTCTAGTACCTGGTGGGGAGTTTCTTTACGACTTCATCCTCGAGGATTTTGGACCTTTGACACATGTTCACAAATCTTTCCAGAATCGAGTAGGCTGGAGGCACGTCCAGACAGATCTGGGGCATATCTTCATAAATCTGCAATAGAAAATTTTCCTTTGAATTTCTCGTTTTCGAAGTAACCAATAAAGAGTGGCCCATCAATACACTTTGTCTAAGATATAAAAAGAGGTCTCTGATAATATGACCTTACGGCATTTGAACCTATACATGGAATTTTCATAACTTCTAGTTTACCCATGGGCAAAATAAAAAAAATATTTTTGCGAAATTTGTACACGGACAATGAATTGAATAACCTTTATTATTATTAAAATAACTACAGTACTTTTACAATTTACAATGACAAATAATTGTGAAGTTAGACTATTTATTTTATTTAATTTGGCCCTTAAGCTTTTGGGTTTACTGGGCTTATTATTATTATTTTATTACTACTACTACATAAATCATGAATAAGAATTATTAATTAGGGTAGGTATTAATCGTAAATTATTATTATGTTATTATTATTACCGATATAAAACAAATACAAAATCATTATTAAAGATATGATACTGTTGGTTTACGTCGTCGTCGTTGGCCTAGGCAAGCTACGGCTTGGGACCGTAGCGCATCTATCCGGTATAGGTTAACCTGGATGATGTAACCATAAGCACTGCCGCTAGTTAAGTGCCAACCAGTGATTATCTCACTAGCCGTATTGAGTCCGTTAGGCGAAACTGCGACAGTACCAAAGGTGGAAAATATAACCTTTGGTTTTCTATTATTTATTTGCAAAATGGACATGGCATTAGATTAAAATAAATATTTGAATATAAATGATTAACTGACAATTGTGATATATAATTAATTATGTTTACATACAATAAAATAATATAGTATACATAAAATTAGTATTAATGTGGTTCACAATTGAATTATAATGGGGTAACTAATTTAAAATGAATTTATACTATTCCGAAATTCAAGACGGTAAAATTAACATTTAACTTGAAACTAAAATAAGAGTATTCACTACAATACCAATACTATACCGGTGGGTCGTATCGCGAGAAACGTGTTAATCCTAGATTACACATGAGAAATGATAAGACAATAGTAATGTACAGCCCCTCGCAATAATTCCACTCCACCTTCTCCGAGATGCGGAAACAATGGTTCCTCTTAAACCCCAGTCCCCCACCCTCACTTACTCACTCCCTCTCCTCCTCCCCTTCTCAGGTGTCATAATAATATTTTTATGTTTTGAAAACTAATGACTGAATAAATATATTGTTCACTGCAATTTTGGTGGTAATGCTAGGACTACTATATTCTATTCGTGCATTATTCCTAAATTTAGGGAATAGAGTAGTTGGGTTATTTCACAAACGTGGAATACTTTAAAAACTTTCAATCATATGATTTTGATGTGGCCATGTTATAGTTAAAGTGTAAGATAAGTTGTATATCAACTTTTCCTCCAAGCAATAACATTTCTGTTTAAAGTCCATGCATCATCAACAAATGATTATCCAGAAAAAGGTCTATCCATGAAGAGATAATAACATAGTTCAATTTTTTATGACAAAAATAAACATCATTCAAGTAAATTTAGGGATTTTCTTAAGAAAATACATAATATAATATGTTCAAATTGTAAGGAACTGACAATTGTTCAAGTAAATAAATATATATTTACTACATCACAACCATAACATCATTAGACACAATTACTCAATACTTGATCCATCCTCCATTATTTATTAATGATCTCTCATAGCCTATTTGGAACAGATGCCACGTGATTGTAGATGACCCGTGGGTTCGTGCAGAAAAGTTCCCACTCTGCCATGGTGTGTTGCAGCAGACGCCAAGATGATCGCTCCTGCCCAGGCTCCCAAGCGTTAACCACATTTGCTCACACATTTTCAATGGGGTTTAGGTCATACCCCTTGGTGGGCCAGTTCAGCAGCTCAACATTTCGTTGTTCCTGAAACCACCGTCTGATGCTCCTGGCAGTATGAACAGAGCAGTTATCCTATAATATACGTATATGGTAACCTTCCGTTTATGGCTTTGGGTGGTTCGAGGTTGACGGGGATTATGGTTA
Organism: Bathynomus jamesi; assembly: GCA_023014485.1. Classification (NCBI taxonomy): domain Eukaryota; kingdom Metazoa; phylum Arthropoda; class Malacostraca; order Isopoda; family Cirolanidae; genus Bathynomus; species Bathynomus jamesi. Next base: position 506,320 of record JAJOZX010000593.1, read on the forward strand.
GATGGCAACAACGGATTTTCTCACACTGGGGTAGCTGGTACCGTATAGAGGAATCGCAGTAGTTTCTTTTATACTACACTCCGATTTCTTCTTGTAGTGGATCGGAGGATTCTGTGAAAACTTACGAAATTATCTGACGGTTCCCCGATTCTTCTTGTAGCGTATCGGGAAATTATTTATTCTATTTTAAAATTAAGTTCTCTGGAAAAAGCAGGGCTCAAAGGAGACAGAGATCCTCTGACTGAATTTTACCGCTTCTAAAATATTGCAGGTAATGCTTCAGCCTCTAGGTCAGATCAGAATAATCAGAATGATAATTTGAAAAATTATGAGAGTTTATATACTAATAATTTGGTGACATTATTATTATTATTATTATTATTTAATGTTAACCCGTTTTCTTTTTTATTTTCAATAGGCTGAATTTTTTTTTTTGCAAAATATTTGAAGATAAAGGTAAATTTTGGCTGTAACAGAATACTGGCAGATAAGCAAGATATTTGAAGGTGAAGTCATATTTTTCTTTTAAACAGCATATTGACAGATCTGATGTTATCATTATTTGTCGAGTTAACTAAAAATGTAAATTGAAATATGCATTTTATTATGAGTTAAAATTAAACATGCGTATTAAATGCTTAAAATTTAAAATTACGTATTAATTTAGAGTTTTGGCAAGTTAGGACGTCATCTTTAACAACTGAGAGAGAATGTATAAAAAAAATGCACATTGCAGAATTTAACACGATTACATGATTAAGCTTAATCTAAAAAATGATTCGGTAATTAATTTAAATTTTTTTTCAAAACTTGTATTTTATATACAGTTAGAGTGTCAAGCGAGTTTGGACTTTATATACAAAAATGAATGTTAGAATTATTCATTTTTACATATATATTAATATATATTATTTAATATATTTCGTCGCTGGATTCAAATCACATTTTAAAATTAGATGCTATTCGAATCGCAATCTGACACGCCAAATTACAGTGTCCTTCGAATTTTGGGATCATTCGTGATGCAATACTTTTTGTCATATCGTGATTCAATATTAACACTTACAAATAACTTGAAATAAGTATTGTGTTTCTCTACATTATGATAATTAATTTCAGCTATTATGCGATTCCATTATAGACGGTTTGATCTCGTACTATCGTCGTTTTTGTTGTAGCGAAAGGAGAGTGGGAGGACGAGAGGTGGGGATAGCGAGAGGGAAAGTAAAGTATCCCACGTTTGTGAAATAACCTAATTACTCTATTCCCTAAATTTAGGAATAATGCATGAATAAAATACATAGTCGTTGGAGCATTACCGCCAAAACTACAGTGAACAATATATTTATTCTGTCACTGGTTTTCAAAAATTAAGTATTACTATGACAACACCCGAGAGTGGAGTGGGAGAAGGAGAGGGAAGGAGCGAGGGTGGGGAACTGGGGTTTAAGAAGGACTGCGTTGTTTGCCCATCTCGGAGAGAGTGGAGCGGAATTATTACAGGCGACTGTACATTTAATCCTAGATTTTTATTAGTATTCCATTATTAACGGAGATTTCAACTTTGTTTTAAACAAATTTACATTCACAATATTTTTTATATCCGCATTTAAATCATTCCATAGTTTCAATCCAATAAAAATGGGCAATTTTTGAGAAGACATTCTAAATTGAGATATAACATACTTTGATCTATTTCTGCTCTGATATGAGTGGATTTTTTTATGAGTTACAAAATATTTATTTACCCATTAAAAGTTAATGATTTTGTTCTTACGCATGTAAATAAAAAAGTGTGCCGGTTTAATTACATCATTGAGCGTTAGTAGTTTTAGCTTTTTAAATAATGCACTGAAGTGATCAAAGAAATCAGCATCAGATAATAAACCTTATTGCTCTTTTTTGAATAAAAAAGATACTGCTTAAAGCGTTGTTAGCGGAGTTTCCCCACACAAGGGTGCAACTATATTTCTAAGTTTAAACATTATAGCACTGCTCCTTGAAATCTTTTTTGAGATATAATTTACATGATCACTCCATTGCAAATTCTTATCTAGCATTACACCAAGAAATTTTGTTACAGTACACTCCTTTACAGCATTTCATCCACATTAAGTTCATCAAGATACATTTCTTTTATCAGTAAAAATCATGAAATTTCTTTTACTGGTATTTAGGAATAGTTTATTGGTGGCCAACCATTTCATTACATTGATAAATTCTGATTTAAATATATTCTTAGCTGAATTAACATCTTGGCAAGAAAAAAGACAGCTGTATCATCCGCAAACAATGAAGTTAAGAATATCAGATGAACGTGGAAGGTTATTTATATATAATAAAAATAATAGTGGACCCAAAATTGAGCCCTGTGGTACACCATGTTTAAAAAGTGTTTTAGTTGAGTAGACCTTATTTACCGATACAAAATTATATCTATTGGACAAATAACTTTTAAACCAATCACTGATTGCTCCTCTAAAGCCTTAACAATATAATTTATTAAGTAGAATATTATGGTCTATTACATCAAACGTCTTACTCAAATCCGTAAATATTGATATCATTATTTCTTTGTTCTCTTCAGCTATATTTGCATTTTCCATAAGATTTAAAACAGCCATTTCCGTCGTTTTATTATTACGGAAACCATATTGATTTGGAGAAAATAAATTGTACGATTCTAAATATCGCTGCATTCTACTTTTTACAATTTTTTCATCCAAGGTACATCAAGAAACGTACGTATTTATAGAATAGATAAATATAGAAAGATAGATATGAGGGAACGTTGTGATATCAGCCGCTTCAAGGTCGAGTATTTGTGTAAGGGTGGCTTATTTAGTCGTCATCTTAAGAGAGATCACGCGTGGCATTAAATTAAGACTGAATATAGAATACCATCTGCGAGAAATTAATTTACATTTAGGGCTATACTTCATCGGGAAACTTCCGCAAGATCCAATCTTCGTAACTTATTATACAAGAAGCGCCTTAATCTTTTCAGCAATTTTTAAAACAAGAATAGGGTACTAGAGACACCCCTCAACTTTGGTATGAATGGTAATACTGGGCCCCTAAATGTTGGTGTAGTACCTTATTCCCCGTGATGATCCCTATCAGTGGTGAATGGAATTGATTCGATTGTCTTCGGAGCCAAACTCGAGTGTCGTGCCTAGCCCATGAAGAATGGGAAAGTTTTTTAGATAATGTACGTACGTAACGTAAGAATGGATCATAAAAGTTCCGAGTTCAGCCAATGTCAGCTTTTCAAAAAGAAATCAAAACTTATATCGTGTATCCTTTCTCATTCTTTTTCTTTAATTAAACCCTCAATTTGAAAGGAATGTCAAAAGCCGATGGAAGGCTTTTAAAGTCTCTCTCAATCACTCACCCTGAGAAATCCCTCCTTCATTTGGTTCGGTGTAATGATGATGGAATTGCAAAGGGAGGAGAGGAGGTCACACATCATTTTGGTGGTGCGTTCGTTCATACGTTCCAACACCATGTTCACAGCCTCATAAACCTTCAATTGAGAAAGCAATCGAGTCATTACCAACAGCGGAACTTGAGTAATAAAAAGAACTAATTAAATCAACCCCCAAAAAAAGACTATATACTCGCCAATTCGTGGTGGAAATGAGGAACTTCCAGTTCTTGGAGGCATCGCGTCGCTTCCACAATGTCCGCCGATGAGAGGTACTCCCGCAACAGAAGAACCATCTTCTTCACGAGGTGCTTCACGGGACGGGTTCCTCCTCCCACCCCCCAAACGTTGTCCAGTCTCACCAGACCGTGTCGCATCGAGAGCAGACCATCGGCTCTCGAAAGTGCTTTCACCGCGTGTTCGCACGCGATCTGTAAAGGAGTTTGAAACATTTCACGACCGAGACATTCTTACCCAATTCGCCACTGATATCATCCACGTGTAAACTCTAAGTTAGGGAAAGGTGGATAAGGATAATAAAATAGCCAGTGGGTAAGTTCAATTAATTTACCGAGATGGATAGAATAGGATAAGTCTGTAAGTTAAATAATGTCAGGTTTTGTCATTTTAACTCTATCGAGTAAAGCTCGCGAAACATTTTCCTTCCAAATATCCTGGCGGAGGACAACGCAACACCTACCTTGCCCTTGTATCCCTGGAGGAACTTGGGTGGAATGCAGTCATCGGCGATGGATCGGGCGATGAAATTGCCGAGGATGATTGGCGCATCCGGCGTGTCGAGAATGAGGTCGTTTAGGTTGTTTAAAAGGTGGTCGAAGGCTGACGGAGAAGAAACGAAAATTTTCAAGTTTCTCGCGAATCTTTAGCAAAATCTCAGAATTATTCAGTATGAAACAATTCTCTTCCGTAATTTACGGGTTGGATAAGGTTTACAATTTCATCAAGCGGACAAGTATAAAAGATTTACATATAGATAGATAGATAGAACATATCGGAACTTCTACCAACAGTAGTAGTAGTTCATAAATTGCAACTTTCTATTGTGATGAACAATAATTAACAATTCCGCCACATACGGTAGTTATTTGGCTTTATTTCAATATTTAACTCAATTTTATAACTGAGGACTTTCGCGCTTCAGAATGGGTGATGGGATTAGTATGAAGGACTAGTGCGTCCTCCGAACCAAAAGAAGGAGGAGGTCTCTACATAAAACCCCAGCATCACCTAACGAATAATCATCTTCGAAGAGGACATTGCCGTAGAGATCGGCGAGGAGGACGCTAGTCATCTCCCTGTGGGAAGGCTTGTGGTCCATGGCTACTTCGATGGCAGCGGTGATCACCACGTGACGGTTCGACTGAAGCTTTAGTTCCTCCAAGGAAGCCATCACTTCGTCAGTGTCACCGTGGTCGAAGTATTCCAGTACGATCACGGACACCTTTTTCTGCGGAGGGAAAGGAAATGCGATCAAGGACTCTTCACTCCGGGGTCACCCGACGTAAGTTTCACATTTTTAACATATTTTACTTCTAACCAAAGGTGATTCAAGCGCCGTACTTCAACAACAATTACGATGCGCACGACACGCATTATCCATTCGACTTTTGCGCAATTTGTTGGTATGACCTCCCCCCAATAAAAAGCGGATTCGAAATCAAAACGAATGCGCATTAAAATACTCAACTATTCTGCCACATTAAATAGCCTACACGCAATACAAGCTATAAAAACACGACCAATAACAACAATCCCATAAAAGACAACAACAAAAAAATGAATCATTCGAATGCAACAACAGACAAGATTTCATAACACCGATCCCGTTCATTTAGCATTTCTTCACCCAAAAATATTATATATATACTGTACAGGGTGTCCGAGAATTATCTGTACAATTTTTGGCTGTTATTAATAGTCAACCATGAAGTGTAGAAATTCCAGTGTTGTCCCATTTTACAGAGAATCTCATTAAGTTTTTTCTGATACCAAGTTTTGACAAGTTTTTTAGAAATTCCAGTGTGTCCGAACATTATCTGTACAATTTCATCTTTTAATAAAATTCTTGATTACGCACGTAAAATTCTTAAACAAGATTATTTAGAATCTGTATTTTCAAAAGTTGCTTTTATTAAAGTAACGTTACATTCGATATGTGCACCATTAGTGATTCGCAAAACATCCAATCGATACTCCAAATGTTGCCATGTACGCTGCAGGATATCCACATCAATTCGCTCAATAGCAGCTGTGATTCTTGCTTTTAAATCATCAATGTCTGTCACCCGCGTACATTTCTAAAAAACTTGTCGAAACTTGTTATCAGAAAAAACTTCATGAGATTCTCTAAAATGGGACAACACTGGAATTTCTACATTTCATGGTTGACTTTTTAATAACAGCCAAAAATTGTACAGATAATTCTCGGACACCCTGTATATATATATATTATATATATATATATATATATTATATATATAATATATATATATATATATATAATTACGACCATCATTTCGCGTCTCCTTTTCACGCGTGCGCAAACTTTTCGAGTAAAATATAACTAAAATGTACAAATGCAAAAGGTTAGAAAAGATCAATTATTTCCACTGAGGTGGAAACTACTAATCCTACCTATTGTTTCTCTCTCTTAATAATTTCCCTATTGTTCAATACAAATTTGCAAAAGTGAAAGTATTTTTTTTCTGAAGGTATGGATAGATAGATAGATAGATCAACGAACCTACGAAGTACAGTACTACAATTACGCCATTTAAAGGGGAGAAAAGGATCCATTCTGTTAAAGTAGAACATAAAAATCCATTTACTTTTAGGTTGGTTGGTTGGTTGCTTGAAGCACGCCACAAAATTTATAAGTTAAGTTTTTGTTTTTATTTATGGTAATCATCAGAAAGAATGTGTGTGGCTTAAAACCAAAATGTAACAGACATGACATTTACATAATTAAGTCCTTTCATCCGAAGAACCTGAATCCAACTTACCCCAATCTCTTCAGCTGCCTTTTCCAAATCAATGAGTTTGAGTTTGACGTCTTTGCTGTCCATATTTTCATCATCATAGTTGGGGTCCTTGGAATCCATAGCGCCCGTCGATTCTTCCTCCACAAGCTCGGACCCCAAAGCTCCCCATGTTCCTTTTCCACCTGCGCCTCCTGCAATTACAGGAAGAGTTCATTCACCTCTCCGCTATTGGGTCACGCGGATAGTCAGGCCTTTCCGTAGGAACGGAAGGTGGCGATAATTCTGTGATTTAGGACGTAAAGCCCTTCACCCAAATTGAATCCAGTGAACAACGATCAATTTTTTTTATTATTATTATTATTATTATTACACAATTAAACTTTGAACCAGGATTTAATACAAGAGTAATACAAATACCTCTACCACCGTATTGTTTAAATTTTGAAAAAGGACTTAAGACTTAAGCTACGGTACTACTACTACTACTACGTACTTCATTCGTAATCAATAGTGGAAAACGTAAGAGAGAAGTGTATCTAAAAACTTGTATCGATAATATATTCTAAATGTTCATATTCATTTGGTCATAAAAACAATGAAAATTGAAGCCTAAACCCAAATCTCGTTCTACTACGCAATAATTTCAAAGAGAAAGTCACGCAGTCGAACGAGGTTTTTGAAAGGAAATTGGAACCCACACACTTCAAGGACATTTTTACTTCGTGATATTTTTAACGTCTTCATCGTCAATACCTGGTGCTGGCTTATTTTTAAACTAACATCTGACACGCCAGCTTGAGTACTACGTAGTATGTATTATTTCATGAAAGACCCCTATTGCGTACTCTCGTAAGGGGTAAAATCATTTGACTTCAGACTAAAATAGGCCTATTAAAAAGCTCGTACGAACAGACTGATGAGCGTTTTAAAAGGGGCAAAATCTCCGGTTTATGGTAATATTTGGGCGTAGCTCAATGGTAAAGCCAGCCATTACTATTATTATTATTTACAAAGAGAATGAAAGGAAATTAATGAATCGTTCGAATCGGTGCCTCAAATTTAAGAAATAGAGAATTATCTCATATGGCAGTTAAACAATCTAATCTCATAAAACGTTGCCTGACGTACAATACAATACATTAAATTTTATTATTTAAATACCGTAAATATTTTAAAATATTAGAAATTATTTGTCAATACGGTAATGAGGAATCAAACGAAGCCGCCAAGAAAATTGGGAGAAGGACGATTCTATTTTCGTTCTGACAAAATAAATATATTTTTATGACTAAATATTTGATTATGTTGTTCGTAAGATTACTTCAATGACGAACATTGGCTACGGATCAAATTCTTCGCATTTCACTCGAAAGTCCTTCCCGCTCTCTTATCCAATGTTTACCGAGAGGCAACAACAAAATGCGAGACAGCCTAGCAACACATTTCATTCTGTTATTAAGCCTATCTAATAGAAGAAAGAGGACAAAGAATGATGATGAGCCAAAAGCCGAGACGACAAAATTTATACAAGTTGTGCTAAATATGTAGTTTCGTGGCCACATACTATTTTTTGGACCCCCTGATTGATCGAAAGTGGGTCACATGGGAAATAAATGAGAACGACCACCTAACCTAGCGTAAGTAAACGGGACGCAAGATCCACACTGATTGGCTCAATGTATGAAATGGGCAGATCACCAAAATTGGTGGCCACGGAACTACATATTAGCACCTATAAATTAGACCTAAGCCCAAGCTTTTATCAAAGGCGATGTAAACAAATCTGTTGTAGTACGAGTATATAATATAACCTAAAATTAGAAAATGAAAAGAAAAAAAATTGGCAAACCAGTTGGATAATTTTTCAGAATTAGGAAGTTTTTAAATACTTATTTATGGTTTGGCGAAAATTCAAAGGCGAGAGCCACATACCCTTGTTTGCCGCCACCCATCCCCCTTTATCAGGATGGGGGAGAATGTCTAGAAAAAGTGAAATTGTAGGTTAGGTCATGCCAAGTTAATCAGTTTCTGAATAAATGTTTTCAAAACTTTGAGAACTGACACATACTTCGCCAACTTCCCTGTTTTCAAGCCCTAAGTAGGTTAGCTGTTACAATTAGGAATTTGTAATAGCCTAAATTGCTTAATTATCCATGAACAGGTATATATATATATATATATATATATATATATATATATACACAAACTCAGAATGGTTCCCTGAGAACAATATATGTTAAACACAGACCGTGCATGGCACATATATATTAAAGTACCGTTGTCTAAGCTTCATCTCGGGTATCCAGCTGCCTAATTTGGTACTTCTGTGCAATGCAAAACAAAGAGCCAGATTATTTGAGCCCTCATTCAACCCGACAACATATAACAATATTGGGCTTTAGTTTACCATGCAATTTGAAATAGGTGTAAATGTAAACTTCTTTAAAAAGATTCAACCCGGATTATCCCCAATGGCTTCGAAAAGTTGCCAATTCGTCAAATATTCCGTATTCGATATCATTTTATTTAATCTTAAAATGCAAAAACTGTAATACTTCGTCCTTTTATTATGCAGTTCTACAAGTAAATGCCGCTAAAACAGCCTTCAAAATTATTCTTAAAAAAAAAATATATATATATATATATTATATTATATATTTTAGGGAAGCAAGTCATGATAACTATTATTATTATTATTAAAAATAGAAAAAACATTCTTGGTCAACTTCTTCCCAGACCATTTTTCAAGTAAAAACATTTAATCTGAAAAAGAAATGGCTCCAAACATTTCGAGAACTGTTTTTTGCGTCAATCACCTGTAAATTATTAAAAGACTATGGTCCAATATTAGCCTACATATTTTAAACAAAACACATCCATTAAAAATAAGCAAAAATACAACTTTTTTATCTGTGAAGGCTTACATGAAATTAATAGGCCTACGCTGTTAGTCATCATGCACAAACCCAATAACCTTTAGCTCTAGAACATCACATAAGCAAAATTAAAACTTTTCTATAAAAATTGCCGTTTTCCATCACTACTACTCTTTGACTATTGTTTATGACTCATAAACTATCTACGTTTATTAATAAAACATTAATTAGTATTAAATAATGTTATTTATAAAGATAACATTTCAAATGGCAAAATTTGTTGTTACTGAGGTGACTTCCTCCGTTGGTTCTCGTCTGAACAATTCCGGTTTCTCTTGTTTGTTAGTACTCGACAAAGTAGACATTCTTTATTTTTATTATTATGCACTCTTGCTCAATACTAAGTTCAGTTATGGATAAGAAACCCAACTTTCATAATAGCCTACTAACACTATGCTCAAATAGCCTAAAACAGAAAATAGTTTGGGATCAGGTGTGTGTGTGTGTGTATATATATATATATATATATATATATATATATATATATTTATTTTATTTATTTATTAGGTAAATAGTAAAAGACTGTCATTTTTGTTAATTATAACTGCGTCAAGGAACGAAAAATGTACAGGCTTGGCTAGGCCTCCATTTCCATTGCAATCTGGCAACAGCGCTGAGGCTAAACACAGCGAACTACGCAGCAGAGGAACGGCTCATATCACCTTTCCACTTCCAAGATAGACAGACAAACACGAAAAAGTAACTGGCTCAGCCGTTTTCTTTCCCCTCCAAAACAGAGGGAGACTCAAGATTTTGGTGGAGCGCTTAAAATTACAACTGAAATAATGATTTAATTCACTGCATAAGCGATAAAATTATGTTAATCTTATATTAAAATACAATGAGGAATGAGTTAGGGAGGCGATTCTAATGAAACAAAATACTAAACAAATGCATGACTTGGCGAATCTTTGGACTATTTCATTAACGTTTGTGTAGGCCTACAGTAAATCTTGCGAGTAGGCTTAGGCAGTTTGAGAGGCATTTGTCGAACACACTTAAAATTCGTTTAACTTCTGCTGCATTTTATTTATCTTTTTCCTTTCGACCAATTATCATTCAAGAGGTTCTTATCTCTGAAGAAAACCCGTTTATCTGCTTAACATTCCCAAGGTTACTGCAAGTACCATTTACTGAAAGCCTTTTCAAATACGGGACTACAACACTACTAAAACTCGATTTGTACTAAATCTTCCTACGCGTCAGGCATTTTTCGCTGAACTTAAACGTAAAAACCAAGAATTAAGCCTATAACATTACGAATGCTTTTTAGGCATGGCCTCATTTTATAAATAACATTCCATTATACGGTAACAGGTTCGACGTACCAGTGGCTTCCCTCCTATATTTATAGGGGTCTTGTTTTTGGTTATCAGGGAAGTAATAACCTTCACAAAATGTATACGATTCAAAACGCACAATGTTTAGTATTTACAATGCAAGGTGGGAAAAACTTTCGAGATGGAGTCTTGTCTTATATTTGTACGATAGTATTCAATTCTACAACGAGGGATTTAGGTATCGTATATAGCCAAAGCCTATTAGTTCGACCTTTTTTTTTATATGCCTAATGGGATTAACTCCCTTTGTATAACAGTTTTTATTTTCCCCGAGTTTTATAATGCGGATGCAATATTAATGGCCTATAGATTTTGGAAAGGGACTGTTCACTGTACTGAACAGTTACAGGTTTCTATACGAAATTCACATTTTAAATTATTAAATGCAAACGTATCGAGTTTAAGAGACACGTGTTTATTTATTCAATGCGCATCAACAAAATAGTCGAGCTACAGTACTGAAAAAATGTACAAAAATTTTATTTAGACTTTCTTATTTAGTTTAGGCCTGCACAATATTATACCCAGAGCCGGATTAGCTTATTAACATAAGCAGCAAATGCTACGGGTCCCGCACTTACGGGAGCCCCCGCACTCATACGAAAAATTTGTTTTAACGCATTTCAATACAAATGTTAAAAAATAATAATAAATTCAATACAAGTTCACAAAAAGCTAAAAAAAAAAGGTCAAAATGCAATCAGGAAAAAGGATATGAAGCAGTGCCAGATTAATGGAGGTTAATGGGTATGAATGAAAAAAAACATTTAGACCATTTATGAACAAAAGAAATACTTTTATATAAATACTGTACATGTTTCTCATTTACTACTAAAGTTTGAGAAAAATGAATAAAACTGTACCAGTCATATCATGTCATCCCATAAGTAACGTCGTTTTTTACGATAGATTAAGTTTAAACTAGTCCTACTCGGTTTAAGCATAAATTTTCCGAAGGTTATATCTAAGAGATCTATCGTGTTTCGCTACATACTTTACAGACCTTGACCAGTGAAGACGTGCGTTTTGCTTATGTGAACCCCTCATAAACATGGCGGTATCAGAAGAGCATATCAGGTAGAGTTGCACCAATACCAATATTTTGGCCGATACCGATACTTTTTAATTAATTAATAGTTTTAAAATTGATTATTAATAAAAGGTCAAGTAAATGATATAATATCTCAATTAACTTAAAATGCCTTTCCCAATCCCAACTTTAGTTCCATTTAATTTCATAATAATATATATTATAATATATAGCTAGAGCCTGTAATTTAATTATGTTTAAAATTGAATGTACTAAAAAAGTAAAAAACATTGCAAACAAACAACTTATAAAATTATGTCTACAATAAAATGTATAAATTTTTAATATACAGCTCTTCAAATACAATAATTATACCGGTAGTTTAATGAGGTTTGTTAAGCATTATAAAGTTGTTTTTTTCATTTCAATAAATAAAGTAGTGTAATTAAAGTAATAGTTTGTATTTTCAAAGTTTTTATTAATAAAAATTACAAAATTCAAATAAATGTAGTACATTAATAAAGTCCTATAAAATATTATTAAAAAAAACAAAAAACTTTCTACTGTACTGGGCCACTGCAACAATTGTAGTGTAAAAAATAAAAAATTCAATATAGTATCTATAATACATTGATAAATCTTATTATTCAGTACCGTATATTGAAAAAATAACAATTTGTGGTTACTTGCACAAAATGAAAATCTTATTAATAAAACATTGAGAAAAATCAAAACTATCAATGAAATCAATGATACCGTCTTGATCAATATTGCTGCTACCTTCCAACATATTTTCATGGTTTGGATCACCTGAATTTTCATCATTGTCGTCTCCAGTTTCCAATAGTTTGCGTTTGGTTTCACTAGATTCTAAGGTATCCACCATCATACTTAATAACATTTCAATACTTGTAGAAGTACCTAAATCTGATCCATCATCATTAGACCTTTCAAACATTTTATTTTTAATTCTTGGATCTAAGAATGTTGCAATGATCATATTTTTGTCTTTAGTATAGTTACTACATCTAGTTTCTATAGTCATTTTTACTGAAAACTATTACTGTAATTCGAAATTGTATATTTATATGATACCGTATTACTGTATTGAATATTTGTAATCTTGTATAGGGGCCTATAGTTACATTTTATGATTTTTTGTTTTGTTAGTAAATGTAAACATTGCTAATTTTGATAAAATATATATTAAACAACTAAATAAGATATTACTGTAGAATAATAAAAAAATTTAATTTTATATAAAATAAGATAATTTCTTCAAAAAACAGTAATTCAAAGTATCGGTATCGGTTTTCAGAACAGTATCGGCCGATACCGATACTTTGTGAAAAGTGGCCGATACGGCCGATACAGATACATCGGTGCAACTCTAATATCAGGCATATAATGCTTTACGAGTTCAAAAAAGGGAATAGTGCTACTGAAGCAACGCGAAACATTCAGGATGTTTATGGCAATGATATTCTGCATGTGAGGAAATGTCAAAGATGGTTTCAAAAGTTTAGGAATGGTGACTGCTGTTTGACAGATGCAGCATGCTCTGGACGCCCTGCTGAGTTTGATGATGACCCGCTTTAGCTGCACTTGAAGAAGACTGTTCAACAACTGTCGAAGAATTGGCCCAGAAACTCAATTCATCCCCGTCCACCATCCATCGACATTTGCAACAACTCGGAAATGGGTGCCACATGAATTGTCACAGGGATGGGTTCAAGTACTGGTGGCAGTACTTGTGGACAAGTACAAGTACTAAAGGAAAATTCAAGTACAAGTACCAGTACAGAGTTTTTGCATAATACTTAAGTCCAAGTCCAATTACATAATGATGTACTTAAGTACAATTACAAGTACATTTTTATAGGTAGTTTAATAAAAATCTTTAAATCAGATCTACATACTCGTAAGTTTATTTCAAATTAAACATGTAAGGAATTAATAATGGTAATGATTAACTTAATGATTAATATTTATCCATAACTGAATACTGGTATCCAAGTTTGAATGAAAATAATAAAACAACTGTTTGCTCAGAGAAAATATTCTCATTGGTCAGCAGTTACACAATACAGTACCGGTACTCATAATAAAAGGAAGGAAACAATTGAGCAGTTTGGTTTGCAATAGCAGGCTGCAAATTAGTGTAACTGACATGGAACATACTTTGATAATTAAGTGTAGGACTTATTACATTTTACAAACATTACACATTCAAAATTCTTGTCTGAAAGCCGACATCTGCCAATTTTAATAAATAACAATTTATAATAATAGAAATAATTTATCAACAATGAAAATACAATTGCAATAAAATAATTACTTTGTTGACATTAAATAAACATTTAATTTTGTTTACATGCAACATGTACTTGAAAGTACTTGATTTTTCAAGTACTTATGGGCTAAGTACAAGTACAGTGACTATTTAAATCCCAAGTAGTACAAGTACACAAAATTTTGCACTTAAGTCCAAGTACTTGTACTTGAACCCAAGCCTGAATTGTCAGTCGACAATCTGAGGGTGCGGGTAAGCATTAGCACAGCTCTTCATTCCTGTGAACTCCAAGATCCGTTTTGCACCATTTAGTGACTGGTGATGAAATGTGGATACTGTACCAGAGTGTTAAGCGCTGTCGATAGTAGGTTTGTGCCGGAGAACCAGCGACACCACAGCCAAAACCAAATCTTCACCCTCGGAAGGTGTTGTTTAGTGTTTGGTGGGATAAAGGTGGTGTAATACACTTTGAAACCTTACCACACAACCAAACAATCACCACTCAAGTCTACTGTCAACAACTGGATCGATTGAATACTACACTAAAAGAAAAGAGACCTCCTTTGGTTAATTGGAAAGGAATCATGTTCCACCATGACAATGTACATCCTCATACCGCTCGGATCACTTCTGCAAAAATTGAGGAGCTTGGGTGGGAAAAATTTCCACATCCTCCATATTCTCCAGACCTTGCGCCTTCAGATTATCATCTCTTCAGGAGTCTGCAAAACTATCTTCATGAGAAACAGTATACTTCTTTAGATGACCTGCACACCAGTCTTTTTAGGTTTTTTGCCTCAAAACCACCTGAATTTTATAAACAGAGCATTGAAAAGCTTGTAGGACATTAGCAGAGTGTCAATGATTCCGATGGAAAATATATACTAGATTACTAGATTAAAAAGTTTGTCAAGTTTTTTTTGTCCTTCAAATTCCGATCTAAAAAACGACATTACTTATGGGATGACCTGATAGTTTTAAAAATTAAAATGACAGTAAAGAACATATTTTCTGGCAGATAAGGGTCCCATCTTCTAAAAATGCTACAGGCCCCACAGATGCTTAAAACACCCCTGATTGAACCATATTAATTTAAGTTTGGGTGTAAAGTCTGAGAGTGTAGTTACAGTAATTGTATCTTAAATGTACTAGTTATTCAACATTATTTGTATTACATAGGCTATTAAAGTATGAAAGTAGTTTGGCTAAAACTCTCACCATATATTTTTGAAAAGACTGAAAAATCATGGTCCAGACCAGTCCAGAATTGAAGTACTGTATGCTTATATCATACAGTTGTTACAAATTGTACCATAAACATGTTATTTGAGCATTATTTGTATAACATATTAAAGTAAACCAGTAGTGTAGCTAAACTTCACACTATATGCTTAAAAAAATTGAAAATAGTTGTTTGAACTCATCTAGATCATCCCCTTTGAAGCCTGATCTAGTTTTATCATTAATTAATATGGTATGCTATAGTTTTTAAAACCTAGTCTGAATTTGTTTAAATATAATAACTAAAGCCTAAACCTATTAAAATTTTTAATAAATTAGGGTACTTTACTTCAGATTGGGTTATGTCATAGCCAATACGTTGTAACACCACTTGCCATTGATCAGTGAAGTTAAGGGGACAATGGGTCAGACAGAAGTTGGATGGGAGACTGTCTTCCACATTCAGACTATGTAGTAACCATGGTTCGGACCCCATGTAAAGTTGTAGGTCCCCTCCACCATTTGACTTTCTTTAGATGTTGCAGAGGAGGTTAAACAATCCCCATCATTACATTATTACTTCAGATTACTCGAAGTAGTAGTGACACCATCACATATCTGATAAATATATATTTCTATGGCCACCAATTTTGTGGCAGTGACCGTGACCCCTGATTGGTTGAAAGTTGGTAATGTGGGAAATAACTAATAAACCTCATGTACACCTAACTTGAGCATAAGATTCACCCTTATGTATGAAATGGGTGGATCACTGTCAAAAATCTGGTAGCTATGAAACTACATATTAGCTTAAATATTTTAAGTCTAATTCTTTTTTCCTAGAAATCGACTCTTATCATCACTGGTCTACAATATATAAAAATAAATAATGACATTATATTATGTTGCATTATTATTATACAATAAAATAATAAAAAATGTTGAAGTTCATAATAAAATCAGAAATGTAATCGCTATTTGAGTCAGTTTACAATCAAAAGAACCACAGAAGAGTTATCATAATTGAAATTTGGTATTAAGTTCTTTTTATTTACAGAGCCTAAGATCTTTAAATCTTTATAGTGTGGTCAGTGACAGTAAAGTTGAAAACCTGGAAAGGATGGTCACTATTAATAGCATTTCAGTGATTGTGCTAATAATAGTAGTTGTTGCTTTGAAGATCTTGAGCTCTCTGGATGTAAATAATTTAAAATAAAATTTTAGTGACTAGAGTAAAGTTGCCAATGATCATGCATTGGTCCTAATATCTGGCATTTGACTTAAAAAAAAACTTCCCACAAAATACTATTACATTATATTACCATTTCAGAACAAGCCAAATTTATATATACCGTACATAAAATACTGTTATATGATACTCTCCTACTTCACTAACCTTATTCCACGACACCACCTGCATAAAAAACAATTAGCGTAGCTTAATAATGAAAGAAGACAATTAAACTGCAATTATTACTTATTTGTGTATGAGGCACAATGCAATATTAAAGCAATCTCATGAACAGTGTGTTTGTATATTTAGGAAGGAGGTCCATCAAGTGTAAATGAAAAATTATGAGTTGCTTCTAAATATTGATATAAATTTTACTAAAATTCCAGATGCTAGACACAGTTCAGAGACAGTCCAAATTACTATATTATTAAAACCTATACTAACCTAACCTAATTTAACATATTACCAAGATATTATGAACTCTGTCTCTGAACTGCATCAGGAATCTGGAATTTCACCAAAATTTTAACTGCTATACAATTAAGATTTTTATATTTCAGCAAATTCTTAAGTCAATATTCATTTCTACATTACCATGGAAATGGTACAAGAAAATATTTAAAGACACACAAGCTAAACAAAGGACTAACTAAATAATTTAAATTTAATCACATCACCTGTGGTACCATATTCTATAAGACTTTGGTAAAGCCTTAAGAACTATGAGAGTTAATAGAATTAAATTGCTAATTTTGAACCAAGGTATATATATTTTAGCAAAAGATAGGTTGACAGGAAATTATTAATTATTATTTATGTCTACATTTTGGCAGAACTTGGATAACTATAACAACTTGGAATATCTTCACCAGATATAAACTACAAACAGTACAGAATCTAGTAACTAACAAATTTAGAGAAATTAATCAAACTCTCATATTGGAAACATATAGACCAAATAGTTTCATAATTCTATAGCTAATGTTAAACAATATAAGCTGTAACCTAGGAAGCTCTCTCCTGTCATTCGCAGATGATACCAGAATACTAAGACCAATTACAGAAAAACAAGACTGTGTAGAGCTACAAAAAGATCTACAAACTATATATGCATGGGCAGATGCAAACAATATGGCCTTCAATGAAGATAAATTTGAACTAATTAAGTATGGACCAAATAAATACCTGAAAGAACAATTCAACTACACTGGACCCACAGGAAAAGATATTGTACAAACTGATCATGTAAGGGATCTAGGGATTATATTATCTGAAGATGCAACATTCAACAGGCACATTGACAAAGTAACCTCATCATGCAAACAACTAATAGGATATATATACTGAGGACATTCAGAACTAGGGACAGTTATGACCATGCTTACCCTGTGGAAATTGCTTGTTCTTCCACGCATTGACTACTGCTCTCAATTATGGTTTCCCTACAAACAGAATGAATTGCAAAAAATTGAGGGCCTACAAAGAACCTTTACCTTGTATATTAAACAACCTGATGGGCAACAGGCGAGTAAAAACAAATTAAACTACTGGGATAGGCTCAGAGACCTTGACCTTTATTCCATAGAGAGAAGGTTTGAGAGATACATCCTAATCTGCACCTGGAAAATTCTAGAAGGGCTTTTAGTTGCCCCCAATACTGAACCAACTGTGCCCACCTTAACAAGAACTAGCAGAATGTGTCAAAAATATCACCTCCTACCAAACAGTCTGAGAAGGATTCAAACCCTTCAATATAATAGTATGTCTAGGCAGGGTTCTCGCCTGTTTAACTCCTTGCCTCAGTACCTTAGAGATATAAGTGCAGTCCCAGTAGATACTTTTAAAAACACTTGGACATGTTTTTAGCCAACATACCCGACCAACCCACAGTGCCAGGGTATTCCTCTGTCAGACCAGCCCTCACAAATTCAATAGGGGACCAAATCGTATGGCAGGATCAAGAGAAAAGAAGGATGGCGACCCCGTCGTGGCCCCGCCTCAGGAGGCGCTGAGCGGACTTCGTTGGAGCAGCACACCCTTGAGGCAGAAGTGCTTCAAGGTAAATTCAAGGTAAAGGGCTTGGCTTAGTTTTAGCTTCCAGAAGACCTTTCTATTCTGGCACACATTTCTTGGCTAATATTAAGTTTTGGGGACACCAAATTGATTTTTGATTGGTAATTAGGGGTTATAGATTTGTCTACGAGTCGCGTCTGCATTGTTAAATTTTACCTAACTTAGATTGGCTTAACATAAAGTTAACCTAAGTTATATGGACTGTCTCCGAAATGCATCTGAATCCTGGAAACTCGCTGAGCAAGTTTATTAACAAGAAGATTAATAACTGGCAATACCTTTTTTGGGAAGTCCTCTACCATATCCATTTCGAGATTTTCGAGAATTTTTTAAAGCCCTCAACGGAGCAATAATTTGGGTATCTGACTTCGTACGACTCAAGTCTTTAGCTAGAAATTTGGAGGGACGTTTAGCTTTCCGCTTGACTCGATCGGCAATTGGAAGACTACCATTTACAGTATTTTTCTTTGACTCGGGCTCGTCAGTATCACTTGTATTTTCATGTCCATTAACAACTAATTCATTATCTAATTCGGATAATGAAGAATCAGGTACCGCAATGGCTGCTTGTTCGTACGCTGTATCAACAGCAACTTCTGCCATACTTAAAACACTACTTTCTTTGTATTATCAATAGTATCACAATATATTTTTATTTTAAAAATATAGGTAAGTAAATTCTAAAACTCTTTTTATAACATTCATATGATGTCAATCCCTTAAAACTTAAGAAACTTCATTCAAAGTTTGTTCATTCAAAAACGCAACATTGACTACTGCTTTGTTTTGTGTCAAGTTTAGCCCACTGTGCAAGTACAAGAAAATAAGAATAACTGGCAACAGAAAGCTCGCGAGCGACCGACTGCTGAAAAAAAGAAACAAAAAGAGAAAAGAAAAAACATACTACAAATGTGAATGAAAATACATTATTAATAATAAAATACTAACTGTATTCATAAATATGAAATTTACTCATACTATTATACAAAAAAAAAATTAACTGTATACTAAATATTAAAATAATAAAGAGAGGTATAAGTAATGTGACGTAAATGGTGTTCATTTTTTTTTTTTAAGAACAAAGCTGTTCATAGACTCACAGACGTATATGGGCTAGACCTGCTATTCAGCCCTAAATAGAGCGATTTCAAGACCTGTGTTTTAAACTTCACCCAACACTTTATATATATATATATATATGATACACACAGACAGTGCATGGAACAAGGAACTCTTCTGGGATAATTAAATCCACTATAGTCCGAATAAGTAATGGTAAATGACAAATACCATAGTTTTTCTTTTTCATGATGCTAGCCCGACGTGGGCAACGGATCACTCGCAAAGAGGTCCCATAAATATAGCTTCCCTCACCAGCTATCTGCAAAGCAGACAGGATCCAGCTTTGGGACATGGATCTAGGGTTTAAAGCAGCCTAGCCCTGCTACATTTAGAACCTCAATATAAGCAAAAGACTCGCTGCCTTCACGTCAGATTTAATACATCAAAGAAAAAGGGGTAACTATTATATTTTTAGCCAAAAACCAAAACTTAAACCTCAACTGGCAGAATTGAGCGTCCACTTTTCAAGGCACATAACATGTCCGTTTCAAGATGGGAATGAACTCAGAATAGTCCCCTGAGTTTTTTATGATACACACAGACAGTGCATGGAACAAGGAACTCTTCTGGGATAATTAAATCCACTATAGTCCGAATAAGTAATGGTAAATGACAAATACCATGCACTGTCTGTGTGTATCATAAAAAACTCAGGGGACTATTCTGAGTTCATTCCCATCTTGAAACGGACATGTTATGTGCCTTGAAAAGTGGACGCTCAATTCTGCCAGTTGAGGTTTAAGTTTTGGTTTTTGGCTAAAATATAATAGTTACCCCTTTTTCTTTGATGTATTAAATCTGACGTGAAGGCAGCGAGTCTTTTGCTTATATTGAGGTTCTAAATGTAGCAGGGCTAGGCTGCTTTAAACCCTAGATCCATGTCCCAAAGCTGGATCCTGTCTGCTTTGCAGATAGCTGGTGAGGGAAGCTATATTTATGGGACCTCTTTGCGAGTGACCCGTTGCCCACGTCGGGCTAGCATCATGAAAAAGAAAAACTATGGTATTTGTCATTTACCATTACTTATTCGGACTATAGTGGATTTAATTATCCCAGAAGAGTTCCTTGTTCCATGCACTGTCTGTGTGTATCATAAAAAACTCAGGGGACTATTCTGAGTTCATTTCTATATATATATATATATATATATATATAATAACTTTTACATTTGAAACATTTATTGTCATTATATTACTATTACTGTTTCCTTGTAAATTCTCGTTTAATAAATATTTACAATAAAAAAAAATAGTGAAACGATTTTCTAAGTTATTTTACAAAATTGAGGTATGTAGCAATTCTTTGTTGTAGATACTCTATAATAAGTCTATATACTATTTAGAGACCCTCTAATTTGCAATATTTGACAACTATCGAGATATAATTAAACTATTTTCCCAAAGTTGTATACAGACAGTATACACACAGTACAATCAAAATGGTAAAATTTATACTCAAAACAATTATAATAACTTTTCACGAATTTTTCCCCATAGAAACAGTTAATTTTCTCAGTTTAGTCGACTTATTTCAGAACGTAACGGAAATATCTGCTTATCGAACAGCTGTTTAAATAAGACCTTATCTAGTCTAGTCCATTCCGTATAGGTCTGTGGGTTAGAATGAGTGCCGCCTTATTTAAATCGCTGTTTTCGCCTCCACGTTATTAAAGTCGGCGGAGTTGTGAAAAATAATTCTTTGTATGGGTAAGGAACAATGAAATTGAAGACGCAATGAGCCATTCATCACTACTGTATAAGTAAAAATTAGATTATTGAAATTTTAAATTCAATGATCGCTTGATTTTACATATTAGTTAATAATTTAAATAAGTTGTAGTGTCATTTCTTGCTTCCATTTTCTATTTTAACTTTATAGAAAATTAACATATTTTATTCAAAATGTAACTATACATATTCACAAGCAATAAAAACTGAGTAGGGACATTTGCGTAAATTTCTTTAAGAACAAATATATTTAGTAAACTAAAATGACAGTGTACAGTTGCCCGCATATGTAATGTTCCTCGCCTTGGGGGAAGGTGGGATGGAGGGCGGACAACCGAGTCCAACAACACAGACATATACTGCATATCTAAAGGACAATTGAATGTGCAGTCATTGACATACGGGTAATTATAATGTAATGTCTGTGTTCATAAAGATAAACAATTAATATGATCAGGGCGAGGCGCCGGGTTAAATCCCCGAAGCCCGGACCTCTAGGGGGCCCAGAAAGAGGGGGAGGATAAAATCTAAAAATATTAATAAAGCAATTGATTAAATAACAGAGAGGAAATATAATTAATGAACATACATTTTATAGAGATTATCATAGTCAAACTGAAACAGATAAAATATTATCTGCGGTCCACCAATGTCCAAGACCGACTAACAGATCTGGGAACCATTGTAATTGAAAGCCAGTTAGCCCATACTTTAAATTTCATCAGAATCACTTACCACTTTGCTAGAGAGAAGACAA
This sequence comes from Bathynomus jamesi, assembly GCA_023014485.1. Lineage (NCBI taxonomy): Eukaryota > Metazoa > Arthropoda > Malacostraca > Isopoda > Cirolanidae > Bathynomus > Bathynomus jamesi. The sequence continues at coordinate 528,482 of JAJOZX010000593.1, forward strand.
AGAAAGTACACTTCCAATTATGAAAATCTTGCAGTAAACAATTGTCTTGCCTGCATGGACTGGTACTGCATTTGTCAATTGTATGGTGATAGAATTAATATAATTGATTCGAAAAATAAAATGGTCATTTTCTTTTGAGTTGTTTATTCATACTGTATGTTTTGAATAGTGACTTGGACATATAATCAGATTGCTTGTTATGTACACAAAAAACATTCATAATAAAATACTAAGTAAACAGGGGGGGGGGGGCATATAACAATCCTTCCCCTGGGCCCGTGGCAGCTCTCGCCGGCCCTGAATATGATCGTGAACAGCGTTGAACTCCATGTAGTTTACTAGTCTTATACATTAACTAGCGGAGCGATCCGGCGTTGCCCGGGTGGAAGTTGAATGCTATATACAGTATTGGGTGCATTACTTTTTTAAAGTAACGGCGTTACCGTTACCGTTACTTGCAATAGAAAGTATCGTCATTTCCGATACAGTTAATTCTATGGAAAAGTAATGCGTTACAGTTACCGTTACAGTTACTTTTATAATAAACTAGAAAATATAGTATTTCTCAGTATAAGAATATGATACAGGGTGAGCAAAAGAAAACTATTACCCTTATTTTGAACAATATAATTTTATCTTTATCAAATGTTACTTGTACAATCAATATATGTGTCCTGTATAGAATTTCATGGTCTATCTCGTGGTGAAGTTGGATGTTTGCTAACTGTAACCATTATTTTGTACTTCGCTGTTATACAGACACGAGTAGAAAAACTTTCTGTTTCTATACAGTTACCTAATTGAGTCCAAGATTATGCGGAATGTGTCCTCCTCCATTATCAATGCACACTTGCAACCTTGCTCGCCATTCTTGACTTCTTCCTTATCGATGGCAGTACCGCATCAAGGATTTTTTCCTTGGTAATAAGCAGCAGTGATTTTGGCATTTTGATCAACAAAAACAATCTCTGACTTCCCTAACTTTGAAATAAAGATGGGAACCATGACTCTTTGAGAAAAATGCGGACGTTCCCTGCAAAGTCGATCTAGACTGATAGATTTTTTGTCCTGTCTTCCATAAACTTGGTCATTTTGTATGTTTATTGTTGAAGCAACCGTAAAGGTCTTCCCGTCGCTGAACCATATTTTCGACACTTCTCTGTCTGGGAATTGATCTAACAGAGCACGACATTTTCAACTCTTGCTCGCTTATTTGATGCAGAGAGCTTATGAACTTCGACTCTTTTAAAATATTTAAGTTCCAGATCATCTTTTTTTACTATACGACGAACACTAGAGCGAGAAATACCAGTAGTTTTTGAAATTTCTCTAACGGACTTGTGGGTGTTGGGTCGTTCTTCTTGACTGCATATCATGGATGAAACCGTGTCAATATTTTCCTCAGTACTTGATGTGTTTGACCTTCCACTGCCTTCTTTTCGTTTGGTCGACCCTGTGATATCGATTTTCTTTGAGATAGTGAAGTCCAGGTATCGCCCATCGTTTATTTGGAAATTCTTTTCTTCATTCGTTTTGCACCCCAGTGTTTCTCCTTACGCGGGTTCAATATCAATGCTCCATCTTCCAAAGAGTATTTCATTACGTTATAACTTGTTCACCAACTATAGCAGAATGATGGTCTGAAGTGAAAAAGGAAATAAATTAATTATTTTCTGTAAAAATTAGAAAAATTAATTATATATGGAGAAACTGACTGTCATCTGAAAGTATCAGTTGTTGACTTTGACCGCCTTTCAAGTGAGCATCATATTCTGATACCTCCCTCCACTTGTGAGCCTGTACCTTTACTCCTGGGGCGTTGAATCTAGATTCAAAGCCAGCGTTTGAAAGAGTAAAAGTATGGGTACAACATACGGCCTCAGTAGTAAGATCAATATAGAGGGTGAGCCACAATATTTTTTCAAAAGTTGGGTAATAGCTTTTTTTGGCTCACCGGTATATCTGCATCGCAATTATAAAAGAATTTCTGAATATCGAGCAAATATTTAATTAAGGTCAGATATATACAGTGTTGGGAGTAACGCCGTTGCGTAACGATGTTACTTTTTTAGTAGCTGTAGCGGTAACGCCGTTACTTTTGAGATGTAACGAAAATGGTAACGGCACTACTTTTTAGAGCGATTTCAATCGTTACTCGTTATTCGTTACTTTCAAACTGATCATTTAACTAGTATAATTTATTAGCTGTTAGCTCCTCCAAACGAGGAGGGCTATCAGATGCCAATTTTGAAAACTAGTGTTTTTGAAATCGAACAACACGCTCACTCCTAAAAAATCTGCAAGATTAATTTTTTTTTGGACAGGCCATTTTTTGATTTGAGTTTGTTTTGATTTTTTGTCATATAGAGCAGCGTTCCTCAACCTTTTTTGTACTGCGGACCCCTTATCAAAATCTTGATATTTTGGGAGCCCCCTCCCCAAAAATTATCGTTTGCATTATGATTAAGTAGCATATCAGATTAATATAGTTTTTAGTCTCTTGATTTATACTTCAAAGTCGAAGTAAAAATATAATAAAAATGCGTAAAACTTACCGCTGTTCTGTTTACATAAAAAAAAACAGCATAAAAACAGGGAAGGGGTTCATTTGTACCAAAAACTCACAGTTCATGAATTGGAACATAAGATGGTCGTAAAAAAACAATATTTATAGAAACTTTAAAGTTTCAAGTAACCGAAAATGTTATCGGTTAGAAGTCAAAATTAGCCACCACAAAAAAAGGGGGAAAAAAATTGTTTTACTGAATATAATCTAGTCAACTCACGGACCCCTTAAACACAACTCACGAACCCCTAGGGGCCGCGGACCCCCTGTTGAGAACGACTGATATAGAGTATAATTTGATATTATTAAGGCTTTTTTACTCTTTAGTCTTTTCTTAACAGTAACGGTAATGGTAACGCGTTACTTTTTCATAGAAGTAACTAAAGCGGTAACGACGTTACTTTTTTATCATTGTAACGGTAGCGGTAACGCCGTTACTTATAGAAAGTAACGTGCCCAACTCTGGATATATAATACAATGAAACAATACCTGATTTTAGACTTATACTTAATTAAATAATAAGCAATACAATTTAACAATTTTACTATTTGAAATAATATTAATAGCGATCAATAGATCTTAAGTAAAATGCTAAAAATGTAAAATAAAATTGCTCCTTGCATTTAGTATTACAAAAACGAAAATTATTGAACAAAATACACTAAAATAAATCGTGAATAAAAAATTACAAAATGTCTAAAAGGATTAATGGATTATTCATATAAGAAAAAATTAGAAATCTTAAAACTATTGCTGAATGTCTTTCAGGAAGATATTGTTGCATTTCAGAAAAACTAATGCCCGGTTAGGTCAACTAAATGCCCGATTAGAGTAATTGAATGCCCGGTGAGGTTAATTGAATGCCCGGTTGGGTTAATTGAATGCCAGGTTAGGTCAACTGTACGTCCTTGACGATTGGTTAGGTTAGGTATTGATATTTTCGTTAGTTTTAACGAAAATATCACGATTTAACCTAACCAATCGTCAAGGGTGTACAGTTGACTTACCCGGGCATTCAATAACTTTACCGTAGGTTTCGACGCCACATAGCCTGTAACTGAATGCCCTATTAGGTTAATTGAATGCCCGGTTAGGTTAATTGAATGCCTGGTTAGGCATACTGTTTAGTGATGAAGCACAATTCATTCGGGATGGAATTTACAATAGACGAAATTTCCACTTGTGGTCCGCCGATAATCCCACGGTATCGTTGAAGGAAACTTTTAACATCGATAATTATAATCGGTGAATATTTGGTGCGGTGTAATTGGAGATCAGCTGATTGGACCGTTCGTTTTAGAACAACGATTAACTGCTGATATTTATCTGAACTTCCTGACAAACGAATTGCAGCTTTTGATGGAGGACGTGCCCTTGGAGACAAGGCGCAGGATGTTCTTTCAGCACGATGGGGCGCCACCACATTTTGGTTCAATGGGCAGTGGACTCTTGTTTGGAACGAGCAAGGCTGTGCATTGAAAACCGAGGCGGACATTTTGAACATTTATAAGGTGTATCTCATAAAATGTAGCAATAAATACATCAGATTAATACTCGCGTTTATTTTTTTCCGTGCACCTTAAAACGTCCGTAGCTCCGCAACGGTTGGAAATAGCACCGATGTTGTATTAACTTTTTTACTCGATATTACCCCGCCAAATCACCCCCCAAAGTATGGCAAACCGGTTGTGAAACACCCTGTATATATATATATATATATATAATGAAAATGAAAATGAAAATGAAAAGGTTTATTGACAGACTATAGTCCATATGACAAATATTATTAATGCAATGACAGTTCACATACTAAGGATAGAAATATATACAGTTGATTAGAAATAATACGGTAATGTCGAAGTTAGGTGGAACTACAGACAGACGTTTTCGTACCAAGAAGTCCATAGCTTAGAGTGAGACTGTGGTTAGTAGTGGTTTCCAACCGGTGTGTCCCGACACTTTAGTATGTCGCCGATTTTCCCAGGTGTGTCGCGAAATTATCCAGGGTTTCGAATGCGAGTGTGCTTATCACATATTTCTCCAAATATAAACAAAATATGTAGTTATCATCATGCTCAAGTAAATAAATGTTTTCTTTGCTATGCTAGTTTTTTACTCATTGCTGTTAATTATTTCTTTGATTGTCACTATATTTTAACTTCTCTATAAATAAATTTTAAAAATATAAATGGTGTGTCGGATCCTTTTTGATACATCAAAAGTGTGTCACCATCATAAAAAGGTTGGAAATCACTGGCTTAGAGGATAAACGGCAGGACTCATGGATAGTTTGGATAATCGGGTTGGTTGATTTTTTAATTCTTTGCATCAGACTGTATTGAGCACGTCTTGTTACCTCTGGGAAGCTCGGGACATTGCGGGTAGCAAACATTTGCGAAGCTGAGCATCTCGGGGGTAATTTATGTAAGAGTCTAAAAGACCCGTTGTACAGCAAATTTAGGGTTCTGCCAGAACCTTTTTTATAGTTCACCCGCAGTTGCTGTCCGTAAATATTACTGCAGAAAGTACGAAAGAGAGTGTCTTTAGCTTCACTTGTACAGAACTGAAAGTTCCTTATAGTTATATTCGCTTTAGCACAAAGGCTTCGAGATTATTTTTTTATATCCGAGTCATCACTGAAGGAGCTAGTAATAGTTTGACCCAAATACTTAAACTCTTGTACTTCCTCAATTACTTCACCTTTCATTTTAAACCTAATATCAGCTGGCTGATTACAGCTTTTAGAATGAAATTGCATAACCTTAGTTTTTGTAACATTAAAAAGAATATCATGTTTCTGGGAATACACTTCGCAGACTTTTAGTAGCCGATCCAGACCTTTAACAGAGGGACTTATTAACACGATATCATCGGCATAAACTAAGTTATTTATCCTTGTGTTATCTATACAACATCCCACTCTTGCCGCATTAAGTGAAGCAATTAATCTGTCAATATACACATTATGGAAAACTGATACGTGTGGGTAGTTGGGAGGTAACGAAAATAGTCCACTGAGTAGGTAGATAGTTAATCTAACAATTATTGAACTCCTTTTATGTCAATAACTGGGTGGATGAAGCCAATTGGTTGCTCACCAGAGTTATTCTCCACATTAGTATTTATATACTGTGTGATAGAGCGTGCTCGGTAGTAGACATACATTACCGATCAACCAACCAAAAAAAAGAAAAGGGACGTTGGTGGAAAAAGCCGCGGGAAAGACGGAAGAAGGAGCTGGGAGCAAGAACGGAACAGGAAGAACGAAGAGGCTTGAAAACAGAAAAAGATCCCCACCAGCAAGTACGCTCTTAAAAATTGGGCAAAGAGAAGAGGGACCGTCTAATAACACTCAGTAAATGATCAGTTGCATTTTGAACCTAGTTTGGGGACATAATATAAGCTGGGTCAGAAAAATTAGGCCTACATTGTGGTCTAAGACCTAGCATCAACTCATAGCTTAACAAAGGCTAAGGCAAATTATCCTAACCTAATTTGGTGAGGAATCCTACTGTGGACCTCAATTTACTCTGCCCGCTGTGGACCATTTCCGGAATCTCTAGGCTGACCCCTATAAGGCTAGGCTTAACCTACTCTATAGTTAGACTGGAGATATTAGGGGTTGGTTAATTGGGGACCAATTCATACAGAGCATTTTTCACACACATTAAACAGCATGTATTTAGATATTGTTTCTTTAAGTACATAGATACAGAGGTCCGGTCGGGTACGATTTGGCGCCGCCGTTTGGGCGCCGCTGTTTGGGCGCGGAGCCGGTTTGGCGCCGCCGTTAATTAGTATTAAGTATTAAATAGTAATACTTAGTTATTAACCTGAAGTGCTGTCTGTCTTTTCAGATAAGTTGTGTTGTTGCCCTTAATAGCATAAATGTCTGAAAATATATCAAGTAAGAAAGGGAAACCGAAGTTTTCACATAATGGATATTTGTATGTGTTTGATAAATGTAGCAAGCGCGACCCTTCGTTACTTTTTTGGCGGTGCGAGCAAAAGAGTCAATGCAAAGGACGAATACATACAGAAAACAATATAAGGTGTGTATATATAATATGGGTACTTTTCCGTTATCTGCTCCTTGACAATTGTTAGGTTTAAGTCGTGATTATTTTTGTTAAACTACGAAAATGTCACAACTTAACCTAACCAATCGTCAAAGGCGTACAGTTGACCTAACCGGGAAGTGACGATTGGTTAGGTTAAGTCGTGATATTTTTGTTAGTTTTAACGAAAATATCATGACTGAACCTAACCAATCGTCAAGGGGGCAGATAAAAATATTGTAATGATGGTTCTAAATAAATCTTTATAATTTTTTATTGTTTCAATTGGTTATATTTTAAATGTTAAGTCCTGAGTGTAGACCTGGGGGCGGCGCCAAACCGGCTCCGCGCCCAAACGGTGGCGCCCAAACGGCGGCGCCAAATCGTACCCGACGGTGGCGCCCAAACGGCTCAGCGCCCAAACGGCGGCGCCAAATCGTCCCATTCCAACAGAGGTCAGTTGAGTGGGACCTTTTAAAACCAAACTGATTAGGAGATGTCCATAGGTAATCATTTAATCGGAGTAACAAAAGTTTTTCTAGTAGTTTCGAGAAGCAGGAAGCGACAGCAATAGGCCTGTAATTATTGCTGGACAAAATGTCTCCATACTTATTTTTGACCAGGGGCAAGATATATATCTTCATGAACTCTGCAGGATATAGCTATGAGGAAGCATGGCTGATAAGAGCAATGATACATGCAGACATACTACGTCATTGGCATATTTTAAGTGCTCATTCGATAGGTCATCTACCCCTGGCGCAGAACCAGTCTTTAGCTCTTTAATTAACCTCTTTACTTCAGAAACTGATATCAAAGTATTTTCCCTTGTCCCTCCCACAGTCGTTTGCTGCAATCTATCTTAAGATTAGCTCTACTCACACTGTTAAGAATGTTAGAGTAGTGGTTTTTCCACAGCTTTGCAGTTCCATCCTTCCCCGACACCCCATCGATTGTTGGAGGGAAGACACTTTTGACACCCGTTTGATTCTTAACAAATTTCCAAAATTTGTTATTATCGTTATTTATGCGAGCTTCACAGGCTTTTGATGCTCGAATAGACCTCTTCCTGTTTACATCGCCTTATGGCCGCCTTATACTGACCCCTGCTTCTACACATATTCATATATACTAGTCCTAATCTGGGTCTACCATGAAAGCATTACAAATCGTAAGCGTCTTTCGATTCCCTCTTCAGGGGAGCAATAAAATCATTCCATCCAGGAATAATCTTAGTATGATAGTTGTAAGATTTAATCAGGGGGGCTTCCTGCTTCTCTTGACAGGGATACTATCTTACTATAATACCTATCTATGAGTTTACAGTGATAATCATTTGAGCAAGGATTACTACATCAAGATGCAAAATTTCTAAATTATTAAAGAGGTGACCTGTTCTGTCTTTGTATTCTATTCTCTGTTGCATATTAACATTAGACCAATCGACGCGATTATTCTTACTGAGTTCTTGTTATGTCGTGTTGCACATAAATTGGTAAAATTAATTAATAGTTCTAATGGTCTATGATCAGAAAGAAGGAAATCATGCAAAATATGAACTCTAACAATTCGATCTTTTAGATTAATTATTACTAGTGAGACAATGATCAATCCACTGGTGGTACCACTCATATCACTAACGTATGTAAAATTACTACTGGTCAGGGGTGTGCTGCCAATTTTTTAACAACCGGTTCTGATACAGATAGGGGTGTAAATCGGCGATCGCCAATGGCGTGAGTCATTAAGCTAGGGGGTCTGGGGTGAGCGGTAGCTTCCCCAGCGGGGTCCGAGGCGGAGCCCCGGAAGCCAACGCATTTTAGCTTTTCCAAACAGCATTTTGTAACATTTTGGCAGAAACTATTTAACATGTTCTTTATACTCACTAATGACATAATTATCTAAAAGTAAACTAATTTTTCATCAAAAAATAAATAAATATTGAAACGACCACTGCTTGTGATACTACCTATATTTTTCTATAAAATCCTGAAAAAATGTTAAAAAAAAATTAGATATAAATTTACCTTCTCAATCATGCTGTCTCATTCAAAAAATTTCCATATAGCCAGTTCGTTCTGCGATGTTGAGTATCAGTTTTCTCACGAACTCTAGTATCATCAGCTTGACGATGATTTCTTAGCCAAGTCTTGACATATGACACAGCATCCCAGTCTGCTACAGTCTTTCCTAGTATTTTTATTATCATCAGACTGGAAATATGATTAACGGAAAGTTTGCTTCCTTCTGCTTTCGCAATATCGTTCATAACACTAAAGCCTCGTTCTGTTTCCGCGCTGCTAATAGCAATTGTGCTCACTATTTTCTTAGCTTTTGCAATGGTAGGTGGAAGAGGAATATTCTTTGATTCCACATTTGACTCAACAAAATCCCGAAAGTCATTGATGTCAATTTCAAATTTTATGAGTTCATTCAACTGCCTTATCTTTTTTTCACCTTCCAGCTATGGTGATAAGATTTCATCATATTTCCAAGATGTTGGTTCCAGTAAATCAAAAAGTGATAGGAGGTCCTCACAGTGAAACCGACTTTGAGTAACTTGCTTCAAATTGAAATGACTTGTAGATAAAAGCCTGGTTGTCATTTTGTCAACTACACTCTGAATCAGCTGATTTCTAGCAGTCCTGCAGTATTTGAACTGATACTTTGGCTGTCTTGAAACTGAATGTGTTTAAACGCTTCAGACTGGATTAACTGCTCAACTTCTGTTTCATGGCACCCCAAATTTTCTTTAAGAGCTGATAGTGCTCTTATTGTACGTCTTACAAGTTTATCTGCTCTCTGAAATGTTGTAGAACGTGCTTGGAAAGCACTAGATAACAAAGCAATTTCCTCCAGAATATCAATGATCAAAGCTAAGTCATGCAGAAACTTTGGGTTACTCATTTTTTTTTGTCATTCCAACCAGGTTTGAATTTCTATAAAAATGGGAATATAAAGCTGGATACGCTCTCCAAACTGCTTTAGCTGCTCCTACAGGCTGCCCAGCGAGGACCCATGACACGCCCCATTTTGATAATTTCTATCCCTAAATCTTTTACAATTTCATTTAGCTCTGCTCGGTTTTTGTTTGACTGATGATAGATGGAATAAATTTTGTCCAAGAATATTTTGTAATGATTCACTTGATTTATATCATTCACAGAATCATCCAACGCTAGGTGTGAGCGATGATTTAAACAATGCCAAATTATGATATTTGGAAATAACTCTGTCAGCTTTGCTGCTACTCTTTAGTGCCTTCCCAGCATTGTACTGGCAACATCTGAACAAAAACTATGAGATTTCTGGACAAGTATTCTTTGTCAAACACATAGTTTTTTAAACATTCAATTAAAGTTTCAAATATGCTGCTTGGAGTCGTAGTTGATAGTTCCTTCAAATCAACAAAAATGGTTAATGGCTTATCTGCAGATTGCACTTCACAGCGTAAATAAATGACTAACACACTTTTCTTAGCTATTGTTGATGTTTCATCATTGATTATGCATACTTTAGCTTCTTCCTTGACTATGTTGGAAAACAGTGTTTTTTTTCATTTGAGCTGCTATGTGTTCATATATTCTAGTTGCCGAAAACCGAGAATGGAGACAATTGCCAACGTTCACTCCATTTTTCTTTTGGAGTTCCAGTGCATCATCAATGTCAAACATAGGCCTATTTCTCTTTACTAAACTGTAAACCACATTAAAAATATTAACAGTGGTATCTAGAGTTTTACTGTTCATTGTGTCAATTACTGATGGCAGTACACTTTTTTGGGGCTTCTTCTAATATCTTTGTGACCTTTAAATGAGTACCTGATAATGAATGTTCTTCTATTTTCTTTTTCAGAGATGCCTGCTGATTTTCTTTTGTTGTTCCATTTGCAACTACCGAACAGTTTTCCCATTGAAAAGCTACATGCACATGCTTTGTTTTTTCTATACCAAGAGAGCCTACTGTTGAACTATCGGGGATGGCGATTAACTATCACTCGAGCCATAAACAACAGGGTCACTAGTTTTTTCCGATATTTGCATGACTTCTGTCCTGCTAGAAATGGACGAAGTTTGAATGGTGGTGGCTTTATCTTCATTTTGCACACCTGTTGTTTTTTGTTGTTTTGTTTAAAAATTGGAAACAGGGCCTGTCTCTTCATTTTGATTACAAATTATTAGGGTACAGTATTTTCTTAAAGAATAATTCACATATTTACTGTTTTAGATGCTAGAAATGGCAAACTGAACGAAATTAATACTGTCCGTCTCAGTACAAGTTCACGTCACCAACACGAGCACTTTGACCTTGAGTTCAACACTAGTGACACTGACGCACGCAGTCTAGACGACTATTCTGTCCAACTAAGTCGCGACTCGCAATATGTGTGTGTGTGTGAGAGAGAGAGAGAGAGAAAGAGAGAGAGAGAGAGAGAGAGAGAGAGAGAGAGAACCATTATTCCTGCCGCATAGCCTACTCTTCTTGCCTGCCGTTGTTCTGTTTCGACAGCCTTTGCTATACATAAATTGTGAGCTGTTTATTATACATATAGATATACATGCGTATATTTATGTACACATACGTACATAAATATACACGCTAACAAGATCCCGAATTCTCATGTTTAGACTATTCTTAGCACCGATTGACTTGTGTGCGTGCATATTTCTCTCTCTTCCTCTGCATTTGCTTGTCCCTTATACAGGGTGTACATAAAGTCAGGATCTATTTTTGTGAAGCACTTGGAAATTATATGGAATTCAATCATAAAATGATAAAGCGGTAACATTTATTAAATAATTAAGAGTAGGATTCGACGTGACGCCCATCAGTATCCCTGCACAGCTCAAATCGTTCCGCAGCATTTCTAAACACATTCTGGAGCATTTGCAGGGTTATGTTATCTGCAGCAGTTCGTATACGTGTACGTAAGTTTTCAAGACTCGTAATCTTCGTCTGATAGACGTGCGATTTGATAAAGCCCCATGCGAAGAAATCTAAAGGGGTTAAATCTGGTGATCTCGCTGGCCAAGGTCTGTTGCTTCCGCGTCCGATCCAGCGATTTGGAAAACGTCCATTTAGATAATCCTGAACAATTTTGGCATAGTGACAAGGAGCACCATCATGTTGATAGACGACGGTACTAACAATCCTATCCCCGTCGTCTATCAACATGATGGTGCTCCTTGTCACTATGCCAAAATTGTTCAGGATTATCTAAATGGACGTTTTCCAAATCGCTGGATCGGACGCGGAAACAACAGACCTTGGCCAGCGAGATCACCAGATTTAACCCCTTTAGATTTCTTTGCATGGGGCTTTATCAAATCGCACGTCTATCAGACGAAGATTACGAGTCTTGAAAACTTACGTACACGTATACGAACTGCTGCAGATAACATAACCCCGCAAATGCTCCAGAATGTGTTTAGAAATGCTGCGGAACGATTTCAGCTGTGCAGGGATACTGATGGGCGTCACGTCGAATCCTACTCATAATTATTTAATAAATGTTACCACTTTATCATTTTATGATTGAATTCCATATAATTTCCAAGTGCTTCACAAAAATAGATCCTGACTTTATGTACACCCTGTATACCAGTATGATATTATGATGTGTGTGCTAAAATACATACATGCAAATAATCGTACATACACATACGTACATAATTACACACGCTGGTAAAGTCTCTGATCTAATGTTTACATGTCCTAGTCCGGCTGACTCAACCACGTGTTTCAGTTCCAGCCAGCAAGCCAGCTTTGCTTATTAGTTATTACGCAGTTGTTCGATCGATCTTTCCATAAATACTTTCTAAAAATTTCATAATGAAATTATTCTAATGGCATGCAACGAATGTAACATAAAATGTGACATTGTAAACTAAAGCTATAATTCACAAAAACACAATTGTGAACGAGACAAATCCCGGGCGTCATGAGCATTCGTAAAATTCATCAAGACTGACTGACAAATTGCAAATTTTAAGATAAATTTCTACTGCTGTTAAATATTTGTTAAAAAAACAAACGGTTCAGTGATCCAATCAAAATTTAACAACCGGTTCGGGCGAACCGGACCGAACCGGTCCCAGCACACCCCTGCCACTGGTTACCCCTAATACATCTACATCACTTATACTTAATTTGGCCGACTCGCCAAATATATATATGTAAAGAAGGACGCTTGTTTAGAAGTGTTCGCACAAGAAGAGAGAAAACGAACAATGAAAAATGAGGGACCTCCCGGGAATCAAACCCGGTATCATCCAACTGCTGGTCAGATATGATAACCATTACACCAAGGGCCACAAAGAATCAGAACTCGTAATTTCCTACGTACGAGCGGAATCGAATGCCCTTTAAGGGGGCACCTTCTCATGCCGTTTATATATACATTTTAACTACAAACGACACACAGTATAATTAATGTAAAGAACGACGCTTGTTTAGAAGAGTGTCCGCACAAGAGGAGGAGAGAAAACGAGCAATGAAAAATGAGGCACCTCCCGGGAATGTTGAATTTTATGCCGATGCGGATGTGACATGCATCACTAATATATATATATATATATATATATACACACACATATATGTGTGTGTGTGTGTGTAAAAATGAACAAGGAATAATTCCTATATTCATATAGTCTTATATTCATTCATATAATTCTTATATTCATTCGTATAATTCTTATATTCATTCGTATAATTCTTATATTTGTTAACCCCTCCGTCTATGGCCTTGGGCGGTTCGAAGTTGACGGAGGTTCTGGTTAGGTGGCAGCAACGGATTTGTTATTCTGGAGTAGCTGGTACCGTATAGAGAACCGCAGTAGTTTCTTCTATACTGTACTACTCTCCGATTTCTTCTTGTAGTGGATCGGAGGATTCTGTGGAGTTTACTAAATTCTCTGAAGGTTCCCCGATTCTTCTTGTAACGTATCGGGAAATTATTTTTCTCTATTTAAGACTAAGTTCACTGAAGAGAGCAAGGCTCGAAGGAGAGAGAAGACAAAGATTTTTTCTTACTGTAATTTTACTGCTAAAATGTTACAAGTAATGCTCAGCCTCTAAGTTAGATCAGCCAAATCAGAATAACAATTTGAAAAATTACATGAGTTCATATACCCAAATTTTGTGGGCATCATTATTATTTAATGTTGACTTGTTTTGTTTTTATTCTCAATAGGCTGCATTATTTTGTAAAATATTTGAAGATAAGGTAAATATTTCAGCTGTGGCAACATCTAAAGTCTAAACAGATATAAGCAAGATATTTGAAGATGAAGCCATATCTTTTATTTTAAACCGTATATTGACAGATTTGATGTTATCATGATCTGCCGAGTTAACTAAAATGGAAATTGAAATATGCATTTTATTATGAATTACACTTAAACATGCATATGAACAAAAATTAAAGGCTTAAGATTTAAAATTAAACGTTAAGCAAGACATGACTTCATCTTTTACAACGAAGAGAGAATGTATCCAGAAAATGAACATTGCAGAAATTAATCAGGTTTCATTATTAAGCTAAATCTAAAAAAATGATTAAGTAATTTTAAAAAGAAACAATTCATCAATTATTTGGCAGAAATAAAATAGAAAGCAAATAAAAAATTTCTCTAAACTCGCGTCAGTGTTTATGCGAGTTTGGTCTCTGTAAAAATGAATATATAAATATAAATGTATACAAATATAAGTATTATATGAATATAATGAATATAAGGATTATATAGATACAAGGATTATATAAACATAAGGATTATATAAATTGAGGTGACGTGTGTGTGTATATATATGTATATAGTCGAAAAGTCACTAAAAGGAAAAGTCACTAAAAGAAAGCTGAATGGCAACACAAAAAGATAAACAGCGGAATACGGTATGTTCGTTTATTGGGCTGAACTAGCAGTATGTATTTTTGTATTTTACTAAATCGTTGGTGCTAAGTTTAATGTTGTGATGTTTCTAAAGTGCTAAACTAACGCAGGAAGCTGTCTAATTATTATATCAGTTAGGGATAATGTCTATAGCTTCAAATTAGTAAAGTAGGACTATTAGCAGGTCGTTTGTGGGACGCTGGCAGCGATGGTAGGCCCTAAAGAATATCTAAATCAAAGCACCTGTAAGTACCTTTATTGTCTATTTAATAACCTAATCCCTAACGGGGTCTAACAGCACCCCGAAGTTATCATAAATCATAAATATACGAATTATATAAAAATTATACGAATGAATATAAGAATATAGGAATTATTCATTGTTCATTTTTACATATTCATTCGTATAATTCATATATTCATTCGTATAATTCGTATATTTATATAATCCTTATATTTATATATATATTTATATTCTTATACTCATTTATACATATAGAGTCCAAATTCGCATAACGCTAACGAAGTTCGGATACATTTTTTTATTCGCTTTCTATTTTACTTTTGCTGAATAATTGGTGGATTATTTCTCTTTGAATTACTTAATCATTTTTTTAAGATTTAGCTTAATGTAATCTTGTTAAATTCTGCAATCTTCTTTTTCTGTACACATTCTCTCTTCGTTATGAAAGATGAAGTCATGTCTTGCTCAACGTTTAATTTTAAATCTTAAGCAGTTAGTTTTTGCTCTTATGCATGTTTAATTGTAATTCATAATAAAATGCATATTTCAATTTCCATTTTTAGTTAACTCGGCAGATCATGATAACATCAGATCTGTCAATATGCGGTTTAAAATAAAAATATGGCTTCATCTTCGAATATCTTGCTTATCTGTCTAGAAATTGCTACAGCTAAAATATTTACCTTATCTTCAAATATTTTGCAAAATAATGCAGCCTATTGAGAATAAAAACAAAACAAGTCAACATTAAATAATAATGATGTCACCAAAAATTCGGTATTTAAAGTCGAAAAATTTTTCAAATGTTCATTCTGATTGTCTGATCTAACTTAGAGGCTGAGCATTACCTGTAACATTTTAACAGTAAACTACAGTAAGAGAATATCTTTGTCTTCTCCTTCGGGCCTTGCTCTCTTCAGAGAACTTAGTCTTAAATAGAGAAAAATAATTTCCCGATACGTTATAAGAAGAATCGGGTAACCTTCAGAGAATTTAGTAAACTCCACAAAATCCTCCGATACACTACAAGAAGAAATCGGAGAGTAGTATAAAAGAAACTTCTGCGATTCCCGATACGGTACCAGCTACTCCAGAATAAAAAACCCGTTGCTGCCACATAGCCAGAACCCGCGTCAACTTTGAACCGCCCAAGGCCATAGACGGAGGGGTTAACAATTGGCGACCTCTGCAACCAGAATTCTTCCAGTCTTTTAGACCCTGGAACTAGAACCAACATTTAGTTGACCGGCGTGTCACGACTTCTAGTTCTTCACGTCCATCATTCGACCGGTGTGTCACGACTCCAAGTTCTCCACGCCCACTCTGCTTCCAGGAACAAGTGGCCAGCAAGACACGTCTTCAGGACACGCCTTCAAGGATTTCGCCGGAGGAATCTTGTTAAGTACAGGTCTTTTTCTCAAATTAATTACTAAACATTTGAGAAGACAGTATTATTAACAGTTAATAATTAGTATCAAGCCAGAATCAACACAAAACAGTGAACAATCCATACACCAGTGATACATTTCTTTTTATTGAAACCGAGTTATTTCTAATATTATAGTTAACATAGAATAATTTGATTTAATGTGTCATCATATTACCGTACATTCACGCAGGGGCGTACCTAAAGTATTTGGCACCCGGGGCGGATCCTTCCTTTGGCACCCCCCATAAATAATTTTAAAATTTAAACACTCAGAAAAATATATTATGTTTGCAAGTAGATTTTTAAACAGCACAGTACTGTCATAAGCAAATTGGAAATAAGAAAAATGCAGGACATTAAAAATTCAGTGAACAGGTAATACTGCATTTTATTTTATACAAAAAACACAGCAAATCCAGTCTCAACGCTCAGCTTATTCTTCAAAGGTAGAGAGGATTCACAGTCTCTGCTTTCGAGCCTTAATTTCTGCAAATTGATCAATGAACTCATCAAAATTCACCTTCTTTGCATATTCATGTTCAATTGAAAGTAAAGCCAGATTTGTCAATCTTGTCTGACTCATGGTCGAACGAAATAAGTTTTTTATCAATTTCAATTTGGAAAAACTTCTTTCACATGAAGCAATAGACACACAGACAGTCAAAAAGAATCTCAAACACAGTGACAAGCTTGGCAAAGATTTACAAAAATTCCATTTCACAATAAACTCCAGAAACTACAATGCTGTCCATTTCTTTGCCTCTTCAACACTGATTTTGGCAGCTTCCAAATGCCCATTGCCTTAGAACGAATCTCCAATTCTTGATGAAAGCAATCAAGACATTCAAATATAGCCCTTTTTACTTCCTCTGGCATCCTTTTTCGGAGCTTTACTCTCCCTCTTCTCTCCATAGAAATGTCCATTTTCTCACACTTTGTAGTTGCATAATGAATGGCCCTCTCCACGGCCCTCATGTTTTTAGGAAAAAAGTCAAGTCTAAAGTTTAGTGCAAAGTGTGACTTTCCTGTGTTTCAATAACATCATGACGATGCATTTACCCAGGGTCGGCCCGACCATATAGAGCCGGCCCGACCATATAGAGCCGGCCCGACCATATAGAGCGCCAAAAACCCTTGGGCCAGCCCTGCATTTATCGGGTATTATAACATCACGACGATGCATTTATAAACACTTAAACATCACTATGATACCACATTGTCAAAAATTACTGGACACTGGTATAAGTACCATGATATTGTTATAAACACCAGCACTTTATGCTTCATCATAATTATTTAATGAAACATACCACATATATGTGGCGTCACACTCAGGTAGGGCGGGTCGTACTCAGGTGACAACATGAATCTGAAGGAAATCCTACCATCAGGGGTGTCTAAATTATGTGTTTTTACATGGGGAATTCAAATATGAGCTGCTTTTTTGGATCGGATAACTCTAACCTACATCATTTTGTATTTCTAAATTGCCAATTTTACCCTTTTGAACCCCTTTATAATATATTAAAAGATATAAGGTAAATCATTTATATTGACAAGGCCAAATCAACTTTACATATAATTAATAGGTGAACTGCATGTATATCACTGGATATAATTACAAAGATCATTCTCCTGACATCTTGAACTTTGCCAGGTTGCACAAATCCTGCTTTGACTCAGACTTGGACATCAGCTTCCTGCTGGTCTCCTGAGCCCTGATCCCTCCATCCCTCTTTTCCTGTGAGAAGTACTTAGCAGAAGCCTCAGTCACCATTTTAACAACCCTCTCAATGCTTTGTGTGTGGCAAGGCCAGTTGCGCACCTCCAGGGGTGTTGATGAAGTTTTTCACCTCTGAGGTGCTTAGAGAGCAGGTGAGAGGTGGCTCTGACACACCTTCTGTCCAGCTGATCAAGTCACCGATGCTGGAAGCATCACAATTGATGTCAGGTGTCCTTCTGCTCCTAACAGAGGAGTCCCCCAGCTGAGTGCCCGGGTCCCCCTCTCCCTGATGGCCAGGATTCTCTCCACCCCTTCAATCCTCTCCTTCTGATCCTCAGAGCAGAGTAGTGTTTGGAGGATGACTTCACTGTGGGCATACCAAGCAGATCTTCTCACAGTTGGCATCACAATATCCAGCACCTCCTTTCTCTGGGACTTGAGGCAGTCCAGCTGAAAGAGGATGTGCCTAGGCCCTTCGATCCAGGAGTGCTTGACCTTCATGTTGAACCAACATGGGTAATACACTCCAATGATGAATTCCACAATGAATTGCAGAATCTTCAGGTTCTTTCCTTTAAGTCCGTGCTTTGACACCCAGAGCCTGAGAAGTCTGTTCGCTGTGGTGAGCCAGCGGCTGTGGTTTACTGGTCCTATCTCTAACAGAGCCAGCCCTGCAGGAAGTACTCCATCCCTGACTGCACAGACAATTTTATAGCCATAGTATTGATCAGTTGAGAGATCTTGAATGACCTTGTCAGGAAGCTTGATCAGTGGAGGGCCAACAGAGATTCGGGTGAAGTTTGGATTGATATCAAAGTCTGTAGCAGAATCAAGGAGCTTTCCTATTGGCCCGGATAATTTTTTGTCTGACAGAGTAGGGCCATCAAGGTCAACAATGAGATGGCGCAGGGGAAGTTCAACAGTGTGCAGGTTGCACACCAACCAGACCAGCTTTCTCCCCAGGTGCAGCTCCACAGTTAAGTATCCACTACAGACAGGTATTAACTCTTTTCAGCGCAAAATTCTTGGTTAAAAAAAGAGCTGAAATGGGCAAGAACAAATTTATCTGCAAATGCTAAACACATTATGCTTTTTGGTTTCAAAATGTTATAAAATGCTAATTTATCTGTTGTCTGTAATGCAAATAATTTGTTCATGTACTCTAAAAAAACTAAAGAAACACATCCTAAAAATATTCTTTAGAACATTGAAATAGGCCTCATACTGCTCAGTTGTACTAAAAATGAACCACCTAATTTTAGCTCAAATCAAAGTTGTTAATTAAATTTTGCTCAATGTATCACTATCATATGCGTAGAAATAGCTTTTTCTAAAATATAACAGAATAATACTCACATGTGAACAGTAACAAAAAAAATATCAGTAGATAATCATTAAATCTATCCCCTCACAGCAAGCCGAGGTGGTAAAATAGCTTCATAAATCATGAGTCACTTCAAATATTTCACAAAACGTTTTAGAATGTTCTGAAACGTTACATTCTAGCCTCTGAGAAAGGTGGCTCCGAAAATGGCCTTATGCGCGCCAGAAAACCGTCAAAATATTTCATATTTCATATTCAACTGTATGATAATAACAATTAAGTGGAATGGCACACCTTTTTGAGTATTTAAATATTATTATTATTATATGAATTACATTATATGTGTTTATATGAATTAGTTAGAACAATGCTCTATGAGAGATAACGTGAGCAGCCATGATAGAAAACGTGAGAAGACATATTCTGGGGTAACTACAATAGTAAAATAATCAACAATTTAATAATAATCAACTGCAAAATGATGTAGGTTAGGGTTATCAGAATTAAATATTTTCTTCAGAATTGTGTTCTATACACCAAAATATGTCATTTGAACACCCCTCTCCATTGATTTAAAAAAAATGCATAGTATGACCCGCCCTAGCCGTCACAGTGTCAAGTGAAAAAAACTTGGAATGTCAGTTGCAGCCAGCTGGCTATGCTCAACAAACTGATGACTAAAACGTCAACAAACGTTCGCCTTTCGATGTAATTTTTATCAAATATTTAATTTTTCGTTTGTAAATTTTGTATTGGCAATAAAAATAAAAATTTATTTTATAGTGGAAATTAACATTAAGCTGTTGTAATAGTTTGAACATTTTAAATTTTTTTTTCTTACTTTGGCGAATTTTTCATTTGGTTTGAAAACTTGTACTGGTATTTCAACTCTCCCGATGGCACCCCCCTCCTGGCTGTCCCCCGGGGCGGACCGCCCACCTCGCAACCTCCTTAGTACGCCACTGCATTCACGTACATTCGAGTGGAATTTTGTTTACATTTTTTATTATTTTGTTTACAATTTCTTCAAATTTTTCCCTTGTTAGGCAAATTGTTGTGCATTTATTTGTGTATTTTTTAGATAGGGTAGTTAGGAAAGCCACTCAAGTGATCATTCCATAGATTAAGACCGGTCAAGCAGACCAAATTAGAATACATTAACAGTACCTTCACATACAGTATGAGCGATACAGAAGGTGCGCTTTCTGACATTGAAAATTCACCTACACCCATTTTTCCACCTACCCCGCGCCCTTCAAACATATTTCCAAACACACAAACTTCAGCACAAGCACAAGCCAACATGTCTCAAACCCCTTCCCCAGCATACATTAACTTAGGTAGACTTGTAAATCTTCCCCACACTGTCCTAATTTTTAAGGGAACCATAGATATTAGATAATAACTCCGTTGAACCACACGTAAGACCTTGGATTGAGTCTCTAGAATGTCATTTCTTACGCGAAAACATCACAGATGATGACATAAAGATTAGGGAAGCTAAAAGGTTTATTGACCCTAAAGAGGGGAATGCCCACGATACAGTTACACACGTCTCATCCATTAACGAAGCTACAACTTGGAATAACTTTAAAAAACACTTATTAGAATTTTTCAAAGAAATAGCACTCGCACAACCTTTGGCCACATTAGAAGCTGTCTTCCAAGCTAAATGGAAGAAAGAAGAACATGAAGATTTAAATAATTTTACTACACGAACACACAAACTCGTAGGAGAAGCCCTCCGAACCGCAGAAAATACATGCGACATTACATTCACTTCCAAGCAAAGAAACCTAATAGCAGCAGCATCCATTTACCAAAACCTACCCGTAGCACCTAAAAAGAAATTTCAAGAGTGTCTAAATTTTGACAAACCAGTAAGTGTAGCCATAAATAAAACAAGGGAACATTACCCAAACTTAGCGAGCCAGAACTACCGGAAGGGTAGAGAGACCCCCATACACTACATTCAGCAATAGCAGCAACAGAAGCAATAACAACAACCCTATAAATCGAGGCCAATGCAGGGAACACCAACTCAGAAACAAGCCCCACAAATCCAGAATGCACGCCCTCCTCCTCAGTGTTTTAATTGCGATAGTTTTGGGCACATGATGAGTTAATGCAATCACTCCCCTTACTGCTCCCACTGTCATGAACATGGTCATCGCCGTGGCGACCGACAAAAATGTGCCGAAAAAGCCCCTGCAGGGTACAGGCCTCACTTCCAGAGATCGAATCACCAACGTTCCCAAAAGCTCTCCAATTCGCAGAAACCAGTTAGTTCTCAGCCTCAACAGAACCACCCACCAAACAGATCACGACCACCAGGTCAACCACACCATTACCCGATGTCCAGACCCCAATATAATCAGCAAGGTCGGATGGTTCGGTACGTAGAAGTACCCGTTGAAGAATCAGTTTCCCCAGAGTACACTTTTCAAGAAGCCCCTCCAGTGTATGGTGATCCCGTAGCATATGACTCAGGTCCTCCCATAGAAGTCAGTTCAAGTTCTTTTTTAGATCCCACTTTGGAGGCAACAGTTCAACCTCCTCCCTCCTAAATAGCAGTAATGAACCCAAATACACACGTAAACTACCCATCAGGATTATAAGTGCGAACCTACTAGATTTAATAATAAATTGCAGCAGAGATAACCGAGATTTAACCGCTCTCCTAGATACAGGAGCACATGCGACATTAATTAAGAAACAATGTGCAGATGAGTTACTAGAGAGTACAGATTATAAATATAAAATTAAGGCACCTTCCTGCCAACTCAGAGGAGTTACAGGCACACCCATACCTACATATGGAGAAATCGAATTATATTTAGAAGTTGGTAACGCGGTATATCCCGCAAAATGTTGTAGTGTGGACGCAGTCGCTACCTTTCAAACAGATATCTTACTAGGTATGGATTTTTTCAACCGGAATCAATGGGAAATTTACCCAGCCGGAAAATTAGTTAAGTGTAGAAATAGGACACACCCTCTCCATGAGAATAATAGAGAGGTGCCGCACGTTCAGCCTAATGCTAACAGAATCAGCTTAGTTCGGATTTCCGAAAGAAATAGGAAACCCACTCCAGTTTATAGCAGTTCGAGTCAGTCGGTTGCATCCAGAAGGACAACCGCCCCAGAGTAATCAGTTCCAGTTGTTGAATCCAATAGGATCAACACAGTCAGTTTCCAGTCAGTCAGGGTCCAGTCAGTCTGTTTCCAATCAACCAGTTTCAGTTAACTCAGCAGTTAAGATTCGAAATCCAACTGAAACGATTTTTCAGTCAATAAGGCAAATTTTAATCACCGAACCAGAATCAGATTCATAATTTTTCATATGCCCCACAGAGCATATAACAGTAGCACCTTATGAGAAAATTTGTTTCCTGGCAAGAGTAGTAAACGGTCAAGGAAAACTATTAGAGTCAGATCGTACTCTTATTACAGAGAAAAGTAATTTCAAGAGAGATATTCTTATTGCCTAAGTCATAGTCAGAATTCAGCTATCCCTGTTGTTTGTTTAAACAAAGGAAAAAGCCCTATTGAATTAACTTCAAATCAGAGAATAGGAACTGTTTCCACAATAGAAATAAATTCAGATTTCCCCACCAGTACTATAAATCGTGTTTCCAGTTCCTTAGAGTTAAACCCTTCAGCATTAAAAGAAAAATATAAGAAATGTTTGGAGCACTCCCTTCATGAGTCACCAGCCTTACAGGATCCCAAACTATTGGAATCACTTCTTGATTTCCTGATAAGAAATAGAGATGTGATTGCCCTAAAAGGAGATCCTCTGGGCCGAATAATTTGGTCCCTTTCGAAATCAAGCTGGAACCCAATTCCAAACCCATCTTTATTCCTCCCGATAGGGTTCCACATTCCCAATTAGTAACTATTGAGGAACACATTTTAGAACAAACCATCGAGTCACTACACAAAAACAATCGCTTCCTCTACGCCCTTTTGGACAAATTTACATACCTTGAATCCCTGTTAGCTAAATACAAAGAACACGAAAGATATCTAGAATTAGTAGAAATAATTCCTACAAGTAATCCTAATCGATAAATATTTGCAACAAATAATTAAGATTCATTCTGAGGTGACGTGTGTGTATATATATGTATATAGTCTAAAAGTCACTAAAGGGGAAATATCACTAAATCTAAGCTGAATGGCAAGAGCAAGTCATAAATGAACCAACGCGGCTGTTCGTATTGTTTTGGGCTAGCCTAGAGATGTTTTTTCCTATCTGACCTAATCGTTGGTGCTGAGTGTAATTAGGTGGTGTTTCTAAGGTGACAAATGAGGTAGGAAGTTGTCTGTACTTAAGTATAGTTAGGGGTAATGTCTATAGCTTCTAAATTGGTAATGTAAGAGAGAGTTAGGTAGGCTGTTTGTGGGACACAGGAATCTAATGGTAGGCTCCCAAAGGAATATCTAATTCAACGCACCGGTAAGTGCTTTTGATTGTTTGCTAGAACCTAAGTAACCTAACTGGGGTGTCTACCCCACGCTATCACATTTGGCGACGAGGATGGGATTCAATTAAGCTCATGGGATTCGATTAAGCTCATTGGATTCGATTAAGCTCATTGGATTTAATTTAGCTCATTGGATTGAATTTGGCTCATTTGATTAAATTTTGTTCATTGGGTTAAATTTGGCTCATTGGTTTAATTTGGCTTATTGGGTTCAAGTGGTTGTTTGGAAAATTGGATGTAGCCTAGTGGGTCGTCCGATTTGGTTTGTTTGTGTGGGTAAGCTACCGTACTATAGCGTAGGTCCCGCAGCCCTAACTCTAAAACTAATTCCTACTCAGCCCTAACTCTAAAATTAATTCCTACTCAGCCCTAACTCTAAAACTAATTCCTACTCAGCCCTAACTCTAAAACTAATTCCTACTCAGCCCTAACTCTAAAACTAATTCCTACTCAGCCCTAACTCTAATACAATTCACTATTCAGCCCTAACTGGGGAGTAACTAGATCAAATTTAAACCAAATCTAACCTACTTCACGTGATTTGGCCTAATTCGGTTTTGCTCTAGCATGTCGGTGATTGGCCATATAAGCCCCTACGAAGACTCTGGGGAGGACTTCGAAGCTTATGCCACTAGGGTGAGGTTGTTTTTCGAGGCAAATTCCATTCCTGATGCTAAGAAAGTACCTACCTTTTTAACTATAATAGGCCCTAAAACGTTTGGTTTAGTTATGGACCTAGTTTCTCCTAAAGCACCGGAAACCTGCACCTATAATGAATTGGTACAGGCCCTAACCGATCACTACAAACCCCGAGTAGTTCTCATCTATGAACGTTTCAAATTTTATTCAAGGCATCAGACGGGAAATGAAAGCATTGCAGAGTTTGTTACAGGAATAAAAAGCCATATCCGTACGTGTAAATTTGGGGACAAATTAGATGAAATGCTAAGAGCTAGGTTTGTAATGGGTCTCAAAGAGGAGTCTACCCAGAGAGCCCTATTAGCCATACAGGACCTAACTTTTAGTCAGGCTGTAGAAATAGCTACGGCTAGAGAAGCAGCTGTTAAAGATGTTAGAGCTTTTGGAAATCACAGTAGTAAAGCCCAACACGTAAATAGCTTTAAATCTTCTAGGCCTGGCAGACCTAATGAGCCTACTAGACAGGCAAATAAAAGGTATGAGGCGAATATGACTAAGCCTACTAATTCTACTAAGCCTTCCAAGCCATGTACGGGGTGTGGAAAACACCATTGGAAGAAGGACTGCCCTTTTAAAGAAGCAATTTGCCGAAACTGTAGTAAAATAGGCCACATAGCTAAAGTGTGTTTTTCAAAGAAAACGAAGGGTGCAAATTCTAATTTTAACATTTCTAGTGCAAAATCCTCAAAAGGGAAATACTTCGAACATTGGAGTGGAGTACCTATTTTATGAGCAGCAAAGTGGGAAAAATACAGGCCCATATATTGTAGAGGTAGGCCTAAATGGAATTACAGTTCCTCTAGAACTAGATACAGGTGCTGCCCGAACTGTCATGTCCAAAACAGTTTTTGATAAAATTTTCAAAAACACACCTAAACTACATGCATCTAAAACGATTTTGAAGAAATATGGGGACATACAAATACCTATTTGTGGAGAATTTTCCGTCACAGTTACAGTCAACCAGAAAACTGTCTCATCCCTTAACCCTTTTAGTGGTGGATGAGCAAGGGCCTACTCTACTAGGCCGTGATTGGATTGATGCTTTGAAAATGCCGATTGACAAAATCTTGCCAAGGGGTCAGGCAGACGTGGATACACTCTCATATCCATCTGACATAGACTCATTGTTAAGGGAGTTTTCTTCTGTTTTTGGGCCTGAAGTAGGCAACCTAAAAGGCCATCAGGTCTGCATAGAAGTAGATCCTAATGTAACTCCGAAATTTTGTAAGGCTCGTTCAATTGCGCATGCACTGCGGGAAAAGGTAGATTTAGAAATTGACAGGCTGCTAAAAGATAAAATTATTGAACCAGTCACACACGCTAAGTGGGCTGCCCCAGTAGTTCCTGTACTAAAACCGGATAAGTCCGTGCGGTTATGTGGGGATTACCGTTTGACAGCGAATAGAGCCGTCCTTCTAGATTGCTATCCTATACCCAAGCCTGATGAATTATTTAGCTCTCTTGCTGGGGGTAAATATTTCACAAAACTCGATATGTTCCAAGCCTATGCTCAACTAAGTTTAGATGAAAACTCTAAAGAATTAACTATCATAAATACGCACCGAGGCCGATGTAAGTACAATAGGCTATGCTATGGAATAGCATCGGCTCCGGGTATTTTTCAGAGGACAATGGACCAAGTTCTAGGTCACATTCCAGGGGTACTTTGCTTTCTAGATGATGTCCTCATTTCAGGTTCGTCTAAAAAAGAACACCTAACTAGATTAACCACGGTTCTAAAAAGACTCCGGGATGCCGGACTTAAGCTAAAGAGAGAAAAGTGTTCATGGGTCACTAACGAGGTTTCATATTTAGGGTTCCGCATAGATGCCTCAGGCATTCATCCAACGATGGATAAACTAGAAGCAATAGAAAATGCACCACCTCCACAAAACATCACACAGTTACAAGCTTATTTAGGTCTCCTAAACTTTTATAGGAAATTTTTGCCTAATGCCTCGACTTTCCTTGAACCCCTAAATAAGCTATTACGAACTGGGGAACAGTGGAGATGGGAGAAAACTCAAAAGGAAGCATTTGAGGCTTCCAAGGATGTACTGTACTACTAAAGTCCACTCTCCTAGTGCATTATGATCCTAAACTTCCTCTCGTAGTTTCAGCAGACAGCAGTTCTTATGGAATTGGGGCAGTGTTATCTCACCACATTGATGGTGTAGATAGGCCTATCTGTTTTGCTTCTAGAACACTAATTGAGACTGAAAGACGATATGCACAAGTGGAACGTGAAGCATTAGCCTTAGTATTTGCAGTAAAAAAATTTCATTTCTATCTATGGGGCCATGAATTTAAACTAATTACTGACCATAAGCCTCTTTTAGGTTTATTTTCACCTAATAAAAATATTCCAGTTATGGCCTCAGGTAGGATTCAACGATGGGCACTGATTCTACAAGCCTATAAATTTGACGTAGTACATCGGTCAGGTAAACTTCTAGGTACAGCTGATGCGCTAAGTAGGTTGCCCTTAGAAAATCCAAATGATTGTGTACCTATACCTACAGAATGGGTTCACTTGGTGGAGTTTTTGGAATCCACTCCAGTATCTGCGGTACAAATAGAGCAGTGGACAAAATCAGACCCTATTCTGTCTAGGGTCATCCATTTCTGCTTAGTTGGTTGGCCTACTAAGGTTGAGAGTGAATTACAGCCTTTTTATCAACGTCAGTCTGGCCTCTCGATTCAAAATGGCTGTCTCTTATGGGTCCACAGAGTGATTATTCCAAATGAAGGCAGGTCGAATTTAGTGAAGGAACTTCACGCTGAACACATGGGCGCAACAGAAATGAAAGAGCTGGCGAGAGCTTATTTCTGGTGGCCTGGTTTAGATGGAGAACTCGAATCATTGGTTCGTTCCTGTCAAAGCTGCCTAGAGAACAGAGATCTCCCAAGGAAAAGTCCACTTCATCCTTGGGAATGGCCTACTATACCGTGGCATAGGATCCACGTTGACTATGCAGGTCCTATAAATAATATTTATTTCCTAGTCATTGTGGACGCCTACTCTAAGTGGGTGGAAATTTTTCCAACCACTTCCACGACTTCGGGTGTTACTATTCGCTTACTCCGTTCGGTTTTCGCTCGATGGGGTTTACCCGTAGTCCTGGTTTCCGACAATGGTACTTGTTTTACCAGTGAGGAATTTCGTTCCTTCGTCCACCTAAATGGCATTAGACATGTCCGGTCTAGTGTTTTCCACCCGTCTACTAACGGTCTCGCGGAAAACATGGTCCGTACTTTCAAGTCGGCCTTGCGTCATTCTCGTGGGGAGGAAATGCAAGTGGTGTTGGATAAATTTTTGTTTAAATATCGAATAACACCTCACACCACGACGGGGATGTCTCCCTCTAAACTTATGATTGGCCGGGGAATTCGTTCAGTTTTCGATTTGTTACGTCCAAACGAAACGTTACAACAACGAGTTTTACGCCATCAGGAAAAACAGAAGTTGTACCACGACACTAAAAGAGGGAGAGTTATAGAGGCGCAACCTAATGATCCAGTTATGATTCGCAACTATGGGGCTGGACCAAAATGGGTTCCTGCAACTGTGCAGGAAAGAACGGGCCCTGTTTCCTTCAAGTGCCAACTAGAAGATGGTCGTTCTATTAAACGCCATCAGGACCAGATATGGGAACGTGAATTGCAGAAGGACCAGAGTCTTCCGGAAGAGAGAACTGATCCTCCGGAAAATGGGTCAACTCGCCCGCCTATACAGGTTGCACCTAATCCTACTACATCAACCCCGCTCCGCAGGTCGTCTAGGATCCCTCATCCCCCTGACAGACTAAACTTGTAGGGGAGGAGTGAAGTGACGTGTATATATATATATATATATATATGTAGTCTAAAAGTCACTAAAGGGGAAATATCACTAAATCTAAGCTGAATGGCAAGAGCAAGTCATAAACGAACCAACGCGGCTGTTCGTATTGTTTTGGGCTAGCCTAGAGATGTTTTTTCCTAGCTGACCTAATCGTTGGTGCTGAGTGTAATTAGGTGGTGTTTCTAAGGTGGCAAATGGGGTAGGAAGTTGTCTGTACTTAAGTATAGTTAGGGGTAATGTCTATAGCTTCTAAATTGGTAATGTAAGAGAGAGTTAGGTAGGCTGTTTGCAGTGGTGGGCACCGTTAACCAAAAAGTTAACTTCGTTAACCGCTAATCCGTTAACCAAAAAGTTAACTTCGTTAACCGTTAATCCGTTAATTCGTTAAACATGTAACGGAAGTTACCGATAAACCGTTAACGTTAACTTTTATTATAAAAAAAATGAAAAACACAATATATATATATATAATTTAATTTTCCCTCTTCTTCTCGTTCTCCATTTTGTCCATGAGATGCATGTTGCCCGTCATGAAAATTAGCATATCAAAGTTTTCATCAGACAGGGATGATCTCTTGGCCATCAGGATGTCCTTGCCCATAGAGAACAAACGCTCCACTGCAGCACTGGAGGGGATGGCTGTGTTGAACTTGATGAACAAGTCCACCAACACTTGCTCACCCAAGAAGGCAGCATCTGTCAGCAAGTCCTTGGAGTTGGTCTCCAGCCAGGTCTTGACCAAGTTCTGGGCCTTGCCCTTGAGTGACCTGTGGCTTCTGCTGCTCTCTTTTGTCTGGATGACAGCACTGAAGAAGTCATCCTCCTCCTCCTCCTCGTTGTTGCTGCCTCCACTGTTGCACAGAATATTCGGGAAGTAATTGAACTGAAATTTCTTCGGTCTTCACAGCAGAGATACTAAAGAGTAAACAGCCTCTGGCGCCACACGCTCACATTTACTTCTCAACGCCATCTATTATCTCATAAAGAAACTAATTCACATTGGGACTTGAAAGTACCGGCAGGATCAACCGGGTAGAAAATAATTATAGAGATTTTAAAGATGTGGTACCTAAAAGTACCGCCAGGACATAAAGGGTTAAGTGAAAACGCTCCCATTGTAAGACATCAATTGACTTAATTTATGTCATCAAAGTGACATGAGAATTGAAATCTTACCTGATCAGTTTTATGGTTCTTGAAATGTATCAAGGAGACTACTAATAAGGTACTCACAGACATATTATAAATATACATGACTTACTTGACAACGATTATTTTTAAATATTCACTAGCACAAACATGTTGCGCAAGAGACAGACTGCAAATGAAACGAATGTAGTTATTTGTTGTAATTGTTACATATATATTATTGAAAGTGCCTTAAAATGCTCGTGATATTTCTTGAAAGAAGTTGAAACATTCAACTCAAATGGCAAATCTTTCCGCCTGATTTTACAGTCGACCATGTTTTGCTCAAACCAATGCCATAAATAACTACCATATTTGGTAAGACACAAATTGTGGCGACGGAAACAAATATATCGCCTGATTTTGCACTGCGGAAATGGAAATTCGTTCATCACTATTAACAGTGGCGGATTAATTGCGCACCTGCTCAGCACTAAAAATAATATAAACTTTTAAACGTTTATTTATGAATTTTTTGGATTAACGGACTTGAGTTAACGGAAGTTAAATGTAACGGAAGTTAATTAGTCCGATAATGATTTTCAAAGTTAACTTAAAAGTTAAATCGTTAACGAAAAAGTTAACTTCGTTAATTAACGATTAACGGATTAACGGTTTGTGCCCAGCTTTGGCTGTTTGTGGGACACAGGAATCTAATGGTATGCTCCCAAAGGAATATCTAATTCAACGCACCGGTAAGTGCTTTTGATTGTTTGCTAGAACCTAAGTAACCTAACTGGGGTGTCTACCCCACGCTATCACACATTCCAAAGTTTTGCGTGCGACCCAGCTAGCCCATAGGAAAATCACTCTTTCCACACTAATACCATGGGATACACTTCAGTCCTTGATTCACACCTCTCAGACACAATTAAAATTATCACCCATATTCCCACTCAACCATACTAACTACCCCCAATTTCTAGAATACAGCTGGACCACGCCCCTACACTTACCTCATGATTGTACTATTTTTCGATGTACTCACTTATGACGTATACAAATTTCACCCTTTCCCAACACCCTACCAAAACAATTCTAATCTCTATCGATTGTATTTACCCACAGTACCACCTTACCTTTTCCTCACCAAAGACCTTTCAGCATATTTTATGATGTCAGATAGCGACATCTGGCATTGCAGATTCCCGCAAACGAGCAAACAACTTGTTTGCCCTTCACTCAAACCAGTAAGTCTTCCAACCACTTAATCCGTGACCGTCATGCCCCGGTATGTTCTTTCACGAAATTCTATTCCTCTAAAGCCGTTCAACTCCGAGTTGGACCAGACATCTGGGTTTCTTTCGCGAATAGGATTACCGCTACTTTCGAGTGTCCGTCAAATTATTCCCTCATCAAAATACTTACTGTTATCCGTCTACCCATTGGTTATTCCTTGCGTTCAAAAACCTTCCAAATATACAACCCTTATAAGGTTACCATTAACCCTTTCGCTCACGAATTATGACAGGGTAAAAAAGAAATTTGCCTTTGTGTGTGGTTACACAAGAATCAATATGGTTTATTTTTCAGCTACACAATTGTCTACCCAGTGAGTGAAAGGGTTAATGTCTCATACCCCTTCCCGTCGCATATTAAATTTAAACCCGTTATAGAAATCTTAAATCTCTCCATGAAGCCTGTAACCATCCAACCCGAACTCCATGCTCCTAAATGGAATAATCAATTGAGTCGTTTTAAAATTTTAGATGATAACCAGCATAACCTGTTACAAATACTGCAAATTTGTAACAGGTATATATAATTTTTATATACTGTATATATATCTATAATTTTTTCAACATCTGCCGTTAGTATCATTATTATGTGTGCTATTATCCTCAGTATATTTGTAGTAAAACGATCATTCTTGGAACGAAGGAAAACAAGAGACCGAACGACGTGAAGCGATTTATGCACGACCAAGAGTGCGTAACCAGACCACGTAAACTAGACTTAACCACCCCGACTTACGTTGTGTATATAAATATGTATTATAAAAACCATTAGTTATCATCTAGTTAGACTTAGTTAGGATGCTATATTATTGTATTAATATCATTCTAGAGGGAAGAGCCCTGTAAAAATGAACAATGAATAATTCCTATATTCCTATATTCTTATATTCATTCATATAATTCTTATATTCATTTATATAATGCTTATATTCATTCGTATAATTCTTATATTCATTCGTATAATTCGTATATTTGTATATATTTATATTCTTATACTCATTTATACATATAGAGTCCAAATTTGCATAACGCTGACGAAGTTCGGATAAAATTTTTTATTCGTTTTCTATTTTATTTTTGTTGAATAACTGGGGGATTATTTCTCTTTGAATTACTTAATCATTTTTTTAAGATTTAGCTTAATAATGTAATCTTGTTAAATTCTGCAATCTTCTTTTTCTGTACACATTCTCTCTTCGTTATAAAAGATGAAGTCATGTCTTGCTTAACGTTTAATTTTAAATCTTAAGCAGTTAGTTTTTGCTCTTATGCATGTTTAATTGTAATTCATAATAAAATGCATATTTCAATTTCCATTTTTAGTTAACTCGGCAGATCATGATAACATCAGATCTGTCAATATGCGGTTTAAAATTAAAATATGGCTTCATCTTCAAATATCTTGCTTATCTGTCTAGAAATTGCTACAGCTAAAATATTTACCTTATCTTCAAATATTTTGCAAAATAATGCAGCCTATTGAGAATAAAAAACAAAACAAGTCAACATTAAATAATAATGATGTCACCAAAAATTCAGTATATAAAGTCTAACAATTTTTCAAATGTTCATTCTGATTGTCTGATCTAACTTAGAGGCTGAGCATTACCTGTAACATTTTAACAGTAAACTACAGTAAGAGAATATCTTTGTCTAATCCTTCGAGCCTTGCTCTCTCCAGAGAACTTAGTCTTAAATAGAGAAAAATAATTTCCCGATACGTTACCAAAAGAATCGGGAACCTTCAGAGAATTTAGTAAACTCCACAGAATCCTCCGATACACTACAAGAAGAAATCGGAAAGTAGTATAAGAGAAACTTCTGCGATTCCCTATACGGTACCAGATACTCCAGAGTAACAAATCCGTTGCTGCCACATAACCAGAACCCGCGTCAACTTCGAACCGCCTTCGAACCGCCCAAGGCCATAGACGGAGGGGTTAACATATATATATATATACAGAGATGGGCAAGATCACCAACTTTGGTAATCTTGAAGATCAAGATCAGATCACCAGAAAAATGTGATCTTGAAGATCAAGATCAGATCACCAGAAAAATGTGATCTTGAAGATCCAGATCAAGATCGTGATCTTGAAGATCACTTTTCAAGATCACTTTTTAAGATCACTTTTATATGAATTGAAAAAAGTTGTACTCTTGTAGAGTAAACAAAAACAAATTATTTTGTTAATCACTCCTGAAAAGTATCACTCCTAATACTCCCCTGAGGGCTGAGGCAATACAAGCATCGCATCCTACCCATGTCACCTGATCTAAACCACGGGGATTGACGATTCCCCTTTCAGTTTTTCAGGTGGTAAACTTAAAACTTAGTATTATCATAACTTATCAGCAAAGAAAAAACTATTAAATGACCTACATATAGTTTTTAGTTCTATTTTTCTCAATTCTCATTTCACCAGGTCCATAACCCATATCAATGAATGGTCAGCATATATAAGTAAACATTTTTTACATAGAATTTAATTTTACAGTTTTACTGCAGTACGCAATTACTGACAATATAAGGGTAAAAACCGCAAGTTAAGAGTGTTAATTTAATGTTCAACCGCTGTAAACATTTGCTTTCAGCAAAACCAATTGTTCAAAGTTACCATCCGAGAGACGACTTCGTTTGGGGCTATGAACCATGCCAGCAAACGAAAACAACCGTTCCACTGGTGCAGAGGAAGGTAGCGTGGTGTTATACCTCTTGAAGATCTTCTTTATAGCAGGATACCTATCTAAAGAGTCGAGTGCCTTACTGGTGTCCTGCAAATAATTGAGGACTTCCAAGTCTTCCTTGTTGTTAGGAGAGAATGAGCCGTCCATAGTTCTGAAGAAATCGTCTTCAGATGATGAGTCTGAGTTCACCGAACTATTACCACTGCTGTCAGAATTACAATTTCTTACAGCCATTTGCAGCTTGTCTTTTACTTGAGACTTGATTGCTTCATGATCGCCGAAATTAGGCCCTTGCAACAATGATATCCATCTAAGTTTGAAATACGGATGAGATACTGAGGCCAAAACGGCATCAGTTACCTCGGGGCTCAACGACAAAAAATGACCAAATCTGGCATTGAAGCCAGAGACGACTGCTGCCAGTAATGGCATGCAGTGTCTCAAGCGCAGGTCGTTTGGTTGGATAGGCTCCAATCTTGCGAGGGCATCTTGAGTCACTAGGACTGTTGGAAGAAGACAACCGTAGTAGCATTCTTTCTCTGCCTGTAATTTGTTGAGGGCTGCTGCAATTGGTTTTAGAACAGACAAATATTCTGAAATAAATTCCAATTCATTGTCTTTGAGGATGGGTAGATTCAGTTCTTCAAGAGCTACATTCACGTCGTTCTTATGTTTATATATTTGGCTTAATGAGTCGTACATTGAGTTCCATCGGGTGACGCATGGGTACCTAAATTGGACGCCAGTTATTTCCTGTATTTTTTCTGCTGACTTGGGTTTACCAGCAGCATTCCACAGCGCCGAACATTTTCCCATTGCAGAATGCTTTATCTTCTTTAGTCCAGGTGAATTCAGTCCTTTATCTGCATCAGTTGTTGCTACCAAGTTCAATGTGTGGGAGGCACATCGAATATGGGATGATAGTTTCACTGACTCCTCTCCATGCTCTCCTGAATGTTCAGGAAGTTGCTGATGATAACCTCTTCATCTGAATCTTTTTCATCATCATCTTCATCTGCATCATCTTCATCAATGTCGTCAGTACGATTCTGAACACGAACACCGAACTCTTTAAAGCATTTCACTATGTTCGATGCATTGTCGGTGACTGTAGATACAACTTTTCTATAAGATAAACCATGCTCCGAGTTGATCCTGTCCAATATTCCAGCAATTTTATCAAAGCTATGTTTCCACGAAATCTTCGGCATGCCAGTGCAGCTGATCCTCGCGACAAGTCATCATTGATCTGTAATGTAAGAATATAAAATCAATGTTTGTATGAACATTTTTTTAAGCTTAATTTAATAATATTGGTTAGACACGCACCAGCTAAACTGCGCCACCAAACATTGAAGAGAAGAACTATGTGATATAAAGGAGGCAATTCAGCGATGAGTCGCCTACCATACCACCACATCAGTGACCCATCCCATAAGAGCAAAATGTGGAAGAGTCCATATTCACAGCCTGTGAATATGGACTCTTCCACATTTTGCTGTGAATCAGACACAATGACAGATGACAGAATCAGTGAATTAGTGTGAAATTACTGTGAATCACAGCAAAATGAAGACTCACCAAATTAATGAATGAGGAACACATGTCGAATAATTGAAAAGATTATACTAAAGTCTATCAGACTATCAGTCTATCACCAATGGTCAATTTATCAAATATAAAAATAATACACTAAATCAATAGCATACCAATGCGCAGTGACTCCCATGAAACTGCGGTGATTAGTTGACCATATGTCGCATGTAACACACACATGGTCAACTGCTGCCAGTTTTGCTTGTATGTCTTCCTTCATTGTACTGGTTGTTGTTGCAAGAGATCTAGCCAGGGTGCGTCTAGATGGCACCTGAACAGCCGGGTTGACGTCTGAAAAAAATATTTAAAAATTAAAACAAATACAATAGATTAGCTATGGAAAAAATATCAAAATATTTAGCTAGGCTAGCGATAGTCTAATGTTCATACAAATAATATGATTAATTATTTTAATCAGATATTAGCTATGGAAAAAATAGCAAAATATTTGAGTTATACTAACATGAAAGAAGATCCTTGAATTCATGTAGTTCAACTAGGCTCAATGGTAGGAGCCCATTAGCCACAAGCGAGAGAATCTTCTTTCAAGGATATCCTTGCATATTGGTGGTCCTGGTTTTTGCTTGGAAATGTGGAACATGCTTAGTGTTGACTGCTTGGCAATTTTGGCAGGGCCAGCATTGCTGCCGCTGGCATCTTCTTTAGCTGGACGCTTGCGAGATTTCTTCTCCGATTCATATTCACCAAAAGATCCGAATGTAGTTTCTGCACAAGAAAATAAATTATTATCATGCGGAAAGACTTCTTGAACACCCTGTATAATATTTATCAGAGTATCAAACTTCTAGTTGAAATTAATACTTAACAAGATTCTAAAATTTTGTTATCTTTAACTAAAATTATTTTCACCATGATCAGTGCATTTTTATCCTATGTTAAATTGAAAGCCGAATTTCGTCCTTCAGTAACTAAATAGGAGAAATTACAGACATGGATCAGACAGAGAGAAAGACAGATACACCTGGCGTTTTATTATAGTTGGATATCGGCAGTTTTTAATGTAGTTACTAGTCCATAATCTATTAATATCTGAAGTGCACAATATATTCAAATGGACGTCTATGTAAATGTAGCATTAGTCTTGTATGGCACCAGTCACTTAAAATATGACTTGAACCATTATGTTAATGTTGCTACTTACTACTTAGTTACTAAGTAGTACTAACCCTGAGGTGCCTCAGAAGATTGCTTGTTGAGTCGAGGCCAGCAGACAGAATTGTAGTTTTCTTTGTACACTGCCTACAAATAACTTTGATACTGTTTCCAGTTTTTTCGACAATTTGAAAATATTTTCCGTTCAATAGCACAGATTGATCCTTATTACCAACATTGTTATCTAAATATATTGAATACTGTTCTGGTGACAACCTAGAATATTTGGTTCCCTTGGGAGCCTGTTGAAGTTGTAAAATTGCACTCATTATTAAAAATTCAATCTGTAAATAAAATATGTTAGAATTAATTTATTATGAATACGGACCTATAGGCTATATTTTATGCCTATATATAATAATATATTAATAGAACACTTTTAACATAATTGCACAGTAAATTACACTTTTACGAGCCTAAATTCCACAGCAACTACACCTTCCATGAGCCCACGCATGACGCAAGTCACCCAACTAACAGAAAACATAAACAGTCGGTGTTGAACAAAGTTGCCACCAGATGTCGCTTGGACAAAAAACAAATGACATTCGCATAGCGGCATATTTAAGAATCTGAAATTAAAAGTGATCTTGAAGTCTAAAGTGATCTTCAAGATCAAGATCACAAGAAATAAAGTGATCTTAGATCAAGATCAAGATCACCATAATAAAGTGATCTTCAAGATCAAGATCAGATCACGATCTTGATCTTCAAGATCACGATCTGATCTTGAAGATCAAGATCGTGCCCATCTCTGTATATATATATATATATATATATATATATATATATATATATTATATATATATATATATATATATATTAGGGTGTGTTTATGGTATATGGTGAAAAATGCGAAATGAAAATGCAAGGTTGCGGAACCCTTTATTTTGTGAGGATACATGAGAAAAACAGAACAGGCAAAATTTCTTTGTAATCCAACAACATTTAGAGGTTGCCCACAGCTGATAGGTATTTTCAATTTATAGGGCAATGGAAATTTAATTCTCAGTTTAAATGATAAATTGCATCTCCAATATACATCTCCAATAAGTATTCAGAACAAATATATCGTGTGAGTATATTCACTAAATTCATAATTAACGATTAAAGTACATGACACCTCGAGTGTTGGCGTTCATTTTTCATCAAAGTGGCTTTGGAGGCTGTCGGCAAGACTTTACGATGTTCTTCGACGATTTGAATCATGAACTGTATCTGCTCTTCGTTCCGAGTCCTTCCAGCCTTCGTGAATTCTTGAATCAATGCTATGCCTCGCTCTGCTGTATCATTCACTACATTTAAGGAATCCACCCTGATCTTTGCTGAACCAAAGCTGGTGTTGTTTTCCCAGTTGATGGATCCTCTTGCAGGAAATCGACCGGAAGATCTAGAAGGGTGAACAGATTGTACGTATTGGAAGAGCAAAAGTCTGCCAGGGTCTTTCCTCTTGGATCTGGAATCCAGACTCGTCGGGGGGGAGCTTCTGACCCTTCAACGGAATTCATATTCTCTACCATTTTCCGCTTCTCATCATCTTCGACTGCAGGATCGAATAGTGCAAGGCCCACGTTTACCTCATTGAGGTACCAGAGATGCCGATTAAAACTCTTGTACCCAGCGGCGTTGGTGTTTTGCAACTTTTGAAGGAGGGCTAAGTCGCTTCGTGGAGCGCTTGCTGCTTCTCTTGCTGAAAACCACGGAAGGACGTAATCTTGAGCAACGAAGAGACAGAAGTCCCGCAACCCAGAAATCAGGCGGTCACTGTACTTGCTCCACGAGATGTTGAAGGACATTGGTTCATGTGCATCGTGAACTGGTATCTGAACATCCAAATCTTGAAAGAGTAAATTCCACGCGCCATCCACCGTGCTCGGTGCAAAGCCCCTGGAGCCATGAACACAGGACTCCGACGTCCGTGAGGTACTCCTCCCAAGAAAATGACTACAAGTTCAAGAAGGTCTTTGTAGTCATCTCTGGGATGCTTCACTTTCAGAAGGTCATTTGCTTCATGAATCATCTTCTCGGCCCAGGGACTGATCACTGCAGCCGTGTCCTCTTCGTCCGCGGCAGTGGAGTATTCATTCAATTTCAGTTGCGGCCAAACATTACGGAAGCTCTGGAAAATCGTAATCTCAGGTCCTTTGGAAAGGTCTCCAACAAGGAAAGAAAATACTGCTTCAAGCAGCAGTTCCAGCACGTGATGTCGACACGCAAAGTAAATCATTTCACGCCCGAGAGCCTGCTCTACTCGCACACACACTCCTCCATGGATGCCGGTGTTGGCTGTCGTGTCAAAGCAAAGAGCTTTGATCTTCTGGCCAAGATCCCAGTTTTCGATGGTTTCGATGATGACGATTGCTGTCCTTTCTGCCTTGGAGTTTGGGAGTTTGGGGATGGCTAGAATTTTGCTCATCCCATCCCCGGTAACTAAGATGGCTAAACGGTCGATTTTGTCTCTTCCCATTAAGTCTGCCATAAGTTTTCCATCCCAGTGAAGAACAAGAGGGCATTCAGGCTTGTAGGAAGCTCTCACCTCTGCTTCGTGGGCTGATCTGTACCTGGATCTGCTGGCCCGAATAGCACTTGGACTGAGGCACATCTCACTTATGTCCTGACCCATTTGCATGCCAAAGGGGATGAGAACACGAGCAGCTGCCCTGTCGCTCATCCGCGTGCGGTCCAATGCCGCAGCGACCTCCGAACTGATTGCCGTCGTCCCACGGCGATGTTTTGGAGCCGACGATGTAACTGGCTTTCTTTCGGGACTTGTTTCCTCACTTGATGACGCTGACGATGAGGTTTCCATAACAACGGTAGCAGAGATTTCTTCCATTTCCTGCACATGCCTGTCTTTCCGCTTCAATTCCTGAGCAGTTCTTTCTTGGGCCCTTGCGACTTTTTTGGCAATCTTCTTGTCGACATTTCCAATCCTTCCTCTCCGACCCTCCTCCCTTTGAGCAAGCAGGAAGTCCTTGTCCTCCTGAATTTTGATAAGATTTAGGCATTTTGGTGACCAATGTCGAAAAGGTTGTTCAAGCTTGACCTGAACGCAGCCTGGTTGTCCAAATTGGTCTTCGTTTCCGCGAAATTCTCTTCTTCAAACCCTGCCATTCGTCATGCAATTTCCGGACGTGCTTCTTGACGTCGTGCGGATGTTTCGTCGGTAAACCTTCTGTCACCCAGATTTCAATGATGGCTTGTGATGTCGAGGACACACTCTCAGCTAAGGATTTCTTCTCTTCATTGTGGAGATGGAAAAGGTACTTCAATACATCACCTCTTGAAGGTAATTGCTGACCGGCAATAATAGGACTTGATGACCCCACAAGCCAGATTGATTTCATCGATCTTGTACATGCCGCCATCGTTCACAAGTTATCTGTGAATAAGACAAAACAGTGAAATTGGTAAGTTAATTTAACCGATTCATGGATAAAGTACCTCAGGAAAATGTGTAGAAATAAGCCACCCTCTTTGTAACCGTAATCTGTGTTCAAACAATGATTGGCTGTTAACCCATGAACACAATATGTATTAAAATTATAATAATTTTGCGAAATCATGCATACATAACCATTTACAGTATATCCAATCCATATATAAATTTAAAATAATCTACGGTACACTACACTATTTCACTCAGACGATGCGAAAAAAGATGACTGCAATACGCTGAAGCAGAGAACGTCCAAAATTTTATACGCATAAAAATTAAACCTTATAACTATTTTTGGAAACAAAAATATTGCCGGTAAAACAAGTCATTATACTTACAAACAATTCATAATACCATCCATTACAGTGCTAAGCAAAAAAAACGTTTGAAATATATGGATTATCAGAACGCAATTGACAAATGCAATT
Organism: Bathynomus jamesi; assembly: GCA_023014485.1. Lineage (NCBI taxonomy): Eukaryota > Metazoa > Arthropoda > Malacostraca > Isopoda > Cirolanidae > Bathynomus > Bathynomus jamesi. The sequence continues at coordinate 568,502 of JAJOZX010000593.1, forward strand.
TCTAATTTTGGGGACGCTGTGTATCAATGGGTTAATAAACACTAGAAGTGACTTAAAAAGGGCGCATAAATAAATGAGCATATGGGTAAAACTTTGGGGTCTTTGGGCAACCTCTAAATATTTGATGATTTTCCAAAAAAATCATGTGCTTTATTTGCTCCCGGAACCTCATCATTTGCGGGATTCCGTGACCCGAAATTCACACTTTCAGTTTTTAAAAGCACCCTAATATATATGTTAACCCCTCCGTCTATGGCCCTGAGTCGTTCGGAATCGACGGGGGTTCTGGTTAGGAGGCAAGCAACGGATATTTCTTCTATAACATTCTAATTCTAATTCTGTTAAACTCTTGGCTACAGACTCGCCAGACTGTTATGCCAATATCTTCTATGGTGCTTGGGTTGTCTCTTAATTTGGGCAAAGGGTCGCCAATTTTTAATTCTTCTCTTTTTATAATACTCTGATACTTTCTCTGATACTTTCTCTGATACTAAAATTATCGACTTTTCTTTTATAACTTGTCGACCTAACTGACTGAGTTCCTGAAGAGAACAAGGCTCGAAGGAAAAAGATAAAAACTTCTTTTACTGGGGTTTACTTCTCAAAATGTACAGGTACTGCTCTGAATTTACAGGGGTAGAGGTTCGACCTCTTTCGACCATGGCTCAGGCCGGAATCTAAAAATATTAAGAAGGCAAGGGGCCTCTGCCCCCTCCCCGCAGCGAGGCTGCTAACAAAGGAGTCCTAATGAGGTGCTAATATGAAGTGACTTAATCAAGAAGTCTAATGAAGAAGTGCAATGAAGAAGTCTAATGAAGAAGTGCTGTAATTTTACAAGTACATGTATAATATAAACTTAAATGTTTTGGGGGAGGACAGTTGAAGGTTAAATTTCTCCCTTTTAAACACATGATCAGATGGTTTGAAAAATTTCGACTAAAAACAATAAAAAAAAAATAAAAATAAAAACTAATCGTATATTTTTGCCGAATCTTCATTTCTGAAGGCGATATCATTTCGTAATAGTGCACAAGTACAAATTAAGTACACGACTGAGTACGTATTAATTTTGGTTCATTACAATTACGATTACAATTATGGATTACTTCACATTCGCTTATGATTGTCCATTGCAGTTCTATTAAAGTACATTCTTACATTATAAATTAAATCATTACTCGGGCAGTCAAAAGTTGACCGAAAAAATTAAGAAAGTTGACCTTACGAATTGAAAAAATTGACTTATAAAGTTGCCTTTACTTTCAATAATAAAAACGATACTTTAATTACTTATTCTTGCTCTTCAACATCAGTTGACCGATTGTGGTAAATTATGAAGTATTTGCCGACATTTTCTGGCAAAAAATTGCGATCCTTACTTAATAATTTATTAAGCATGGAGAAAGATCTCTCTACAGCGGCAGTTGTTGGTTGACATTGCAAAAGCTGACCATAAACTGTTGGTGAGATTTCAGGTCTACTGAGGTTAATTATTTCACAAATACCATTTGTCTTGAGTCTTGTTTCAATGTATTGTTTGACTGAACACATATCTTCGCCAAGGTTGATAGAAGAAATGGTTTCATATGCCTCTCTAATGGTGCAATCAGATGCTTCCATCCTAGTCACTAAGCTAGCAATCAAACTATAATTCATTTTGATTGACATTAGTTGCTTTGGCAGTTTTTCATTAGCAACACTCTCTTTAGCCTTCTGAACAATGATTCCTTCATCTTCAAAATTTTCCACAATTGTCTTCACATTTGGAAAATTGTCTGCATAATAAAAAGCAGCGTTCAGCCAGCTTGCCCAACGTGTTACAATCGGTTCTGGAGGAGTTCCTATTTCAGCAAACAATTCCTTCCTTCTTTTGTTTTTAAGAGTAGAAGCCTTGTCACATGCAATTAAAGTGTCAACATCACTATAAAATGCTCTTATTTGCATCACACAATTATGTAACAGATGCGCAAGGCACGTTACATGGAAAAGTCTTGGAAAAAGTTGCTTGAGTGTCGCTCCAGCTGACACCATGTAACGAGCTGCATCAGACAGAAGTAAACAGAAATTTTCTCTTGGTATCTCGAATTCTTTTACAGTATCGTCAATCTTGTGTATGACAGTTCGTGCATTAACATTTCCAAGAAGAACATCGCACCTAATTAAATATGTTTTCTTGGGAATATCAATAGATCCAGCAAGTATGTTCAAATATTTTGAGCCCCTTACTTCACTTTCATCAACAATTAGGAAAACTAATTTACCCTCTAGCAAATGTTTTATTCTACTTAACTCGCTTTCTGCCTGTTTCATTGCTATTGATCTGCAAGTTGACACGCAAGGCACTGCTACACCTAATTCAGAGAACAATTGTTTCACATGAGGGTTGCTCAACTTATGAAGAGGTATGTTGGCTGACAGAAATGTAGTCACAAGTTTTTCCGAAAAATCTGAAGACTTGTACTTTAAAAGGGTTTGAGTCTTTTCATTTCCCACATTTTGGTCTATACCACGCTGGTGCTTTTGGGTAGAGCGATGTTTATCCACAAAAAAGGATTTGTCATGCTTGACCACAACACAACAAATCTGACAGTATAGCTCATTTTTTTCTGAACAAATGAATTCATTAGGATATTTTGCAATTATAGCGCGCACTTTAGCAATAGAACTAACTGCAACTTTTGGCATTTTAAATATCTGAAATCAAAAGAAATCGAAATCAGTGAAATCACAAATCAGAAAAAATCACAAATCAAAAATGGTAACCAGTAACCACAATACATACAACACAACCACATCCAAAACCAGAACGGACATAACTGAATAAGACAAATACGAGCAGCGAAGTTGCCAGTTAACCAAAATGATGCCAATTTTTAGTTATTTTAATTATTTATTCCAAAAAAATTGACTTTATTTACCTCATTGCTATTTTTTGACCTAAGAGGTAAAAGTTGACTTTTGGTTGACCTATTAACTTTGGTAATATACCCCCTACAGGTGTTTTTATTGCATTTTCAGTCGTTTCAGCGAAAAGTGCCCCATAGGAAACAATTTGACTTTATTGACTTTTGACCGCCCTAATCATTACATTTAATTACAGTTTCAATGAAGTACATTACAAGTTATTATTAATTACAGTTTCATTAAAGTACAATACGTTATATTAAATTAAAGTATTACAGTTAATTACAATTAAACAGTTATTATAACTTTGTTTTGTTTTTACAGTGTTTCATATTAATAGACAATTTAGATGTTAGAAATATAATACAAAGTACATGGCACATACGAGATAATTTATTTACGAAATAATATGCTATAATATGTTATGAATTTGAAATCAGAGCGAACGGAGATATTTTATCTTTGAGGCGCTCGATTCTGTCGTAGTGAGTGGAATTTTATAACTTAACTCAGCATTTTTGAGTTCAATGCCGGAGGTGAAATAACAAAAGAAAATAAAACGTTAAAAGAATACATGTACGTAATCATGATCGTCAATAGACATGTACGACTGCACACAGTAGTGTACACATATCATTCGTCACCCAATAGGTTGTGTGCGTAATATAGACACGAGTAAACATAGACTGATAAGTTGATAGGGCATAAGTAGACAATAGGTAGATGAATGAATAAGTAATAAAATTAATAAAGGATAGCGGTCAAGAAAGAACATGAATGTAAGAATGAGTATGGTTGAATAATGAGTATGGTTGAATAATGAGTATGGTTGAATAATAATATTTATACTACATAACACCACAACATTATTACTAAAGAATTTACCATACATTGCACACGGAAGACGTCCAAATACTAAGAACGTGATTCAGTGTACAAAGTATGGGAAACGTAAAGAGAACAAAGTTATTTTGTGACGTCATAGTGTATAAGTCATTATTAGAAAAGATGAATTAGAGAAATACAGTAATGAATAAAGAAGTATAAATCGGAATTCTATCCAAAAACTCGCTTAGGCGATTTTGGTTTCTTATGTAAAAATGAACATTCAACATAAAACTATACGAACATAAGTTCTGCATGAAGACAATGAATCCATATAATGATGGTGTAGGAATTGTTCATTGTTCACTTTTTACAGTATTTCCCCCCCTAAAATGGTATTAATACAATAATATAATACAATATAATACAATTGAGAAAATAATATCGTAAGTAATTCAAGTTAGGTGACGACATTCTTTTTTACAATACAAGTTTTATACAGAACAAGTGAGTTATTATATAATATAAAAGAATTCAAAGATTAATACTTTAATTTTAGACAAACAATTAAGCTAGACAAAGAATGATATTGTTAAATTTTTTTACAAAATTTTTATTTTTCTGCGGGAAAAATTATGTACATAATGAATAGAGTAAAAGGGAAAACTATAAATTTTAAAGTTCATGGATTTTCAAGGTTACCATGATAGTACAATTCGTAACTAATTTTATTGACTATTGTAGATAAAAAATCGAATTATGTAATGGATGATGTATAGACCTGTGGTCAAGTGTGTATTTGGGTGTATTAGGTGCAAAGTGTGTATCTTACAATTTCGAAGGACAGATTAGATTAGCTGAGAGGATTTTTAAATTAACCGAATAAATGCCTGAGCAAAAATTTATATATAGTAAGCAAAAATGCTTAGGACTATATAAATAGCAGAGTTAGCACTTAAACGCTATGAAATAGTTTGTGATATCCAATGATTTTAGAATAAGGTTTGTGTATATATAGTATATATAGTGTGCATACATTTTTATTGACTGTTGTAGGTACAAATCGAATTACGTAGTGGATGATGTATAGACCTGTGGTCAAATGTGTATTTATGTTTATTGGGTACAAAGTGTGTATTTTATAATTTCGAGACACAGATTAGCTGATAGGATTGTTAAATTAACTGTATAAATGCATGAGCGAGAATTTATATAAAGTAAGCAATAATTATTATGTATTATGATGATAATGTTTGCATACGCATTTTAATGCAAAAGTGACTGGAGGGACGGAACGTAAATGAATTCGAATGTGTCAAAAGTAATAAAATTCACTTAGGATTATAGATTTTACATAATTAATCAGTTACACGTATAAGGTAATTAAAAAAACGAACTTAGAGGACCTTACAGTTAATGAAAGTAGATCTCACGGTTTTAAAATTGAATTTTGACACACAATTAATTTCGACTACTAAAATTCATAGCCATATACCGTAGTATTCTTAAAAATAAAAAAACACAACTTAACATAAATGGAGGTCATGTTCCATAGTACTAAAGAGGAATTAACCATGGTTGAACCATTTCTCCGGTTGTCACTGGGTTCAACTGGGGTTGGGGGTATGAAAATAAAATAAACTTAAAAGACAAAGTTTGTAGTACGACATTCGGGGGAATTGAGTGACTAAGCGGGGGGTATAAGTCTGAAATTGACAATTACATCTTTCGTGAGCACTTTGCTCTTTTTTTTTAAAAAAGATTGCTTGTCACACTACTTAGAACAAAAAATTAAAAGAGTTCAACAAACGGAGGGACGGCATGTTCCTCATGTACATTACAATAATTACCAAAATCGTTACAAACAATTGTAAAAACTATTTTGGTTACAAATAATGAATTACATAACTATATATTTATATACGTAACAATGCATGAAAAGGGAAAGACAAATCGGTGAATTTCCGTCTTACAAACAAAGAAAAGGTTAAACCAAAGCCGCAACCCGGTCAATTCAGGTTGAATTTAATTCTCTTTTACAACACAAAAAAAAGGTTGAATTAAATTCTTAAATTACATTTTTCTTAAATTAAATTCTCTTAACTTACAAAGAAAAAGTTGAATTCAATTGACTGCATTGAAATAACTTGGGACTTGTAATAAAAATGACTTGGGACTCGAAATAAAAATGACTTGGGACTCGAAATAAAAATGACTCGGAATAAATCTCTCTGACATGGAATAAATCTCTCTGACTTGGAATAAATCTCTCTGACTTGGAATAAATCTCTCTAACTTGGAATAAATCTCTCTAACTTCAAATAAAACTCTCTGACTTCAAATAAAACTCTCTGACTTCAAATAAAACTCTCTGACTTGAATAAAACTGACTTGAACTCTATCAAGTATTCTGAAACTGAAAATGAAACTTAACTGTCTAACTTGAACGCTTGTCAAGTATTCTGAACTTAAACTGTCTAACTTGAACACTTGTCAAGTATTCTGAAACTTAAACTGTCTAACTTGAACGCTTGTCAAGTATCTTGAAACTTAAACTCTCTAACTTGAACGCTTGTCAAGTATCTTGAAACTTAAACTGTCTAACTTGAACGCTTGTCAAGTGAAGATTAACTGAAAATGGAAAATGACTGCACTTGATCTTTATCAAGTGGAGACGATTAACCTCTGTTTTGGTTGACCCTCTTGGTGCAACCTTCTGACTTGAAAAACTGACTTCAAAAACTGACTTCAAAAAATGACTTCAAAAAATGACTTCAAAATTACTTCAAGTATCTTTATAAATCTCTGGGGTTTGGTTGTCCCTTTTGGTTACAACCAACTGAAACTGTCTGAAAACTGAAAATGGAACTTGAAACTGCTTCAAGTAACTCTATAACTCTATAAACTCTCTGTAAACTCTCTGTAAACTCTCTCTCTCTTAATTTGCAAGTCAATTCAATTCAGTAATTGAAAAAAATTTGCAAACAAAAATATAAAGTGTAAACAACATTTCACTCTAATGTACACGAAGGTACGATACTATTATGTTTGATACATAAAATAAAATTATTATATACTGAATATAACAGTGAAAATAACTGAAATTAACTCTGAAATTAACTCTCTTGAAATTAACTCTCTCTGAAATTAACTCTCTCTGAAATTAACTCTCTCTGAAATTAACTCTCTTTGAAATTAACTCTCTTCGAAATTAACTCTCTTTGAAATTAACTCTTACTTTTAGCTTTCTTGAAATTAACTCTCTTGAAATTAACTTCTCTTACATTTAATTTCTCTTACATTGAATTTCTCTTACATTTAATTTCTCTTACATTTAATTTCTCTTACATTTAATTTCTCTTACATTTAACTACTGTGAAAATTAGTTTCACTAAAAAAATGTATCACTGGTGTCTGAAATGTTCACTGTGTTTTGTGTTAATTCTGGCTCCATACTAAATATTAACTGTTAAAAATACTGACTTTTCAAATGTTTATAAATTACTTAAAAAAACAAACTGTACTTAACAAAATTTTCTATGGGGAAATCCTTGAGACGTGTCCTGAAGACGTCTTGCTGGCTACTTCTTCTTGGATGAAAACTAGGCGTGGAGAACTTGGAGTCGTGACACACCGGTTCAAGGGTGGATGTTACGAACAAGAAGTCGTGACACGCCGGTCAACTGGTTTTATCCTGATGCAGGGTAATTTCTATTCTTGGCCAAAGAGTGGCCTCTTCTTAAAATAATCTTCTTCTTAAAGTAATCTTCTTCTTAAAGTAATCTTTTTATCCTGGCAGGGTCGCCAGTTGTTAACCCCTCCGTCTATGGCCCTGAGTCGGTTCGGAATCGACGGGGGTTCTGGATAGGAGGCAAGCAACGGATATTTCTTCTATAACATTCTAATTCTTTTCGGTCGCCACTCTGTTAAACTCTTGGCTACAGACTCGCCAGACTGTTATGCCAATATCTTCTATGGTGCTTGGGTTGTCTCTTAATTTGGGCAAAGGGTCGCCAATTTTTAATTCTTCTCTTTTTATAATACTCTGATACTTTCTCTGATACTTTCTCTGATACTAAAATTATCGACTTTTCTCTTATAACTTGTCGACCTAACTGACTGAGTTCCTGAAGAGAACAAGGCTCGAAGGAAAAAGATAAAAACTTCTTTTACTGGGGTTTACTTCTCAAAATGTACAGGTACTGCTCTGAATTTACAGGGGTAGAGGTTCGACCTCTTTCGACCATGGCTCAGGCCGGAATCTAAAAATATTAAGAAGGCAAGGGGCCTCTGCCCCCTCCCCGCAGCGAGGCTGCTAACAAAGGAGTCCTAATGAGGTGCTAATATGAAGTGACTTAATCAAGAAGTCTAATGAAGAAGTGCAATGAAGAAGTTAATGAAGAAGTGCTGTAATTTTACAAGTACATGTATAATATAAACTTAAATGTTTTGGGGGAGGACAGTTGAAGGTTAAATTTCTCCCCTTTTAAACACATGATCAGATGGTTTGAAAAATTTCAACTAAAAACAATAAAAAAAAAAAATAAATAAAATCTAATCGTATATTTTTGCCGAATCTTCATTTCTGAAGGCGATATCATTTCGTAATAGTACACAAGTACAAATTAAGTACACGACTGAGTACGTATTAATTTTGGTTCATTACAATTACGATTACAATTATGGATTACTTCACATTCGCTTATGATTGTCCATTACAGTTCTATTAAAGTACATTCTTACATTATAAATTAAATCATTACATTTAATTACAGTTTCAATGAAGTACATTACAAGTTATTATTAATTACAGTTTCATTAAAGTACATTACGTTATATTAAATTAAAGTATTACAGTTAATTACAATTAAACAGTTATTATAACTTTGTTTTGTTTTTACAGTGTTTCATATTAATAGACAATTTAGATGTTAGAAATATAATACAAAGTACATGGCACATACGAGATAATTTATTTACGAAATAATATGCTATAATATGTTATGAATTTGAAATCAGAGCGAACGGAGATATTTTATCTTTGAGGCGCTCGATTCTGTCGTAGTGAGTGGAATTTTATAACTTAACTCAGCATTTTTGAGTTCAATGCGGGAGGTGAAATAATAAAAGAAAATAAAACGTAAAAAGAATACATGTACGTAATCATGATCGTCAATAGACATGTACGACTGCACACAGTAGTGTACACATATCATTCGTCACCCAATAGGTTGTGTGCGTAATATAGACACGAGTAAACATAGACTGATAAGTTGATAGGGCATAAGTAGACAATAGGTAGATGAATGAATAAGTAATAAAATTAATAAAGGATAGCGGTCAAAAAAGAACATGAATGTAAGAATGAGTATGTTGAATAATGAGTATGGTTGAATAATAATATTTATACTACATAACACCACAACATTATTACTAAAGAATTTACCATACATTGCACACGGAAGACGTCCAAATACTAAGAACGTGATTCAGTGTACAAAGTATGGGAAACGTAAAGAGAACAAAGTTATTTTGTGACGTCATAGTGTATAAGTCATTATTAGAAAAGATGAATTAGAGAAATACAGTAATGAATAAAGAAGTATAAATCGGAATTCTATCCAAAAACTCGCTTAGGCGATTTTGGTTTCTTATGTAAAAATGAACATTCAACATAAAACTATACGAACATAAGTTCTGCATGAAGACAATGAATCCATATAATGATGGTGTAGGAATTGTTCATTGTTCACTTTTCTTTTTACATATATATATATATATATATATATATATATATATATATATATATATATATATATATATATGTGCGAGTCAGTACGAAAGTAATACCTCTTATTTTTCAGTTCGTAAATACTACAAGAAGCATTACTTTCGTACCGACCCTCGTATATGTTAAGGCTAGGCCTGGCTAAACTCTGGAGAGAAATACATAGCCAAATTGCTTGTAACTAGGCTAATTATTAAGATATTATATAAGCTGCTTACGCATAACTTTTTTTTAGATATATAGTATGACGTAGGCTGCATAATTACTTAGTTATGCTAATCCCCAGTGCTGGGCACTTGCGCAAACACTTGCGCAAAACGCAAATTGCGCAAGTGTGATTTCAGTTGCGCATTTGCGTTTGCGCCAATTCTTGCGGAAACTTGTGCGCAAACGTGAAAAAAAAACAAATATTAAAAATAGTGGATTTAGCTCATAAACACGTGACTGCCAGACAGGTGGCACCGCCAGACAGTAGTGAGCACTCAGTATACCAACAACACTAGTGAAACACGTTTGTTTGATTAGTTGATTTTAATTTTATTTCAGAGTTCAAACTACTAATTACTCTAGTAACTTCTAGAAACTTCATAAGTCATAACTACTGTCTATAACTAGTGAACCATGGACAGCCTCAGACACCAGTCTCTGTCCAGCCCCACCTCTGCCCCCAGCCCGGCCGGCAGCGTGACCAGCCAATGCTCAGAGCCTCACTAGGAGGAAGAGGACCTCAACAACCCCTGGCCCCACCTGGACACCTTCTTTGGACCTTTGACCAGCAAGAAGAGGGTAGTTGAGAGGGGCAGCGTGGTCTACAGGGGCAGCATCACCTGTAAGAGGTGCAAGGCCAAGGTCAGCTTCAACACCATCAGCATGTACACCCTCAAGAGCCACTACCAGCATGTGAGTTTAAGTTTATTTATAAATTTAAAATTAAAAAAAAACTTGATAAGTAGTTAACTTTAGAAATTATTGTTTATTAAAATATAATTAAATATTAAATAATAAATTATACTTTGTCTCAATTCAAACACTTCTGTTGTATATCACTGTCATTACAATATAATTTATAATTTTTTTTTTCAAGGTTCACCCCAACCAGAGCAAAGACCTCCTCGCTGCCATCACTGGTGGGTCCAAGCGCGGCCGGTCCCTCTCTGGCGACACCAAGGACTCTGGCTCCAAGAGAATGCGCCAGGCCAGCATAGAGTCCTCCTTTGCTGGATCTGCCGCCTTCAACAATAGCAAGGCCCAGGACCTTTTGCACAGGTAAATAAATAATAATTATAAATCTTAATTTTATACACTAATAATAGAATAATTTAAATAATTTATTAAATATATCAAATATTTATATGATATAAAAATAAAAATTCATTGTAAAGATAAGATAAAGACTTTCCTTACAATCATACCTAATCTTTTTTGTAACTTATGTTTTAAAATACATTTATTGAAAATGTTCAAAATGAATTTAATTTTCAACTTCTCCACAGGTTCATGGTTGAAGAGATGTTGTCCGCCAAAACCACGGAGTCCCCATCTTTCACCAGGTTCCTCAAGTACCTGAACCCCAGCTTCAAGCTCCCCTCCAGGCGGACCTACATGAGGAACCTCAAGAAGAAGGCCGAGGCACCGCACCTATTTTTTTTTGGAAAACCCTGTATATATAAATAGTTTGCGTTTGCGTTTGCGCAAGCGCAAGTTTCGAGAAGTTTGCGCATTTGCGCTTGCGCAAGGTATGGGTTTGGGTTTGCGCATTTGCGCTTGCGCAAGCGAATTTTCGTTTGCGCTGCCCAGCACTGCGTAATCCCATTCACTATTTGGTCGGACTAACACAAGTTATATACGTTTGCGGTATGATCTGCAGCTTATATATATATATATATATATATATATATAATAAATATTATTTTATATAAAAGACAAGAAGGAAGTGGTGACTGCTTTGGGGAAACAAGAGTCAAAATTAACTAAGCGACCGAGTGGCTGCTCGCTGTCTCAGTCAGATTTCTGCGCAGGCTACAAATGCTGAAAGCCCAATACTGTAAATATACCTACACTGTGTCTGAATGTATTTGTGATTGAAACGAATTCGTACAAATAGTTTTCATTTTGTTATAAGAATGTGAATTGGTCTGTGCATGTTTCGAGTTAATTAGAATTTCTTTCAAAAAATTTCAAATATTTGAACCGTTATGAATGTCCAACCGATTGTTCTTAAATTCGGTAAACAGTATACTGTATATGTTGTACAATGTACATATAAAGTATACCGCAAGTTTCAATCAAATCGGCTGAAAAAAAAATATATCCCCAACTACTGCAACATTATTGTAATAACAACCAATATAAAAACAACATGGAAGGAAAGAACACGCACTGTAGAAAGAGGCAAATTCGAAATTTTTAATTTTTACTCCAAGTATATAAATTGGGAAGATATTGCAAAAAACTTCACTTTTCTACGTGAAGGTCAAAATATGATAATAAAAACCCACTCTAATAGACAGAGTTTATTTCCACGACAGTTTCGATGCCCACTGGCATCCTCTTCGGGTGGATACCCGAAGAGGATGCCAGTGGGTATCGAAACTGTTGTGGAAATAAACTCTGTCTATTAGAGTGGGTTTTTATTATCATATTGGGAAGATATTGTATCCAACATAGAAGCAATAGACTGGAAAAGATGCTAATAATCCAAGAAAAGAAGACGCTAGAAATTGTGGAAAGACATGTTCCAAAAAGAAAAAAAAGAGGAAAGAGAAGCAGGTTCGAGAGACAAAAGAGGTCAGTGTTCTGCAAGAGAAAAAGAATGACTATAAAATTAAGAAACTGCAAAGAAAACGTCAGAAAAATATTAAATGATAAACTAGAGTGTATAGATTTCGTTACACAAGGTCCAATTGAGAACCATACAGAGAAAGAAGATGACGCTATAGAAGCGATAAAGGTTAAATCAAAATATTTTTATAATTTTGCAAAAAGGAAGACGAGAAATCACGCGATGTCCGACCTTTGAAGAATGAAAACAATGTTTTAACCGATGATTTAAAAGAAATATCTGAAATATTAAGAGCTCGGTATGAATCATCTCTCAAGTATCCTCCAAACTGATAAACTAATATGCGATGGAAACGCGTTTTTCGAAGAAGAATTACAAGGGAAAAGTATAACGGACTTTGACTTCAAAACAGATGATATCACACAAGCTATAAGGAAACTAAAAAAACACAGCAGGCTGGGACAAATGGAATGCCACACTAATCAAAAACTGCAAGAATGAACTCGCGAAGTCCCTATATTAGATATGGAGATGATCACTAGATACGGAAGAAATCTCTACAAACATATATGAATAGACTCTACAATGGTCTGAAGGTAATAATGTGAAATTTAACACTGAGAAATTTCATATATTAACCCTTTCGCTCCGGGTGTGGCATATAAACTACAGTCCAATTTGCGCTCAGATCCGAGTGTGGTAAATAAACCAACTCCTAATCTTTTCTGAACTCCGGGTGTAGTTTATAAACCAAGGGCATATTCCTCTCTTTCCACCCTCAGGGGTTGAAAATGGGGGGATATATGTATTATAATTCGAATTCATATAATTCGCTCAAAAGCTATGCCCGTAGTGAAAGAGTTAAGATACGGAAGAAGGGAGAACCTAAAATCCATGAAATACTATACCCAAATGGACAGGAAATTCAGAGAAACACTAAAGCAAAAGATTTAGGAGTTGTAATGACTGATGACACGAAATTTGAAGCAAAAAAGAAGATAGCAGTAAACAGAGCAAAAAGAATAACTGGACAGATACTGAGAACCTTTAAAAGAAGGGATAGGAAGGATAGATAATGATTCCTCTGTTGAAAACATTGACCATACCCAAGTTCATGGGCGCAAATCGCTATAAAAAAGGTGGGGGGTACATTTGGATATCAAAATTAATGGATTTTTAGTACATATACTGTATTTAAAATATCGTAACAAAAATGAAGTAATAATATCGCTGTGGATCACGTGAGCACTACTTAATGAGAACAACCGAAACTAATAACAAGCAATATTATTGCTTGTTATTAGTTTCTTGGGACTTGCTTGGGACGTCCATTCTCATGATTGGTGGCCATAACCACGCGGAAATTAAAATAGTCGTCGCGGAAATCGTCTCGAAAATAAACACCGTATACTGGTCATGGGTCTCACTGGGATATAATATAATAATAATAAATAATAATATTTGGTGATGTATTATAGTTCCTCTTATTACTTTGGAATACCGTTACCCTCAGTGGCGGCTCGTCGGTAGACACTGCGGAACTGCAGCACCCCTAAATTTTTTATTTACAATTGAAATAATCAAGAACAATATAAGGATGAGCTCACTGAATAACTTTTTCAATAACTTTTGAAACTTTTATTCATTGCTCAATGCTCATCCTTTTATTTCAGTAATTATTTCAACCCATTCTTAGAAACAGCACCCCTAGAATTTTTAGTCACGAGCCGCCACTGGTTACCCTACTAAGAGTTCTTAATAGTTCCCAAATAGTGAGGGGTACAATTGATACTATGTCCCCGGCTTTCAAAAAGTGGGGGGAACATGTACCCTCTGTCCCATAGGGATATGCGCCCATGCCCAAGTTGGAGTATTGCTCGGTCTTAACATCTCCCTATAAAAAAGAAGACATTAGTCAACTAGAAGCGATTTAGAGAAGCTTCACAGCCAAGGTCAAAGGATGCAAAGAACCAAGTTACTGGGAAAGGTTACGTCAATTAAATTTATATTTGCCGTAAAGAAGAGGAGAGCGGTACACCATTATTTACACTTGGAAAATAATGGAGGAACTAGTCCCTAACCTTACTTTGAACCCTATATCTACTCAAACAACAGTGGAAAGTAGAAAAGGAAGAATGTGTCGTGTTTCCAAATTAAAGGCTAGACAAGGAACATCCTCAACACTAGAAGAAAATAGTTTTGTTGTGAGAGCATCAAGACTGTTCAACCAGCTGCCCAAGAAACTAAGGAACACGAGTGGTGTAACGGTGGATATCTTCAAAAGCATACTAGACTCCTGGCTCAGAACAATTCCAGATGAGCCGGGAGTCTCTGGCTATGTGAAGTGGAGAGCGCAAGAAACCAACTCTACTTCACCAGGCCAACTCGAGAGGATTATTACATCCGTGAAATAAGAAAATCATCGCAAGAAATACCTTAAAAAACTGTAAAAAACATTCAGTCTTCGTGGTGTATTTGAAAATATAACAACTCTTTCTGTTAGCTTCCATCGATAGCCTATTTAGTCGTCCGTTCTTCACGTACACTCAACATATAGGCCTACACCATTTCGGCGCAGAAATACTTTGTATATTTCTCATGTAATTAATTCATTGTCCTTCAGTGTTACTCGATTCTTATTCTTTGTATCATTGACATAATGGCATCCATTTCCTGCAAACCAATTATTGCAATTTGAACAATGTAATTTACTCACTTGCATTCTCCTGTACCTTACCTTATGAACCTTATGTTGTTTCGTGCGTTGGTCTCTCTTCACACGGAGGTCAAGCTGGTTGCCCCGCCTCTAGGTCTGGCTTGGTGGAGGAGCGAGTTGCTTTCTTGCGTTCTCCACCATACATAGCCAGGCACGCCCGGCTCATCTGGTACCGTCCTGAGCCAGGCATCCATTCTTCTCTTGAAGACTTCAACTTTGTCCCCCGTTACGTTTCTGAGGTCCTTTGGAAGCTGGTTGAAAAGTCTTGGCCCCCTGACAACCAAGCTATTTTCCTTCAGTGTTGAGGAGGTCCCTTGTCGGGCTTTTAATTTGGGAACACTACACATTCTGCCTATGCTATTTTCCAGTGTTGTTTGAATGGTAATTGGGTTTAGTTTTAGGTCTGGTACCAGTTTTTCGATCATTTTCCATATGTAGATTATGGTGTACCTCTCTCTTCTTCTTTCCAGGGAGTACAGATTTAGTTTACATAGTCTTTCCCAGTAGTTGAGTTCTTTGCAGCCATCAATCTTTGCTGTGAAATGTCTTTGCGTTTCTTCTAGTTTATTAGTTTCTTCCTTTTTATATGGGGACGTCAAAACTGAGCAGTATTCAAGTTTTGGTATAATCAGTGTTTTTAGCAGGGGAATCATTACTGTCCTGTCCCTTCTCTTGAACGTTCTTTGTACCTGTCCCGCGACTCTTTTTGTTTTATTTATCGCTATCTGATTTTGTGTTTCGAATTTCGCATCATCTGTCATTACTACCCCCGGATCGATCGCTTACGTGCTTCTCTGAATTTCCTGTCTACAGTATCTGGAGCATAATATGCAGTCTGTTTAAGTTCCTCTTTTCTACCATATCTCAAGAGCTGAATTTTATCGGTGTTAAATGACATGTTGTTGTCTTCTGACCATTTGTATATCTTATTCGTGTCCCTCTGTAAAGCCTCCACTTCATTTGCATCGCTGATTTTTCTGCTGCTCTTTGTATCGTCTGTAAAGGATGTTACTATACTGTTGCTGTTTACTCCGCTGTCTATGTCTGTTCGCATGATAATGAACAGGAGTGGGGCCAGTACTGTCCCTTGTGGTACTGAGCTGCGTACTTCCGATTCTGATGATGATATACCTTGAATTTTGACGACCTGCAGACGTTCTCTGAGGAAGTTGTAGATCCATTTTCCTACTTTGTTTGTTATTCCCATATATTTCATTTTATACCATGATCACATTTGTCGAAAACTTTGGCAAAATCTGTGTATATAACATCGTAGTTGTCATTGCCTTCAAGTGCATCTAGGATATTGTTGTAGCTTGTAGTGTTCTATTAGTTGTGATAGGCATGATCTACCTGATCGGAATCCATGCTGATTTTCGTTGAATCTTTCCCGTGTCTCCAGGAAATCATAGTAATATCATGTGAAAGTCTTTTCAAAATTACATTTTATCAAGAGTCGTCTTTGTTCGCTTCTAGGAGATGAACTTATGGAAGCACTACTTATTTGTTCAGTCGAAGTGGACATGCTGAAAGTTATTGATTATGAAGCAGTCTACCAAAAACTTTCACAAACTTCTTCTGAGATGAAAAAGTGCTTAATGGTCTGAAATTTGCTTATAAATATAAAAGTTGTTTTAGGGATAATAAAGGTTTGTTTCTAAATAGGTTTTTTTTTGTGTCTTCCATCATTTGCCTGATCCAGTCACTTTTTGTAACACGTATTTTTAGTAAATTTTGGTTGAAGTCTGGAACACAAAAAATCTATGCCTTGCCCCACTAAATTGGCACTGCCCCCAAGCAGGACCCAGTCCGACTCTGATTATATATAAATGACCTTCCATGTTCATCTGATATACTTAACTTCATATATAATGTTTGCAGATGATACAACTGTCTTTTTCTTACAAAGATGTTAATTCAACTAAGAATATATGATATTTAAATGAGAATTTACTAATGTAATGAAATGGTTGACCACCAATAAACTAATCCTAAATACCAGTGAAACACATTTCATGATTTTTTACTAATAAAAGAAATGTGCATCTTGATAAACTTAATGTTGATGAAATCACTGTAAAGGAATGTACTGTAACAAAATTTCTTGGTATAATGGTAGATAAGAATTTACAATGAAGTGATCATGTAAATTATATCTCAAAAAAGATTTCAAGGAGCATTGCTATAATGTTTAAACTTCGAAATATAGCTAGTCCCTAAAGGAGTTTTATTAACTCTGTATCATACCTCTTGTTCTTCCTTATATAATGTACTGCACCCTTGTTTGAGGAAACTGCTAACAATGCTTTAAACAGTATCTTTGTCATAAAAAAAATAATTAATAAATTTTCTCTCTAACTATTCTGTACCATTTAAACATTGCAATATAAGGGTAACTGTTATCCATTATGACAGTTTATCTGAGTAGTATGGGCACAAAATGGACGAGTGCAATGCAATTGCAAATGTTGATCAATGCTGCAAAGGAAATATTGTATAAGTTATGCAACAAGGGGATGTTGCAAGTTGTTATGCAACAATGGGAATGTTGCAAGATGTTATGCACCAAAAGAGGAAGGGGGAATGTTGCAAGAGCAACAAGGGGTTATGCAACTTGGAGGTGGAGTTATCCCCCAAGAGAAAGAGAGGAGAAGGAGAGAGAGAGAAAGAGAGATGAGGAGAGGTGTTTGCCTGGCAGGAGCCAAGCGCATATTACGACTTCAGCCAAGCGGCCGTTGTCTTAATATGTTCCTAATCAGCCAGCTGGCTTAATCAGCCAGTTGGCTTATCTGGCTGAGTTGCCAGATTGCGCTATTTATTTGATTAAAGCATATATTCTGGCTTAATCAGCCAGTTGGCTTAGAAGGCTGAGTTACCAGTTTGCACTATTTATTTAATTAAAGCATATATTCTGACTTAACCCGCCAGTTGGCTTAGAAGGTCTAACCAGCCATTTGGTATAATTAAATAATAATAATAATAATAATAATAACGTTTATATATACAACCAAAAGAATTAAATAAAACACCATCACATCACTCTGTTTATTTAGACGAATTATTGGATTGGCATAATCCTAGTCGGAGGTGTACGAGCATTTGTGTGCGTTTGTCTCCGTCAGCTGGCTTAAACCGCCAGTTGGCATAACCCGCCAGTTGACTTAGAAGGCCTAACCAGCCATTTGGTATAATTAAATAATAATAATAATAATAACGTTTTTATATACACATCCAAAAGAATTAAATAAAACACCATCACATCACTCTGCTTATTTAGACAAATTATTGGATCCAATTTCACGAAATATATTGAAAATAAATATACATTCCTATACAA
Source organism: Bathynomus jamesi (assembly GCA_023014485.1). Lineage (NCBI taxonomy): Eukaryota > Metazoa > Arthropoda > Malacostraca > Isopoda > Cirolanidae > Bathynomus > Bathynomus jamesi. Next base: position 586,854 of record JAJOZX010000593.1, read on the forward strand.
GCGAAGGAATATATGCAATCAAAAATAATAATAGCATAAGAACTACGAACGAGGAGTGTGTATATATATATATAAAATAAAAAATAATAATATACAAACCCGGACCTATCCAAATTGTTCATTCTAACGAAGGTCAAGCTTGTCACTCTACCTTAGACCTACAGTTTAACGTTGAATCCGAACCACGTCTAAAATAAAATGTTAAAACACTCCTTAACACAATAAAATCTAATTTCAGAATTAAAAATTTTTAAACAGCCTAACCATACAAAATCTCACTCGGGAACGGAATAAGACGGTTTACCGAGAATAACAGAATCACCTTGTGAAAATAATATTTATCATTTACTACAGAAATGCTCACTCCGTCGAAGGTCAAGCTTTTCACCTCGTCCTAGACCTATAGTTTAACGGGGGATACTACTACAATAGATCTAGTTGGCCTGGTGAAGTAGTGAGTTGACTTCTTTTACTCTCCATCTCTCAGGTACACCCGATCATCGGGGATCTTTGTTTATATTCCATGGAATTTTAGATCCTCCCCTTTTCCGTACCGTAACAGTTGAATTTTATCAGTGTTAAACTTCATATAAAAACTATGCAACATCGCCTAAGACTTACTACATCATTACCCCTAGCCTGTCCTTCATGCATTAAAAAAGTTCTACTTTATCGGCAATCTTTGTTTAGCATCCCCCCTGATTGCTCATCCCGGCGAAGGTCAAGCGTGTCACTCCACCTTAGACCTACAGTTTAACGTTAAATCCGAACCACGTCTAAAATAAAATGTTAAAACACTCCTTAACACAATAAAATCTAATTTCAGAATAAAAAAAAAAAATTTTAAACAGCCTAACCATAAAAAACATCACTCGGAATTGTCCTGAAAATGAAAGAAAGAAAAAAAATAAACAACAACAATCAGTTCACCTATAAAAATATAAAAATTGATGAATATATATATATATTATATATATATATATATATATATATATATACAGGCCCTGATTTAGCTATAGGCGACCTAGGCGATCGCTTAGGGCCTCGCGCCAAAGGGGGCCTCGCTCAAGCCGTTTTGCGCGTTCTGTTCAAGTGATATTAATGACTTAGATGACTTAGAACTCTATGAACAACTTAAAGTAATTTGCAGGTTTATACCTGAGAAAACAGATCTCGGAAATGCCCTTGTTTATATAGTGCAAAAACAACTAAGTGAGATTTATCCTAATGTTTATGTTGCACTTCGAATAGTATTAACCATCCCAGTTACTGTTGCTTCGGCTGAAAGAAGTTTCTCGCGTCTCAAACTTATTAAAACATATTTGCGTTCCACCATGTCTCAAACGAGATTGCAATCATTAGCTATGTTATCAATAGAAAACGATATAACAAATTCATTAGATTATTCTCAATTAATTGAAGAGTTTAGCTCGAAGAAAAGTAGAAAAGCATTGCTGTAATATTCAAGGAGCATCTGAACCAAATATTAAAGCATTAATATTTAGCCTGATAAGTCGATCGCTCACTATTATAAAAAATGAAATGTCAACATCTCTTATGTCGCGCATCCGTTGTGCGGGCCTTCAGTGTCGCGCATACGTTGTGCGAGCCTCTGCCCGCTTGCGACTTTTTAGGGTTAATGCACTTTGGACAATCCAACGAAGGTGGTCCTTTGTTGGGTAAGCTCGGCCTTGGCCGAGAGTTTCCGAGTATCAATATAAATAGTTCCTACCAAGTTTTTTTTTTTCCCGAAGGGATGAATAGAAACACCTCACTTCAAAATTGGAGTTTTAGTTCACTCATAAATTTTATTTCACAAATAATATATACAGGACGAGGCACTGATAATCAGAAGTTTACAGGGGGAGAGGTTTTACCTCTTACAACAACAGCTCAAGCAGGAATTTACAGGGGTAGAGGTTCGACCCCCATTTCACAATAGTTAAGTGGGAATTGAAAGCGAGGAGGCTTGTCCTCCTCGAGTAAGAGTTACGGCAGGAATTTAAAATGAGGAGGCTTGGCCTCCTTGGTCTAAGCCTCAGGCAGGAATTTAAAGTGAGGGGGGCTCGGCCTCCTCGGGTGAAGGTTCAGGCAGGAATTATTTTAGTCAGGGAGGTGCAACCTCGGGTAACAACGGGCCAGACAGGAATTTAAAAGGGGGCGAGGTGCAACCTCTGGTATCAAGAGCTCAGGCAGGAATGATTTAATTTACAATACAAGAAATAAATAAGCCTCAATTTTGGGGAATGCAGTCGAAGGTTAAGCTCCCACTTTAGCTGGAGAGCTAAAGAATTCTGACGTTAAGCATAATTTAAGCAAAAAGTTAACAAAAAAAGATACTAATTTTTGTAAGGTATACACTTTTGGGTGGCGACATAATGTCGGGGGACCGACATGTACAGAGTACATTAAGTACATAAATTACATTATATTACATACATTAATTACCGTTAATTACAATTTTAGCAATTTGTTAATTGACATATCTAATACTGAAGTAATCTGAATAAGTAACACAATTTAAATAATGAAGGAGAGTTCTCCGTTGTTTTATAATTTAAAGGCGATTAACGACAATTATATATATTTATAGTTAACAGTGATTACGCCAAATTATGTCAAATATTATTAGAAGAATGGTTGGTTATTATAGTTTGAAAGTCTAATTAGCCAGCGATGAAGAAAGCGGAGAAAAGATACGGTGTACTTTTCATTTGAAAGTACACGGACATTAATGATAACGTAAGACATAAGTAACGGAATTAGAATGACAATTAGGTAGAAGTAGTAAGTACAGATAATGAGAACGTGGGGAACTATGTGCCCACGTAGATAATAACCAATAGCCTGGCAGGGAACAATATGGTATATTATAATAATATAACATCACATCTTAACGTTATAAATTGGTAGCAGAGGCAAGAGAGAAGAGTTCGAATTCAGAGGCTCGCTTTTGACGACGTAATCGGAATTCGAGCCTTCGTCTCAGCAATAATAGACAACTTGCGAGAGGTAAAATAATAAAAAGAAAATAAAACAAAAAGAATACATGTACGTAATCATGATCGTCAATAGACATGTACGACTGCACACAGTAGTGTACACATATCATTCGTCACACAATAGGTTGTGTGCGTAATATAGACACGAGTAAACATAGACTGATAAGTTGATAGAGCATAACTAAACAATGGGTAATAGGTAATAAAATAGGTAATAGGTGATAAAATTAATAAAGGACAACGGTCAAGAAGGAACATGGATGTATGAATGAGTATGGTTGCATAACACCGACAGGACACAACATATGACGCGTTCGGTGGAGAAGGGGCGAACGCAACATTTTCGAATTATGCCACAAAATGCAGTTAAAGTTTGTAAACTTTAAACCTTTGTATTTTTCCGGTTTATTGAAATGTTGTATGAATTTGAACACATATTTGAGTAAAATATTGTTGTGTAATATGTCGATATAATAAAATGCCAAGAAATTTTACAATATTATTTATTGATAGCTTCTGATGTTAACTGGTGTAATCCATTATTTGGTCCTCTTCGTCGAATGTTGTATTACCTGCTTCAACTGTTTCGGTTTCTTCCAGTTCCTTTAACAATCTTGTATAATAGTTCACTGCAGTTGCAGGCATTAAGTCTGATAATTCTTTGAGATCTTTTATTTTTTCCTTAGTTATTGGCAGCAATTGGGAATACTTTGGTTGCAGTGTCTGCTGGGCTAGATTGAATAAACTGACACTGTAGGATTTTTTCCCTTTCTGCAGTCTGACGGGATGGCTATTATCTGGGGTTGTGCGGTATGCAGTAGATATTACGTAGCCTTCTTTGTGTTGAAAGTCAAATATTAACTTTCTTGCATCTGTAAATTTAGTAGTTGTTGATTTCCTAATGACAATGCACGTTTTTAGGACGTCAAAATCGAGAAAATCAGCCTGTTTCATTTCTACAACTAGGAAGCGCTGCGAAACGGCTGTAGTTATGGCCGTAACATAATCTTTTTTGGTGTAAATAATATTGCTGTAATTATTTTTTATATTTTGTTCAATTTGGCCAAATTGAGCATCACAGGGCATTGTCGAGTGACCTGAAAGTAGATAGATGTGTTCAATGTGAAGCAATGATGCGGAGTGAATTTCTCTGAGATAAATTAAAACCTACATTTTACCGTGAAAGAGTGCAGACTAACATCTAATTTTTTACATAGGTAAAGCAAAGGGTTTAAAGGATAATTATACGACAAAAAACTCATTTTTTCGAATTTTGTGGCGTTCGCCCCTTCTCCACCGAACGCGTCATATAAATAATGACTTATAGATAGTAAAGTTATTATTATTATTATTATTAAAGAATTTACCATACATTGAATACGAAAGATATCCACATACTAAACACGTGATTCAGTATTCAAGGTATGGAAGGAAATTAAGTTACTTTATGACGTCAGAGTGATTCACTCTGTACGTACAATATAAGGGAGGGACATTCGCTGTTTACAGCGAACTTCTAATGGCACAAACATGGATACTGTTCAACCATAGAAATGGTAAATCGCATGGTTGTGACACTGCTCTCCCCTATGAAAAAGGATGTAATAGTAGGGTGGAAGTTTATTTACAATATATTAAAAAAAATGAAACAGCGACAATTTCGGGTTGGATTAATCAAGGCAATTTAGTGGGAAGAATGATAATTATATTAATAAAATTTAAAAAAATAATCAAGGGGAAAATTTTAAAATTACAGCAATTAAATTAACAAGGTTGAGGTCTGATTACTAGAACTGTAGTGGAAACTCTAGATCAACAAGGTATAAAGTCCGAAGTTGTCACCTTTAAAAAAAAATTATAAGTATGATTAATTGTGGCAATCATACTACATAAACAATTTTATAAACTAATGAACCATCTAAGTTATTTCTGGCATTTCGACATAATTATTTCAGTTAAAGTTCCAATTACAGGATTGAATCTAATTTAAGTAAAATTTTTAGTTTGTCCAACGTTATAGTAACAAGATTTACGGAACCGTGATAAATTCGGAAAGACTTCCAATGTTAAGATAATTTTAGGGAAAAAGATACATACATAGTAAATAATGGTTAAAAGGAAAATTCAAAATTTAAGGTTCAGAAATTTTCAATTCATCTGGTGACTACTTGAAATGGAGTTTAATCCATCAGTAATGACAGAGATAAGAGTTTCCGAAGATATCATGATTATACAGTAAAAAACTAATCGTATTCACTATGGTAGATAAAAATTGAATTAAATTTTATTGGTGGACGAAGTCTTCAGCAGTGGGAGCACGGTTGCAGAATGTAAACTTATTTCAAGTCCGAATAAGTTGGTAAAAGATTAAAATTGATTTAAAGAAAAGTAAAATTAATTTATTGAAAACATGAAAATTTATCTAGTTACCGTTTTAGATGCTTAGATATTGTTATCCATTAAGAATATCCAGGGAGAAGGAAGATAGAATTACGTAATAGACGATGTATAGACCTTGGGTCGTGTGTATTTGGCACAGAGTGCAAATGCTAGTGGTTTACCCAAAAATGGGGAAAAGGAATTTATAGTTGAAGTTATACGTGATTGCGTATACGTAGGAAAAAATATGGGTAATGCGCGTGTCTAGCTGAGTGGGTATGTACAGTTGTGTGTAGAATATGAAAGTAATTGGTTCATCCCGGGAAGAACTGAATCCTTAGTGGTCAATGGTAAATCATGAAATTTTGAAGAACGGATTAGCTTAGAGGTTGGTTAAAATTAACTTAATAAAACAACAGGCAAGATTATATATTGTAAGCAGCAATTAAGTTTAAATAAATTCAAATAATCCAGAGTAAACATCAATCAGTTATAAGAACATCTTAATGACAATTACTCAAGACTGATTTGAATAAAAAAAAAAAAAAAAAATAAAAAGTTGAAAATAGAACTCAATTATGAGCTATTCTGAACTGAACACTTATCGGTTATAAGTTCCGTATAATTAAGATTAATTTAAAAATTAAAACAAAAAACAACTTAACCTAAATTGAGGGTATGTTCGGTCATACGGGTGAATTTCACGAACATACGAAGCCAGACAAATCAGCTGCATGGTTAGGTTGTCTTGCGATCGGGCATGTGGGTCATTCAGTTAAAGGTTTTCGCAACATGCCAGGAAGCAATGGACTGACCATACGAGCCTTGCTCACTCAAGAGGAGGTGGTGTATCGGGATTAAGAAGAATGACTTTCACTGGTTTCAGAAAAGGATCCAGGAACAGCCAAAGAGAAAGATTTGCAAAGTAGAAGGCAAGAAGGGCGAAAACATAAATTCGCGGAAGAAAAATGAAAATGATCGATGGAACGATCATATTATGGTAGTGAGGAATATTCCGCGCTTGCCCTTCCGCGCGTACAACTTCCGACGGAGGAGTAGGTTCGGGTTCGCTCCCGGCACCTATGGGCTTAGCCTCGGAATTAGGTGTAAATTCCTCTACCTTTGAAAACAGAATCAAGTCATCTTCCTTAAATAGGGATTTAAGCGAAATGACCAAATCGGAACTTAAGGGAAATGAGTTTTCAAATTTATTTGGAATAGCCAGAACACTGGGAACTTCAAGTTCCGGCCTAACTGTCACTGAAGGAGGTGACTCGCTCTCGATGGAGTCACAGGGGTTTACTGTGAAGACATTCGAGTCTTCGTACTCAAAATTATCAAAAGTATGTTGGTTTTCTAGTTCTTCGTTCGTCGGAACTAGAACGGAACAATTGACAATTGATGAAGAATCTTCCCCATCTGGTAGCAGTTCCTTTTTATTTTGAACTGGTTCCAGGGAGTCCGTCGGGCTCTCTGAAACGAGTCTTTCACCCTCAGCTGAAAAGACCGAAGAATAGGGGTGACAAACATATTCGAAAAGTGAGTTCTTTCCTCGAATTAGGCCTGCTTCTCTATCGGCCCAATAAAAATCGTGCGTAATAAGGAAATTCATCCCCAGGAGTAAGTCTCCATCCCAATTCAGTTCAGATACGACCACAAATGGGGTCAGATAAGGGACTGAATCAAACTCAATAGGAAGGATGATTTCTCCGGTACTGTATTCTTCCCAGTCATCATCAATGCAGGACAAACGAGAATGCAAATCGAATTTTTCCGTAGCCACCTTGAGTAACTTCTCGCATACATCGTGGTTAATGTAATTCGCCTGACAGCCAGTTTCAACAAGAGCCAAAACTGCTTGGTTGTTAACAGAAGTTTTCATGAAAATTTGTGAGCTCTCGTCAATAAGCTCCATTTCAAAAGTCCAAGAAGGCGTCTCCGAAACATGTGAACATGCTTCGTCTGCATCAGCGATGGTTTCGCACGAGGTTGGGGTATTGGGAGGAAAACCAAAATTTGGAATATCGCAATCAGGGGAATCGGGTGACCAACTGGAGAGACATGATGTCTGCAAGTGACAATACGTCTCTACGTGAGCACTTTGCTCTTTAGGAAAAGATTGCTTGCTACACTGCTCCGAACACGAATTAACGGAGTTAAAACAAAACGGAGGGACGGCATGGTCCTCACTATAGTAATTTAAAAAGAAGTCACTGGGACATGATCGATTCGTTACGAAACTGTTACTGTCATCATAAACATCACAATGCTTATGAAAATTCATAAAAACTGACTCGCCTACAGGACCTTGTGGGGCATTCTCCCCAGCTGCTACTACAGCAGAAAAAGCATCATCTGAAGCAAGATGACGGTCATCATGACCAAAAAAATAAAAAACAGGGTCATCTTTCAGACCACTTAAACGAGGCGGCATTGCCGATTGGCCGTTGGCCGAAGTAAACTCAAAACAATTCGGGTCCTGTGGAGAAAAGTTATCAAAAACATGGTCATCCTGACCATCTAACGCGTCCTCTTTGGGACATGCATCATCTAAACCAAAAACGAGGTCTTCTCGACCAAAGTTCACTGAATGAACTATGTCAGTTGAATCAATGTCCGAATGACTAAAATTACTGACAATTTGAGGAGCAGTGTCTAAATCATCGTACAAGTCATGGCCATCGGGACCAACACGGTTGTCCTGACCATGGCGAGAAGATAAATTCTGATTTTCAACATCGGTTGCACAGCAATCATCCAAGTTGTCTGAATTCACATTTAACAAAGAATTGGTCACATCCCCATTTACATTACAACAATTATTAACGTAAGTATTACACTTACTTTCAACGGAAGTTTCATCATAAAGACTTCCAACAGAAGTACCTTTATAATTATATAAATCAACAATTTCATTGTTGTCTTTACTGTTTTCAACATTAGCATCACAAACACTGTCACAAGATGCTTCACAAAAATCATCATTAGGAGAGGCTGTGAGTTCTCGCCTCGAAGGAAATTCATTTGATGAACAAGCTGGAACCAACGGTTCAGAGACAACTGAGTCAGAGAAGAAAGTTGGGTCAGGATTACCCAAATCTTCCAAGGGTGACGTTTCATCGTCACTATCCAGGTTCTGCTCGGGTGCCTCGCACCAGAGAAGGAAATAACGTCTTTTATCCCATTTAGCGACGAAGCATCCATCCGAAAAGTCGAAATGGAATCCGTAGGGTCGTAGGGATTCTGGGCCAATAATTAAATCAAATCGGGACAATATTCTGACGGCACTAACGAGACATCTATACTAAAAAAACAATAATCAATCCACAAGTCAAGTTTGGTTTCCGCAAGGACGGGAATAAGGTTACCCTCGGAATCCCGAACGTATGAAACGGATGGCGGTTCCTTAAAGAGAGGACACAGCAATTTATCCGCTAAAGACGCAGAAACAAGACTGGACGAACATTTCGGATCAAAACGACCTAAAAGGGTCTCCTCTGGGCAACGGAGTTTGAAACCGATTTCGAGAAAAAAATAATCACTTTCTGGGGATTCCGAATGTACAGAACTCAAAGAGGAAGTGGATTGGGAAGGTGAGTCAGAATAAGGTACACCCAACGCCTTTCTACCCAGACCAGAAGGGTCAACGGAATCACTCCGATTCTCTACCGAAACATTATCGGGAGATGCGTTTTCGCGCATCTCTGAAGGATAATGACATGATCCATGAATAAAGGAATGAAGGGAAGTCCATAACTGGCGTGTACTGTTGTTTAAACCTTTAACGTCAACGTCCCATTTGACGGATCCCTGCCTGTCACAGTACTTCGTGATTTCCTGCAGACCTTTATATATATCCTGCCAAAAACGTTTAAATTCTACCCAAGACCATTGATATATTTGCCCATTGGACCCATCGATAAGAAAGGTACGGACGCGCGCGGCGTCACCAAAATTTGGGTCACAAGTGTCAAACGCAAAACCGATTTTATCTGCGTCTGTATTAGACAACCTCTAAACGAATCGTCAATTTTACCGAACCAATCCTTAAAGGAGGGTTCTACAAATCTATTATTAACGCGACCGCGAAAGTGAGGGACATCAACTGTACGTTTCAGTACGGAGAAGGGAGTTATAAGATTAACAGTAGTGCATGTCAGGGGGGTAATGGTTTGGACATCGTTAATCATAACACGTGTCGTTGACACGGAAGTGTGTGTGTAAAACAAAAATAACCATGTAAGAGACAAGCAATAAAAAAAATAAATGGAACAAAGTCTAAGTATTTTGTATAGTTACGAAATAACGTAGAACAAAATGGGCGACTCTGCGTTTACTCCGATGCCGTAATCGACGAGTAATTTTCGAATCTCCCAACGCTGAAGTCTCGTTGGCAAGGGTCGAAATTCCGTCAAAATCACACACTAGAAAAAAGGGTTACATTATAATAACAATAACATGAATTTTCACTAAAATTAATGAAAAAGGTTTAAATTGAAAAAATAAAAAAAAGGAACCTAACCGGGTTCAACTAAATAAAAATGTGAGTTATGGGTATAAATATCAGAATTATGACTGATCGCATTTACGTCCCACAACAAAATCTAAAATGATATTATTTAATATCCTCAATAATAAAACAAAATGCAGATAATTTTATAAAATGAATTTAAAAATTCAGATTTATAGTTTGTTGGAAAAATAAATACGTGAATACTGAATCAATGACAACGTCTGATTAGTACTGTATTTCGTATTACTATCGAACAGTTAATTAAAATCAATTAGTTAAAAAAAATGATTAAGTGTTTATAAAGTCACTTCACTGTTTCACACTAAAAAGGGAAAAATAAAAGTGAATTAATATTACTAAAATTAAAGAAAATGATAATTAAGGAAATGATTTAAAAGTAATAATTAATAATTAAAACTCATCACATAAACGAAGAAAAACGTTTTGGTGAGCTGAGTGCTGGAGCCTCCACGAAGCTTCGAAGGTCAACCTCACTCAGCTTAGGTGTGCCGCTCGTGACGTCATCTGATCGCCACGACGGAGCATACAAACGTTGAAGGAAGATTGTAGACAGGAAGACGGTCGAACGGTTGATTGGAGAAAAATACGAACAATAATTCAAAGTTGATTGAAGAGAAGTTCAAGGGAATTTTTGTAGTAAATATTTGGGGTTGATTGAAGAGAGAATTTCAAGGAAGGAATTTCCAAGTAACAAAAGTTGATTGAAGGTCAACGATGAGTTGAATTAAATTGAGGTTGCAGATGGTGGGGTTGGAGTCCAAGTTGAAGAGGTTGCGGTCGACGTCGAATGAGTGAATCCATGAAGTGTTTCAAAAATTGTTCAAAGTAGGGACATCCATTGATGGACGACGGTTTTTTCGGTGGGGGACTGAAACAGTCTCGGTGTTGGGAACTAAAGCGGTCTCGGTGTTGGGGAACTGAAGCGGTCTCGGTGTTGGGGAACTGAAGCGGTCTCGGTGGGACCTCCAGTGTCGCGCATCGTGTGGCCTCAGTGTCGCGCATACGTTGTGCGAGTCTCTGCCCGCTTGCGACTTTTTAGGGTTAATGCACTTTGGACAATCCAACGAAGGTGGTCCTTTGTTGGGTAAGCTCGGCCTTGGCCGAGAGTATCCGAGTATCAATATAAATAGTTTCTACCAAGTTTGTTTTTTTCCCGAAGGGATGAATGGAAACACTTCACTTCAAAAATTGGAGTTTTAGTTCACTCATAAATTTTTTTATTTACAAAGTTTATACAGAACGAGGCACTGATAAATAATCAGAAGTTTACAGGGGGAGAGGTTTTACCTCTTACAACAACAGCTCAAGCAGGAGTTTACAGGGGTAGAGGTTCGACCCCATTTCACAATAGTTAAGGTGGGATTGAAAGCGAGGAGGCTTGTCCTCCTCGAGTAAGAGTTACGGCAGGAATTTAAAATGAGGAGGCTTGGCCTCCTTGGTCTAAGCCTCAGGCAGGAATTTAAAGTGAGGGGGGCTCGGCCTCCTCGGGTGAAGGTTCAGGCAGGAATCTCTTTAGTCAGGGAGGTGCAACCTCGGGTAACAACGGGCCAGACAGGAATTTAAAAGGGGGCGAGGTGCAACCTCTGGTATCAAGAGCTCAGGCAGGAATGATTTAATTTACAATACAAGAAATAAATAAGCCTCAATTTTGGGGAATGCAGTCGAAGGTTAAGCTCCCACTTTAGCTGGAGAGCTAAAGAATTCTGACGTTAAGCATAATTTAAGCAAAAAGTTAACAAAAAAAGATACTAATTTTTGTAAGGTATACACTTTTGGGTGGCGACATAATGTCGGGGGACCGACATGTACAGAGTACATTAAGTACATAAATTACATTATATTACATACATTAATTACCGTTAATTACAATTTTAGCAATTTGTTAATTGACATATCTAATACTGAAGTAATCTGAATAGGTAACACAATTTAAATAATGAAGGAGAGTTCTCCGTTGTTTTATAATTTAAAGGGGATTAACGACAATTATATATATTTATAGTTAACAGTGATTACGCCAAATTATGTCAAATATTATTAGAAGAATGGTTGGTTATTATAGTTTGAAAGTCTAATTAGCCAGCGATGAGGAAAGCGGAGAAAAGATACGGTGTACTTTTCATTTGAAAGTACACGGACATTAATGATAACGTAAGACATAAGTAACGGAATTTGAATGACAATTAGGTAGAAGTAGTAAGTACAGATAATGAGAACGTGGGTAACTATGTGCCTACGTAGATAATAACCAATAGCCTGGCAGGGAACAATATGGTATATTATAATAATATAACATCACATCTTAACGTTATAAATTGGTAGCAGAGGCAAGAGAGAAGAGTTCGAATTCAGAGGCTCGCTTTTGACGACGTAATCGGAATTCGAGCCTTCGTCTCAGCAATAATAGACAACTTGCGAGAGGTGAAATAATAAAAAGAAAATAAAACAAAAAGAATACATGTACGTATCATGATCGTCAATAGACATGTACGACTGCACACAGTAGTGTACACATATTCGTCACACAATAGGTTGTGTGCGTAATATAGACACGAGTAAACATAGACTGATAAGTTGATAGAGAATAACTAACAATGGGTAATAGGTAATAAAATAGGTAATAGGTGATAAAATTAATAAAGGACAACGGTCAAGAAGGAACATGGATGTATGAATGAGTATGGTTGCATAACACCGACAGGACACAACATATAAATAATGACTTATAGATAGTAAAGTTATTATTATTATTATTAAAGAATTTACCATACATTGAATACGAAAGATATCCACATACTAAACACGTGATTCAGTATTCAAGGTATGGAAGGAAATTAAGTTACTTTATGACGTCAGAGTGATTCACTCTGTACGTACAATATAAGGGAGGGACATTCGCTGTTTACAGCGAACTTCTAATGGCACAAACATGGATACTGTTCAACCATAGAAATGGTAAATCGCATGGTTGTGACACTTATACATCACATATGAAAAACGTTTGTATACTATGGAAAGTCATTACCTATAATATTATATAAATCTTAGAAATCATTGTCTTATATTTTCGATACAAATCTTGATTCATATTATAATTTATACTTATTTGTATGGTTTATTTATATTTCTTATACAATTTCCATGCGTGATTATTTTGGTTTGGTTTAATTTTTAAGTACTGGCATAGTTCTGTCTATGCGGGATTCTAATATTGCTGGTATAGTACCGATAATTAAGTCCATATTTTCATATATATAGGCCTAGGGCCTCGCAATTTCTAGATCTGCCTAGGGCCTCGCAACTTCTAGATCCGGCCCTGTATATATATATTAGGGTGGTCCTCAAGCATAGGGGGGATTTTCAAATGTATATTTCTCTTGCTCCCAGGGTCTCAATCTGTGAGGTTATGCATAAAAACACTGTGGTTAAAATGTCATTGAGAAATAATAATATTTACCCTGTGCTCAAGAAGGTTGAAGTTATGCCCCTATGTGGGCCGTTGACACGCCTTGCTGAGAGGGTCGGATTGTGTGTGGTGTTGCTCTCACCGTTGACAGATTAGTGTTTTTTTTTGGCTTGCCTTTAGAATTGGTATTAAACGTTTCCAATGTATCTTCCCCAGGTGTTATTTTGGTGAAATGGCCAGTACACATTCAAAAGACTTCCTTGTGCGTCCAGTCTCTGCACTCACGGGGAGCAAGCTGCCGTCCATCGGCGACGTCCTCGGCCTGACTCTGCACAAGCTGAGCACGAAGGCGGCAATGACGACGAGGGAGGCTGTCACGGCCGTTGCTGATGAAGTGCTTATCTTGTGGACGAAAGCGCGGATTCCAACGACGAGACGAGACCACATCACTGAGAAGCTAGAGAAGTTGTATGGCGAATACAAGCTTCTCAAGAAGAACAAGAATCGACGCTCAGATGCCCAGATTGCACGGGAAGCCTCCTTCCAGGAGATGTTCTGCAACCTCTTCGATGTCGCCCACGCTGACGCACTGAACATGATGAACATCGAGGAGGACAAGGCCTTCCTGATCGCCCAACGAGAACCCGGCCGCAGGGGGACCATGGGAGGAGCTGATGTGGTCCTGGCTCGCACAGAGCGCAATGTTGCGCAGCGGAGGGAGGCTGAACAACGCCGTCGGCGCCGTGCGACTGAAGAAATGGCCACTACTTCTCAAACAGCAGAATTGGCCTCTTCCAGCTCGAGCTCTTCACCCCCCAGCGACTCTCCCACCCGTGGCGCTGTCGGAGGTGCAGCCCACCCAAGCGCAGTCGGCCGGCGAATATCATTTCACCGGCACTGGCGGCTAGCTTGGACCGCACGAAGCTGACCGACCGCGACGCCGTTTACGTGCTCGGTGAGACGGCTCGGTCCCTTGGCCACAACATTGATGAGTTGAACATCAACCGGTCGTCCATACGGCGCCAGAGGATGGCGCAACGCCAACAAGTTGCCGCTCAGCTCAAGGAGCCCTTCCATCGAGAAGCTGCGCTCGTTGTTCACTGGGATGGGAAGCTGATGGCGGATCTGACGTCCAAGGAACAGGTTGATCGACTCCCGATCCTGGTCTCTTGTGGCAGCGAGGTGCAGCTCCTCCAGGTCGCCAAGCTCGGTTCCGGTACTGGTGCAAACTGTGCCAAAGCTGTGGTGGAAGCTCTGCGAGACTGGGGATTGGATGACAAAGTTGGTGCCCTCTCGTTCGACACTACGGCTTCAAACACGGGAAAGAACACAGGTGCATGCGTGCTGATCGAGCAGGAACTTGGGAGAAGCCTCCTCTATCTGGCATGTCGTCACCATGTCCTGGAGCTTCTTGTCAGTGCGGTTTTCACGGAAGTCCTTGGACCGTCGTTGGCACCCGAGGTTCAGCTCTTCAAGCAATTCAAGGCGCAATGGGAGTTTGTGAACCAAGAAGATTACGACCACGTCATGAGTGATGCCAACGTTCGTCAAATCGTCGAGGAGGATGCAGACTCCATCATCGAGTTCTGCAAGAAGGCCTTGCAGAAAGGTCACCCCCAGGATGATTATTTGGAGCTCTTGGAACTCACCATCATCTTCCTCGGCGGAGTGCCCCCCCCGTGGGATTCGGTTCCGAGCGCCCGGTGCGATGCACCAGGCCCGCTGGATGTCGAAGGTGTTGTACGCCCTGAAGGTATGGATGTTCCGGCGGCAGTTACGGCTCACAGCCAAGGAAGAGGCGTGGACAAAGGCGTGGACGGAGGCCCCGAACGCGGCGAAGGCCCCCCTGAGAGATCTCTGGCTCCTCCAGGCTCTGGAAAAATACGAAGACAAGGAGGTGGCGAAAGCAGCCAAGTCGAAATTCGCCAACCACCTGTGGTACTTGTCCGAGGAGTTGGTGGCCCTGGCTCTCTTCGACGACGATGTTCCTCCGGAAACGAAGAAGGCGATGACTGCTGCGATGTTGGAGGAGCCCCAACGGAGGAGGATGACCCGCCCAAGAGAGCGTCGGTCCTGGCGTGCTCTTCCCTGTCATTAGAGACATTCGTGACGGGGAGGACTCGCCAGTTCTTCGACCGACTCCAATTGCGACGTGGATTCCTGGAACAGGATGTGTCGAAATGGCCGGACAGCGAGCAATTCCAAGCGGCTGCCGAGGTGGTCCGGAACCTGTCCGTGACCAACGACCATGCCGAGCAGGCCGTGGCGTTGGCACAAGAATACAACAGGCGCCACACGAAGAAGGAGGACCAGCTGCAGTACATGCTCCTGGGTGTTGCAGAGCACCGGAAGAAATTCCCGGATGCTCGGAAGGCCACGCTGCGAACCAGGCGACAATGAGTGGCGTCAGCACCCATGAGACCCCCGCCCCTGAGCGGCTAATACCCTTAAATGGGGGGGACCTGGAGCCTGGTATACCCTATAAACTTCAACCTTCATGAGCACAGGGTAAATATTATTATTTCTCAATGAAATTTTAACCAGAGTGTTTTTATGGGTAACCTCACAGATTGAGGCCCTGGGAGCTGAATAATTCCAACTTTCGATTTTGAGGACCACCCTAATATATATATATATATATACAGTGTTGGGCACTAAAGCGTTAATCCGATAACAGTTAATTAACGAAGTTAACTTTTTTAACGGACTATTAACGGAAGTTAATTTCCATTTATCGTTATCGGACCAGTTAACTTCCGATAACTCGATATTTAGTCTGTTAAAGTCCGTTAACACGTTAACTGCGAGGAGTCATTCACGGAAGATCACCGCTCCGCGAATGAATTCAAACCGCCATAACTTCAGTCTGCTTCCAGATCTCGCAAGGGGAGGTTGGGGAGGCCCAAGAGGTCAAGACTGGTAGTTGGGCCTAACTTTGAGAAGTTGGTCTTTCTGAAGGGCAACCAGCACATTGTGTCATAGTCTTTAATAAATGTGCCTAAAATTTAATTTTACCTTTCAGTTCCCGCCATAATAATTCTCTGGTAAATTAAAATTTAGTTAATGGTTAGTGGTTACAAGGGTTTCGAAACATGTAATCAATACATTTTTTATTAAAAATAAAAAAAAGTTATTAAGCAAAAAAGTTGCAAAACTTGATAAAAATACAGTTAAATACCTATTTATTGTTGGATTTTGCATAAATAAACATTTTCTATAGGTTTTAAAGCTTTTTTTCTTGATTTTTTTAAATGTTAGTAAAGAAATAGTTATCGTTAACGGATTACCGTTAACTTCCGTTAACTTTGTAGTAAAATTATCGGATTATCGTTATCGGAGTTAAAAATTGGGGTTAACGGATTATCGTTATCGAAGTTAACTTTTTGGTTAACGGTGCCCACCACTGTATATATATATATATATATATATATATATATCGGAGCATTTCATAATTCTTTATTGTTGGATAGCTCCCAATCTTCTATGTTTTTAAATGTTTTTGACAATACGCACAATTAGACGGAGTGTGAATAAAAATGTGTTTAGCTCGTGAAAACGTTTGTCTGGGTAGAAATGCCCTTCAATCATCGGACGGCCTTGGGGGTTAAGAAGGTGTTTTTGTGTGTTACGATGTAGTTGTAAATTTAGAATAGTATTACGTCTCTCCGACTTAAAATGTTAACGTTACTCCCCCCACCCCCTCGCATTACCCCGCTTATCTAAAAGCGTATCGGCATAAATAAAAGTTATTAAAGTGTAATTAGTGTATAATCAATCCCCCAGTCTCCTTTGCATTGTTCGACTCATAATGGCGTCTCAAACTCGGCCACGTGCTACCTGTATTTATAAAGCACAGCGAAACGAGAGTAAAGAGAACGATAAATGAAAGATAGAGAAAATAAATAGAAAGTAGAGTAAATAATGAAATATAATAATGAAGGAATGCGCCCTTAAAGAAATTAAACCCAACATTTTGGTGGCTACCCGGTGTTCCTTTATATAAATATAAGGGCTTTCCCACGTCGCCTTATATTTCGGTCAAAATTGTTGCTACCCGTATTATAGCATCAGTAAATATTCTGGTTCGATTATTTAAATAGCAAGATGCATTGTGTTATCCCATTTGCAAGCAAATTTCGATTCTCATTCCTTAGCAATCATTTAACTGTTGTTCAAGATGGCGCCCATCATTTTCAAAATTTCTTCTCATAGCGAGCATTTTCGTAATTTTTGCGGCCCCAAAATTCTTTTTTTTTCTCTTCTCGTTGGAGTCTAGATTTCCAAATCGTTTTGACTCAAAATTTATCTGAGTCGTCTTGTCGAAGCCGTAATAATGTGGAGTCAAAATTAGAGTCGGAATTCAAGAGTTGTTTGTTTCCTTTTCGCGTTGATTTTTATACGGCAAGGTTTAAAATGTTTGAGTGTATGGTGACGCATTTTTGGGTAATAAAAAAAAAAAAAAAAAATATATATATATATATATATATATATATATATATATATATATAGAGAGAGAGAGAAGAGAGAGAGAGAGAGAGAGAGTAGAGCATTCTAAGAGATTCAATAAAGAAGTATCAAAATTTTCCAGAATCTATTCAAGTTTTTAAGATTATTTTTTGACTGGATGTAAATAATGGATTTACAGGCATCGCTTTGTAGTTTTAGTTCGCTTTATAATTGATTGTAAGTTAATTTAAAGGTTTAAAGTCGAAAAATAATCGTTAAAGACACTAAGTTATACTGGGTCAAATTCGGACTGTTTAAGTTTATTATGCTTGTCGTATATAAATTGTGTGAGACTTCAAAATAATCAAAATTTGTTATAAAAAAAATTGTTTAATTGAAATAGAGAAATTGTTTCCGTAAATTCTTTTATAGGTGAACTGATTGTTGTTTATTTTTTTCTTTCTTTCATTTTCAGGACAATTCCGAGTGATGTTTTTTATGGTTAGGCTGTTCACAATTTTTTTTTATTCTGAAATTAGATTTTATTGTGTTAAGGAGTGTTTTAACATTTTATTTTAGACGGATTCAACGTTAAACTGTAGGTCTAAGGTAGAGTGACAAGCTTGACCTTCGTTAGAATGAACAATTTGGATAGGTCCGGGTTTGTATATTATTATTTTTTTATTATATATATACACTCCTCGTTCGTAGTTCTTATGCTATTATTATTTTTGATTGCATATATTCCTTCGCTTGTATAGGAATGTATATTTATTTTCAATATATTTCGTGAAATTGGATCCAATAATTTGTCTAAATAAGCAGGGTGATGTGATGGTGTTTTATTTAATTCTTTTGGATGTGTATATAAAAACGTTATTATTAGTATTATTATTTAATTATACCAAATGGCTGGTTAGGCCTTCTAAGTCAACTGGCGGGTTATGCCAACTGGCGGTTTAAGCCAGCTGACGGAGACAAACGCACACAAATTCTCGTACACCTCCGACTAGGATTATGCCAGTCCAATAATTCATCTAAATAAACTGAGTGATGTGGTGGTTTTATTTAATTCTTTTCGTTGTATATATAAAAGTTATTATTATTATTATTTAATTATACCAAATGGCTGATTAGGCCTTCTAAGTCAACTGGCGGGTTAAGCCGGCTGACGGATTATGCCAATCCAATAATTCGTCTAAATAAACAGAGTGATGTGGTGGCGTTTTATTTAATTCTTTTGGTTGTATATATAAACGTTATTATTATTATTTAATTATACCAAATGGCTGGTTAAGTCAGAATATATGCTTTAATTAAATAAATAGTGCAAACTGGCAACTGGCGGGTTAAGTCAGAATATATGCTTTAATTAAATAAATAGTGCAAACTGGCAACTCAGCCTTCTAAGCCAACTGGCTGATTAAACTAGAATATATGATTTAATTAAATAAATAGCGCAATCTGGCAACTCAGCCTTCTAAGCCAACTGGCTGATTAGGAACATATTAAGACAACGGCCGCTCGGCTGAAGTGTTAATATGCGCTTGGCTCCTGCCAGGCGAACACCTCTCCTCCTCCTCCTTCTCCTCTCTTTCTCTCGGGGGATAACTCCGCCTCCAAGTTGCATAACCCCTTGTTGCTTTTGTAACATCCCCCCTTCCCTCCTTGTTGAATAACATCTTGCAACATTCATCTTGCTGTATAACAACTTGCAACATCCCCTTGTTGCATAAAATATGCAACATTGTTCAACATTTGCAATTGCATTGCACTCGTCCATTTTCCGCCCATGCTACTTATCTATTATAATTTAAGTGAAAGCCCGCAAAACATAACATTTTCTTTGAGTAACAGTAGGAAAATCTGGTGACCCCAAACAATAAATTTATTAATTATATCTGCATCCGATATAATTGTAGCCTGCAGCAACATTAAACTGTAAGACAAGGATTTTAACACTGAACGATCTGCATTCTATATACTCGTGTATATAGATAGATTGATGGATAGATAGAATGGCAAGATACATTCAGAAAAAATGTATCTTATATACAAGATACAAGATACTAGATTATTACGTGTCAAAGATGCAAAATACATATCAAAGATACTTTTCTCCATACACGATACTTCTCTAATCAGTTTAACTTTTGGAGACTAGAAATAACAAGGAAAAAGAGCTTTTAAGTCATTTAAATCATTATATTTTAAATGACATGCGTAAAATTAGTTTTGGTCCGTAAACAGATTTAAACGTAAACTGATTTAATTTTGAAATCAGTGAGCACTTTCGCAGGTGTTGCGCTGATAATACCGTAAAATGTTTCATTTCATAAGGCACTAGACTGTTGTAGGATAGAAAAAATATCTTCATTTCTTGAATTTCTTCATGGCTGTCTTAAATCTAATGATATATTCAAATAAGTAAATATGGCCCAGAACTTATAACAGGGAGAAATTTATTCGAAGCCGCGCGCCAGAGCGCTCCACTTTCAGATGCTCATTTTTTATTTCTGCATGGAGCTAGACTTCTAAATTTGGAGGGGCAAAAAAATTATCGATGGAGGAGGCAATACTGACCGTGTAGTATGATTATTATAACTGTAATAAATGTAACGAACTTATAGTTGTGTATATTATAATTTATTATTACATCTAGTTTTAAAAGTATTTTATTTCTACAATTATTTCATGTATACTGTATAGTTTGACATCGGCAGTTTTTCTAGGGGGAGGAGCAAGCTAGAATTTTCGGGGCCAATCCAATTGCCCTTCCATGTCCCCTTGGCTACACCACTGAATTTATTAATTATTGACTTTAGATAAGGGTCGAGGCGGCAAAGAACCAGGTACCTTTCTCCAGTTATTTAGAGTAAAATATGAACACAGAAATCCGGAGTTTTGACCACAGCGAGATTTCCGGTAATCTTGCCTACGCCACTGCGGTTCACACAATAATAAATTACATTTGAGCATTGATTCACCCTTCGAGATTAGCTATTATACATTTGGCACTCCCACTAGTTGGAAGATGCATAATTTTTAATTCAAAAGTCAAGACGGCGGGGACTGAAATTCCTAAAATGTATCTCGTATCAAATATACTATTTTAAGATACAAAGTACAGATAAATTTGTATCAAAGATACAGTATCATCGATACTATCCATATATATACAGTATATATATATATATATATATATATACATATATATATATATATATATATATATATATATACATACATATATATATATATATATATATATATATACACACACGCCTCGGTGGTGTAGTGGTTAGCATTGCTGACTACGAATCCATCGGCCTCGGGTTCAATTCTTGGTGACGGCACAGAGTAAAAAAATTGGTTGATAGATAAATGGGTAGCCTAGTGGTTAAGACGCTGAGCTGCTGGTCGGGAGGTTGTGAGATCGAGCCCGAGCTAAGACTTTGTAATTTCTGACCACCCGTGGTGGGACGCTAAGCTGTAGGTCTAAAGTAGAGCAATAAGCTTAACCTTCGTCATAATGAACAATTCGGGCGGAAGCAAAACCAAGGTTAACCAAGGTTAACCAAGGTTAACTAAGGTTATGGTGATTCAAAAAGGTGTTCTCAAAGATGTACAATAAATACAGTAGGCCCTTAGCTCAGTACCACAAGGAACAGTATTAGCTCCATTACGCTTCATGATCATGCTAACTGATATAGATGAGGAAGTTACCAGTGACAGCACAGTAACATCCTTTGCCGATGGTACAAAAATTACTAGAAAAATAAACCCAGAGAATATAGAATCTCTACAAACAGACATGAACAGAATCTACAATTGGTCTGAAGATAATAATATGAAATTCAACACTGGGAATTTTCAACTATTAAGGTAGGGAAGAAAGTAGAGGTGTACCGGAATTTCGGTTCCGGTTCCTGCTGGCCAGAATTCAGGCCATTTACTGATATCCGGCCAATCTGGTGTAGTAATGCATAGTTAAGAAGATTAATAATGATATTTCTTAAAGATTATAATGTTTTTTATAAATGTTCAAATTACGATAAATTATTGTTTGTTTGGATTGAAATTGTATTTAATGAGAATGTTTTGGGTTGTTTATTGAAATTATACGGCAGTGATGTTTATTTTTATTTTGTGGGCCTATATACTGTAAGTGTGGATTACGTTGGCGTGTCTTAAATTTTAGAACACATATTTTACATTTTTTTGAATAATTTTTTTCGAGTATTTCTTGAATAACCTTATTAGTAATAAAATAAATACACTAGTCTTTTTACAATTTACAATTTTCAATTTTTTACCCTCGGCAAATTATAATTTTTATTTGAATACAGGAATGGTGTAGTAAATTCTTTTATATATTGATTTGTTTTATTTACTTTTTAATTCATTATTTTATTTTTTTTTATAGGTGGGCTGTTTTGTTGTCTTTTTTTTCTTCTATCTTTCATTTTTTTCAGACAAAAAATTCCGACTGATATTTTGTTAAATTATGGCTAGTTAAAAATTGTGTTGGGTTTGGAAGGATGTCTTTTTGTAGGCCTATCGTAAAATATTGTTCGAATATTGGTTATCACTAGGGCAGTCAAAGTCAATAAAGTCAAATTGTTTCCTATGGGCACTTTCGCTGAAACGACTGAAAATGCAATAAAAACACCTGTAGGGGTATATTACCAAAGTTAATAGGTCAACCAAAAGTCAACTTTTACCTGTTAGGTCAAAAAATAGCAATGAGGTAAATAAAGTCAATTTTTTGGAATAAATAATTAAAATAACTAAAAATTGGCATCTTTTTGGTTAACTGGCAACTTTGCTGCTCGTATTTAGTCTTATTCAGTTATGTCCGTTCTGGTTTTGGATGTGGTTGTGTTGTATGTATTGTGGCTACTGGTTACCATTTTTGATTTGTGATTTTTTCTGATTTGTGATTTCACTGATTTTGATTTCTTTTGATTTCAGATATTTAAAATGGCAAAAGTTGCAGTTAGTTCTATTGCTAAAGTGCGCGCTATAATTGCAAAATATCCTAATGAATTCATTTGTTCAGGAAAAAATGAGCTATACTGTCAGATTTGTTGTGTTGTGGTCAAGCATGACAAATCCTTTTTTGTGGATAAACATCGCTCTACCCAAAAGCACCAGCGTGGTATAGACCAAAATGTGGGAAATGAAAAGTAGACCTGAAATCTCACCAACAGTTTATGGTCAGCTTTTGCAATGTTAACCAACAACTGCCACTGTAGAGAGATCTTTCTCCATGCTTAATAAATTATGAAGTAAGGATCGCAATTTTTGCCAGAAAATGCCGGCAAATACTTCATAATTTACCACAATCAGTCAACTGATGTAGAAGAGCAAGAATAAGTAATTAAAGTATCGTTTTTATTATTGAAAGTAAAGGCAACTTTATAAGTCAATTTTTTCAATTCGTAAGGTCAACTTTCTTAATTTTTTCGGTCAACTTTTGACTGCCCTAGTTATCACTATTGTATGTGTATTGAGTATTAAATTATAGTATCTTTTAAATTATTATAAAGAGTTTCTTCAATAGTTATTTTACAAAATTTTTAATTGATTCAACATAAATAATCACAGGATTTTCCTTAAGAAGCACAAATGTTATGACTTAAATTCTTAATAGCTCTTCCCACGCGTAACATGGAATTTATTAATTATAGGCCTAAAAGGGCGGCAATAAATTTTATTTTTATTTTGGGGGCCTATGTGAGTTACGTTATACTTATTTTACTAAATCTCGATATTATAATTTTTTTTTGAATTACAGAAATTTGTGTAGAAAATTCTTTTCATATATTTTCTGTACGTTTTATAAATTCATTCAATAATCAATTTTATTTTTATAGGTAGGCCGATTTTTATTTTTCTTTCCAGTTCAATGAAAATGGTAAAAATTTTAATTGGGAATTTAGAGTGTATTCTAAAAAGGATGGTTTGATTTGATATTTTAATTTGGGTATTAGAAATGAAAAATGTCCTTTTTTTTTAGTTCGAGCGTTTGCCTAGAAAAAAAAATTACAAAATTAAGTCAGGATATAATGCAGTTTCATTCGGTTACGTAGGGATATTTGTATAGAGGTTCGCTTACAAACAAAGCGACCGCTCTCAATTAGGCAATGTTTTGTGTTTGTTTACAGTAGGTGCGTGTATTTTTGAGTGCATATTATCTATTCTTATTTAGTATAATTATGCAAATTTTTAGTTTCACTTGGAAACGATAAATTACTGGGATTTTTGTGATTTGCAAACCATACTGGGGTTTTGTTGAAGGAGAGAGTTGTCTCTCAGATGTAATTTGCGAATTGCGAGTTCAATTCATATGAAATTTGACGTTTCAAGTTGGAATTACTGTATTAAAATAATTTTTGGTAGTAATATTTAATTTTTTTTTACTTTTTAATAACTGTTTTGGAAAATTATTATTGTTTAAACCTTCAGTCGGGGTTAACTAATGCATTTGAAACATTGACTCAAGTGTACACTCGGAAATGGAGCCTTCTAGATAGCCAGTAACGTTTTTGTGGCGTCTTTGTGTGCTCCTCCTCAAAGCAAGAGGGTTCATGATTGTCAGAGAATGGATGACATGAAGTTTCTGGGGTTCATTGTTGTCTTTTGTATTTGAAAGTATTGATCTGATTTCTGACGATAGTTTGAACAATAATATTTCTTAAATTATACTAACAGTTACTATGTATGGGCGCTTTTATATTTATACTGTACAATTTTTTTCGTGCGTTTTATGACTTTTTTTATCTTCTCCGCTGTAACTGCCATAAGTGACCTTATTGGTAGCTAGATTTGATCAAATTTTTGCGAAATTTTGAGATGTGTCATTTTTTTTCTTTCCGTGAATTTTGCCAGAGCAAATGTGTAGTTAGTGTTTCGAAGTGAACTGGCGAGAAAATTCAAGAAATTAAATATGAAATGATAAGCAGTGCAGAAACACGTTTCGAATAAACTTTTTTTTTCAAAATTTCAAAAGGCTCGGTTTGGAGTCAACCAAGTTGAATCCGAGTTCCATCCAGTGAGTTTAGTCGACCGGATAGGTGATCGATCACCAAATGAGAGAGAGAGAGAGAGAGAAGAGGAAACCCAGACTGCGCAGGGACTTGGCGCAGGATGGTTTCGGAAGAGAAGAGATAGAAGAGAGGAACCGAATGCGCATGCAGTTGGCGCAGGACAGTTTCGGAAGAGAAGAGAAGAGAAATTTACGTGTGCAGGGTCTTGGCACACGAAAGTTTCGATCGAAGATGGTCTACTGGTATTTTTCGGGCAGTAGCTGGTCACGCTGCTCGAATGCTTCGCTCAATATGTGCCGTAGCACGCGGTAGACAAGCCACGTGAGCTTGAACGTGTGCCTACGACTGTACTGTCCATACAGACATACAGTAGGTTCGTTGGGAAACGGCCTACGGCGGAGTGATCGGTTGATTGTTGCCAGTAGAAGAGTCTTTCAGCTGGACGTAGGAAGAGCAGCGTTCACCGACAAAAGTGGAGATGAGACAAGGCGAGTTTCTTCATCGACTTCTAGAATTGCAAATTCCGTCCAATTCCAGCGCGTGGTCCCGCTTTCAGTATATCTCCCCCCCTGATCCTTTTAGAATTGGACGTCTCTTGTTTTTTTTTTTTTTCGCCATTGGAGAGAGAGCGGAACCATTATAGCGTGCTGCCCTGTTGCATGTTGATTGATGCAATCCCTTGCATTCTAGCGAAGTGAGCAGGAGAGCTGCGATTGAAAATTGAAGTCCGTTGTCAGCGTGCGGAGTGTGATCTAAACAACGTCCAGCAAAGTAATGTACTGATTATTATGTAATGAAATTATAAGTGAAAGGGTGCGATTATTGCCCATATTTGTTGCGTTTTTCGTGAAATAGTATGTGCGCTCTTGGTCAGTATTTTATGTAAACTTTTTCTTATTTTTTTTTCTATGTTGCCCTGATAGTAACTGTATAACTATACAAATAATTGTTTCGAATGTAAAGCGATCTTTGATGAGGAATCGCTGGAATAGATTGTGAACTTGGGATTTGTGTAGCCACTGTAAGAAAATTTTCCGTTATTTTTTTTGGCATGTATAGATTAGTTACAGGTTGTAATTTAATTATTTATTAGTGTGAAATGTTATTTTATGCAAATGTGAACATTATAAAGTTTTCGATTTTTATAAAATGATACAAAATATCTGACTGTGAAATTTGTCATTCTAATTATTTCTTGTCTATTTCTAAACTCAATTTGACTAAATAAATTTATATTAATAAGTTTTCCTAGTGTCAAACTTATTTTCAAGGGGGTGAGGCGAGTGTAGTAATGCCTAGTTAAGAAGATTAATAATGATATTTCTTAAAGATTATAATGTTTTTTATAAATGTTCAAATTACGATAAATTATTGTTTGTTTGGATTGAAATTGTATTTAATGAGAATGTTTTGGGTTGTTTATTGAAATTATAATGATTTGTAATAAATTTAATAAAGGGCACCGAGAGAAATGGCTGAGTATTTCGAATTAAACTTTTAATATAGTTTTATATAGTCGTTTTGGAAAAGATAAATTTAAGATGTCTGTTGTAACTTCTCAGAGATTTGTAACGGTTTTTATATATGGGTGTGGGTGTGTCGGTTGGGTATGGGGGAATTGGGGGAAGAAGTAGGGGGAAAACCCTCTACAAGGGTACCATAAGTTCCTACATACGGGGAGTTGAATTCTAGAGGTTGTTCAGGCAGGATCACAGGTTGTTGGGCCTCTCAAAATTTTGTAAGTATAGCTTGTCAGTTTAATGTAAATCGAAAATTACCAAATTCTCTCTCTCGGTGCTGTTTTATGTATTAACTTTCGACCTCGCCCTAATAACCTGTAAATGTAAATTCATTTAGTATTTAAATAAAAACTAAAATAAGCCTACCGGTGCGTTCTTTCGAAAATCCTTAAGGTTGTGTCGGTGTTAAATTCGACTGTTATAGCTGGACAGATACTTGATTACCTGTTGCATCCCTAATATATCGGCTAAATAGGCTCTTTAATAATCTAAACACTACACTGGAATCATTCAGTTTTTAATGATATTAAATAAAAAAAAACATAGATGGAAAATAGAATTATTTAAAAACAGATTTTGATATATTTATGCAAAGTCCTTAGCCATTCCTTTGGCTACTTGCCTGTATCAAATAACAAATGAAATATTTGATAAAACGTTCAAAATTTTCCTTGCTAAGTAGTTTTTTTTGTATTGTTTTATGATAAAACAAAAATTATAAACTGCTTTTATTTTGAAATTGCCATTTTTCATGATTTTTGTATATACACATTAGCTAAATTATATAAAAAAAAGTTCGTTGCTTAATGTTTTCCTCAGTAAAAGAAACACTTAATTTATATTGAATTATAAACATAGCATAGAAAAGAGTGGAACAGAAAAATCAAAAGAGTGTAACTACTTTTACAAGGAAAACAACTGTGCTTCAAAAGTTGAAATTATACCTCAATAAGTTAGCATGAAGAAAATTAAGTCTATCAGCCATTTCTGGCAATAGGCAATTCCGTCGTTCTGTGTAAGCTAACACAAAAGTTCCGGCAGCCGGATATTCCGGCTTCCGGCCGGAACCAAAATTTGTTGACCTGATATTCCGGCTTCCGGCCAAAAAACTGGTTCAGGTGCACCTCTAGAAGGCATACCGTACGATTCAGCGCCGCCACTTCAGCGCCGACGTTTCAGCGCCGCCATTTCAGCGCCAGGCCACTTCAGCGCCAGACTATTCAGCGACGGGCCCTTTCAGCGCCCGCCACAATAGTTTCAAGACAACTCAATAAAATGTGCAGGCTAAGGATCGATATATCTAATGAAAATAATTAATTCAATTTTTTTATTTTAAAGAATTTATTTAATTACAGTAATTTATTTTAAAAATAATATTTATTTAAGAGATTGATTTATTTAATTCAAAATTATTAGTAAAAACATTCTATTTAAAATTGTCTAAAACAAAGGGTTAGCTTTCATTTTAGTTTGATAAGTTGTGCCCAATTGCACGCAGGTACTCTACTTCATTTCTGTTCCCATATTCAGAAACAATTCTGGTACTTTTGCATTATCCTCCCAACACTAATTTTTTTTATAATGGAAGGAAAATAAAGGGTTCACAAATTCTGAAATAAAAAAAGGAAAAATGATATAAGTGTTGGGAGCAAAATATTCTGAAATTACATCATTAGTTATATGAATAAATATGCTTAACCTAACCTAACCTAACCTAACCTAACTTGAAGCCGGCTAACTACGGCTAACGCCTGCGGCGGGCTGTTTTTAACCTAACCTAACCTAACCAAACCTAACCTAACCTAATTCCAACACTAATTTTTTTTATAATGGAAGGAAAATAAAGTACCATAACCAAAACCAAACCAACATTATACAAAGTTAATAACAACAAGTAATGTTAATAAAACAAGTAAAGTCAAAACAAGTATAGTCAATAAAAACAACAGAGAAAATGACCGGCGCTGAAAGGGCCCGTCGCTGAATAGTCTGGCGCTGAAGTGGCCTGGCGCTGAAATGGCGGCGCTGAAACGTCGGCGCTGAAGTGGCCCATCCCCCTCTAGAAGAGGGGAGGACTTAAAATCCATGGTATTACTATACCCACATAGACAAGAAATTCAGTGAAACTCTAGAGCAAAAGATTTAGGAGTTGTAATGACTGATGATGCGAAATTTGAAACACAAAATAAGATAGCAGTAAACAGAGCAAACAGAATAACTGGACAGATACTGAGAACCTTTAAAAGAAGGGATAGGAAGGATAGATAATGATTCCTCCGTTGAAAACACTGATCATACCCAAGTTGGAGAATTGCTCGGTCTTAACATCCCCCTGTAAAAAAGAAGACATTAGTCAACTAGAAGCTATCCAAAGAAGCTTCACAGTCAAGATCAATGGATGCAAAGAACTAAATTACTGGGAAATGTTACGTCAATTAAATTTATATTCGTTGGAAAAAAGAGAAGTATGCCATTATTAACACTAGGAAAATAATGGAGGAACTAGTCCGTGAAATGAGGAATCATCGCACGCAACATCTGAAAGGTTGAAGGTATATATATATATATATATATATATATTGTTATGTATGGGAATAATGTATATAGTGATCCTCAGGATAGGAGGACTGCCGCTCCTATTCTCACACCATCTTCTCTCAGCTCAGCAGAGCTGTATATCCAAACTAAAGGAGGGAGAAAACGGTAAAGTACTTTACTCTCAAGTTCTGAAAGAAAAGTCCAACGACATAAAAACTTGTACGAACACGAACAACCATCCTAACATTGGGCAGCAGGTAGTACGTATCTACCCTGAACTGCATAGTCTGACATATGATGAATTTCCAACACAAACAAACAACAAATTAACTGCAACAGAAGGCAATGCTGCTGATACCATTAGTAATGTGGCCATGCCTCAAAGGACTATTCAAACTTGCTTGGCAGCTGGTCACCCTGGTGAGCAGAATGTAGGGCATGGATGGACAACAGTTAGTTAAAGGGGTTTGCGTCAGAAAAAGAAACAGGACTCTGGGAACCCCCTTCCATCCAGAAGAGAACCACGGCTAGGGCTATCAACGAATACAGCAATTAAGGCAGTGAAAATATCTCGGCAGGCCCATGTATTTGCCTCCCGTTTCCCACCTGACCTATCTGCTTTAGAACTAGAAGATACCTGCGTGAAATGACGAAAAATTGGGACTACTGCTCCTAATTAACCAGTAAACGACCAGATACCTACAGCTCTTTCTATATTAAGGCAGAATGTGAGGACCTCTCTGTATTTATGGGGCCAGAAGTCTGGCCTGAAGGAATCTACTATAGTTGGTATAACATGAACTTCAGGAAAAACTCAGTCCACAAAAATACGGGTAGCAGACTCCACCATGCAATCCCAGGGAGACACCCAGTGAGAACAGTGATTGTGTGTATAAAAATAATGGCCCAGTTTCACAAACTCAGTGTTAGTAGCTATAACTCTAGAGGCCTCAAAGTCAATGTTGACAGTGAGATCAATAAACTTTTATCTGCACATGACATTTCTTGCTTTCATGAAACTTGGCTCTATAAACAAGAGGGCAAAAATTTAAATAATATTAAGCCTAAGTACAGGGGAATAGCTAACTCATCCAATGATGATAGTGAAGTTATTACTGTAGGCAGACAGAATAGGAATGAAGGTGTAGCTATAATGTGGCAGTGACACTCACAGCTGGATAGGTTTATAGAGCCCATTAGTTATGAATATGAGTGGGTTGTAGCTATTGATAACAAAATACTGCATATATTTAATGTTTATATGCCTTATGAGTATGCTGAAAATGAGGAGGTATTTTTAGATAGACTCTGTAAATTAAATATACTGCTAGAGGAGTTGGACTCTTCATGTGTTATAATGGTTGGTGATATTAACAGCAATATCAATAAGCCTGGTTCAGATTTTGCTAAGCTTCTTATCAATTACTGTGAAGCATGCGACTACAAAATTGCCAGTAAATTGATACTTCCTAATGACTCATTTACATATGTTAGTGATGCCTGGGGACTCACTCGTGGCTAGACCACTGTATAGCCTCCCACGATGGTTATAATATAATCAATAGCATGTCCATTGTCCATACTTTATGATGTATTTGAATCTGATCATATACCCATTTGTAGTAGGGCTTGAATGCTTGATTGACTTAGACAATGACTGTGATAATGTTGATTGACTTAGACAATGACTGTGATAATGTTGATTACTATAAGGTTAATTGGTAAAATCTTAGTCACTCTGAGGTAGATTACTATACAATGCAGATTGATGCACTACTAAGGCTTGTGAGGATTCCTGCAGAAGCTTTGGCTTGTAGAAATCCCTCCTGTGATGATGTAAAACATATAGATCTCTTAAATAAGTATTACGGTGAGCTTGAACATGCCATTAAGGCTGCGAGTGGGAGTAGCTTTAAGAATAAAAAATGGGGAAACGTAAATGGCAATCCAGGGTGGGCAGAATACTGTGCTGATTTGTATGATGTAGCTAAAATTGTAATCGTGGAATGGGTTGCTATGGGGAAACCTAGGCAGGGGGAACTCTTCCAACTGAAAAAGAGAACTCGTGTAAGAGTCAAGGGTGCTCTTAGATTTATAAGAAAAAATGAAGAGAATCTCTAGCCAGAAAATTAGGTAATAGCAATACTTCCAGTAAGGAATTCTGGAAGGAGGTTGGTAAAATTAACAATAGTAATCTTACCTTGCCAAATGTAATAGAGGGTGTACATTGTGCAAAAAGCATTGCAGAACTGTGGAAAAAATAATTATGAAACCCTATTTAATTGTCTCGGGGGGGGGGGGGGGGGGGGGGGGGGGGGGGGGGGGGGGGGGGGGGGGGGGGGGGGGGGGGGGGGGGGTAATGACTCAGAAATCTGGCGGGCTATTCATAAGTTAGATGATAACAAAAGTTGTGGCCTAGATGGCATACAAGCAGAACATTTAAAATGTTGTAGCCCTCGTATAATACCTATGCTTGCAATGTGTTTCACAAGCTGTATGATACATGGGTACTTGCCACAGTCCATTTTGTCAGTTGTATTGTTGCCAGTTGTTAAAAATAAGGGGGCTAGTATCTGTGATAAGAATAATTATAGGCCAATATCACTTGCCAGTATACTTTCTAATGTGTTAGAATATGTCATTTATAATAGGATAAGTACTTACTTGCAGACTTATGACAATCAATTTGGCTTTAGAGTGAAACATGGTACTGGCATGTGTATTTATATGCTAAAGGAAGCCGTTCTAAAGTACAAGATGTCAAATAGCAATGTATATTCCTGTTTTTTGGATGCATCAAAAGCATTTGATAGAGTTAACCATTACAAACTTATTACCCTATCTTTTCTGTAGATACATGGATGACCTTACCAATGAACTAAAAACTGCACGTACAAGCTGTCATTGGAAAGGAAAACATTAATCATTTAATTTATGCTGATGACCTTGTTCTTCTGTCACCCTATTCCCATGAGCTGAGAGTACTATTAGAGATATATGAACAATATGGTATAGAAAATTACATCACCTATAATGGGGCAAAGAGTTGTATTTTGATTTTTAGGTGTAATCAACTGAAACATGTATCATGTGGATCGTTTGAAATGAATGGTCAGACAATACCTGTCAAAGACACATGTAAATACTTAGGTCATGTAATTACTCACGAGCTGCAAGATGAACTTGATACTGAGAGGCAACGTAAAAAGCTGTATGTACATTGTACAGGATAACATGCTAGTAAAGAAATTTGGTATATGTTCAGAATCAGTTAAAACTTATCTTTTTAGAACTTACTGTACTGCATTCAGGGGCGTACCTAAAGTATTTGGCACCCGGGCGGATCCTTTCTTTGGCACCCCCCATAAATAATTTTAAAATTTAAACACACAGAAAAATATATTATGTTTGCAAGTAGATTTTTAAACAGTACAGTACTGTCATAAGCAAATTGGAAATAAGAAAAATGCAGGACATTAAAAATTCAGTGAACAGGTAGTACTGCATTTTATTTTATACAAAAAACACAGGAAATCCAGTCTCAACGCTCAGCCTATTCTTCAAAGGTAAATAGAGAGGATTCACAGTCTCTGCTTTCGAGCCTTAATTTCTGCAAATTGATCAATGACCTCATCAAAATTCACCTTCTTTGCATATTCATGTTCAATTGAAAGTAAAGCCATATTTGTCAATCTTGTCTGACTCATGGTCGAGCGAAAGAAATTTTTTATCAAGTTCAGTTTGGAAAAACTTCTTTCACATGAAGCAATAGAGACACAGACAGTCAAAAAGAATCTCAAACACAGTGACAAGCTTGGCAAAGATTCACAAAAATCCCATTTCACAATAAACTCCAGAAACTGCAATGCTGTCCATTTCTTTGGCTCTTCAACACTAATTTTGGCAGCTTCCAAATGCCTCCGAAGTCGTCCAATTTCCACACTAATATCTTCATCAGAGAATTCATTGAAAATCTGAGTCAAATTTGGAATATACTTCCGAAGTTCTTCTGTTGCAACAACCAAAGTGTTTGGCTGAATAACAGCGAAGATTGACAGAATTTGATCCATTGCATTAGAACGAATTTCCAATTCTTGATGAAAGCGATCAAGACATTCAAACATAGCCCTTTTTACTTCCTCTGGCAATGTCAGACTAGCATCCTTTGCCATCTCTCCTGGCATCCTTTTTTGGAGCTTTACTCTCCCTCTTCTCTCCATAGAAATGTCAATTTCCTCACACTTTGTAGTTGCATAATGAATGGCCCTCTCCACAATTTCATTGCGCTGATCTTCAAGAAACAGCTTTAGAGCTTGAAGCTTCACAGTGCACTTTTCAAGGCTGATTCCAGCTGTTTGCAAATACTTTTGTGTGAGATTAATTTCTTCCAGGACTTCACACCAGAAAGAAAGGTAACTCAAAAAAGAGAAATCACATACAGCAGACAGCAAAATCTGAGCTGATCCTCTTGTGTCCACATTTTCTTTGGGATCGCACAGTACTTCAAGGGTTGAGGTCAGCTTTTCAAAATTTGCCTTCACTGGTTTCACAGCGTCATAATGAGCACTCCATCTTGT
The DNA here is from genome assembly GCA_023014485.1 of Bathynomus jamesi. NCBI lineage: Eukaryota > Metazoa > Arthropoda > Malacostraca > Isopoda > Cirolanidae > Bathynomus > Bathynomus jamesi. The sequence goes on from JAJOZX010000593.1 coordinate 620,308, forward strand.
CTGGGAAAGTCTTTTGACTGTCATGCCTACATTCTCCATCAGCATTTCCCATCGATGAGTTGAGACTGAAAAGAAGGAATAGACTCTCTCCAAGGTTCCAAAACAAGTCACACATGAAGAAACGCTTCCAAATGAGTGCACTCCGCAAAGGTTCAGAGAATGATTTGCACAAGGCACAAACAAAGCCTTGGGATTAATCTCTCTGATCTTTGACTGAACACTACCATGAATCCCAGCCACAGTTGCAGCGTTGTCATATCCTTAACCACGGCACAGGTTTATGTCCAGTCCATCTCTCTCCAGATGTCTCAGGATATCCCCTGTGAGCTCAGCAGCAGTCTTTCCGGCAATAGGGAAGAAGCCCAAGAATGATTCCTTTACTTCAACTTTATCACATTCAATATGGACGTATCTGATCACTTCACACATCTGATCAGTGTGGGACGCATCAGGAGTGCTGTCAAACAGAATCCCAAAATACTTTGCTTTCTTGATATCAGCCACTATTTTCTCTTTGACGTAATTCCCCAAAAGGCAAATGAACTCATTCTGAATCTTTGGAGATAAATACGAAGCCACTCTCCTCCCAGATGGAATAGAATGCTTAATCCTTACAAAATGTTCTTTCAAAACTGGATCATAATTTGACAGCAACTGTACCAATTCCATGAAATTTCCTCTGTTTGCTGATGACATGTCCTCTTTGTGACCACGAAAAGGAAGATTCTGGTGAGCCAGAAACAAGGTTACGTTCTCCTTTCGATGTAATTTTTATAAAATATTTAATTTTTCGTTTGTAAGTTTTGTATTGCCAATAAAAATAAAAATTTATTTTATAGTGGAAATTAACATTAAGCTGTTGTAATAGTTTGAACATTTTAAATTTTTTTTCTTACTTTGACGAATTTTTCATTTGGTTTGAAAACTTGTACAGTACTAGTATTTCAACTCTCCCGATGGCACCCCCCTCCTGGCTGTCACCCGGGGCGGACCGCCCCCTCACACCCACCTTAGTACGCCACTGGACGAATACACTATTTTTGTAAAAGGCTTTTCAATTATTCCCCTACATGGATTGACAGAGAAATTAGACTATCTAACAAATGATATAATTATGCAACCTTGGGTTAAATTTATATAAGGTTGTTTAAAGGAAAACAGGCTAAAATAAAGGTATAAATCACACCTTAAATATAAAGTATAAAACCATGTCGTATAACAATATATCGGGAGACACCCCCCCCCCCCCCCCCCCCCCCCCAAAAAAAAAAAAAACGCCTTGAGATTTGAACATCAATAACTTCAAAAATACGCAGTTCATACTTTCAAAATTTACATAACTTTTACCTCAATCTATTGTTAAGCCATCATAAAAATTTCAGACCTCTAAAGTACTTTTTCCACAGCTGAGGGAACAATGAGCTATGGTGAAAAAAACGAATATCATAAACTGAAAAAATTATATTATTCACATCTTATCAACAAATATGATCAATATGTCCGCCGTACTGCTTCCAAACTAATCTTAACCTTTTCTTCTGATTTCTGCTAATGTTATTTTGTCCCAATATTCGAGTATTTTTTTCTTTAATTGCATTTCTGTAAACTTTTCTGTTTGGCCTTCATAAATCTTCTCTGCAAGAGTGTTCCATGGGATTGCAATCAGGTGATTGCGGGGGCCAGTCGTTTTTTCCAGTGAAGTTGACTACATTCTGTTGTAGTTCAGTTCCTGTGTGAACTTGCTAGTATGAACTGTAGCACCATCTTGTTGGAGTATGAAATCGTTTCCATAATACAGACGCCGACAATCAGGCAAAAGATTCTCCTTTAAGAGATTTACATAGGTTTCTGAATTAATATTTTTATTTTCTGAAATGAAATGAATTTTCGTCTTTCCATTCCACGATACATCTGCTAATACCATGATTTTTTCGGAAAACCGACTTGTCTGGTGGTAAGGTCTCGATGGAGGAATGTCTTTCTTACGCCGATCATAAACAACATCGTTCCGGGAGTTTCGAGCAATCTCGATGGTGAAATCTTTTTCATCTGTAAAAACTATATTTTTAACATCATTGGACGAAAATCTATCGAGCAATTTTCTACAACAAATTTTTCTTTTAGCTCTTACATTGTTGTCACGTCTTGAAACAAGGATCCTTTTAAATGCTTTAACTCCTACCGTTCTCTGCATTCTTTATATGGAACTTCGACTGATACCTAAATTTCTTGCAATTTTCCTCTGAGAGCAGTGTGACCCAGGTCGATCCTCTTGAGATAGGCTCATCATTTCGATTATTGCTATATTGCCTTGAGTGTAAACTGTTTTAGGCCGACCACTTCCACGCTTCCATGCCGTCGAACCGATTGCTTTAAGTTTTTGAATTATTCTATTCACAGACGTAACATTACAAGTTATTCCTGGAAATTCCCTCAAAATTCTTGCCCCAGTCCATCTTTTTTCCAAGAAACACTTTTCAATCACCGCTTTTTCACCGTTAGTTAGAACCATAATTTGAAGGGTAAGTTTAAAAAACAGTATTTAAGATGGGCGTAGTCTATACCATCTGACGTTTTTCAGAGACTAACAGATTATCTATAGGCTAAGGAAACTACTACAAGTCTTAGAATAGTTGTCAGGTACAGCTATACACATTTAGGATTTATGATATTCATTTTTTTCACCATACCTCATTGTTCCCTCAGCTGTGGAAAAAGTATTTTATGCAGAGGTCTGAAATTTTGATGATGGCTTATCAATAGATTGAGGTAAAATTATGTAAATTTTGAAAGTGTGAACTACATATTTTTGAAGTTATTGATGTTCAAATCTCAAGGCGTTTTTTGGGGCCACCCGATATATACACACTGTGTCACTGTGTGTGTGTGTGTGTATATATATGTATGAAAATTATTTCACGAAAGTGACAAGTGAAAAATTTATGATGAATAAAACCACGAAGGGAAAAGAAACACAAAGTAGTGCTCAAGCGCTTTCGTCTAATGACATCCTCAGGAACACTGAAGTAAAAGGAGAGTTCAAGACAATATATAGGTTACAAAAATATATGTACAGTATATGTATATATAGTAAGTATAGAAATAAAATTGTGGGAGGAGCAAATACATTTGTACGGAAAACTGACAATTTTAGCACTTTGCCCGAAATTCAACATAAATTCAAATGGCTTGTTTACAACCAATTTTTTATAGTTATTGTCTGAATGATACATAGGTCACAAAAGAATAAATTTATATTTTATATTTATTTTCATTTCTTTATTCTTTTGTGACCTATGTATCATTCAGACAATAACTATAAAAAATTAGTTGTAAACAAGCCATTTGAATTTATGTTGAATTTCGGGCAAAGTGCTAAAATTGTCAGTTTTCCGTACAAATGTATTTGCTCCTCCCACAATTTTATTTCTATACTTACTATATATACATATACTGTACATATATTTTTGTAACCTATATATTGTCTTGAACTCTCCTTTTACTTCAGTGTTCCTGAGGATGTCATTAGACGAAAGCGCTTGAGCACCACTTTGTGTTTCTTTTCCCTTCGTGGTTTTATTCATATATATATATATATATATATATATATATATATATTATATATATATATATATATATGAAAATGAAAGTGAAAATGAAAAGGTTTATTGGCAGACTATAGTCCATATGACAAATATTATTAATACAATAACAGTTCACATACTAAGGATAAACACACACACACACACACACACACACACACACATACACACACAATTGATTAGAAATAATACAGTAATGTCAAAGTTAAGTGGAGCTACAGACAGACGTTTTCATACCAAGCAGTCCATAGCTTAAAGGATAAATGGCAGGACTCACGGATAGCTTGGATAATCGGGTTGGTTGACTTTTTAATTCTCTGCATTAGACTGTATTGAGCACGTTTTGTTACCTCCGGGAAGCTCGGGACATTGCGGGTAGCAAACATTTGCGAAGCTGAGCATCTCGAGGGTAATTTATGTAAGTGTCTAAAAGACCCGTTGTACAGCAAATTTAGAGTTCTGCCAGAATCTTTTTTATAATTCACCCAGAGTTGCTGTCCGTGTATATTACTGCAGAAAGTACGAAAGAGAGTGTCTTTAGCTTCACTCGTACAGAACCGAAAGTTCCTTATAGTCATATTCGCTTTAGCACAAAGGCTTCGAGATTGTTTTCTTATATCCGAGTCATCATTCAAGGAGCTGGTAATAGTTTGGTCCAAATAATTAAACTCTCGTACTTCCTCAATTACTTCACCTTTCATTCACCTTTTAGGATGAAACTGCATAACCTTAGTTTTTGTAACATTAAAAAGAATATCATTAAAAAAATATATATATAAATATATAAACGGAATAGTGAGAGAAATATGTCTGAAAACATTTATCATTTTCACAGATGTGTGGGTTACAGGTTATGAACTGTCGAATCAGGGGCCATGTTTCATTTCTTCTAAAGATTGACCAATTAAAGGAAGAAAAATATCTTAACACCTGAAATCCGATACTATATACAGTATGTACGATGCCTGACCCTTCGGGCTGCGGGTTCACCGCTCTTTCAGTAGCTGGCTAGGACAAGCCCTCGTTCACATACCTAAATTATCCCCCAGCACCAAAAAAAGCTGCTTTAAGAAATATCTTTGGAAACACCAATTGTCACGAATGATTTGCCAAGAGTTTACTGTTCTGTATTTAAATGATGGGACAAATCTGCTGACAAGAGTGTGAGGTAAAATAATAAATAAATAAATAATAAATATATATATATATATATATATATATATATATATAATATATATATATATATTATATACTGTACAAGGACAAACAGAAAATACATATTCGATTTAACATTTTTTCAGTCATTTATATACTGTACATTCAGAGAAATTCTTTGAGGTTATAATTATTTAATTTTTTCTATTTTACTCGTATACTACTTTTGTTATTTTTTTCTAAACACTACATACGTTGTCAATGGAGAAAATGTTCATCTTTCATACAATATATTTTGATTGTTTGAAAAACTCTCTCTCTCTCTCTCTCTCTCTCTCTCTCTCTCTCTCTCTCTCTCTCTCTCTCCGCCTAAATAAATACATAAATAAATAAAATATTTTTCTTAAAATAATATTTTTTTTTTAAATTTTTTCCTGCTAAACACGAAGAAAAAGATGAAGAATCTTACTAAATCTCAGTGCACTGTTATAAAACAATATAATTTAATACTGCGCTGTTTATCACAGTTGATAAGGGAGCCTTCATTGTTTTTATTTTATATGTATTTTTACGGGAACAAAATTAAAATTGAACCCACTGAAGTACATTCACTTTGTCGCAAAATGATAACTTGCAAATGGGTTGCAATTTTACCAAATGAAAAAAAAATTCTCAATAAATAGACCGCTGGCTTCATGCAGAAGCTGTGCTGCCAAAAATGAAGTTGTTGCAAGATAACCAAAACAAGAACTTTTTTGGTACTTTTATTTGGTTTGAAAACTAATCTCATTAATCTCTTTATTCCTTTTACTAGTTATATAAATGACCTAACACATTCTTGCGAGAAAAGGTAATAATATATATATATATATATATATATATATATATATATATATAGTTTTTTTTATATATATATATAAGCAAACAACCAGAGGGAAAAGGAAAAAGAAACACGAAATCCGAGCGCTTTCGTGATATATTCACATTTTCAGGGACAAGAAATAAATAAATTATATTCTTTTTCCTTTTCCCTGTGGTTGTTTGCTTATTAACAAGATCACGTGTTATTCTGTGATTTTACTGCATATATATATATATATACATTCAACTGCAAAGAACACGCAGTATAAATAACGTAAAGAACGACGCTTGTATAGGAGATATTCCGCGCAAGACGAGAGAGAAAACGGAACAAATGAAAAAATGAAGTAACCACCTGGGAATCGAACCCGGGATCTTCCGATTGCCGGTCAGACGCGATACCATTACACCATGGACTTCACTCTTCCAAATGCCGTAATTCTTCTACATACTCGCAGAAACCAATGCCCCAAGGGGGCACCTCCCGCATGCCGTAACATTATATACATTCAACTGCAAAGAACACGCAGTATAAATAACGTAAAGAACGACGCTTGTATAGGAGATATTCCGCGCAAGACGAGAGAGAAAACGGAACAAATGAAAAAATGAAGTAACCACCTGGGAATCGAACCCGGGATCTTCCGATTGCCGGTCAGACGCGATACCATTACACCATGGACTTCACTCTTCCAAATGCCGTCATTCTTCTACATACTCGCAGAAACCAATGCCCCAAGGGGGCACCTCCCGCATGAATGTATATAATGTTACGGCATGCGGGAGGTGCCCCCTTGGGGCATTGGTTTCTGCGAGTATGTAGAAGAATTACGGCATTTGGAAGAGTGAAGTCCATGGTGTAATGGTATCGCGTCTGACGGCAATCGGAAGATCCCGGGTTCGATTCCCAGGTGGTTACTTCATTTTTTCATTTGTTCCGTTTTCTCTCTCGTCTTGCGCGGAATATCTCCTATACAAGCGTCGTTCTTTACGTTATTTATACTGCGTGTTCTTTGCAGTTGAATGTATATAATGTTACGGCATGCGGGAGGTGCCCCCTTGGGGCATTGGTTTCTGCGAGTATGTAGAAGAATTACGGCATTTGGAAGAGTGAAGTCCATGGTGTAATGGTATCGCGTCTGACCGGCAATCGGAAGATCCCGGGTTCGATTCCCAGGTGGTTACTTCATTTTTTCATTTGTTCCGTTTTCTCTCTCGTCTTGCGCGGAATATCTCCTATACAAGCGTCGTTCTTTACGATATATATATATATATATATCTGGCTTTTTCTGGCGGAACGCGCCGGAACGGTGTTCCAGTGCCGCTTATTTTCAACATGCAGAAGAAAATTTCACGTTCATATTTTCATTCTGATTTTATTTCTTTGCGTGGGGGGGATGGTCACGGCATGGGACGGGGTAACAAATGGCAAGGGTTGGAGGAAATTTATAGCAGTTTCGGAACCTTTCTTTCTAGAAAGAATTTCAAAGAAAGCAATATATATATTAGGGGCACTCAATATATTTTGTCCCACCATTTTTATTACATAAATAATAGGCCATGGGGCTGAAATGTCTTTTGGGCCGTAAGTTTGAACTTTCTGCCCAAAACATAACTGGATTTTTCCAGTTTGAACCTCCCCTCCTTGTATAAAACCGATGGTTAACGCAGTTTCTAAACTGGCGTCTGAGAGTGATATGCGTCGTAAACAGAGAGCTGTTATCGCGTTCTTAACCGCAGACAAGGAAACAGTTGGAAATATTCACGAACGTCTACAAAACGTTTACGGAGATGCTGTTCTTGATCGAAGCACAGTTGGACGCTGTTCTAAGCGTGTGAGAGCATCGAGAGAGGGAGAGCCAGCTTCGATGATGAGCCACGCAGCGGTCGCCCAGCATCGGCTGTGACATCTCACACTGTGCAACGTGCTAACAGTATCATTCGATCAAATCAGCACGTCACATACAAGGAGCTATCACTGGAGCTAGGAATTAGTGAAGGAAGTGTGAATACGATAATTCAGCAACTGGGATACTCAAAAGTGTGTTGACCATTTGTTCCTCGCGAACTGACTGAAGATCACAAAGCCTAAAGAAAAGAAATTGCTTCTGAGTCGTTGGTTCGATACGAGACAGAAGGGGATGACTTCCTTTCACGAATTGTGACTGGGGATGAGACTTGGGTACACCACTTTGAACCTGAAACAAAACGCCAATCCATGGAGTGGTAGGGCGGGTCATACTATGCATTTTTTTAAAATCAATGGAGAGGGGTGTTCAAATGACATATTTTGGTGTATAGAACACAATTCTGAAGAAAATATTTAATTCTGATAACCCTAACCTACATCATTTTGCAGTTGATTATTATTAAATTGTTGATTATTTTACTATTGTAGTTACCCCAGAATATGTCTTCTCACGTTTTCTATCATGGCTGCTCACGTTATCTCTCATAGAGCATTGTTCTAACTAATTCATATAAACACATATAATGTAATTCATATAATAATAATAATATTTAAATACTCAAATAAAAAGGTGTGCCATTCCACTTAATTGTAATTATCATACAGTTTGGTATATGAAATATTTTGACGGTTTTGGCGCGCATAAGGCCATTTTCGGAGCCACCTTTCTCAGAGGCTAGAATGTAACGTTTCAGAACATTCTAAAACGTTTTGTGAAATATTTGAAGTGACTCATGATTTATGAAGCTATTTTACCACCTCGGCTTGCAGCGAGGGGATAGATTTAGTGATTATCTACTGATATTTTTTTTGTTACTGTTCACATGTGAGTATTATTCTGTTAGATTTTTGGCAGATGGTGATGAGGATCTGGAATTGGAGAGAAGTGGTGATGAAGATGAGTTTGTTCCTGAAGTTGAGCTCTTCCCTCAAACTGACCCTGAGCCAGCAGCTTCGGCAAAGGTACAGAAAAACTATGATGAGATTCAAAACATTGCCCTTGCTAGTGTAAGGTATGGCATAGGGCTGAGGCCAACTGCAGCGATAGCAACAGCAGCTCTGATTGACGCAGGAATCATCACAGAAGACAATACAAGTAAAGTGATTGATAAGAGCAAGGTCAAGAGAGCACAGGAGAAGTTGATGAGAGAGCTGGGGGAACAGTTCGAGAAGAAGTGCAGGGAGGAGGGGGGGGATCTCTTGCATCCTCTTTGATGGGCGGATTGACCTGACCAATGTGATGATGGAAGCTGAGGGCAGTGACCAATCTTTTCCCGCAAAGATCAAGGAAGAACACTATAGTGTTGTTAGTGAGCCTGGCAGCTACTATCTGTTCCACTTTACCCCAGAGAAAGCAACTAAAGAGGAGTCACATGCGGAGAAGATTGCTAAGGTCCTGTTTGCCTGGCTGAAAGAGAGGGGTTATGATAAGACCTTGTTGGCCATTGGAGGAGACTCAACAAATGTCAACATTGGTGTGAAAGCTGGAGTAATGCGGAAGCTGGAGCTGCACCTGGAGAGAAAGCTGGTCTGGTTGGTGTGCAACCTGCACACTGTTGAACTTCCCCTGCGCCATCTCATTGTTGACCTTGATGGCCCTACTCTCTCAGACAAAAAATTATCCGGGACAATAGGAAAGCTCCTTGATTCTGCTACAGACTTTGATATCAATCCAAACTTCACCCGAATCTCTGTTGGCCCTCCACTGATCAAGCTTCCTGACAAGGTCATTCAAGATCTCTCAACTGATCAATACTATGGCTATAAAATTGTCTGTGCAGTCAGGGATGGAGTACTTCCTGTAGGGCTGGCTCTGTTAGAGATAGGACCAGTAAACCACAGCCGCTGGCTCACCACAGCGAACAGACTTCTCAGGCTCTGGGTGTCAAAGCACGGACTTAAAGGAAAGAACCTGAAGATTCTGCAATTCATTGTGGAATTCATCATTGGAGTGTATTACCCACGTTGGTTCAACGTGAAGGTCAAGCACTCCTGGATCGAAGGGCCTAGGCACATCCTTTTTCAGCTGGACTGCCTCAAGTCCCAGAGAAAGGAGGTGCTGGATATTGTGATGCCAACTGTGAGAAGATCTGCTTGGTATGCCCACAGTGAAGTCATCCTCCAAACACTACTCTGCTCTGAGGATCAGAAGGAGAGGATTGAAGGGGTGGAGAGAATCCTGGCCATCAGGCGAGAGGGGGACCCGGACACTCAGCTGGGGGACTCCTCTGTTAGGAGCAGAAGGACACCTGACATCAATTGTGATGCTTCCAGCATCGGTGACTTGATCAGCTGGTCAGAAGGTGTGTCAGAGCCACCTCTCACCTGCTCTCTAAGCACCTCAGAGGTGAAAAACTTCATCAACACCCCCATGGAGGTGCGCAACTGGCCTTGCCACACACAAAGCATTGAGAGGGTTGTTAAAATGGTGACTGAGGCTTCTGCTAAGTACTTCTCACAGGAAAAGAGGGATGGAGGGATCAGGGCTCAGGAGACCAGCAGGAAGCTGATGTCCAAGTCTGAGTCAAAGCAGGATTTGTGCAACCTGGCAAAGTTCAAGATATCAGGAGAATGATCTTTGTAATTATATCCAGTGATATACATGCAGTTCACCTATTAATAAATATATGTAAAGTTGATTTGGCCTTGTCAATATAAATGATTTACCTTATATCTTTTAATATATTATAAAGGGGTTCAAAAGGGTAAAATTGGCAATTTAGAAATACAAAATGATGTAGGTTAGAGTTATCCTATCCAAAAAAGCAGCTCATATTTGAATTCCCCAGGTAAAAACACATAATTCAGACACCCCTGATGGTAGGATTTCCTTCAGATTCATGTTGTCACCTGAGTACGACCCGCCCTAACTGGAGTGGCATCACGCAGACTCTCCACGCAAGAAAAAGTTCAAAATGGCTCCATCTGCAGGAAAGGTTATGGCCACCATCTTCTGGGACATGAAAGGGGTGATTCTGGTGGACATTATGAAGAAAGGACAAACAAGCAACTCAGAGGCATATATTGCTACCCTTCAGAGACTCCAGAGACGTATAAAGCGAGTTCGACCGGAGAGAAAACTGGAGGACGTCCTTCTTTTGCACGATAATGCAAGACCACACAACAGTTTGCAAACAAGAGAGGCCATCACAAAAATGCGCTTGACTGTGTTACCCCGCCCTCCATACAGCCCGGATCTGGCACCTTCAGACTTCCATTTGTTTTGGTCAATGAAGGATGTTATTCGTGGAAGAAAGTTTCAGAGTGACGATGAGGTTGTTGAGGAGGTTAAGAGGTGGCTCCAGCGGAACCCAGCGGACTTTTACCAGCAAGGAATAAAGGCCCTTGTTTCGAGGTGGAAGAAAGCCGTAGAAAAGGATGGAGACTATGTGGAAAATAAAAACTTGTAAAAAAGGTATGTAACTACTTATGTACAAAATTTCTGGAGCTTACAAGGAAACTTGCAAAGAAAAAAAAAAGGTGGGGCAAAATATATTGAGTGGCCCTCGTGTGTATATATTATATATATATATATATATTATATATAATATATATATATATATATTATATATATATATATATATACTGTATACGAGGTTTGTTCAAAACGTATCCGGGTTGATGCGATTATAGACAGAATATGGTACTTACAAGGTTTGGGGCTTAATCTCCCTCAAAGTACGCTCCTTCTGAAGCCACACACTTTTCCCAACTATCCTGCCACTGTTGAAAACATTTTCCGAAATCACTTTTCGGAATGGCCAAAAGCTGCTCCGTCGAATTTCTTTTAATGGTTTCAACATAATCGAATCGATGTCCTTTCAGGGTTTGTTTGAGCTTCGGAAACAAAAAAAAAGTTGCATGGAACCAAATCTGGCGAATATTGCTGAACAAGTTGCGATGAGTGAGATGGCGCGTTATCGTGATGAAGCAGCCAGTCCCCAGACTCCCACTTCTGTGCCATCTACCAACTACCATTAGGGGTACCGTTCTTCTACCAACTACTATTGGGGGTACCGTCCTTCTACTACATTTTTGTAACTCTTGTCATTTCTCAGTACAGTACCACTTTGTACGTATATATACAGTGTTGGGCTCCCGGCATTTTCAGCCCACGTGGAAATCTGACTAAACGAGTAGACAGACGCTCGGTCGCTCAGTGACTCTCAGTGACAGTCATAGCGGATGTGCGGTGTGTGGGGATCACAGGGGCTCACGGGCTCTACGGGACCCACCAAGCCTCGTCATAAAAAACAATATAACCATACAATTATGTCATACAGAATTCTATAGAATTGTGGACATGACAAAAATTGGTGGGAAATCTTAAAGCCCTTTAACAAAGATAAAGCGATTTAGCAAGTGCATATGTCCACAGGCCCATTATTATTATTATTTATTATTATTATTATTATTATGTGTGTATAATCTATAATGTTTGTACCTGTTGAGTCTGAAATAAAGTTATTGTTGTTGTTGCTGTTGTTGTTGTTACTAGCTAAAGTGGCGCGACGACCCCATTTAGCTAGATCTGCGGTGCTGGGGCCTTTGGCCTCAGTAATTGGGGGACTGAGGACCCCAAGTTACTGAGGAGTGAGGAGTCAATTATTCGGTCAATAAAACAAGAGAAAAGAACGCAGCCATAAAAATCTTAAGCTTCACAAATCTTGATACAATGGGTTCGTGAAGCTTAAGATTTTCATTGCTGCGTTCTTTTCTATAGTTTTATCGACCAAATAAATGAACCCTCAGTAATTGGAGGGTCAGTTATTCGGTCAATAAAATTACAGAAAAACGCAGTAATGAAAATCTTAACACGTTTGAGTAAAAAGTTGCAACAAAGCAAAGCGCATTTATTTCTATGTTCACAATCGCTTAATAGTAAATACATGGTTTCTACAGACGAACATTGTCGAACAGACACGCAGGACTGACTTTTTATGGTATAGATAATTTGAAATAAAAGAAATATTATCTGTCTTTGATTTGGCAACTATATTTGTAATTAAAAAACACACCCTTTCGCCAAGTTTCCATAATATCTACATACTGTAGCTTTTATGCTATTTCTTACTCGATCCGTTACCATCGCAACAACCGAACGGTCATTTTCTAAACTCAAGTTGATCAAGACATACCTTAGAAATGCCATCTTGCAGGACAGACTTACTGGATTAGCTGTTCTTTAAATAGAGAATAAACAAGCACGTAAAGTGGACATTCCAAAAATTATTATTGATGAGTTTGTTTGTATTAAAACAAGGAAGAAAACGTTTTAAATTTTAGGTGCAGTTGTAACTGAAATTTTTTATACATTTTATTAATTGAAGTTGTAGGCTTGTATTGTAAACCTGTCATGTGAGTTATGATTATCATCATGATGTATTTACATTTTAAATGTACAGTCGATTCAGGTTAATGGGGCTGCTGGTTAACTTTGGCCAGCCGGATTATTGGGCCAAATTTCTAAAAACGAAAATGAAGAATTGAATTAATTGAATTCCCCCAAAACGGAATCATTAGCCCCTGTTTCTTTCTACATCATTGTTCACACGCGCGCGCACACACACACACACACACACACACACCACATATATATATATATATATATATATATATATAATATATATATATGAAAAATTATTTCACGAAAGTGACACGTGAAAAATATTTATGATGAATAAAACCACGAAGGGAAAAGAAACACAAGGGTGGGTGCTCAAGCGCTTTCGTCTAATGACATCCTCAGGAACACTGGAGTGAAAGGACAGATCAAGGCAATATATAGGTTACAAAAATAAACATACATACATACATATTCATATATATATACATATATATATATATATATACACACATACATATATATAGTAAGCATAGAAAAATTGTGGGAGGAGCAAACATTTGTATGGGAGATTGACACTTTTAGCACTTCAGCCGACATTCAATATAAATTCAAATGGCTTGTTTATGAAACAGGTCACAAAAGAATAAAGAAATAAAAATAAATATAAATATAAATTGAGAAAAAAATTAATTACAAATAGTGCCTTAGTGATATATATGTCACAGCCTAAATAACCATAAAGAAATAAACCGGCAAATAAAAAAACCACAAATATATATACATACATATATATATATATATATATATATATATATATACATACACACATACACATATACATATATATAGTAAGTAAAGAAAAATTGTGGGAGGATAAACACATTTGTATGGGGAAAAAAGACACTTTTAGCACTTTGGCCGACCTTCAATATAAATTCAAATGGCTTGTTTATGGAACAGGTCTCAAAAGAATAAAGAAATAAAAATAAATATAAATATAAAAAGTGCCTTAGTGATATATATGTCACAGCCAAAATAACCATAAAGAAATAAACCAACAGATAAAAAAACAAAAATTGTAAGTGGAGTCTACAAATTCAAGCTCAAAAGGGAAGTTTACAATCAATTTAATAGATGATGCCAAATTGATATATATGTCACAAAGAAATAAAGAAATAAACCAAAAAAAATTAAAAAATAATAAAAAATAATAATAATAAATTGAAAAATAAATTTTAAGAGAGGCACACCAATTTATAAGGGAAAAATTACCACAGGTTTTTTAGTTATTGTCTGAATCATGCATATTATAGTCACAAACGAATAAAAAAGTAAAAGTAAATATAAATTGGAAAACAAAATGATGCCTAGATGATATATAAAGAACCATAAAAATATATACAACATATATACGGTATATATACGAAATATAAACGCAATATATACAGAATATATATATATATATATATGCATAAGGGAAAAAATTACCAAAGATTTGTTTTTATAATTATTGTCTGAAAAAACGGTAGGTCGCAAAAGAATAAAGAAATAAAAATAAACATAAATTGAAAAAATTACAAATAATACACCTACACATGTATACCCGCATAACCAAATATATATACATATACACACATATATACAAACACACACACACACACACATATATATATATATATACACACATACAAGCTTGACCTTCGCGAAATGAGAAATCATCGCGCAGAACCTTTGTGAGGTTGTAAGGTAAGGTAAGGTA